>OY730190.1:325280-1525280 GCA_963422495.1 Polyommatus iphigenia
TTCGAGGATAAGGTCAGTGATCGTTTTTCTGTATATAAACGAAAAAAATACCTATTAGTTACTTATATTTTTGAACAAATATGTTTAAACTTAGTTTGACCTTCAATGGCGTTAAATTAGCAATAAATTCGACCAACATTACGTTTCGAACTTTTGGTAAGCTTCTCGTATCAGTTTTCACATACTGAAAACTTGCATTTGACGAACCAGCCATTATAAATAAGATTGAAAGGAATTAAAAACATACTGCAGAGGTCAATTGGCCGCCGATGATGACGTCAGAGCGAAACTTTAAAATTTATTGAGAAAAAACTAGCCAATGAATTTCAAAATTATTTTATTAATTTTCTTAAAATACCCTATTTTAATGAAAAAAAATATAAAAAGTACATGTGATTTTTTTTGGACAATGCCCATTATTTAGCAAATTGCGTGCGCGTACAATAAGAAGTAGTACATAATTACTTTGCAATAATTTTAAATAATTCAATGTTGAAGGCACAAAACTCTAAATAAGCAGGTCGATTGTCTGTCAGTGCGAATATCGACGTAAATGACATTAAAATAACATTCATAACAGCGCGCCTTGTACGGTGGCGGTTACGACGCTCGCCGCGTCCATGATAGGGCGAAATAGGAGAAAAAACCCTTTTAAGGCTTAATATAATACTTATTTCAAAAAAGTAAAAAAACCAAATTATTAACTTATGTATTGCAAAGCAGTAGATATTTTTTATATATTCTTTTGATAAATAATGAAGGAGTAAAGTGGTTTCATTCAACGATTTGGAGGTGATTTGGTTTTTTATTTCTTTATTATGTGATACCGATAGAAAAAATATGGCAAAACCAAATAACGTATCATATCATGTAGATTACTAATTATTTTTTTCAGATATAATTTCTCTGTTAATGCCGATGAAAAGTTGTTTCATCTGCACGCTTTTTTCGAAAGAGCAGCCTTAAGACAAGCTTTCAATCATACTCGATAGAAAAACATAAACAATGTTTTATGAAACAAAAATACTTGCGTAATAACCGCGTCTTGAACCTAATAAGTTAACAGAGGTCCCAACCTCGCTGTCCGCCCACGCTCAAACTATTTCGTAACCAAAAAGTGACAATGAGAACGAGAAAATTCCGCGCCGTATCCTCGGTTTTTCCATGACGAGATTCGCCCCGAATATAAAAATTAGATCCGAACAAAACAAGGGAATCATCTTGTAAATAAATTTCGATACGGCCACCGGATCCGACAGATGCTATCGCAAAACCCACTATTTCCATGCGGATCGGCCATATTTTTGTCAATTTTTCGTCTGACATATCCCATTTCCCGTTCCGAAAAACACGGAGTAGACACGAAGTTGGAAAACAAGGGAAGGGAAAAAAGGCCGTCCGGTCGGCGGATAATCGTGTTACCGCGGCCGATGCACCGGCGGCGGCGGCTCCCAATGAGATTGCGGTATTTCCCCGGCGCCTCCGCGGAGACAAACAAGGGATGCAAATTCGTGTTGACACCGCGATCCATCTTGTTCGCCTCTCCGGAGACCCGAACCGAACAAATAGAGCCGTGATTGAGTTTCTCCGACCTTTATTTGTTGTTTACCTACGAGTACTGTTTACGTGCTCCTGCTTTTTTGCTAAGTGATCGGCTACTGTTCAGTGCATATTTAATTAGCCAGTGTCTTGCTGTTGACTTTGCACCGACGAAGACGAAAAATAGTACCTATATTTACTATTTATGATTTATGAAGTATGCAGTTAATTATCCTTAAACAACTACAAACATCAACGTCACTTACACTCACATTACTAATGAAATATTGTTATTGAAATATTATACCTACTGTAATTTGAATATGAATAGTATGAAAACTAACAAAAGAATAGTAAAATATGTCGTAAATAAGACACACGATAGCAGGGGCAGAGTGCAGGTTCCGGTCATAGTATATAGCATAATATAGTATAGTAAGTAGGTACTCAGCCTGAGTCATCTGAGGCTCAAACAACTTAGAGCCAGTACCTACCACGGATTTTGCCTTTTTAAGTAACATTTTTATAGCTTAAACTTTTCTTTTTTAGGATTCTATCAAAAAACAATATTATATTTTGCTGAGAATAACGAAACACTAACTTTGAAGTTTTGGGTTTTAACCAATCACAAATTTTACTGACTTGACTGATTGCTTTCATTAAAAACATCATCATAATATTTACATACATAATAAATAATACATAATTAAATAAAAATTCTGCTGATCAATAAAAGCAATAATTAAAATATGCAGCGCGTAGCTGGTGCTACGAAATTATTGACTACGCGTAGCACTGCTACGATACCGAAGTTGAAGCTACCGAAAAGCTCGAAAGTTCCAAATAAAGCTTCTAAATCAAGAAGAGCACAAATCATGGGGCGTGTAGATACGGGGCAGTTTTCTGTGCGGCACGTAACTCGTAAGTGCAGCGAATAGATCATGCGGCGGATCGCGCCTCTGTCCAATAAATATATTGTTTCGCGCAGAGCCAGCGCAGATAAAGCAAGCTCGCGCCTCGCTCTGCCTCGCTGCCTCGGGGTGGGGCCTTTTACAGCGGGTAACCCCATTCAATCTAAGGCTTATTTTGAGGGAAAATGAGTTCTGCGTACTGATGATGAACAGAGAGGAAAGCAGGGTTATTTTGGATTTAATAATGTAAAGCACCAACCGTTTTACACTTTTGGCGGTGCAATGTTTATGGTAACCACAGCCTCGCACTTATGGCATAACATACTTACGCCATAATAATACTAGATAATATTCATGTCTAGATATTGTAATTTTCTTCCAAAATTTATTTTAACAAAGTCATTGTTGCTTATTTGTTATTTTTAACTATAGTAAAAGCTTGTTATTTATTGTAATAATTAATGCAAATAAACTTAAATAAAATTGAACACAATCACATTTTTTTTTCTTAATTTGTCGCTGGCAGTGGGGCGCTACCCTGTTCTAAGAGAGGCACAGGGCACGGTGTCAGCCAAACGCAGAAAGCCCGGCGTTTGCACATTATGACCGCGACTCTTGTGGACATTTCCTCTTGTAACATTTCATATTTTATTTTTTAAAATTACACTATTCCACTGAAAAAATTAAATTCAGTAAATTTTCAGTTAAAATGTGACAAAGTTATCAAAAATCACTACATGTTATATTATAACATAGTATTTAAAAACAAAGTCGTAATATTATAAATGAGCCTTTAAATTTTTACGACTTTGTAACTAATTTATGCTTTATAAATTATTGTTGCAACAAAATAATTAAAGTATCAGTAATAAACTTACTATATTTGATTTCAAAAAGGTAGGTATACAAATCAAACCAGAGTTACCTAGGTACCTAATTGTCAACTTAGGTTTATTTTTCGGAAATAAAAAGGACGTATTTTGCAACTTAAATAGACTTTTCACCTCAGGAGAGATGTATTTGTTGTCGGAGAGAAAAAGCCACACAAAAAGATGGAGATACGTTCGCCGGTCCCGGGGGAGAGCTTCGTCTGTCTCTCGCGGACCGCATTGTCACCCTACACGGTATTTTCACAAAAACCGGATGTGTCTAAACATGTTTAAATTGAGCCGGTTTATTTTGAAGGTGGTAGATTAATAGGACGACGCTAAATAAAACCCTTAACTTTAAAAAAATAAAGTTTTTTTGTTGAGAAAAAATGAGAAAACTGTGAAAAATGCCTAATGTTACTAATTAACACTGCCGTTAAGTGTACTCCAATTCTAGTATCTTTGATTCGTTCGATTCAGCCCATTGCCAATCAAACAACAAAATGTTTGTGCATAAAAAAATATATCAATGTAATTATTGACATTTCAAGAGAATAAAATTTTCGTGGCTTGACGGGAAAAGGGCTAAATCGAATAAAGAAAGAAGCTCCATTAAAACATTAGATTAGTTGAACAGGCCTGTACAGTGTACATTTTTTCATTTACTTCGTTACAAGGTACTGTAGACTTCTTTAATAATTTGCTAATTCCTTCAATTTGAACTATTCCAAGTAGAGGAGCATATCGGAGTCACGTCCGGCGCGTTTGCTACCAACTGTGAGATAATTAACGGTCAACCAAAACTTCCGCCATTACTTCACTTTATGGATAGAGTTGGGTGAACACTTCTATTACTGGAATATGAAATCTTTAACAATTAAAAATTTTCCTAAAATATTGTTTAAAAACAATGCGAAGGTCTCTTTGTTAGATCTAATATTAACATTTTTTTAAAAAGGTTCTAAGGTTTTGATCAAGTTGATTGGCTAACATCATAATTGTAGCAACAGATAAACTCTTGTCCTACGCTAACGAAGTGGCTAAGATTTAGTGAGGTATTTATTGTTTAATTATTATTATTGTAGCAGTAAAAGATATTTATTATTTAGGTAATAGTGTTATTTTTTTACTGTCCATAACAGAGCATTATACAAACTTTGACTTTTTTATATTCTTTTATCATAGAAAACTTTAGCTGGATTGAAGTTGTATTTTTTTAAATGAAATCAAACGAGCAAACGGGTCACCTGATGGAAAGCAACTACCGTCGCCCATGGACACTCGCAACATCAGAAGAGCTGCAGGTGGGTTTCCGGCCTTTTAAGAGGGAATACGCTCTTTTCTTGAAGGTTTGCAGTCGTATAGGTCCGGAAATACTGCTGGTGACAATTCGTTCCAGAGTTTTACAGTGCGCGGCAGAAAGTTACGCGAAAAACGCACGGTGGAAGACTGCCACTCATTAAGGTGGTGAGGATGGTATATTTTTCGCGTGGGGCGATGCCAAAAAGTTGCAGGAGGTATGATTCCTAACAATTCCTTATAGCACTCCCCTTGATACAACCGATAGAGGATGCAGAGTGAAGATGTAGATGTAGATCTCGGCGTGATTCCGAGGGGTCCAAGCTGTTTGAAACACTATGGGTGTGGGAAGTGTGGGCCGAAGCTACGCGTGCAATGACCAGGAGAGGGACCCCGTGCTCTGCTTGCTGACCGGTCGTTGTAGCCTATGGCTGCCCCGTTTAAGCCAGACACGGGTTCGACCGGCGCGGACGCCCAACGCGGCTTATGGTCGAGGCGACCCGGTTATGCTTGATGTCTGCTGACGTGGTGCGGAGGGACGGGGAGTGTTGATGATGATTGATGTCCATGATGAAGGATGCGTGTTCTTGTCGGTGGTCACCAATTTAACGTTGTTAGTGGCGGCCACAAAGGAAGATCTTCCGACCGAGCGAGGTGGTATGCCCGGTCAGGCCGAAGCCCACTTGATACATTTCAGCTGTCGTATATATACCGACGCGCTCAGAAAACTTCGATAGCGCGATGCAGGAATGTTAGGCGAATTGTGGGTACCGCCACACGGTCAACAATTCGAGCGGCCTTTCGTTGGATACGATTCAGAGGGAGCGGTTGGTATTTTGGCGCCCCTGCCCAGAGATGAGAACTGTATTCCATATGAGGCTGAACCTGCGTCTTGTAGAGTTGTAGGCGCTGGTCCGGACTGAAATACTGTCTCTATTATTCTGTATTTATGTATTCTACCACTATTCTGCACACCAGTGGTTTAGAACTTTGGACTATTACCAAAACAATCTAAATATCCTGATGAATTCCTTGGTACAAATAATTTTACAAAACTCAAAAGAGACAGAAAGGTTACCGACAAAAATGTCCATATCCTTATTTTGTCCAATACGCGACTGAAACATGTCTTTGAAAAAAAAATCCATACAACCTCAACCGCTTTTCTTACGTTCAACATAGCTTCTAGTGATATATACGATCTAATATCTGATATTATAAGTAAACAGAGGCTGCATTATTCCAGGCGGGTACAGTGCACGTGCGTAGATAGTTAATATCGAACAATATTGGATGGCTTATGGAAGGATATGGAACTTCAAACCGATTTGCTCGCTCGATATAACATACTAAAATTTCATTACTCTTATGATTCAATGCCTTTGTTTTGGGGAGGATATTAAAAAATGTACACTATAGGTTCTCTCGGCTGGGCTTTAAGGCAAGTTTTTAACCGTCTTCAAAAAAGAAGGCGATTCTATGTTAGACTTGTTTTATTAGATTTTCTGCTGGAGAAATACACTTTAAGCTTAAAATTTATACCTAATAACATAGCAGTATGAATTACTTAGTAATTATAGTGACATAAGATGTACTTTTAAAATGTATATTGTAACTATAGAATAGTAAAGGTACAATTCCGTGCATCGCGATCGATCGCGGCCGCGCACGACCTACGACTGTCGTCGGCCGCTCGCGACCATAGTCAGCGTATGAAAATGTATGGCACCGCTTCCGAGTCCCGCGACAGACGCGCGCGACCTACGACTGTCGTAAGCCGCGCGCGATCGTGTCTTGAAGTAAATACATAATAAACTTCAAGATACGGTCGCACGTGGCCTACGACAGTCGTAGGCCGCGCGCGATCGTGTCTTGAAGTAAATACATAATAAACTTCAAGACACGATCGCGCGCGGCTTACGACAGTCGTAGGCCGCGCGCGTCTGTCGCGGGCCTCGGAAGCGGTGCCATACATTTTCATACGCTGACTATGGTCGCGAGCGACCGACGACAGTCGTAGGTCGTGCGCGGCCGCGATCGATCGCGATGCACGGAATTGTACCTTAAGCGTAATAATTGTAAATGTATCAAGCGGTTGGAACTTAGGCTCCTAAATGGGTACCTTTAAGCAGAAGAGATGGTAAATTAGTAGTTACTAAGTAAATTTTAATTAGGTACCTACCTACCTACGTACCTACGGTACCTAATAATGAGGATGAAACTCAACTGAGTTTCATCATCATTATATCAGCCTATGTTCGTCCACTGCTGGACATAGGCCTCTCTCAATGAACGCCAAGATGACCGATGTCCTGCTACTCGCATCCAACATGGACCCGCAACTAATAGTTGAGTTTACCTAAATGTTATTTATACGTATATCACAGAATATATATTAGCGGTACCAACGTATATTTACCTGAGTTGTAGTGAAGTTATAATACGTATTTTATGTGTCTGAAAAAGAATTAAAAGAGGGAAAGCTCGATTGCAATGATTTAACAACAAGTGTATTAGACACCTCAATCTGCATTATGAGAACCCCATTTCCTCGGGGGGCCGTAATCAAAGCGAATGTTTGTAAGGAAAAACCTTAAATACTTATCCACTTGAATCCTTATTACGCTACTTATCGGGGGCCCTCACTCAAGTTGCATTCGTTGCATCGGGTCTCGACTCGGGATTCTAGACTCTACGCCCTCCAGTTAGAGTTCGTTTCGTGTCAGCAGACCCCGACCCGCCTCCAAGGGGCGTCTCCCCTCTACGACAGCGTCACATGGAGTCGCTCCACACTGTTACTTTAAATTTTTTATCATATCGCCCGTTGATTTGTACTAAAGTGAATTGGACGCGGCCGGTAACGAGTATCAAGCGATACCGGTGCACGGCCGTTTAAACAAAACACTGCTTTCGTGCGATGCGTCGCCATGTCAGATGTCACTCCTTTAAAGACCCTTATTTTGTTAAACCTTTTGAGGCATAGCCGTTTAAAAACTAATATTCTTTCGAGTGAAAAGTTTTATGTCCAGAGGCATCCTTTGTAATGCAAATTCTTTGTTTTCATTTAAATTAATATTTCTGATATTTATCTACTTTAACGTAATAAACGAGAATTCATGAGTTGTGTTTCCAGTAATAAATTAGTGGCGACCATAAAAGACTGTAAGAAGGGCTGTAACGTGAATAAAACAACTTATTTTATGTATTTGTCGCTGCGAGTAAAATAAATATAACAAATGTTAATTAATTTTATTGCTCATAATTAGACGGTAATTAAATTAATTATACGGAGTCCCATTAATAAATTACAATAACCGAAAATAATAGCCCACCTTATTGATACATAAATTAATTATTTATACTATTTAATGTAATTTCCATTCCTATTATGTGTTTCCGAAGCATTAATTACGAATTACGTATGTAATAAGTGTTTTGTGAAATTATAGGTTACTTACCTAGTTCAATAGTGTGTCGTCCTAACCACTGCTATAGTTGGTCTTTATGTTGGAACTAGGAACGGACGCAATTACTCGTAATATCATTTTTAAAAGCTTTTATTTTTGACAGTTCAATACATAAGGGTTAAATGGTTGTACTTGATCAAAAGTACAAGTTCATCCACAGAGTTCATCAGTGGTTTTTAAACGTTTGTTTGACGTATAGGTAGCATTCTTGCTTGTGTATGACTCTGTGTACTGCATCGAAAAAACAAAGCTGCATTAGTGTGTCAATGAAATACCAGAATCGTGCAATAAAAATATATCTACTTATATATTGAGTTCAAAAATTCCACTCGAACAAACATATTTACAGACATATAAAACAAGTTAAATAAAAGATTTTGAAATAAGAGCCAGAGACAGACTTTTGTCATGAAATATTAATTGTCATTGTCAGCTGAAAGTTTTCTTGAATATGTTACAAAATAAAGTGATTGTACCTTATATAGAGTTGTATGTGAAAAAAGCGGCGCTGAAAGAGCAATTTTTTGTGATTTGTATGGACAAGCCTTCAGCGTCATAAATTTGCACGAACAAAAGTTAGAAAAAGTAAACTCTATACATGGGGCTCAATGCCATAAAGTATTACTTATAATTTTGTTTTGTGACACCTGTATAGGTAAGAACGACCGACAGCCCTAAAGTCAGACTTTAAGGTGGTCTGTCAATGGGAAGCAACTGTCAAAAATTTTTGGCAGTGGAAATGGAAATTTCTACAGTCATCCAGAAAACTTAATTAAAAAATTGAGCTTTATACTCCATCGAAGGATAGGTAGACCTCAAGAACTGGATACCTCCTAAAGTAACCGTGACTGAAACTCCATGGGTGCTGGTCGTTCTTACTTTTACAGGGCGTAACAAAACTATGTGATAAAACATTAGGATTTGTATGGGGCCCCTATATAGAGTTCGCTGTGAAAGAAGCAGCGCTGAAAGACCATTTTTTTGTGATTTGTATGGGCTAGCGCGCGACGATTGCGATGGATTTTCCCATACAAAAGTTTTAAAAAAAGTTGCTCTTCCAGCGCTGCTACTTTCACAGTGAACTCCACAGAGAACATACACACCCTAAAGTGTTATCAGTTATCACTTAGTTTTGTTACACCTTATATTATGTAGGCCCATAGGGGTTATAAACTTTAGGATTTTATAAAATGACGAAAGTCTGGCTTTCGCTAGCCCTTGGGCCATTCATAAAAATGTCCACGCCAAAACCTATATTAGAGGTATTTCGAGTGTAAATAAACGCATCGTTCTGTTTTTTAAATTACCTAAAATCGCAGTGGGTAAAGTGTGCGTGAGTGGCGAGTGCGATTCAGGCGCTTAAAATAAATATAAGTATTATTAAGTTGTGCTTATGCACATTATATGTAGGGCCTATGTCCAAATAATACAAAAGGTAATTAGGTTTTTAAGAAAAACAGAAGCATCGAGCTAGTAAATGTTACTTCGCCAGCCACAAACATCGTTACGACTCCTCCAACAAGCGCAAAGTACGTGGCGCGGTAATTACAACTTTTACGACAATTCAAATTTCCGTAAAATTGGACTTATTATTGGTGTGGCTTGTTTATTAGTGGGGGGCTGAAACTAACCATGTCGCGTCGCAGTAAACCTGTTATCGGAAAACTTTATGGTAACTTTGTTATAACTAATAAGCAATTGCTTGCGCTAACTTTTCCATGTTCAGCTGTAGGAAGTTTAGGTCAGTGGAATTTTAGGATTATCGAAAAAATATGAGAAAATTGAAAAGTAGATCAGCAAATAAAATAATTTTTTTTACATTCCGGTTGTCTGATGAAGAAGTTACTTTTGAGAAATCCCTTATCATAATATTTTATAAGTACAGTAGAGTCTTATTGTTGGCTAGGTACATATAATACCTACCAATTATAATCATAGTTTACTGTTGTGATTTTGAAACACTTTCGAAAAGCTTATCCTTGATGAGGAATAGAAAGTTTGCTGCTAAATTATTTTCTGCAGTTTAATTAATTCTCTACGTACCTACTTACTTTACTAAATGTACCGAATATTAGTAATTTTAAAATACTTTTTTTACTATCGTATGTCTTCATAAGTAAATTAAAAAAATTAACTTTCCTTATTTTAAATAAAGTGGGTTATTCTATGTGTCGAAGTTGTTTTGTTCCTATCTATTTTAATAACATTAATTGTGTTTTTAATGAACAGAGAATCCATAAAACTGTGTGTTGCCTGTCCATATAACATTTTATTTTAATAATATAAAACTTTGAGAAGACTAAACAAAACAATAATTAAAATATTGGAAAGTTCAGTTTGCCTGCCTATCTACCTACCTACTATATAAATATGTAGTACCAAATGGTTTCTACTTACAAGTTATTATTTGTTGTCTGTCATAATTTAATATAATACTAAATTGTACCAAAACAATCATTTAACTCCTCAATATTATAAATCATGAAATCTAAAGATACCGTTATCGCGCTTAGTACAATTAAATAAGATTTAAAAGCCACAATCGGAGCTAAATCATTAATCAAGATCATAAAAACGTTTAGATTATTCATTAAAGCTAATAAATGTAAGTACACCACTTACATCGCGAACGCATTTAATTCATTAATAGTGATGCGAAACAAGTTACGCGAATAAATACTTCGATAGAAACGGCTTACCGTTTAACAAGAGCCTTTTCAGTGCCGCGGTGAGCAATTTAGCGAATTTCAATAGTTATCGCACGGAGAAAAACTCGGCGGGCGAGCGGGACGCCGAACGGACGGCGACGCGAGTGAGAGAGGGACGGGCGTCGTAAGAAAGAAGTAATAAAAAAGCGGTTGTGTGCGTGGTCGGAGTGTGGTGGCGTAGGGCGGTGCAGGCCCCTCCCTGCGGCTCGTCGCCGCCTCGCCGCCGCCTCAGTCGACTCTACATCGCGTCAACTCGCACCGGTCCGCTCCTCGGTTTCCTTTCCGCGCGTAAAAAGTTTATCCGCTATTCGTAAACTTTCGAGCGCGGTGACAGTACGCCCGATTTACTTTTCCGAGTAGATTAGGCATTGTTGTTGTATCCACACCGACTTCCTCGCATCCAGTGTGTCGAGCGGTGACTCTGTAACTTTCGAACGCTAGTTTGGTCGTGCGCGCAAATATTTTTCCCCTGTCGCTGGAAAGACTATGTTCAGTTCCACCGATGGGATGTGCAGTCGGTGACGTGTGGGGCCGCGGTCGGTTCGGGGACTCGATGCTGCTGCAGGGCGAGGGCCGAGAGCGGCCGGCAATGGAGGAGGAGTGCTCGGCGCGGCCCTGCGCCACGGACTTCTCCATCGCCGCCATCATGGCCAGGGACAGGCAGGAGCGCCGCGAGCGGAGGAGGCTCAGGGACCCCAGGGAGGACACGCTCACCCCACTAGGTTAGTTCTCATACTCTTAAGACCCAATTTCACCAATGACTGTTAAAAATAATGCTCCAATTAGTACCTATCACGTTACCTCTTTTATTTTTCATATGAATGAAAGAAAAGACATGACATTTGAACGAGCTGTTAACACTAACAGACGTTGGTGAAATTGGTCCTTAGGCTTAGAGATTTAACTCTACTTATACGAATTGTATTGCAAAAAGCTAGCTAGATAGGTATGTAAACACATACAAAAGAAAACAAGAATAATTAACTAGCAACCATGCCACAGTAATGTTCACTTGTAGGTATATTTATTGTTTAACTACTCGAAAAAACATTTTAAATGGCTTTTGCACACCCCTAATCTCCTACTCTACCTGCATGTTTGGTAAAACCAAGTTTAAGTACCTACTTACCTGATTAAATACTTAAGTTTAAGTACTAAAGTTTCAAGTTTTTAGACTACTTTTGGACATCTCATGTATAGATTCTACCTTACTTTTAACTTTTTAACTTGTTTGATAAAACCAAATGTCAATATTTAAAAACTTTAAAATCACTTCAAAGTTCTTGTATAATTATTATAAACGTGTATAAAAAGCTAGGCAAGCCGAGACGCCCGAGACCCGTGTGAAAATGTGCCTTGTTGAAACTTGAAATGTACCTATCTAGGCACATTTCAAGTTTCAACAAGGCACAAGTTTCCGTCTACCATAAATATACAAACTGATGTGAAGAAAAAAGGATAAAGATTAACTTGACACTAATTAGAAACTACCATTTAACTATAGACTATCTTTACACTATGGTGTCAAAAATCAAAATGTACGAAATGTAGAGTCCAGTTAAAGTCATCTAAAATAGTTGTTTTTCTTAGGTTTTTCAATGGATTTATCAAAACAATGTTCAAATATTCCAGTAACCAGTAGCCTACCTATGCCTTGTCTTATATTCTAGTTACAAAATATTCAGTTTATTATACTAAAAAACTTCATGTGTCGTACGAGAAAAAATATGCATATGCATAATATTTATTTAGAGTCTATACTCTACCATACAATTTTCCGGAAATTTTCCTCTTGTACCTTTTGCTGAAAAAGACTAAGAAAAAAACTTCTTTACTGATAGCTAGGTATACATTGTGAAGTTATTGTTTTAAAGCTATTAAAGAAATTAATTCACATATGCCGTATGAGAAAAAATAAACCTATGCATATTTATTTAGAGTCTATACTCCCATACAATTTTCCGGAAATTTTCCTCTTGTACCTTTTGGTGATAAAGACTAAGAAAAAAACTTCTTTACCTACTGATTGCTATACATTGTGATGTTATTGTTTTAAAGCTATTAAAAAATTAATTAACATATGCCATATGAGAAAAAATATACTTATGCATATTTATTTAGAGTCTATACTCTACCATACAATTCTTTAAATTTTCCTCTTGTACCTATTGCTGAAAAAGACTAAGAAAAAAACTTCTTTACTGATAGCTATAAATTGTGAATTAAAGAAGCTATAGTCAACTCTAAACATTAATACTCTGTATCTGTTGTTACTCTCTACCGGTACTTATTTTTAATGGGCATGGCATACCTAAAAAAAACTTTATTTAGTTTTATAACATTTGGCATGTTGAAACCGTCATATTCTTATACTACTGAAAACGTTTTCTTTAGGCAGGCACATTATATCTGATACGTTAAAAAGTCCCTTAGCAGACAAGGACAAAACATGGTATAACTTTAAAGGGGTGACAGACGTACGAACTTAAAGTACGCGGGTTTTAAGTTCGCGAACTTACTCGGCTCGCGTCGGTGATACACGTGAATCGCTCACACTGGATTAGCATGCCCCCAGGCTCGCGGCTCGCGGCTCTTTGCTGACACACAGGCGATTAAGATCGTCGAGCCATAAGTCCGCGTACTTACTCGCGTGTCTGTCACCCCCTTTACATATTCTGTTTACCGTGTGTATCTTCTTATATTTTGTAAGGGAACTTTGAATTACGCTTACCAGTAACCAGTATATCTGCTAAAAATACCAACGAATGTTTATATCTAAATTTTTATGGCCGTTTTGAATAATGAAAATTTATGTTTAATTCCCGCGTGGGAGGACTAAGCTTTCACGAGGACAGGACACATTTATAAATCAATTGTCCTTTTATACCTTTAGCAATGGACACTCGTTCACATAAGTAATAAACAAAATTCTTCACCAGACCCAAAATCAAAATTTATTAAGCCGTAATATTATGTTTTAATGTCTTTATACCTGCAAATTGATTAATACCACTTCAAATGTGCCCAGACAATTTTATGTGATTTTATTTTAATTACACTTTTTTAAATATTATTTTATTCTCGCCACAATTGCCATTTTAATATTTCAATATAAAATAAGGCTAGGCTGCTTATGATGATTTATGTTATTGAAATATTGTCATAATTATAGTGAATAATATTTAAAGCACAATGATTTATTGTAGTAAAATTTTCTACGAGTTTAACTTATTACTTTTCTGAGTTTTTTGTTTTATGCTACGATACAAAAGATGTACACATAAAAGTAGAGGCAATATTATGCAGATGTCGTATTAATTCAAAAATACGCATAAAATTAGTGTAAAAATTTCTCGTTCAAACACTTTAGATGACGTTTATAGCGGTAACCTGTTTTAGATTTATATCGCGCTGCGCCACACCGACTCTATTAAATTAATTTTATTAATATTACAACTATAATCAATAGTTTATAATATTGTCGATGAATAGACGATGAAAATATACATAATTGTAATAAAATCATACAGTATCTATTAATTATTAATTAGATGAAAACACATGTCACCAACAGGTTCGTCAATGTTCCACGGAACTCTACGATGGCACTGCGTCGTGTTTACGATGAAACGCTTTTCATAAATTCATTGATTTTACTACTTCTATGCTCTCATCAAATAGACAATTAATTATTTATATCAATAAGCGAAACTTTTTTGAAAGAAAACAGTGAAATAAAATAATAGATTTATGCCAGTCATTAAAAATGTAGAGAGTAGAGGCGCATTGCTGAAGAATTTCCATTCGAGATCGACTCGTTTTGGTGCAAAATATGAATATAGATTTTCGTATTGTTGTTAAAGGCCTTCCCTACGGAGAATCCGTAATTTACCGTTTTTAGATCCTTAAGGTACAATTCCGTGCATCGCGATCGATCTGTCGTCGGCCGCTCGCGACCATAGTCAGCGTATGAAAATGTATGGCACCGCTTCCGAGGCCCGCTACAGACGCGCGCGACCTACGACTGTCATAAGCCGCGCGCGATCCTGTCTTGAAGTTAATACATAATAAACTTCAAGATACGGTCGCGCGTAGCAGAGTAGACAGAATGATAGAATATGCCGACTTAGAACTGATATAAAAATTTTTAAGTTTGACGTATTATGACAAAAGTCGTCGCTAGGGTCGTTACCTACAAATTTAGTTGTTGTTTATATTTTGGCACATGCAAAGAAAACTGTCAGAATTCAATTTCAAAATCTTATTTTTAAAAATAAATTATACCAGCCAGCGCGCCAGCCTTTAAGTTATCCTAGTGAAACCCGACGAATTTGACAGATATTGAAACCTGTCCATTTCATTTTCATACGCTGACTATGGTCGCGAGCGACCAACGACAGTCGTAGGTCGTGCGCGGCCGCGATCGATCGCGATGCACGGAATTGTACCTTTATAAACTCATAATTTGAAAGCTACAGAGTTATAATAAAAATACAGCAATAATCTTCAGTATCTCAACATTCCTTTCCACGTTTTAAATTTTCTATTTTTGTTTATTATACTCATGATATCAGCTTCCAAAGTAAAGCCAATTTATTAAAATTCAAGCATACATTCAGCATCTCCTAAGTATTTACAAATTACTTTTATTTGGAACACACGCCAATAGATCGACAATATCATAAACTACATATTCCCCGTTTAAAATTTTTTTTAGGTCAATTTTGAACTAATAATATAAGTAAAAAATAGGGTTTGGTGCGATCTCGGCAACGCGGCAAATGTATGGTCAAGGTCGTTTGCTTGGGGGATGGCCTTAGTAATTATTACATACTTTTTAGCATTCCGTACCTAAAGGGTAAAAACGGGACCCTATAAAACCTATGTCTGTCCGTCTGTCTGTCTCCAGGCTGTATCTTAAGAACGGCTATAGCTAGATTTCTGAAATTTTCACAGATTGTGTATATCTGTTGCCCCTATAACAACAAATGCTATTAAAACAAAATAAATCAAAATATATTTAAGGGTGGCTCCCATACGACAAACGTATTTTTTTTTGCTATTTTTTGCTCGATATCAATAGTGGCAATAGGTAGGCACTCGAAATGTTCACAAAACACTCAGTTGTATTTATAATTTAATAATTAATAATAATATTTAAGAAATACAATACAAAAAAAAACACATTTTTACCTATTTTTGCTCTATATTATGGTACGGAACCCATCGTGGCCCAAGTAACAAAATCTGTTCTTGTAGTGGTTCCGGGGCCAGGACTATAACAGGCTAGTAAACGTTTATAACCATGGAAAGGGGCCCATTTTATACGCGTACTTTTGCTAATAAAGCACTCATAGTAGACTTGCCTAGCACTACTTAGAAAAATAATACACTTATTGTTGGACTACGCAGAATTATCTGCTCCCACGAAGCCAACTATGAGTATCTTATAGAACCCCAGGCAGGCCTGTTACGTACTCCGCGCTTCTATTACTAGCTACTTCAAACATTAATTTTTGTGAATTGTGTTGTGAGGTGGATGAAAAAAATAAAATACTAAGAAAAGGTAAGTTGATCTACTCACTCACGGAGGTCAACTTGGAGGGTTAATTAATAATACGAAATTAATTAACATACACTAAATTTCTGTTCTGACAATAACAAAAATCTGTTACAAATATATAAATGGCATTCGTGCAAGCGATAGCGCGATGTAGAAGCACCTCAGCGACATCTAGTGAAAACAACATGAAACTATTTTTCTTATACAATTTAAGTTGGCACTATACATTACTATTACTGGCGTGTGACATTATAGCGGATTTATAATTACTTCTAGTAGTCTATTACAAATGTAACTTTCTGGAGCAAGTTTTGTCAAGTACAGACACACAGTTTAAAGGATTGAACCTTTAAACTGTGCACTATAGGAGAATTTTGTTACTTGGGGGGCGAGCCCAACTCGCACTTGGCTGATTTTTATTTATGACTAGTAGCTATTTATCTTTTATTTTTTTTTAATAGGTGCTTACATAAGAGTGGGTTTTTTAATTGTACACAAAAATATCGAGTACCTAATCTTTACTGCATATTATGATAGTATCTAGTACTTACTTGTCTAACTTTTGGCTTTTTACAGAAAAGTTTGTGGACGCCGCCGCGTCCGCGTCGGGGTCTCCGTCGCCCCCGCTGGCGGAGTTCGAGCGGGATTCCCCCGTGGACGTGTCGTCGACGTCCGAGGCGGGGTCCGCGGGGCACCCCAGCGGCTCCCGGGCCCTGTCACCCCCGCCGCGGAACCCCCAGCTCACGGAGCGCTGGTCCAGCGAGGAGATGAGGCATATCCAGTGCCACCTCGAGACCAAGGAGCTGTGGGACAAGTTCAATGAGCTGGGCACCGAGATGATCATTACTAAAACTGGAAGGTACAGTCAATTGTAGATTAGTTTGTTAATGTAAGATGGTGCTGCAGTATGCTTAAACGTCAATCAAATTATTACATCATATACCTAGGTGGTACCCTCGATCGTAAATTGTTCCTAAATCCTAGGACTGATACACCAGCTAACCTAATATCATGATCATCCTCCAATTTTTTTAAAGCTTTTTTCTAAAACTGCTGAAAATTGTATCTCAATATTTTTTTGTGAGATAAGAAATCTTCCTGATTTTTAGTGTTTTATAAGTTTTTTTGCAACGTCTTAAATTGTAAAAATAACTGCGAAGAAAATTCACACATTGAGAATTGATGACATAGTACATGATACACCTATTGAATTAAATGTTTATAATCATTCATTTAATGACGAATGTAAGTTTCCACAATAAAATAGTGTTAAAGTTTCGTACATTATAAATTTTTTATTTTATTTCTAACAAAGATAATAAATTACTACTTAGTCACATTATGTCACAAATAATTTAATTAATGCTTTAAAATTTTATTATAAATCAGTGTTACTTTGAAAATATTCCTAATTAGTCTTGAAATAAAGAAAAATAATTACACCTAATGTTTATGCAAAAATATTATATTATAGTGTCTTAAAAATTCCTAGGTTTTTGCACTTACAAATAAGTGTAAGTCACGAGTAGGTACGTACTAGGTAGATATCAAAAGGATGGGAAAATTTTAATTTTCTACCTACAGGATCGCATAGCAGAATATTGTCTATTAATTTTACCGCAATATTTTACTGCCATTTTTCATGGTTCAGTATTATTTCTTGTGTGCCCTCTATATAGGACGCATTTGACTTTGTATAATATCGTATACTTGCATCAGTGTATCGCCTCATCCCCTTGGATTAACAAAATCTTTTTTGGGAAGGAGGCTTAATATTTTGGGCTCGTTAGTTACGCTCACCCGTCTTCAATCCTCTCATGTCTATTTATCAGCTAGCACCTACCTATATTATTTACTATCAGAGAAATTGATTCATAGGCAGATGGCGGACCTATGTAATTTGGTCGCGGTTTGTCAAACCCAGCCGACAGATCATAAATTAAATTGAATTGACATAACCCGATCAAATAACACAGGTCAGCCATCTGCCTACGAATCACTTTCTTCGATGGTACATATTATACCGTTGACTTCGCCAACACACCAGAACAGCGAGCATTCACGGTGGTACGGGAAGCAGCTGTTGCGAGCTGTTAAGCGATACCGGCATTGTTAGTGGTTGTCGATAAGCAGTCGCGGGCGAGGCGTGTCGGTCGCGCCGCGGAACAATGGGTAATATAGCAACCACCCACAGCACCGATTCGAACAATACTTCACACTAATTGGATACATTGGGTACATTTCAGAACCTCAATAAAACAGCTCCTATGATTTTATGACCGCACGGCAGCACAATATAAACAATAAACATCTAACACCATCTTCATACTGGACTGCTCCCCACACCACCACCACACATTTCAGATAACTTATAGTAGCAAGTTATATTTGTATTCACGGGTTCGTTTATTATTCGGTTGTCCGACTACTTCCGGTCTGATTACTACTAGTGACTATACATAGACAGCCTTGGAAATTCAGTTGTGCGAAAACCCGAAGAAGTTACGTACAAAAAGTACTAATTACAAGTTCGTCCGTAGGATATATGTATAAGATAGTGTGAAAGGTGAAATGTTATATGTAATATGGTATGGATGAAAGAAATCCTTATTTTAATTGGCGATCAAATATTAACTAAAGAAACTAAAATGCTAAGTATTCTGATATTCAGTTCATGGACCTTACAAGTCTGACTTTATTCGTCTTGATCTTTCCTCCGTGGGCGATCAATCAGTCAGCGTCACAACTAGACGACTGACACATAGGTGTGATGTTCAACGCGTGGAGAACACTTACTACTACAAGCTGACACGCTGTTCCTAACCACTAACCATACAATCTATAGTATATACGCCCAACAAATGTAACTAAGTACAAGCCATAGCGGCTAAACTCAACCCTGCGATATCCACAGATCGTTTCACTCTATGTCCTCGTACGTTGTCTAGCCAATAACGGCTAATAATTAGCGGTTAGCCATTTATGTCATTAGGATTGACTGCGCTCACATGTTTATGGAGAGCCATTACACTCGCTGTAAATTACTAACGCCTTCATACGCCGACTTAATGTGATTTTCGCACATTATGGGAACTATCTCGTAGCTTAAACACATCCTGTAATTCCCGAGTTTTATAGTAAACTACTATAGATTACATACTAGATAGTAATAATATTATGCGTAAAAGTTTCTATCTGATTGGTGCCTTGACGCTTAAACCGATAAACATACTTTGATACTATTAGGTGGAGGCACCAATCCACACCAAATTTCATGAAAGTCGGCTTTCAGTCTCGGGAAAAACATAGTATTATAAGGACATAGGATAGATTTCATGTAGAAAAATGTGCGGTTCCTACGCGAAATCGCGGGCAACATCTATACTTATAAAATTACATGTCCTGACTGACTGACTGACTGACTGATTCATCATCGCTGAGCAAAAACTGTTAAACTTACAGCCACGAAATTTGGTGAATAGGGTTGTTTTATTAAGTAGACACCCACTAAGGAAGCAATTTTGAAAATTTTACCCCGAAGGGGGTGAAATAGGGGTTGAAAGTTTGAATGAAAGTCCGTCATTTCTTGAGTTAGAAACATGAAACTTTATTTTTGGGTTACTGTTTGAAAATAAATGGATAATTATTTAAGCGTTTTTGGAAATTCTACCCCCAAGGGGGTGAAATTGGGGTTGAAAGTTTAAATGAAAGTCCGTTATTTCTTGAGTTAGAAACATGAAATTTTATGTTTGGGCTACTAATTAAAAATGATTGGATACATGCTTAAGCGTTTTTGGAAATTCTACCGCCAAGGGGGTGAAATAGGGGTTGATAGTTTAAATGAAACTCCGTCATTTCTTAAGTTAGAAACACGAAAGTTTATTTTTGGACTGCTGATTAAAAATGAATAGATAGGTATTTAAGCGTTTTTGGAAATTCTACCCCCAAGGGGGTGAAATTGGGGTTGAAAGTTTGAATGAAAGTCCGTTATTTCTTGAGTTAGAAACATGAAACTTTATTTTTGTGCTACTGATTAAAAATGAATGGATACGCATGTAAGCGGGTCTGGTAATTCTACCCCCAAGGGGGTGAAATTGGGGTAGAAAGTAATGAATGAAAGTCCGTCATTTCTTGAGTTAGAAACATGAAAGTTTATTGACGTTTGCGTTTGACGTTTGCTTAAATAGGGTCCCGTTTTTACCCTTTGTATAAGGAACCACAAAAAGGGGAAAACTATCCATCTTTGTTATTATACTATGTTAACGCGAACGAAGTCGCGGGCAACAGCTAGTAATGTATAAAATGCAGGATCGTTGAAAAAACTATTGTTATGCAAAATATGTAAGTGGCAACATCAGCAATAGTCACACCAGCGCGCTTATCGGCGTGACTATATATCAAGGTGACAGCCAGCCAACGGAACAAATTCACCATCGTGATAACGGCTTGTTTACTTCATTAGGAAAAATATTCAGAGCCATAAGAAAACTCCTCCGTGAAAGTCGGTGAAAAAGAACTGAACAATTTTATGCTATAAGTTTTCGTTTATAGGAGAATACTTTTTAGGAACAAGCGGTAGTACTTTGAAATTAAATCGACTAAAGTCTAAACTAATATTTTCTTGTTTGAAAAAAACCCGGAAAAACCATTTAGCTTTCTTTTCCTTCGAACCCTCTTAATTGTGCTACAGAAAAAGCGCTTAATTAAAGGTTCAATATAAAGCTAACTGAACCGGTAATAATGTAGTAAAATTGTTTAGGGGTCTCGAACAATGCGTAGTTTCATAAGTTTTGAGCCGAGTGAACCAAACAATGTGAGCTCTTTCACGGGCTATAAAATCATATTAATACCTTATTTATTCCTTATAATGTTCTCGAGTTAACGACGCTGGGGCATTCGGTTTTTCTGGTGTGCGCCGTAAAACACGATATTCGGAGTACCGTGGCTATATATATTCCGAAACTTAGCAGCGCAGAACAGTCTCAATACTCAACGCCTGTTTTATGTTGTGTTGATTTCAAATAACACTCGTATATGGAATGCTCGATGGACGAAGCCTTCTTTTTCGAATTTGACTTAGCATTTAAAGTGGTTTTAAAAAATGGCGTAGGGCTCTAATAACTCCATTCTTGCCGGTGTTATTCACTTCTTAAACTTTGTTAGCCATTAACCTAATATCCACCTATATAGGCAAGGGCTTCCTCTGAAGAAAAACCAAAAATGTATTATTACCATTAAACTTTCCTCATGTATAGTACCTACTTTCCGGTGTTTGAAGTTAGAAATCGTTCTATCGTTAAATTTCATCTTTCGAATACCACCCTAGGACACACTAGTGCTATTAAAAAATTAATTATATCTAATTCGAAATAAGCTCAAAAGATTAAGCGCATAAAGGGCTGCAAAAAGCGGCACCGGGAGACAATTTGCCACACGCCGTCACGGACTTAGCCGAATCGGCCTCAACGATTAGCATAAATCTTGCCAACTAGCCGTCGCGAATGAGGCCGGGGCGTCGGGTCGGGAGTGTGTGTCGCCGAGCAAACAGCGCGATAGCGACACGTCGCGTCGGAGACGGAGCGCGACGAATCGCGGCCGACGCTCGGACAAATAAATCAGCATTATCTCGCGAGATAGCCGGTGGCCCTCCCCCCTCCCCCCCGTATCGCGCGGACCCCGTGTCGTTCGAAAAAATTAATGACTCGGAAAAACGATTCGCTTATGAGGGATCTTTCAATGTAATTGAATTGCTCGGCGGATCTACGGAATCGCGGATGCCGAATCAGGTGCATCTGGCGAATTTGTGCGCTGACAAAGTAAGAAAATAAGATAATGTTTTATTTCCGAAAGAATCTTAACAGTATTTTCGGAATCTCAGAGAGAAATGCTCAGTGCTCACCGAATGCTACAGCTCAAATGTAAGAGTTGTTAGTATGTTCCTAAACTAGAAGTAACCTAAAATTAAAGTAGTTTGACATTTTAATTTGAATAGTTAATAGCATCAGGCACGTTGCTTTGCGAAAAATTCATGGCTTAAATTTAGTAAACTGTATGTTATTATTTAGCAATATTGCTATAAATAATAACATACTAAAATTTAATTCGTACTTATGTTACTTTTTAAAAGTTTTAAAATAATATTTTTGCAACAGTAATTTCAAAATCGCGAAATTCTTTATCTGTTTTCACCGTAATTGCTGCGTATGAATGCAAATTAAGAAATTAAAGTCGTTTATTAAAAGAATATAATTTAACAAAAATTCAAGGTAGCTTCTAGACTTTCAAAAATACATACACAAGTTAAGTGGAAATTAAATTGGTTTTTACTCAGTGATGTACAAAGAAATTTTAATAAATTAATACTCTTTAAAAATAAAGCAAATATCTTATTACCTTGCTATGATATATTTCAATAAAATAAAAAAAATGCTGCATTTAACCCCCACGATTAAGAACATTAAATATCGCTACAGTCAAAACTGTACCACAGTTGACTCAAAGCTCATTATGCACGGAGCTTTTAGTAAGCCGTTTAAAAACTTGCCCTATTCGTTCATTATTTGGGCGGCGGACTATCCATCATCAGCGAGCCCCTTCTGCAAATATTTTGAAACCGCGGTGTCACATTTGTAGAATAAATTATAAATATGTCGTTCAAATTATACTTCAATATTTGTGTAAAATAAATAAAACTTCTGCCACAGTATTTGCTATCAGAAAAAAATTGTATCTGCAGAGTTTTTGTCATACTTGATTTTTTCAGGTTTTTACTTAAGTTACCTACATTTTCTTATTTCGGGCATATTGAGTACTTTAAAATGCATAAACATACTTATTTTTGGTTTTAGTATATAAATACACGGGTGTTACAAGACTTACAATATTGACGACTGGCTCGATCGATTGTCTATTACTTATTACTTACTAGTTATTACTTAGCTCTTCAATTAAAAAATTATATCATCGGCTCGTTAGCTGCCTGAAAATACACGGCTTGCTAAAGCTTAGTTTGATTTTGTTCACTTATTTCTTGTTCAGCACAATAGTTTATAGTTGTAATGTCGTTCTAACCGCTTTATCAAATGCTCAGTGAAGACGTTCCACGTTTGAATGTTGGCAGCACGTTATAATCTGGAGCTGGCTGTTGGCACACCGCGCCCGCCTTTGATTTACTTCTCACCAGTTCTTTCATCTAAATTACAGCTTCGCCGTACCGTGTCGTGATTTTTATTTGATTGTGAACGTTTATCATTTGGCGTATTTTTTGCATTCAGTAATTTATCTATTCACCGGATTCAACGTATTATTTTTCTGTGCATTATTGAAATCATATTCGTGTCGTAGATTACGTTAAGTTAACGATTATTTTTTACGAGCCAAAAATAATAATGCACCGACAACGCTATAAATACAAATCATTATGAGCAATACAGTAGTGACGTGACTTTTAGTTTTGCTCCCCTAAATCGTGAGAAAGAGCAACTGTATCATATTTATTATATTAAAGGCTAACTTATTAGTATACGATATTTAAAATTCGCAACTTTAAATATTACGTATTGGCTTTTGGTAGGGAAAATTCGGAGAAAACATTCATTGCGACATTGTCAATTTATTAAAAGACGATACTAAAAACAACAAAGAAATGGGAAAAGTTATGATATCATCTTGTCGGTGTCCGGTGATAATAAATTATTTGCAATTATGATCATTTTATAAAAGTTTTATGTTGATCACAGGAAAACAATAGTAGCTCGTGCTTTGATCTACTATAAATTATTTCGGCGACATCGCGGATATAAATTGAGATGTCATCGTAAAATGTTAGATAAAACGACGACACAACTTTCAAAACAATACAGTCATTATAAAAACACCGCGCTATTTTGAAACCCGTAAGGCGTAAACCATTTCTCAGAAAAATATACTTAAAAATTAAAAAAGTAGTAGGTGATGTATGCGTTTGAATCTGCAGACGAAATCATGTACAAACATAAGCATTTTTTATTCTGTGGCAGCTTTTTAAACCAGAAAAGTTGGCACAAAATAAGTTTTGTCAATAAGTATCGAAACGGAGTACAATAACGCATTTAAAATAGTACTCTACCCACTCTACCTACAAATTGAAATTTGCAATGTTATAGACTATAGTAATAATGTAATAATTACTTATTATAAGTTACACTAGATCTTAGTGTAACTTATAATTGAATAAAATACGAGTAACAATAATATAAAATATAAAACATAATATGAAGTAAAAACAAAAGAAAACTATTTGTTTGTTTGAATAATATGAAATTATTAATTATTGTTTTAAGTCTGCGATTGTAATTAAGATATCACAGATCTCATCATGTCATAATCATAATTTATAAACAGTAGAAAATATATTTTAATTTAATTAAAATGAAATACGAAGTCTTGTATTTCGTGAATTCTGTGCAAAGTATCATGTAACATAAAAATAAATTATGATACTTGTGGTCTAAAATGGTATGGGCACCCTGGTGGTAGGTACATTGGCCGAGCGTCGATCGTGCTGGCCCACAGGCCGGGCCCCGATGCTGGGCCCCGGTGCTGGGCCCCGGGCGAGGCCCCGCGCTTACACGTCCGCTCGCCGCCAATTGTCGCGCTCGCACGATAATTGTTGATATACGATCGCGATCCAGCACGGTAATTGTCAACGCTTAATCTTCTAATTGGCTCGCATTTGCCACTGCCAGTTGTTCCATCTATTCGCGATAGTTCAAAAAATAGTTGACCATTCGCTGCAATCGTTGATAATATCGCGCGTGTGTAAAGCCGTCCCAAAGCTCGTTAAATTCACCTGAAAGTTGCGCGGAGCTTACGTGCTAGTTGATGTCCGTTATCATCTGAAAGTTTACGTCCTATTATCTCCTATGCTTTCATGCGGGGGAACATTTAATGAAACTTAAATTAATTACTGTATTAATGTGCTATGTAGTTATATTATGAGTACTTTTAATTTGGATCGATTTAACTATTTTAACTAAATAATCTCACCATCTACTTGACATCGCATAACCCAAAGCCAGTTTAAGTATTCACTGTAAAATGTACACATTTATAATTAAAAATGCGCAATGGTTTATGAATAACCACAAGCGGGATGACGAAAAACAAAAATTTTGTGAACAATAAGCGAGATTCGCAAGTGCAAGTTGAAACGGCGTTTAAGAGCGAAGGCGGGCGGCGCCCACCACGCGGCGTCAGGGCGGCAGGGCGGCGGCAGGGCGTCAGGGGTGAGAAACAATTTGGTGTTTTATCGCGCCGAGGTGGTGTCGGTGGTGGTGACCGCGTTACGGCTGATTTATGGCCGCATTAACCGAACCAGGCAAACGTGCAAAATGCATACGCGACCCGCGCCCCTATGTACTAATCATCTATACATACCTGCTGTTGCCACCGTTGTTTTCATGCTGTATTATGTATACCGGCGGTAAAGATCTAGTTTTAAGTATGTCGAAAGTGATAAATAGAGACCGGATTATATGATGTGCATATTTGCATATGCATTTGCATATTTTAGCCATTCTCAGCGGTAATAGCATATTTTACCTAATATCTGGTTATGATGCATATTATCGGTATTTTTCACTTATCCTGCGTTCCGAAATGCGACCAAAAATAGGTAACAACAGTAACAGTTACAAAACATAAGGACTTTTGACTTTTGAGTATTAGTTGTGATGCCTCCGGAAAAAAGAGGGTCTTTGTGGATAACTGACTTTCTTGGAACCTTAACATACGACGGAAATGTCTAATACTGTCGTGTTTGCGACGGTTTAACACATTTGTATTTTTCTTTCTTGGGAAATTGGGAAAATTTATCATTTGATTTTGCATATTCTGCTAGTTTTCGTGCATATTTCAAGTATTTTTCATGCATATTAGCATGCAGCTTTTTATGTTGCATATAATCCGGTCTCTAGTGATAAATATCTAAAACTTACCTACTGTTAAGATCCAGTATTTAAATTCACAGTCGAAAACCACAAAGCTTCAAAGTTCAAACGATAGAGCAAAGAGTAGTAAGTCCGACTTCGACGCCGAATATCCTTGTGGGCGTTCGAATGTCGAATTTGGGAGTAATTTCACTAAAACCTTAAATGAATCGAGCGGGTCGAGGATCGCACGTTATTTAACTTGGCCCAAGTTTAAATTGAAAACGGTCCCGAACTCTTTACGGAGTCCGTGGCAAATTTTGAACTTTGCTCCATCGGAAATTTCTATATAAATAACTTACGAGTATAAAGCTTAAATTCAGTCGGTGTCACGCTGCCGACACTAATTTTATTCGTAAGAGATGGCGGCGGGTGGGGGGAAGGGTGGAGACACCGCGGCGGTGTAAATATATGCAAACGGGAAACGCGATATTTGACGGAGCTGAAAACGACAAAAGAATTAAGGATACTGTGGCGCGGCACCGGATGACACAATAGATAATGATAAACAGTATCACAGGTTACAACATACTATATTTGTAAGTTTTTATCTACTTGAATAGAAATGGATTTTTGTTCTTAGTGTTTTGTACCATCGAGGAAATCGATTCCTAGGCAGTTGACAGACCTACGTCATGTGGTCGTCTTATGTCAATTCAATGTTAGCACTTAGCTGTAATCGGCCGGATGGGTTTGACTTAACGCGACCAAATTACTTAGGTCCGCCATCTGCCTAGGAATAAACTTCTCTGATAGTACATAATTATAAGCATAAAAAAAAGCATACTTAGCGCTATGTTATGGAAACTTTGTGAGTTCAGAATCATCAACGTTGTGATCTCGACTACTGTTCCAGCGCTCTGTGTCTGACGTTCGCCTCTCGTTGTCTTAAATTAAGAGATTAGCTGTCATTCGGACTGTTTACTCTGATGCTCTTTTATTTAAAATACCGTCTGCCTTGTCTTCAATTTCGTTGCTGACTTTATTTTACCAGTATCCAAGGTAATGTTTTCAAAGCGGCCGGCATAACGACGTTTCATTTTTTATAAGAACTAATAAACTTTTTAATTACACAATAATTTATGAAACCTAATATCACAAACAAAAAATATTTAATTGGAGGTAGCTACCTACGTAATGACGGGTTGCGCTCAACTATAGGTTAATGTGTCTATTAAAATCGAATAAAGTGGGCGCTCAACCCTATCTGTCGTTTTAGGCTATGCGAAGAGAGCACATGCGGCGTATTGTAGCGCGGCGTGTAATAGATGCGTGATTCATGTAAATGTACCCTTAGCGAGTGTATCGCGGCCATCTCACCCCCGCACCCCCGCCCTCCCACCCCCGCCGCGGGGCAGGGTGGCGCGCGGAGAAAACGTGTAAACTAATTATGTACATTTTCGTAGCCACTTATTTACATAACCACTGCCCGAACCCCGCTTTCACCGTGAATATTTTATTCGTAATCTTTACGAGGAGGGTTTAATATGACAGCTGTTGGTTTGTTCGGTGGAAACTTTTAATTTTCGTGGTCGGGCCGGGACGCCGCCCTTTGTGCGTCGGCGGACGCCTCGGCGACGGTAACAACACGCGATTGTCACACGAGCTCCTTAGCCGGCAGACATCTGGGGAAATTTCTTGCGGTTCAATTTAAAAATTTCGTAGCATATTGTCGGCTGCCGACGAGGGTGCTTATTATTTTAACAATTGTTGTGTCTATTAAATGACACCTTTTGCCCCGGTTTTTATGTCACGGGGGTTACGAAATTGTTTTGTTCGGTAAATTGTATGTTATTCGGAGCCCCGCTGCGAAAGAGATTTTTTGAGTTTCCCGCAACTACTAAATGGTTCCTCGCAGCGACGTGCCGCGTGCGTCCCCGTGGGTTTCTTCTATTTAAACCGCGTCTTAAGTAGAACTAATTTATGGAAGTAAGTACGCGGAAAATGTTTATGTACGCCGGTCCCTCCTATGTTGACATCCGGCGGCCGGGGCCCATGTGCCGACTGTCCGCATTATGTACCGCAACGTAAATGTTACATCCATTATTGTCCATCAATTTAATAGAGGACACGCAAATGGCAGAGCGCGGAATTTTTTATGCACCAGCGGATTGGCGTGATTCAAGATTTTATTTCAGCGAAAACAGGAATATATAGTCTACGCCTAGCGTGAAAACATAATATTTTATATTTAAGACTCTATATTTTAGAGTGTGCGTAGTAACTTGAGGAAGTTAAATTTTATATTTACTTCGAGTATTATTATTAAGTACTTCAAGTAATTTAATTATGTTCATTATCGTGGTATAATAATCTAATTAACTCTCTCCCTATAACAATATTAACTCGTTCTGCGAAAAATGTATGTCGTCTCGCGAGGACCGCCACGTGCGCTACTAACAGAAGTCGCTTTGATCTCCCACTTCGAAGAAAGGTTTGACGATTGACGCTCCTGTTGTTACTTTATTAGTCATTAGCAAATTTAGATCCCAACGAGTGTGGAAATTACCCTGGTCATAATAATACAGTGATCCTTGTCATATCATTTCTATTCCCCGTTTCCACTATTTTTAATCCAACGTTAATTTAGATTCGCTTCTTGTTTAATCAAGTGCATGTCCTATTAAATACTACAAAATATACAATTTTCCAAAGATTAAGATCGTTAGTAAAGAGTGTTTTATAAAGTAAACATATTATCACAGACCAGATATACATATTATTATATAACTGGTCTCTGATATAATGCAAAAATCACAGTTATCGAAAGACCAAACTTTTATGACAGAAGTAGCTATTATACTTTAGCTTTTATGAAAGAAGTATACCATGCTTTTTTCGTCACGGTATATTATTGTATTCGTAGTCAGTGTTTGTAGTTCGCAGCACAAAATAGTTTAATTTGCGAAGGTTTAAATATATTTGGTGTCTATTTTATATGCATTAGGTTAATTCCCCAATCCCCATATGAATTAAGGAGGTCATGACACTATCAACAGACCTCCTCGGTTGAGACGCTCCACCCCCGTTGACATGTCGCGTTTTAACAGTCTGTACGTGCACCCCCTACTCCCACCCTACAGGGCGGAGGTTGCCCCCTCTCCCGAGCTGACGACATTAGGAGCCGCAGACATAGGGCACGTAGACACCAGACGTTCGCGTATACAACCGCCTCCTTAGTAGGTATCTCAGTTCATATTTACTAATTGAAATAATGAAGCAGATGTAATTTTGATACAAATGTAACGTATGGAAATAATATACTGATTATTGTTGACTAGACGGTCATAGATGGTAGATTGTAGTCACATATTCTGTTATGTATATTATTATGAGCTCAGTAATATATTGAAAATATATTTTTTTTTTTTTGAGAAATACCGTTACTTTTAAATACACCATCGCCATTACAAAATAAATAATGTCATATTCCTAATGATCCTAATCCATGTAATAGATTTTGTTCGTTACTACCTACATGAGAGTTGCGACTCAATCTAGCCGAGCTCACGTTGCGTGATGAAAAGCTAAACTTAGCTCGCAAAAATTTACAAACACTTCACAGTGAACACGCAGGTTTAGTTCTCTCTTTTAGTGACCATATTACACCAAGAAATCGTACAAAATGAAGAAGCATAATTTTATAGAAAGTTACTATTTTAAATATCTTAAATTATAACAAAACTACATTATTTCGTTGTTTGAAAATCTGTAAAAGTTACATAAAATTATAAGTTTAGAACTTTCCTGCTTGCTAATTTACGCACATACTTAATAATATTATACAACTAATAGTCCACCTAGCGAGTAATATAATAGAGCCTTTGTCTCGGAATACATTACCTAGGGCTCATAAAGATGATATAGAATTTTATGTTCCTTTTAATGACCCCATAAAGTACACGCAAAGATATATAAACGGGCTGAAAAATATACGCGAACTATGTGATACAATGGAATATGACAATATTATGATAAGTTACCCCTGCTGTATAAAAGTTTACGAACCTTCGCATCACACACCGTTTGCTACGAGGAGCAGGCATTAGCAGTCGTAAAAACTCAGTTTTCGCGAAAACGGGAAGCCCCTCACTTTATATCCGTCTTTACGATTACATTATTATTAAGTTCAGCTTTATATTTAAACTAGATAGTGCCCCGACTTCGTTGCGTAGCAATTTATTTTTCGCGCGTCGAATCTAAATTGGCTCAGCGGTTTGGATGAGAAGAGATAATAAGACATACGGACAAACATACGCATTTAGGGATGTAATAATAATAGCTCCCACACCGGTTTCGGTGACGGTGGCCGGTTTCATTGAAACCAGGCCAGCTACGCAGGAGTAACTTTATAGTACCCAAGTGTGTGCGCAGTACACAAGAGCACTCTCTATTCCTTTACTCTCATAACCCAGTGGGACGGCAGACCGACACGACTGGCGACTTTTTACATGCCCATCTGACACATGGATCATCTTACTTGTCAGACAATCAGGTGATCAGCCTGCATTATCCTAACCAAACTTGGAAATAACATGTTTCCAACGCGGGAATCGAACCCACGACCTCCGAGTCAAGAGCCGAGCTCTGAACCACTGGACCACGGAGGCGTTACAAATTTAGGGATGTACTCTATTATTAAATACCTAGGAACATGTCTACAAAACGTATTTAAACTTATTTAGAAACACAGCCTAATGCCCGGGATACACGAGGTTAGTTTTTCAAGCTAGGTTAGCAAGCTAGTGTTAGTAAGCTAGCAAGCTAGTACTTCTGGCTTCGTGTAGACAAAACTATCTTCATTTGTAAGCTAGTAAGCTAGTTTACAAGCCAGGACAGTTTTTAATAGGATGGAGTTCTATTTTTAGGCTAGTAGCATCCCCCCACCACTGATTTTACTATCCTGGCTTGTGTACTAGCTTCATATGTCCGGCGAAGCTAGTTTTCAGTTAACTCGTAAGCAGTAACCACGCGTTTTAGCGTCACAAGACTCAACAGAATATCAAACAAATCAGGCGTCATTCGCAAAATACTCTTATATTTGCCTAAGCCCTAAAGCGAAATTCTTCCAAAGTAAAGCAGATGGTCCACGTTCATCTCTTCGTCGTGTTCACACCCGTTCTTGTAATTCATCTTCTAGTTCGTCTACTTGAAAAACTAGCCTCGTGTATCCCGGGCATTAGTAACATATTGTAAGCATTTTAAAGCTAGTGCAGTGTGTCATTACAACGAATCGCAATTAAAATTGTACGCTTAAGTAATATTTGTTTAAAATCGCTAATTATGTGGCCGCTAATAATGAATACTTACACGCAACATCTGCTACAGTGTACTGTGTAGTGTGTAATGTATTGTGGAAACGCTCTACGTGCCCTTCGTACCTGGTAATTTTGTGTTCGTGTGAACACAGCCTTTTCATGAGCGCAACCATTATATTGACTTTTCTATCTATCGATGTTTCGTATTACTTTGATGCATTTTAATGGTTATTGAGTATTGTGTTCTGTATTTCTTATATGTAAAAATAACTGCATCAATTTCTATAACTGCAATACCGTTGCATGTATTGATTGTTGTATAACTTCTATGTAGTAAGATACGATAATGTTACAAAATGTAGAGAATAGCGTGGCAACAAAAAGTTGCCATAAAAACCAGCCACAAATAACAATAGGTGTGAAATATTTTTATTTTAAAATTTTTTATTTAAGTACATTTTTGTCTACAAAACTTTTATATTAAGTATATAAAAGTTTTGTAGACAAAAATGTATTGTGTTGTGTTTTTAATTCCCACATATTATGTAGTATATTCTGTAGGCGGAACTCCAAAAACTGAACGTTACAGTGCAGTAAATATAGATCCAGGCGAGCAACCTTGCGTCACCTGCTGTAATTTTATTACTTTTTATCTAAATAATTACTACATTAATACGTAAATTAGAAAAATTAATTATTATAATCACGTTAGCCACTGTAAAATTTATTTGTAGTTTATTTTTGTTAGGTGGCAGGTAGGTAGGAGATTGATGTTTTTATGGTTCTAATTATAAAGCATATTAATGAATTATGGAGACTTGAGACATTAGAATGCTAGCCTTAGAAAATAATATACTATTGAAAAAAAATTAGCTGTCGCTACCGAGAATTTCAAACTGCTGATCAGGCCCATTTAAATGGCCATGAAATATTCGCGAGTAATGGTCCTTGTTGATTTTGTGACATATATGAATTAATGGCACGACAGGATTGTGGGATTGTTGCTCTACCGAGTACACGGACCTCCCAAGTGGAGCAATATTTCACTGGATGCGCCATCCGCCCTACCACGCCCAGCCACCTCATTAACTCACTAATACACATTCATCTTCACACATTCCGCCGCACAAAAACACTGGATGAAAAATTTCGGAATGAGAAAAACTCGAAAGTAAAAAGTTATGAAGTCACTTTCCCAAACTACTGTGAAATAAGATTATTGATTTAGGCGGGATTTAATTAAGGCTTCTGATACTTTGTATCACAATGATCTCACAAAATGGCAGCGCAATGCTTATTTTAATCATAATACGGATAGCCCGTATTTTTCTATCGAAATACATATTATTATTCTTTTGTAATGTGGTAGTTAAGTCAATAAATATTTTATTTTATTTGACTTATGTTCAAAAATTCTCACTGTCTAGTGAAAACATAGTAGGTATAGTCTAATTAGAAAAATGATACTTTATAATAATAATAATAATATATATGGACGCTTCACATATTGACACGTTGACATAGGTACTAAGATGACATGATTTTTATTATGGCTTTACATATTTTCACAAGTCAATCAGCTTTTTCATAAAAGTCCTGTAGTTGTTGAAAAATGAGTTGATGTTTAGTGGTGTAAGTCTATTAATTCGGTGTACAATGTACAGGCGCGAAATGACTCGCGGTCATTTGTCATTGCGTCAGTCACGTCAACGCCTTCGCCACGCCCACTCACGTAATTACATTCTCAAAACTAAAATAATGCGATTACCATCATTATTGTTAAATGTCATTAACAGCCACTAAAATTGCTCTGACTGGTTTATTGACTTAGAAATAAACAAAATATGAATCGCTACAGATTTCCAGTAGGTATATTCGAAATTCGATTGTTGAGGACAGATTTCAGAATTTTGTCTATAGGATATTTCAAAAACTTCATGAAACTTGCGCATCCAAATTCCAAACAATAATTTATCAAATTAGAGATCATAACAAGTAATTCTGTAATAATTTAATTAGCTCAAACTATCCGTGCACTGCTTGGAAGTGGGTTTTGTATTTCAAACGGTCTGATGAAGGCGTCAAGTCGTGAGCGTGTGACACGTCGCTACTCGTTTGTGTCACGCCGTCAGCTCCGTGACCGACGAGGATGACACAGAAATATGACTCATTAAATGATACCTCTTATCCGGTAGCAGAAATTCTGACACACGTTTTATTGTTTTCTTCCAAGAGCTTCACAATATATTCAACAGCATTAAACACTGTACATACAAAACGTAATCTCTTTCGTTTCATAGCACTACTACAGATTCAGAAGTAGTCCCCGATGTATTTTTTCATACTCATTTATTTTTATAAATGGAATCTGTCATAATGTAGACAGCTTGCAAAAGTTCAAGACAACTTACAGTACCCGGCGATAAATATTGCACATCGACCTTTGGAAAGTGACAGTCGGCTAATTTCGGTTTTGTAGAGCGTTATCTCTTACGCACGAAATACAAAAAGTCCGGTATATATTAGGAGCTGTTAAAACAATTATGGTTTGCTTCTTTTGACCATTTTATTATTCTTTGTATAAAATACATCAAATTCTCTATAAGTTATGGCTTTAGGTTCGGGTAAAATAAAATAAAAAAGGGTGTTCAAATTATGTTTACGTATTTAAAATTCTTTTGGAAAATTACAGCTGTAGCTAATTTAGGGGTGTTAACAACTCTAGATATATATATTTTGAACTGGACGCGACTGCACTCTATTGAATTTGAACAACGACTGACATAATGTCGAATAGGTGTGTGCTACAAAGATAACGCTCTATCATCTATGAAACCGAAATTAGCCGAATGTCTCTTTCCATAGGTCGATGTGCAATATTTATTGCCGGGTATTGTAAAACATTTTAATGACGAATCACGAAACAATATTTATATGTATCAGTAAGCTATTAATACCTAGCCTAGGTTACGCGTATCTACCTACACCCGTAATAGGTACTGGTGTAATGACGGCCGTGGAGCCGCAGTGGCCGTAAAATTAGCCGTAAGTGGAACCATTACTGGGTATGAAATATTCATCGGCCACCAGATCGAATTGTTGTCACTTGAATTATGCGACAGAAATCACGCCACCATTACCGCTAATACCAGGTAACGGATAATTGAATTTTTGTTGCAAATCCACGCCTAGTTAGTTTAGACTGCAGTTAGAAATTACCTACAATGACATTTCGATGCACAGAATGATAATTTTGATGTAGTAGAGCTAAAGTTTTATGACCATGGATTGTTTGTTGTGTAGTACAATTCTCATTGGGGAAGAAAACTCAATAGTTAATACTTTTTGAGTACATGAAATATTCGATAAGTAGGCTATTTAAATATCAATATAATTTAACTTTGCTATAATCTAAATAATGTTTCTTGTTCTTAATACTATTGGTTCCGCTAGACCCAGTTTGAGAACTCCTGTTTATATGATAATATCTGTTGTAGAACACTGTAAGCATCGTTGTAAAATCACTACTCCGCATATTTTCCCGATCGCGTGATGTCTTCACAATGTAGAGCAGACATTAAATACAATGTAAAGTTAGCGTTACAAGACCTTTTTATAAATGGGCGCGTCATTAATTACGAAGCGTTTACCTCAGGAGCGTTAATAAGCAGCGAGGATCTGCAATTTCGCGCCATGTGTCCCTATTCGAGTTAATTAAATCGCGGCAACATGGCGGCCGGTTATTGCTAATAATAACCGCCCCGTGTAATGAGACGCGATCGGCCCTCGCAACCCCAATCACGACCTGATAAGTGATAACATTCAGCTAATAGTGCTTCACTATTTCGTGTGCAATAGAGCCAGATAGGTACTTATTTTGATACGACAGCGAAAGATTCCCAGAGTATAATGGTCAGTGGAATATAGATCATATAGGTGAAAATAAAATTTCAATGTGAATGTTCCAACTTCTAATTCAGGGGATGTTAATTTTATGGACAGATAGATTTTCTCGATTTTTATAGCTCATGAAAGATGACAAGGATTCATGGTCGAGGTGCGGGCAACAGTGCGTCGTGCTGGGAACAATGATTAACGAGTTTACACCTCGCTGTCCCTCTAATTAAGACGATATGCGCCCGCGCACCGCTGCAAATCGCGACTCTACGTCCGCGAAATATCTCCTACTCTATTTTAATTGACTGTCCTGTACTTCATCGTTGCGAATATTATTGCTTTTCTGATTTTTGTAGAACATCAGAAACAAAAATTACCCTTGCAATGCAACTGTGTAGAAGCAATATGTAAACGGACAACGGTTCAATAAACTTTAGAAGTCTAAGTGAATTACACGGGCTAAGCATTTAATAAATATGATATATTGCTTATTAGAACTTTATGAAGTCAAGTTTTACGACTCGAGATCCAAATGAGCGTGTTTCCTTATTTTCAATTGCTATCGTAGAGACGGTCCGGACTTCGGAGCGATGCATTAATTTATGACATGTCTTGATTTCAATCTCGGAATCTACTTTAACAATGTCATAACAATAACGAGGTGCCGTAAAACGGTCGCCCTTATTTCTGTCTTCGGTGTCTGCTCATTAAAACTGGTGTACGTCCGACTCCTTTTGCTCGTGCGGTATTCCGTTAACTTTCGGGTGGTAGAATGATGGACGACGTCGGTGGCCATATATCATTGAGGCAATATATATCAGTGCGCCGAGTGTCGCCATTAACGCATGCGTGCGATCGCCCCTGCCCGCCGTAAGGAGCGTTCGCAAATCGGCGCGCGATTGCGGCTAAGCTCGCATAAATCTTATTAATGGTACTCTTATTTTCGCCGCAACCGATCTGGTAAAATCTCCGACGCTAATGACGAGCCGCCTCGGTCGCTCGTTCGCCCACCGGACGCGGGTCGGGACATACATTACTAGTAGAAATCGTATCTAATCATAATCATGTACAATGACGATCTCGGTTGTCGGACGCCTCGTCACGGATACGTTTCGTTTTATTCGGATCGTAAACCACCAGCCGGCCGCCGTAAAACGCGATCGAAAGACAAATTTTGTAACAAAAACTTCGCGGTGGCACGGTGTCGGGTAACGAACACGGCTTTCGGGCTCTGTTCTAATCGTCACAATGACTACCACTTTGTACCGATTCGGAGATAGCGTTACACGCCCGCTACCGACGTCGACTTTTTGTGTCACCTTTATCTAACAACGAGTTTATTATCTTCGATTGCTCGAGACTTCTATTTCGGAGTTCTGTTTCTCGTTAGTAACCTAAACTCCCCTATTCGGGTGTGTAAAATCATTACGTTCCCTTTAAAAAATGACGGCAGGAAACCGCAGCGGGATAGAACGTAATAGGAGCGATTGTTCCGACCAACCGCAATCGCTTCCAGTAGTACAAACACACACCTCCAAACGAGGGCCCATCCGTCTTTGTGCAACGAGAGACATTAAAGAATGTCTCGTGAAGGGGAAAGGAGTGGTACCGTATAAAAAAGACGAATGAAAGTATTTGTCCCCTCTTATGTTATACATTTTGTATTCAAACGCATAAATATCTCTAGTTAGACAACCTTATTTTTTGTATTATTTCAAGACGCCATTTTGGAATATTTTAGCCGACTATAGAATATACATTGTACGATAAACAATATTATGTAATAAAATTGCCTATTATGAACTCCAGGATCTTATAGGTAATGTTACATCCAAATCAGTCTACCGATTCGCACATTGTCTGAATTGCGAAGGTTTTCATGCAACTAAATGTTCATTGCAGCTGCGTTTAGTTGAACAAAGTTTATGCTTACCAAGAATAATTAATTTTTATTGCACTGTATAGGAGCATGTGCTTTGCAATTTTCTAGAATTATTCGGTCCTTAATGAGTGCGATTGGATTTGTCACAGTGAACGGCGACCATTTCGACGGAGGCGAGTAATTATCGAGTAATTGCGTTAATGTGAAAATGTACGCTTTAACACAACAATACAATAAGAAAGAGGACATAAAAATACTTCAGAAACAAAATTCTCGCATATTTACCGACGCAAATTATTCCGGTGTTAAATTCTCGCAGAATATTTTATGTGCTGCGACTTGTGTACATAAATATGCAAAATTGTGACGCCATTTTGGTTAGTTTTGATTTTTATTCACTTCGGTTGAAATAAATTTGCAAAATAGGTAGGAGGGTTATAAAATGGAAGAGTTTATAACTCTCTGAGATCGTTTATTTTGGTAATATAAAGTATAAACTTTCTTTCGGTTATGTTTATAACTATTATTTTTCTTACCTACTTGACTTGATTTAACTAAACCTATGGTTTAATTACAAAATAAAACATGGAACATTTTATTGCGCAGGCGCATGTTCCCGACGGTGCGCGTGTCGTTCTCGGGGTGCCGGTCGGAGGCGCGGTACGGCGTGCTGCTGGACGTCGTGCCGGTGGACGGCAAGCGCTACCGCTACGCCTACCACCGCTCGTCGTGGCTCGTCGCCGGCAAGGCGGACCCGCCCGCCCCCGCGCGCCTCTACCCGCACCCCGACTCGCCCTTCTCCGGCGACCAGCTGCGCAAGCAGGTCGTCTCCTTCGAGAAGGTCAAGCTCACCAACAACGAGATGGACAAAAATGGACAGGTATGCAGATTTTTCTGAATCTACTTCTGTATTGACTTCTACGTCGATAAACGTGTCTTTGTTTAAGTCATACATCGTAGTCATCAGTGACCCTTTTATTTGTAGTTGGTGTTGAACTCAATGCACAAGTATCAGCCCCGAATTCACCTGGTGCTGCGGCGGGAGGGAGCGATAAACGCGCCCATCACGGACCTCGAGCAGGAGGAGTTCAAGACGTTTATCTTCCCCGAGTGCGTCTTCACCGCCGTCACAGCTTATCAGAATCAACTCGTAAGTGTCTAACTTCCAATACACTTATACTTGGATTTAGAGATGAAACCACGGTGACAATAGCTTTATTTAAGCGTAACATTTCAGTTACCTCAATTCAATTAACGGCTCGCAATCACACCTATATGTGGACGTCATAAATAATTGGATCTTTTATTTGGCTCTAGAATCGTTCGATATCCGAAATAGATCTGAGGACGAAACGTTTGAAATCGCGGCGCGTTGTCGACTATCGACGCTATTTATACCACGCTAATTGCATCTCGCTGAAAGGTATGTCCAGTCGAACAAAGGGAGATTTTTGTGCAGCTCTCGGCCACACGCGGCCGCGCTGATGACGGACGCGTCACGGCGACGCGGTGACGACGAAACTTTTCAGCCGAGCTAAATATACATTTGCACTATTTAATGACTTTAAAAGTCACACGAAGTTTTATACTGCTTTGACTTAATTGAACTTGCGAGCTACTTTGCTTCAAGTATATCTTTCGCAGTTTCAAATCTTAATCCTGAAGTTCTAAAATCTAGTAATTTTCTGCAGTAGCCACTTAACTCCTAAAAAATCAATTACAAACAAATTACGAATGCGATACCAGCTGTTCCGCTAGTGGTGCTCCGCCCGCCGCCGCACATGTCGCCACGAGCAATTAATTCCCTGTCACAAGAGCGTTTGGGCGTCTCACAGCGCGTCGTTTTGTTCCGCGCGCGGTAATTAGGACGTTTTGAGGTTCATAAAGGAAATGTTACTTTATATCGACAACGCGCCACATAAATCTTCATTCGTACGTTAATTAGTTACGTTTCGTGTGTTTAAAAATTTCTATTGTTTGTTTGTGATTCTTTTGATTTATATCTGATATCAATTTACAACAATCTTGAATATCTTTCACAGATAAATATAAGTAACGTTGTTTTTTCCTATCCGAATTGCGCGTGAATCATTACATGCATTTTAAATATCAGGAAACTGGAGTAACAGAACAGCAAGTAATGTTAACTTCACACAAAGTCAACATACATCATAGTTCTCTCTCTGATTTAAAAAATATATCTCCTTGTTTTCCCATGAATCTGATCTAAACTATTTTCCTATTGACGGTACCTGCACGGCGATAAAGCTCCCTACGAAATGGCTCCCTGGAGTCGTATTATTGATATCGATTGATTCTAACGCACTCCTAGATTTATGGGTGATGCCTAAGCGTCCGCTGAGCTAGATTAATCTTATGACTAGTTTATTTTATAATTTCAAACTTGCAGATATATCAGATATTTACAAATTGTTGAAAAGTAAAGAATGTAAAGGCTCAAAAGAATCAGTACAGTTTCTAGTTTATGTTAGCAGTTCATTTTCAGTATGTATTTCAAAAGGAAGTAGGTAACACTAATGGATGATTCCACTAATTCAAACAAGAAAATAAAAATAAATCTAACATTAGCCGAAAGAACTCCAAAAAACGCCGGAGTCAAACGATTTGTAAACGTTATCACTTATCAGGACGTGCTCACAAAGGTGTTACTTTTAATCCCAACACCCACGACCGATCGGGCCTCGATCGAGATCGAGAATCGGCTGACGTCACACTTTTGACAAGTGAAACATTTGTCGAACGGAGATAGTGTCACTGATAACCCCGCCTCTTAACAATAGGAACACACTTAGCGTATTTGCACCTGCGTTGGGCAATATGTCTTGTCCGTACCGTTTGGTGGTCGACGGCATTCCGACATTCCGTTAGGCTTTTATTGTTGTTATGTAACTTTTATAGCTTAAGTATAGTTGGAAAAGTGGAGTAAAATTAGTAGAGCGAATATTTACTTGCTAAAACATTTGAAATGTTCTAAGCATGCTCGATTGACTTCCACCTAAATATTTCAGCTGAAATAGTTCTGCTATACAAATTAAAAATTAGGGATAAAAATTAATCATTTTTGCACCATCCACCGATTGCGCTTAAAAAATGAAGGTGTTATTGGAATTGTGAAAAAACATATCACCACATTAATACTCGATGTAACCTAAATTGATTCGGAATGGAACATCATTATTGGTGCTTTATCAAACTGCTCCGAGTCGTGATAGGATCTGGAACAAAAAATAAAGTCGGTTTTTTGTGGATCGCCGTGTGAGACTCGGCGTCGCCGGGCGCGCCGCGGGGTGGTTTCCCTGAAACCCGCCGACCGGTATCAATATTAACATTTACACCCACCTCTCGTTGCTTCGATCCTTTGTCCGGAATTTACATTGAGGTGACAATGTTTGTAAAGTTTACGCGTACACAATGTGTTTTTTAATAGCCGATGACTTGTGAATTTGTTTTGATCGATCGCCTTTTTGAGGATCGAAAGGATGTGGACAACCGCTATGATGGATAGAATTTTACAATCTCAGTACCGTGTCTATCATTCATACGATTATCCTGATAGCTGAGACTTTTAAACTTGATAAGCTGTGTCATCCCAATCATTATAAAGCAATAGTTAAAGTCAATTCTTATATTTTGCCTGTAAAATTTATATTATATGTATTATATTGGATAAAAGGTAGGCATTGGACACAATGATGAACTAAACGAGAGTACCTAGATTATTAAGGACAAGTTTTAACAAATCTACCAATAACTTGTCATTAGTAAACACATAACCTTCCGTTCGATACTCTGCAAGAAAAATAAAAACAGATTTATCTCTCGTACGTAAATTCAGATCCAAATACTCAAACTATGCGTAAGTTACGTAGAGCCTTCAAGTAAAATACAATTGCCTCATTGTAGTGACTGGCCTCTAGAAAAAGTTCAAAATGAGATACAATATAGCGATTAGAGGTATCGCGTCAGTTAGTTAGTGACGCCTTCACTGTTATGCGACTGGAGGAGATAATCACGAAAGTAACTGCGTACGTCGCGTGCGTGCGCGTTAACGCTCAATAGCTACTTAATTGAAATTTATTTCTCATTTCTCAGTATCGACAATCAATATTCTAATTCCAATCCGAAGCTATTCTCACATCGAGCATCCAAAACGAGCCCGGCCCGAACATAATCGAACAATAAAGGAGTAAAAGCAAACACGATTTCAATAACAAAAGGCAGCCACGACAAATAAACATATTTCACGGGCCAAAATGGCTGGGTCAGGTGTCAGTTGTCCCTCCCTGCGCGTCTTACTTTTTATTTCCGATAACCGATTCACTTCTAGCTGATCGACTCCATTTAGTTTTATTGTTGGTATTATAATTTAACATTTATAAGTCAATCACTGTTCCTCGACTTTTTATCTCATTATCGGAATAAGAATTTTTGAAGGAAGTATTTAAATTTTAAAATTGATAGGTACTCGTGTCTGCGTCTCATCGTTTAGAGGCTGTTGGTAATGATATTAGATTGAGTTTTAATTCTAAATGACAGTTATTAGTTTTACGCTTTTCAAAGTAAGTCGTTTTATAAATGTTTTATATTATGTTTTAAGAAATTTACGGGAACAGCAAAAATGTTGTATTATGCAATATGCATTACTTTGAAAAGTGACGTCATAGTAATTATAAATCTAGACTAATAATATTATAATATGTTAATGTTGTTATAATGATATGTTACCATGGATTATTTTAATTCCTCTTAATACATTAATAATACAAGCAGTTCATTATGTGCAGGTCTGACGAGATTAGAACGATAACGAGGGAAAATATTTTCATGTGAACGTCAGCAAACGCGCTTATTTTCGCATTTTTATAATTTTAAACACATACTGCGCGATTTTTTATATTTAATTATAAATTACATTTATTTCTAATTTTAACTTTTACATAGATTAAAATATTGTAATGATAGGTACCTAAAAATATAATTTACAGACATGATTAATTATTATGTAAGTACTATTGAGGACGTAGGCAACAACGAAAGAGAATATGAACATGAACGTTATTAAAATTACAATGGGATTAATTCACTCCTAAAATAAGTATAATTGTTACTACATATTAGTATCGATGCTAAAACTAAAAAACGAAAATTTATAAAGGCAGACTGACGCATGGGAAGCTACAAGAATTCCTGCAGGAATAAAATTGCGAAACCCTTAAAATATTTCAGACTTTTTCTTGCCACGGATAAAGAATACAAAAATTAACATGCCTTGAGGAAAATTTAGAATATTATATGAAACATAAATTTATGAGGTTATCCCGTTCCTCACATAGCGGGGTGGTGGTGGTGGTAGAGCCGGGAGCGGGTCTCCTGGCCATCGATCAGGGCTGTGACGTCACGGGCGACGTGTGCGGCCGCCGGAATTTATTGCGCCTGCGCAGCCACCTCGGAACCGCGTTTACTGCAAAATACAACTACATCTCGAATTAAATAATCCTCGCCGCGATAAATTTTATATTAACGAGGTATTTTTAGCTTTCGTTCGTCGCGAAGCTACTGCAAATTAATATCATGTTGTCAGTAATTAATGTATTTAGCAGTCTTTTCGAAAAGTTTTAAAGTGATAACGTCTTATAATTCGATATGGGGTGCGCGCCCGAAAAACATGACAGTTCATGCGGCGTTACCTCGCTGACAGCTCTGAGGCGTTCCATTTACAATCTCAAGTCTCTCAACAACCGTAAGGCCCACCTGGGCCGCGCTCTTTGTTTCGATTATATTACGTATTTCGATGACTTAGAGAATACTTTTGTATGAAGAAGTTTGGTTAGTTATGACCATAAAGTTAATATACCTATCGGAAAGAGAAACAAAGGCCTGAGCAAGCGAGATGTCACTATCAGTAACACTGCGTGGTAGAAAGAGAAGCGTGATTTGAGGTTGCATAGCTTTTTTTTCATCTGTTTGACAGTCTGTCTGACTCTGTGCCGATCGTTGTCAATTTGGGCTCTCAGAAAAATTGTGATTTTAAGTTAAATAATGTATAATTTTTAGAAATACTGCTCTAGAAACATGGTTAAATGTTTGTGGAATTATTCTGGTTCCACACATCGAAAAAACCCGGACAAATATTCATTTCACAGATGAATTATTCTTCATCGACAGGACCTAGTTTTAAGTTTATTTTTGCCAATTGCCTACGAGTTATTGGTATTGATTTTGATAATTAACTTCTTTAAATGTTTAATTATATGGAAAACATAACTTGACTAGCCATGGTGCACAATTTAAGGATATTTTGTGTAAACAATTTTCATATATTTTACACTAGGGCTGCATCAAGTTATCGATAAGTTGTATCGATATGAAAATATTTTTTAGTTAAGTATACTAATTATTATCTAGGAATGTTGAAATGATAACATACTCATCCGTAGTTTATAATTAGTTTAAATATATTAATATACTATCATACATAATTTATCGTTTTTAAGGTTCCGCACCCAAAGGGTAAAAAGTCCTAGTAGTGGGGTCCCGCTCTACTACTAAGACTTCGTTGCCTGTCCGTCTGTCCATGGATCCGTCCGTCCGTATGTCTGTCTCCAGGCTGTATAACAAGAACCGCTATAGTAATAGACTTCTGAAATTTCCACAGATGTAATGTCATTCTACATCCAATATGGCTGCTCATCCAAGATAGGGGAATAGTTGAAAGCACTTCTGCAAGATGGGCATCAAATAAAAGGGCTCATTGAGAGTGAATTGAAAATTAATAGGGTCTAGTGAAGTCGTGTCGTGTCGTGTACTGATGTGACGTGACGTAACCTGTCGTGTCGAATCGTGTCATGACATGTCTTGTCGTATCGTGCCGGGTTTTAGAAAATGCCCGGTTGAAACCGGTCACCCTTCATGCGCGGGTTCGACTCACACTTGGCCAATTTTTCAGATTTCCTGCTGACCTGGATACCAGAAATTCATGACTTAAAATAATTAACCGTCCAAACTGGACTCCGAAGAAAAATTCATGCATACTTAATTATGCAGCAAGCATTTTGAAGAAAAGTCACATTTTACTTCAAAATTACAATTTTATCATATATCTATGCAGTTTTATTGTATCCCATTTTATTATTTTTACAATCTTACAATTATTATTCCATGATCGATATTTTGTCGATTTACAAGATGTTTGTACATCACTGACACGCACACGTATACACAGATGTAAATCAAATTTTGGTTAAGCTTGACAGCTCGGGATTGTTTCTCTATTCCGATAGGTATATTACCTTTATGGTTATGACCTTTGATACATTGACCACACTCTGAATGAAAAATAAATTTACAATCTGTGAGCTATTAGTATTATTTCGGCTATTCAAAATTGTGCTCTATTTCCTACGTGTCAAGGTATGACTTAATATATGAAGAATAAATTATTCGTTTATTTCTTCTGAACAAGTCACTAATTATAGTTTCGAAAGTTTATAATTGAGAAACTAATATCACATCGGACTAAATACTATATTATGATGGCTAGATAGATAGAAAATTTAACATATATTATAATGTAGTTCACACAAACATAAAATATGGATTATATGTAAGGATATTTCATATTACATTAATTTTACAAAGAGGGTAGGCCGGGCGCCATTTTTTTTTGCACATTGATCTGCCAACTTTTTTGCATAGATTTTTCCCGGAACTGAGGGGTTAAGGTTCAACGATCGTCAGTAAACCGACTTTACAGACAACCGTTTTTTTATTAAAATCATGGGAAATTGTATATAATATATTTGTAGGCGATAAATCTTTATCTATTAATTTATTAAAGCTGCTTACAATAATGTTTTTTTTTACCTTGCGTGCTACCTAAAACACTATCCCAATATGGTGAAACAACTTTTGACTTATCTGTACGGGCTAATCTGTAAACTGACAACGTCACTTAAATGTGACGTCCAAATTGACACGCGTCAAAATAATTTCGAGACGTTCATGGTTGAAATGAGCGCAATAAACGAAATTGTGGTCAGAAATGTGGCAGATCGCTTACTCCATCATTCTTAGCATTTTCAGCCGAACTGCTGGCCATGAATTTAAGGTCGATTTCATAGTATCAGTCGGCCCTCTGAAGGAACTCTTTGATGCTCTGAAGGAACCACCGCGAAATGCAACATAAGAAAATAATACTAATTGTTACCAAAAAACTAGCAAAATGCAGAAAGCAGAAAATGAACAAATTCTGGTATATTTTTGGTATACCATAAAATAATCAGCAAAATGTGGATAGCAAGGTTTTTGATAAAAATAATCGTAAAAATTGCAGATGACATTTTTAACCTGCACTTCATTTCTTTGATTCTGTCTATTGGATCTGTTCGCGATAACTTACAACTTTTAGAACTTTTAGACGAAGAAGATGGATTCATATAAATTACTTACACATTTGAAGCCACAATAAAATATTTTTATAAAACTTTATTATATTTCATTTTAGCTAAAATTTGGTTGCTTTCAAAGGAATACTTTCCTAGTTTTCATAATTATAATTTAAAGGGGGTACTCATGGGGTACTCTTTCTCCTCTATTATTTTTAAAACATTGGTTTAGCTACTTCCTAGCGTTCAGAGCAAGCTCGAAGAACAAAAAGTTATTAACATAACATAAAATCAGTGCATTCTCCGAACATGTTATATTGGTGTTTAACTGGTTTCGAATACTCATCGGCGTCGCCCATAATTTCGGTACACTTGCGAAATAATATAGCACCGGCATTCTGGAAAGCTCGTTTACGGCCGCGGCAGCTGTTGGTCGTAATAGATTTATTGTCTTTGCCGCGAACTCCGCCATCAACGGTTATGAGCACAACGTTTTTTTTATCTAATAACTCCCTTTTTATAGATCTTAGGATTATTCTTTAGAAATTACCTCCGTTTGTAAAGGTTAGCGGCATTAAAAATATTTTTTCTCATCTCCTGGCGGAAAACGTCAACTTTCTTCCCGCTGCGCTTACCGATGTTGCCGTTTTCCGCCTCCGTCGATGAGGAAAATAGCATACGCACCATGGGCAGTAGATAAGAAAGCCTCAGATCACAATATGTTTGTTGACCTCGGCTTCGCCTGGGCCAACAATTACATATTGTGATCAGATACATTTCTTATTTTCGTGCCCTAGGTGCGTAATGTATTTCCTATCTGTGTGTCTGGTTCATATGGTAAAGTCCGATCTGAAAATTTTATGTTTTACCTAGAACATTTATTAAAATATTTTTAACTGCATCAAAATTGACTCTCGCTTTTGGTGTCAAAATCTATTTTGTACTACGGATGTCGACCGACTCCTGATTAATTGGTTCTATTTTTATAATAACCGATTGAAGATATCACTAGATGTATCTTCCCAAAACTGATACCTTAATTACACATAATTTATAGTAGTACTCATAATAATTCGGATCGTGCCCGCGGTCCATGCATCTATCAGTGCTGCGGCAACGTGCAGCCGCGTTAACGTGACATTTATTTATTATTTGGAATGTTCCTGTCATGTCCCTTTCTTTGCCTCAACATGTTTACATATTTTTTATTTTGGTGCACTTCGAGTCACTCTTTATTTATGCCTTAATAACAATTTTAAATTCTATTATGGATATTTTGCTTTAAAATATTGAAGATTGTGAAGCAAAGTGTGGGTTTTTCGTGTGTGTTTCGCATTTTCAAGTTTAGTATTTTTTTTTTAATTTCAAATGTCCTTTTTATTTAAATATATTTTTTTCAATTTTATTCTTGTTGAACACATTGCCGTGGTTAAAATTATGTCGAATGTGTTAAATATTATGTTCCTTGTATCGATTTTATCTCACAAACTTTTGGAGTCAATTACATCTCATAAATCTAGTGTTAAAATACATGCGTTCTCGACTTCTTCTGTTTGACGGTTTTTTGTGGGACGTTTTTTCCCGCCAGGGAATAATGTCATTATGGCGCCTTTAATGTTGTAAGTGAGCGGGAGCGCCGCCGCCGCCCAAGGCGAACGTTTGTTGATACTTTAATTAGATTGTTTTGACACGCCTCGTCCTTATGTTTGTACTAAATCTAATAAATGTCTGTTATATGAAAGCGATACACTCATTAAAAATTTATTCCTTTGGTGGGATTCTCTTGGTTAATTTGTAATGGGAAACTCTATTTAATGTTTCAAGATTTTCATTAGCTACAGCAATCCTCGTTGAGTTGCTTATGAGTGGTAAAACAACTTCCACTGAATAATTTATTATTACGACAGCATGCCAAATCCATCTCGCCTATACTACCTACCACATCATATGAAATTAGCAGTAACAGTAACGATGATAATGTTTAACATTCCCGACGTAATATCAACGAGAGGCAAACAGTTTGGGAAAGATTTGTAGACTGGCTAGCGAAACAATGTGCCACAAATAAAATTAATGTACCATCGGACGTAATGGACAGGAGACAATTAGTAATCATAACAGGCACATAAATTATGCATACGTCAATACACCAACTACTATTCGCTGGCAAGCAAACTCATTATGTCAAGTGAATGGGACAGGGGGGCCATTGTAGTCAATCGCTCGCCAGGTGGGTGTGCAAGTCGGAGTAGCTATGTGACCCCCGACACTCGTTCTACTCCCGGGGGCGAGTCGACTGACGCGTGACGTAACGATGTTAGCGGAGACCTCATTGTGTCTCAAATCACGCGTCAAGATGACAGCGTGATTCGAAGGAAACCTCCTCCTACTACCTCGATATTACGGAAATCTACTCTTGTTGCAAGCGAGTAGCGCATTATCGCTAGACACAAAAAACATCACTGTTGGATGTCAAATTATAGTAAAACAAGAATTTCAAACAAAATTTTAAATTATCTCCCTGCGATAGTAGAATGTCCCGTCGGTGTATAAATAAGACGCAGTGACACATAAGCATCAATAACTCACCATACGTTTTGATCCAAAACAATGAATAGCGTTTAAGTAGTTGTTTAATAAATTATTGTAGCACCAACAAAAACATCAAAGAAACGTATATAAAGTGAACATAATTATGGACTATTTTCTTTTCCCTTCTCACGGTTAAAACATTTAGTTTAATAAAGTTATTTATTCTCTAATGTGTAGTTGAAATAGCAGACACTTAAGTAAATCGATAAATTTTGTTAATAAATAATAAGTACCAAAAAACAACTAGAAAAGCGCTGAAATGAATAATGTCGTTAGTCGTGACACCGACGTAGGTGGTATCGGAAACGCTAATATTCGTCAAGTGAACGTATTAACACAAGTGGATCTATAATTAGCGTAATTATCTGCAACGTTCACGGCTGTAAGAATAGTCGAAAAGTTTGGCATAGTCCGGGATCACTCGGCAGGTAATTACGGCTCGTCGGCGGCGGTGCGCGCTGCTGAAAGATTGACACGTACGCGACGGCTTCCCGATGACTCGTTTATTGCGAATACTGCTGAATTCACGCTTCGTCACAGCTCACGATCCCGGACTATAATTAGCCGAACATCTTTAATGCATAGGTTTATTCGGTTGGGTCCACTTCAAAGGCGACCTTTTCAAATTTTCAGGTGTCATATAGCTTTATATGTACTTGTCAATGAGTTGCCAGTTTAATTGCTGTTAGACTACGAATAATAAAAAACTAAGGAAGAATAACTCCGTCAAAAAACATGCTCCAAAATACTTGTCAAAAAAGTGTACCTTAGGTTCACTTTTCATACATTTGCAATATTTAGGTGACCTTGAGCGGTACAAAGGCTGACGTTACATGACAGTTCGAATGGTACCAAATTTAAAACTGTATTAGTATGGGAGTTACGTTTCCTGGTTTTATTATTCGTAGCTGTTAGACGCTGTTAACTTTGACCTTATTTCAATACAAAAAACTTTCAGTAACCTTTAATCAATACAAATGTTACTTACTCCTCATGATTTATTTCGATTTAAATATTCTCAGTTGAAAATTATTAAAGGTTCGTGTTAACACTGTTAAAGTCGAGTCTATTGAATTTAATATTCTCTACTGATGCATAATGAATGCCGTAATATTTATGTGTCAGAACTCTTTATATTCGTCGATCAACTATCGTTTGAACGGGGTTTGCTGGTTCCTCGTAAATATCCACAAATTGTGTGACGCCGCAGCGGGAGCGTCGCACAGCGAGGGGGCGATTTCTCATCACACTGCTGGCCTCTGCCAAACGCATTTTTAACACCTCACCTCGGACCTAAATCAGCAATGTATTTTATGGGTGCATCGACTCAGTACCAGTTTGTTATAATATTACTGCACTACACCTAAACACACAGTTTGCTCAAGTTATGGTAATAACTTTTGAGTCTCCTTTTCCAAGTTGCACAGGTCTATTTTTAGATTTATCGCTGACATTTAAGCTAACAGGCTTTAATTTAATTAAACACTCTGTTGGCAGTACAATGTCCGTAAAATTTAGTTTAAATCGTTACGAGTCCGAAAATTCATTTAGCTCTATTGCCACTACTGTTCGGTCATTTGTTTATGACATAAATATATATTGTTAGGTTCAATTAAATCCAGTTTGCGGTGAACGCTACAGCTTCATAGTATTTGTATGGGCTCATAATACTTTATACTGAGTACAGCGAAATCTATCGAATTTTGTGGAACGTTGTGTAACCAATAATCTCTTTGTTTCAGATTACAAAACTCAAAATAGACAGTAATCCCTTCGCTAAAGGATTCCGCGATTCTTCTCGTCTTACTGAATTTGAGAGGTAAGAATCTTATTTTGTTCTCTTAAAATACTCGTCCATTCTTGCTTTCTAGCTGAGATTTTTAGACATTCTCTCAGTAATCATTAAAGTTAAGAAATTTGGATTCACAATTACTGCATTAATTAACAGTCTCCCATTTGCCTTCATAATAATATTAAGTATGTTATTATCAGAGTATGCGTAGGCTTTGAAATTAACGTCGCATAAGTAAGCTAATAATGTACTTAATTACTGACGTTACGATCGACGCTTTGTTCAATCAAGTAGACTGCCACGGATCAGATAAATTGGTAGCCTACTTGTATTCATAATTCAGTTATTAATTATAGAGACTTGCTTTGAATTTCCTATGACGTTGAAACTTGCAACCCCGTTGTTCAGTATCCTCTATTGACTATTTTGTGGCAGTAGATGCTAATATGCTGGTGTAATGCAGTATTTTATTTTGTTTTTTTTTTTCCTTTTTGAGATTCTATATCACGGGGGAGCACGATCGAACACCAGTCTTCCCCGAAGACATGCGCTTCAGCGCCGCTAACTCTAGGTATAATATACGCTCATTAATTCACAAACCTGCCACCTGGTGCAATCTCGGCCGCATACTGAACGACCGTCTCGTCATTACAGGGAGACGATGGAGTCGATGCTCGCGGAGCAGCACTACCTGCGGTCGCCGCTGCGGCCGTTCGAGTTGGACCAGCACAACAACAACCTGACACTGGAGGAGAAGGCGATCCTGGCCGCGCGGTCCCAGCTGTTCCTGCGGGCGGCGTACCCGCTGTACGGCGTGCCGGCGGCGGCGCTGTGGGGGCAGTGGGCGTGCCTGGCGCCGCAGCTGCTGGCGCAGCAGCACCTCGCGTCGGGGTCGGGGCTGCAGCTGCCGCGGCCGGTGTACCCGGGCGGCGTGCCGGCGGCGCTGTCGCAGCACCGCTTCTCGCCGTACCCGCCGCGCCGCGCCTCGCCCGGCTCCTCGCCCGACTCGCTGCGGGACGCGAGTCCGCTGCCGCCGCCGCCGCACCCCCCGCACACCCCACACACCCCACACACCCCACACACCCCCCATCCCCCGCACAGCCCCACTTAGTGCTGAGCCGGCACTCGGCGCCCACATAAGCTGTATGAAATAGTCAAACGAGTCAGTTTGGTCGCTATTTATTTTCTATCCTTCAGTTTTATGTACTCTCATAAGACGGCTGTAAAATAAAAACGGACAGTATTTTAAAATATCGATTTCTCATAAATTAATTTGTATCATATTGTAAAAATATTTAATTCTATTTTAAGACTGTAATTACTGTTATTTTAGTGTAATTTTATTATGTTCCTAATTCCTTTGTGTGTCGCTGCATAGAAAATGCGTAAAGATAAGGTTGAATTTGCAGTTTTGCGATACTTACATGTAAAAATGTACATTCGGTTCGGTAATGAAATAAAAGTGTATTATTTTAAAATTTCTGTTATTAGGTGATATGTGCAATAAATTGAAAATAATTGGTAGTAGAAGTAATATGTAGTAGGACATAATATAAAATGTAGATAGTATTATATTAGTTGTGTTTAAGACTTGGAGGATGGTATCGATGCCGAGCGCAGACACATAGGTCGATGTATCTATGTAAACTTTAGTTAAATTAAAGCTATTATAAATAATATATTAATTAATGAAAAATTAAATGTTTGTTAACATATTAGTTGTTTTCTTTTACATTTTTAATTTTAACAATTTATTTACCCCTTACATTTGCAATCTATGTTAGATAACAGAGGCAGCATCCCCAGTAGCAAGCCACTGTTCACAGTTAACACTTACAAACTAAAATATCGTACCTACTAGAAGTACATAATATGTAATGATAATAGTTAATATGTAATAAGTAATAACCATCCGTCTTTTTTGACGAAATCACAAAAACTTACAAAAAATTGACATCTGCTGAAAACTAGTTCTAGAACAATAGCTATACATAAGAAGAGATTTCAAATTAAATTATTGAAATAAAAAATAGTTTTAAGTAGCTAGGTCTGAACTCTGAACCTGCTTATTTCAGTACAATAAAGATACAGAAAATGGATACAGCTTCCACAAGCACTTTCCTTAGTAGAATATATTCGGTTATTACTGGTAATAACCGAATATATTCATACATTCTACTAATGTAATATTAGAAAACCCCAGGGTTAGAAAACCCTGGGGTTTTCTAACATTTTTTTCAACCCTAAGGTTTAAAATATTTTCAGCCCCCATATAAGTTACTTAGTTTAGTATTAGTTAATTGATTAAAGGACACTTCGGCTTTCATTGATTTCCATACTTGTTTTCATTAAAATATCAAACTTTTCTTGGCAAAATATCTAAATTGACTGGTATTTAAGTAGATACTTAAATACCAGTCATGATAGGAGAGTAACAAATCAACAATCGCATAAAAATAAAACTTACACTACTATATACAATAATATTATGCAGGTAGACAGTTGAATATAATTCGATTAAAATAAAACATGTACAACTGAGAGATTTCGACATTAACCTTTTTATACCATTACAGTTCTGATGCTATTTGAATACCATTAATTGCTATTTCATCTTTATTTAATGCACTCCCCGCGGTGTCTTTTCCATTCAAATATAAAACACCATAATAATTTTTGTGTTAATTAAAAAAATATTCAATGATACTTAATGGCTGTTTATTATTTTTATTAGCGATAAAATAAAGTTAGTATTGTATTTTAATGAATTGGTTTTCGAATTTTAATTTGTGTAAGTTTCTGTAGTGTTAAACTAACATTAAATACATATTATGCTGTAGAGTGTAGAATATCAGTCGTGTCTCATATTATATAAAAATAAAGTTATAACAATAATTAACAAATATTAGGTAATTCCTTTTTAGCATACGTAATAAGTATATATTTTTGCCACACAATGATAATATTATACTTACCCAAGTATTAACTAACCAATAAAGTTGCTTCATGCACCTTTTCGTCTGTCTTAACAGCTCTACAAATTATTATTATCACGGCTGAGAAACCGGTCTTGTTTGTACAGCAACTCGCTACTAGATGGCGTTACTCGTAGCGTTTTCAGTAGCAAGCTCGGATTGTCCGGTCGCCGAGCTTTACCACAGCAGACTATGTTTATAAAAAGGCGACTTACTTTTTAACCGACTTCCAAAAAACGAGGAGGTTATACGTTCGGCTGTGGATATTTTTTTTTATGTATGTTCAACGATTACTCCGCCGTTTGTGAACCGATTTTCAAAATTTTTATTTTGTTGTATAAGGTATTACTCCAATTTATTACCATGTTCAGAAAAGTGGTGACCTGATGATGGTATCCATGAGTAATCGAAGGAACTCCTCAAAATTCAAATGGAAACATATGGTTTTTTTGGTTTCATATGAAGTATTCCAGGCATATGTTACCAAAAAGTAAGATTTCGCACCAGGATATACCATGGTTCGAAGGTGGTGAACAGAACTCCTTACTCCTTATAGATACATGTTTGGAGGTTTCGGCGTTGTGTTAAGAACTGAAAGCGTATATTACTACGCAAATTTCATTAATCATCATCATCACCACCACCATTCCACCATACATCCATGAGTAATCGAGGGAACTCCTCAAAATTTATATGGAAACATATAGATTTTATGATAAGTATCCTAAGCATATGCTACCAAAAAACAAGGTTTTGCAATTAGATGTACCATGGTTCCGAAGGTGCTAAGAGAACTCCGGATTCCTTATAAATACAAGTTTGGGGGTTTCGGAGTTGGTTTAAGAACTGAAAGCATATGCTACTATGCAAGTTACATTCATCATCATCACTACCACCAGTCACCACACCATGAATTATCTAATTATAACCCTATTATTGGTACTTTTAACCGTCTTTATGAACGAAACCCGAATTTGTCGAACGATTTAAAAAAATATAATGTTATTTCAATATAAATGATTCGACCTTGGTGTTTAGGTTACCAAGTTAGCAATTTGATCATAAGATCTATGAGGTATGTTATTCTCCTTAAAATTTATAAGGACGATTATAGTTATATTTGCGCATAATATTATATTATGTTGAGCTGATGAGTTTCCATGAGTGTAATGAATAATGATAGAAAGAAAGTCACGGAACAGAACTTTAGAGCCTTTAAAGACAGGCCTATTAACATTAATTTTATCATTGCTTGATTAACGCCAAGCATATACTTACAGTATATAAATATTATGCTTGGAGTTGCTTAAGCAATTCTGAAGTAGTGATATCAGACAATGAGTTCTCATATCATGAAAGTGTATCCTGGATCCAAAGTCACTAAGCATAACACATTAGCCTGTACAGAAAACCAGAGCTTATAAATGACTAAAAAGAGTGAAATTATTATTTTTAACAAAAAATTAAAACCGACTTCCAGGGTAAAAACAATAATAATTTATAATGAACAAAAAAGTGTTAAATAATTCTTACTCTTTAATGTGCCTTATGCATAATTCTCCTAAACCTCAACTATTTCTGTACACAATCTTCATTATATTGAAGTCGATACCAGTCTTAATTAATATTAAAAATATTTTGTCATAGAACTCAGCATTCTTAGCTGGTACCGTCTTCAAAATAATGAAGAGTGTGTAAAGAAATAGTTGAGGTTTAGGAGAATTATGCATAAGGCACATTAAAGAGTAAGAATTATTTAACACTTTTTTGTTCATTATAAATTATTATTGTTTTTACCCTGGAAGTCGGTTTTAATTTTTTGTTAAAAATAATAATTACAATAACATTATGGTAATAAGTTCTGAATTACTTACTTTTACATTATGTAATAAGTTCTGACAGTCACAGTACTTAAGTAAAATATGAATTAATCGATTCCAAAATAAGTTTTAAAAGTACTTAAGTATTTAAGTATAGAGACTGTTTCCATTTTAAACAATTTACAAAATAAGGGGGACAGATGTTCTATGTTCGGCGGTGGATATTTTTTAAATATAAGATTTAATTTTAAAGATAGGTGGGTAAAAAAAGCTAAAATATGTCAACAATTATAGTTAAACAAAAATCTGACGTCTACGTAAACTATCTACCGGCTAGTTAATCGTTTATTACCCGTGATTCAGTTATCAATAACAGCTAACACGGCGTGACAGATTGCGAGGCAGTTGCGACACGCAATTATGCAAAGCGCAAAGTTATCTAGGAAAACAACGCACCCCAACTATTCAATTATAACGAAACAGCGGCGAGGCGACATTCGAGTCACATAGAAGGGTCGAGGCATCGAATTAGTCCGGCGCGTGGCCACATTACGGGGACAAATTCCTCGTCCCCGGGGCCCCGGCCTGTGGGGATGCAACGCTAATCTAATCTGGATTGTAGCTAATAAATGTTGTACCACCCTGCAAGAATTTATCGCTTGTAAAACTGTTTTCAATCGTAGAAATTGTTCGGATGACGCCATACTTTCGACATGGTCTGATTGAATTTGCCATTTCGCTGCTCTCACATTCATTTCGATTAATGATTTGATTTGTTAATGTTAAATTTCAATTATTTATCATGATATAATTTTCTATTAGAAGAATTCACAAATATCTAACATGGAAACTCTTTAACAGTTTTAAAGCCTGTAGGTACAACATGTATATTATATACAGTGTTGAGGCATTATCTTATATATAAAATTCTCGTGTCACAATGTTAGTCAGCGAACTCCTCCTAAACGGCTTTACTGGTTTTTACCAAATTTTATATTCATATTCAGTAGGTCTGAGAATCGGATACTGGATACCTACTTTATATATTGATAAGTGCATTTGTTGAATAAATAATAGTAAATTGTTACAACCTGAGACTGACGGCGACCATTGTTTATGCGACGGGATAGCGATCGACGTTGCCATGGCGACATACTTATTTAGTCACTTTAATAAAATAATATGGGCGAAATACGTCTTTATATTAGGCAAAGCAACGTTTGCCGGGACAGCTCGTGTTATTATATTTCTAAATTAATGAAGCCCTCCATACATTCAGCTTAAATAAATCCGTTTGTACATTGGCCAAAACAAAGGCAACGCGATGGATTATCGACGTGGCTCCTTAAAGCGGGCGTATGGTGTTATTGGCCACTCCGCTCATAATCCCCTTTTAACTGCTGCGCCGGGGTCGAGGGACGTGCTTCGAATGGGAATAACCCGGTTTTTCTGTTCGCGAACATTCGCACTCCTTACCTTTAATGTTGAACGTCGTCGGTGCTCGGGTGATCCGGATAAATTGGCGCCATTCTATACATACGAACGCGCCATTTAGTTTTTTAAGTTGGGCTGCTAAAAACAAAAATACATGTGACTACTAAAACAAGTAAAGTAAGGAATCTAGAGATATATAAACTGAGGAACTAGGCACTAGATACTATGCCAATTAATTCTAAGAGGGATGTAAAGTTAAACATTATAACAAACGCGATGTTTTAATACTTATTTTCAAGAAAATTTTGTTTTCAAGAAAAATTGTAATAATGTTTTTCAATTTGCTTATTATGATTTTTAAATAACACTAGCTATTTGACCAAGCTTTGCTCGGTATTCGATAAAACATTTTCTAAAAATGATTCCTAGCTAAATTTCATGAAAATCGTCGAGAGCCGATTCCGAGATTCCAATTATATATTTACAAGAATTGCTCGTTTAAAGATATAAGATATACATATTATTCCATGTTGGTACTTGACAATACGTATACTTGTATCTAATATATTTATTCGTTAGACGTATTCATTAATTTTAATTTCGTAAGCAAAAGTAAGCTCTATTTTTGTGAAGTGTGTTCGATCTTAACTGCATAGAGACTAGAGTGATAATAGTATACGAGTATGTCTACTATGTCTACTATGTATGTACTATGTAGACGGAAATAGGATTCTGAAAGTATAATCTAATAAAATAATAATAATAAAAAATAGTATATTCTGAAGTAAAATCGAATAAGTTAACCTAAATTTCTATAGCACCATGACAATAATTGATATGACCGCTGCGTAGTCTCTACCAGTTGCTACGCGCTACGCGTAACTTAGAAGGAAGGCTTGTTCGTTTTGGCAGTCACTTTGTATTTATATTCCGAGACATAACGTAAGTACTATGTTATGTCAGAGCGTACACATATAATAGAATAACCTGACACAGTTAGAAAGATATAAAATGTTAACGTACTGAGGTAAGTTTATCGCAAAAATTGTAAGGCGCAACATCGTAAAACAGTTTATCGTCGTTATAAGTCGCGGAGATGGTTTTTATACGTTGCTACATACTAAACGTGCGAATAAATTTTTATAATGTTTTACATAGGTGTCTATGCCACGCAGCCGATTCTTGAGAAGCCTGTACAATACCTACACGATCAATTCGCTCATTGGATTATGGGACTAGAACAAGATTACTTAACACGTCATATTGCGCGTATAATACACGTATGCTGACTAGAACTGTTTTAGTTAGAGGACATTCATTCTTTAGTGTACTCGACACATAAAAATAGACATGCAAACTGAACTAATACATGGAGTAATATTAAGTACAATATCTATTAATAAAAATATTTCAAGGCACGAAAACGTCCCGTCAGCCCAGTATGGGCTTTTTAACACTTTGTTAACTGTATATTTTTGTGTACCAATAAATAAATAAAATATTGCAAAGTTACACCAGAAAGTAAATTTACCAAAATTCTATTAACGATAATTTTAATATAGGGTATTATGCCACTTAGTACCTCCATTATTCTTTTAATACTAGATGTAAAGGTGTCTTTACACACGTCGAGCCGCGCTAATGTCGCTGTGGCCGCATCTCCGCTTTTCAAGAAACTGTAACGTTGTAAATTCACGTTTATTACCGCAAACACAGGTACTTGACAGCCGCCGGAGTGCGTCGCGTATACTCCGTACAGTTTATTCTGTCCCTGAGTTTCTATAAAGATGGCTCTTATTTCGTTGCCATAAAGGTGATGGTTAAGTAAAATAACACTGAACGCACTGTACGTACAGTGTACGTTCACGTAACGTAGATACGCCGTGGCCCCGTGCCAAACGTTGCTAGGATTGGACCATTAACAAAAAATACTAAAATCTTACACGTACGAATGTGGAACAAGGATTTGCTCTCTTTGCCCGTTCGTTTTCCAAGCTTTAAATCTTTTTTTAGTACTGAGTGTTCAGTTTTGGTATGTAGCCTTGGAACTTAAAACTCAGAATTTTTACAACATAAATTTAGTACTGTATATTTAACTAACGACTATACAGTCTGCAGGAATCTAATACTCTACATTCTAAGCCGTATTTATTCGTAGAAAAGCATTTTCTTTATCTACTCGGTAAGTAGATACTGAAACAATCATAATTTTTAAACATAATATCTCATAAAAAGCACTAACACCTAAGTACAAGGTTGTTAAATACATACCTTAACGTGTTTTTGTACAAAAACCGCCTCAATTCTGTTTTCGTCGTGTACAAGGCTATCACGTCGAATATTGCAACTCGATAAAAGTTATTTGCGTTCAATAAGGCGAATGATCCGACTTTTCCCATTTTTCCTTCACAAATGGCTTCGCTTCACCCTTACACCACGCCTCCCACCCCCCTTGCGGTGCAAAGTTGAGGGTATTAGCGTGTTATCGGTGTGAAGAGAGCGCCCACCTGAGTCCGCACCACCGAGCCCGCCAGGTTCGCCATATTGACGACGCTAAGCCGCATCGCCGTTACACTGCTGCTTTTGTTCTGCTACTGAAGCTTTACGAACAAAATACACAAGCAATGGACATCAAGTGATGCAATACAGTAATTTCCTAGAGCTAAATAGGTGTAACAGATAGTATCTATAAGCGTTGAGATGTGGAAATAGGTGGGAAGCGTGAACGTGTTTTGCAAACCAGCCGGGAAAATAAGGTGTCCCCAAATTTAACTTTGTCGACCGGCGCTGATAACAAGCAATACGAGGGCTGCTATTTATGTATCCGGAATTAAAAAAAGAAACAAACATATATCATTTAATATGGTTTTATTGCTTTTCAAAATATTCGCCGCGATGATCAACACACTTTTGCATACGCTGGAACCAATTTTCATAGCACTTTTTCCATTCTGATTGAGGTATCTCCAAAACGTGCATTTTGAACGCATCAACAGCCTCTTCGCGGCTCGAAAAACGTTGACCACGTAATTTGTTCTTCGCGTATGGAAATAAAAAGAAATCGTTAGGTGCCAAATCAGGGCTGTACGGCGGATGACCAGTCAATTCGATCTTTTGACCCTCCAAAAACTGAGTTGTTTCAGCTGAGGTGTGACAGCTAGCATTGTCGTGATGTAATATGATTCTGCGTTGTCGGTTGTCCTTTCTTATTTCTTCAAAGACTTCTGGTAAACAAATGGTCGTATACCATTCAGAATTAACCGTTTTACGATTCTCTAATGGCACTGTAGCCACATGTCCATTAATTCCAAAAAAACAGGCGACCATTTGCTTCAAAGTACTTTTTGCACGAGTAACTTTTGTTGGTTTCGGGTCATCTTGGAACATCCACACCGTTGACTGTTGTTTAGTTTCGGGGTCATATGCATAGATCCAAGATTCATCACCTGTGTAGATATTATAAACGGCTTTTGACGTATCACGGTTGTATTTTTTTATCATTTTTTTTGCACCAATCGACACGAGCCCGTTTTTGATCGATTGTCAAGTTGTGCGGAATCCAACGCGAACATATTTTTTTTACAGCCAAATGTTCGTGTAATATCTTATGTATGCTCGTCATACTTATGCCTAAGGACGCCTCTATCTCGCGATATGTAACATGACGATCACGCACTATTAGTTCCCGTACAGCATCTATATTTTGTGGGACAACAGCTGTTTTTGGGCGACCTTCTTTATTTTCATCCGTGAGCATAGACCGCCCACGATTAAACTCACTGTACCAGTGATAAACAGTGGTTTTTGATGGTGCTTCATCTCCAAAAGTTGCGGTGAGTTGAATAAAGCACTGTTGTTGATTTAGCCCACGCCGAAAATCGTAGTAAATCATTGCACGAAAATGTTCACGCGTTAAATCCATGGCAAATGAAGACACGCAATTTTCAAAATGACGCCACAATGGAAAAATAATTGACAGTCACATGAAACGAAATGTATTCTTCAACCAAAGAGTTCTATTTTCAAATGTTGTAATTACTTTTTAAATATTGTTCTTGTAAGTGGCCAGTTCCGGATACATAAATAGCAGCCCTCGTATATGCAGGACCTCGCCTGATAAAAAGATAACTTTATTTTGTTATTCTGAGCGTTCTTCTTTGCTAAAATTCGTTTTGTTTATACCTCTACTTTCGTAACAAAAACGTCTATGCCGACTCACTTACTCGTAAGATTCAGCACGGTAATTTATACTCTACGATCAATGTCTTAATAAGTTATGATGTTAATCAAACAGAAGAAAGTTTATTTATCTATGAGAGCAATCGAAAGTAGCAATCAATTCTCAATAGCCCTTATTGTTATCGGTTTACAACTTGATTCACACGCACTTAATAGTTTTTAATCAAATCAGTGCGACTGCGGTCACAGACGCCGAGGAGCGGGTCCCTGAGGAGCGAGAGCTCATTGACAGGTTATTGATACAAATAGCCAATATTCCCCCTACACCCCCCGCCCCCAGCCCCCTGCCCTCCGCCTCACCCCCGCCCCCGCCCACCCCGCGTCGATAACACCAATAAAACCTGATTGATATTGTGTAAGTGCGCCCGGAAAACGCGGGAACTCGATTGATGTAACAGCCAAATTCGATTGCAGGAAAATTGAAAAGAATTTCAGTCGTGTGCGATACGCGACTCTATGTTATTGTGATACGGGCTATTGTTTTTCATTTCGTAATGTTGCTTTTGGGTAGATATTAGCTGGAGGCGTGAATAGTGCTGTTTAATGGTGTGCACGTGCTACTTATACATGTATTTGTACAAGTGTTTGTATGTTCTTCGAAAATAAGTGATATCGGACATTTTCTATTGTTACAAATTTTGGCAAACTTCAAAGTTGGCAATTACAACTTAAAAATATAAGGAAAATTCGTATTGAACAGATTTGCAGCTCATAATTCACAAGCGCTACAATGTTTCAAACTGCAATAAAAATAACATCAAACCAAAAAGCTTGTTCAATCAAACTGGGCACTGCCCACTGGAGCTATTCACCCTTGGTGTTAAATAATGGCAAGTGAACAATAACTGAGCGGATAATTTCGCCTCGTCAGCCCCCGGGGGATCGAGTTATTCGATTCCGATCACTCCTCCGTTACAACGCTCCTGAGGATCACCCCGTTGTGGGAAAATGTCTATTAAATATTTATGGCGTTCCCACTAAGTGTTACATTAGGATTATGAATTCGGTCGACTCTATAACGTGCAGTTACTTTTATTGCTGAAAGTTTTGTTATGGCTTACTAACGTGTGTTGGTTTGCGGAGACTTAAGTTGTTAATTTAAAAACTGTGAAACAAAGCGGTCAAACATTTTAGTGGCATTATATTGATATCCCTCGATCGCGGATTCTTGGAAATCTATTTTTGAAGTGAAAACTTCTTTAGCGGCGTTGAGCACTTTTGTGGGATGGGTAAAAACTGTGAAACTCGCGTCAGATTCTCGTGCTGATCGAAAAACCGTAAGACGGTTGGAGAGTAGTGTTGTAACATCGAAATCGATTAATCGAACAATCGAATGTTTCTTTTCGATTGTCGATATTTTTTAATCGATTGTGAGAGTTTCGATTAATTAAAAAAATCGATTTTTTTAAAAATCGATTTTCATAAATAATGGGTTAAAAATTTAATCGATTGTAAGGGTTTCGATTAATTAAAAAAATCGATTTTCATAAAAAATGGGTTAAAAAAATTGTAAGAGTTTCGATTAATTAAAAAAATCGATTTTTAAAAATCGATTTTCATAAAAAATGGGTTAAAAATTTCATCGATTGTAAGGGTTTCGATTAATTAAAAAAAAACGATTTTTAAAAAATCGATTTTAATAAAAAATGGGTTAAAAAAATAATGCACAACGTTAATAATCAAGTTTTCACTTCTGCCGGCACTCCCGGAGTGCAACCCGTCTTTTTTTTATTCTATTGTTATCGCGGTCGCATGCGACCGTTTGGGTTTGAGGGATTAAAAAAAATGCCTTAGCTTTGACCACACTGTGCCTTTTTCTGTTCGTCAAGGGCATGCGTTATAGCGCAGTCAACAGCGAACGTGAGGCATGCCTGCGACGCATGCTCTCTGACCGTATCCAAAAAACAAAAATGACAATGTTGGCGTTGCGTTCGTTGACGCATTCAATTATTGAATGCGCCAAAACGAAAGTTGAATGAAAGAAGATGACGAAAATTGAAGACGAAAGCGCATAGTGTGGATATAGCTATTGGTCATTCATTACTAACTTCTTCTTTTTTTTTAATAACGCCTTCTTGAGGTACATTTTGAAACGCTATTTTTTATTAACCCTCTTCCTTCCTTTCCAACAGAAGCACGAGCATTCATCAAGCCCTACTCGTACACAGCGCACATTCTTGTACCGTGTATGATAAATAATAGGTCAATAAAGAAACGAGGCGAGGCGCCGTGAGACGAGGCACTTTGTAGACGTCGAGGACCGGCCCTTTAGCCACGACATTTTATTTATTTTATTCTTTATAGAATCGCCGATCAAAATGTATAGAATTAAAGCGTTCGATAACATGAAGTTGACGTTCGACTTGTCTGTATGGAAATGACATTAGTGTCATTTCCATACATTTTGATTGGCGTCTCTATAAAGAACGATAAAGAAAACGTCTCGGCTATAGGGTCTGGAGCCCTCCGTCATACATGCTGACTTCCCTGGCCTATCATATTTCACCAGTTTTGCAAAAAGCATTTCAAAGAAACATCAGACACGATCAACTTAGATGTCTATGTGCTAGATTGAACATAATACTTTGAGACATCCAATGCCATGTCAGTCACTTAGTATTTGCTTGGGTCAAATCAAAACTCCAACTCTGTTAATAATATATCTAATAATATCTATGGACGCTTCACATCACGTCAGTCTGGCCCCGTGGTAAGTACCCGATGGACTTGTGTTACAGGTACAAGACAACGGAAATCTATACATATAATAAAACTGTAGAAATGACGATTCTGTACATTAAGGGAGATCGCAGACGACAGACTTTTGTGCGATCAAAGTCTGCGGCTTCCATACAATCTGATGGCGCGCGCCATGCGGAATGTATGTAAGCCGCAGACTTTGATCGCACAAATGTCTGTCGTCTGCGATCTCCCTAAAGATATTCAAAAAATAATAAGCGGAGGGTGTCACTACATCGCTATACAAGCCAAAAATGTGGTCAGTTTTTTTGTCTGTCTGTCTGTCTGTATGTTTGTTCCACTATCACACGAAAACTACTGATCCGATTTGAATGCAGTTTTCGCAGATATATTTGTCTTCTTCCAACTTAACATTTGGTGTATAAAATTGTTTCCCCCCACCCCTCTAAAGGGACAGAAGAGGGGGTCAGATTTTGTATAAGACTTTTGCTTTAACACGAAAACTGCTGATCCGATTTGAATGCGGTTTTCGCAGATATATTTGTCTTCTTCTAACTCAACATCTGGTGTATAAAAATCACCCCCCCCCCCCCCCACCAAAGAGAGGGTCAGATTTTGTATTAAGTAAACTTTTTTCTTTAATGGACTTACTTTATATTATTAACTGTTTTTCCAACTTAACATCTGGTGCTACATAACATTTTTCCCCCCACCCCTCTTAGGGGACAAAAGAGGGGGTAAGATTTTGTATGCTGATGAAGTAGAAATACTTTAAATGGCAAAACAACGTTTGCCGGGACAGCTAGTATAATATAAATTAATACTTTTATACTATACATATATTTAAGACTAGCTGTCCCGGCAAACGTTGTTTTGCCATTTAAAGTATTTCTACTTCATCAGCATACAAAATTTTACCCCCTCTTTTGTCCCCTAAGAGGGATGGGGGGAAGAATGTTATGTAACACCAGATGTTAAGTTGGAAAAACAGTTAATAATATAAAGTAAGTCCATTAAAGAAAAAAGTTTACTTAATACAAAATCTGACCCTCTCTTTGGTGGAGGGGGGGTGGTGATTTTTATACACCAGATGTTGAGTTGGAAGAAGGCAAATATATCTGTGAAAACCGTATGCAAATCAAATCAGTAGTTTTCGTGTTAAAGCAAAAGTCTTATACAAAATCTGACCCCCCTCTTTCGTCCCTTTAGAGGGGTGGGGGGAATTTTTTTATACACCAGATGTTAAATTGGAAGAAGACAAATATATCTGCGAAAACCGCATTCAAATCGGATCAGTAGTTTTCGTGTTAAAGCAAAAGTCTTATACAAAATCTGACCCGCTCTTTTGTCCCTTTAGAGGGGTGGGGGGAAAAAATTTTATACACCAGATGTTAAGTTGGAAGAAGACAAATATATCTGCGAAAACCAAATTCAAATCGTATCAGTAGTTTTCGTGTGATAGTGGAACAAACATACAGACAGACAGACAGACAGACAGACAAAAAAATTGACCACATTTTTGGCTTGTATAGCGATGTAGTGACACCCTCCGCTTATTATTTTTTGAATATCTTTAATGTACAGAATCGTCATTTCTACAGTTTTATTATACGTATAGATTTTTATTATATGATATATACGTCATATTTAATACACATCCATGACCCAGGAACTTTGAAAACTTTTTGTTCCGTGGGCGGGATTCGAACCCGCGACCCCTGGCTTGAGCTACCATTGTTACCTTTAACCATGTTCGCAAAAATATTAGTTTTAAATAAAAACAAATATTGTTATCTGCCTCATCGTATACATAAATAGATTTTTATGAAAAACTTTAAGGAGGTGAGGATTTCTTAAATATCTAAGTATCCACGGAATTTTCATCGGCAGAACGGCACGTTCAGTTCAGAACGGCATTTAATATGATGTTTAACGGTTTTATACAGCTTTAAAAAATAGTGAGAAAAGAGCACTTCAACATCAGTTGAACAATAACAGTAGGTTAGCAAAAATATATTATATTTTAATGAAACGAAATTTTAATTATTATTTTTTAACTTATATTATAGAAATTCGCTCCATTTTAAAGGTATTTTCAAATAACTTATACATAACCATTTAGATTTGACGCGATATTCATGGCCTTTAAATACCTATAAAACAGTTAATTATTAATTTAAAATTTTGGCTGTAACAACATTCCTTAAAATTATTTTAACATTTTAAATTTTAATTTACATACAGCTGGCAATTTCTTTAATTCAACATTTATTAAGGTATGTTGTCATTTAATAAGACGGTTATCTACACTAATATTATAATGGAGTAATGTTTGTTTTTTTGCATCAATTTTTTTGTGACATATTAATTCTTTGTTCAGACTTCGGACCGATTTTGATATTGGTTCTGACTAGTGCTGGTCGAGACGTGGGGTTGCAGGCGACAAAGATGTATTTGAATCTTTATTCTTTGAGTATCAATAACAGTAAGATTTGAATATAGAAGTTTATTTTTTTTAGAATCGAGAAAAAATAAACGAATTACTTCTCCCGTGGGGCGAAGGTATGGCGATAGTGTAGAAATTAAAAGCTGAAATAACTTTTGGTAGGTAAGTCTTTTGTACCTTCAACCTACCGGATATCATTAAAGAATATACTCAAAATAGCATGTACAGTCATCTGGTTTTCCTTAAATAATTTTTTTATCGAATTTGCTATGATCGCATATTAATTAATTTAATTAATTATGTTTATTGTTTTTAAACACCTGATTCCATTTGACCTTATTATGAACGTGGGTGTTTTAGTCCATCTGTTCATTCAGCTTTTAGAATTTCCATTATTTATATCGAAATTGTTATCGGAGACTTATTTTACGATCATTACATATTTATGTTTTTGTCACTTTTCATTAATTCAATGTTATTTAAAAGCAAAATTTTGGTAACCTTGAAAAGTTAAAATATCACGTTGTTTCAATTATTTTAATAACTTTAATAAATTATATAATCAGTAGTTACAAAGTAATTATTAACAAAAACAAAGTCTAGGAGTTTTCCAATATTAATGTTAATGTTAATATACTATGGTAGATGTTTTAAAAAATTTGCAACTTTAGAATTCTTCTTTACAAGTGTAGGTAGGGTTCTTACGATAAATTGTAATATTATTAAAAGGACCTAGGGTCCGATTTTCATACCTCGACATAACCTTTGCTCGCAGGCTGTATCAATTGCACACAATTATGATTGGAGCAGTGTTAAACGAAGCGACATACAAGCTATGATAGTAATCTAACCCCAACCACCACCAATAAAATAGCCTTTTACGCCAGTAGTTTTTCCGGACAACATGAAACCCTTTAAGCGAGCGTATATTTTGCTCTCAAAAAGCCGGCAGCGCACTTGCAACTCTTCAGATGTTGCGAGTGTCCATGGGCAACGGTAGTTGCTTTCCATCAGGTGTTTGCTCGTTTGCCCCCTGAATATATCTAAAAAAGACTGCGGAGGTCTGACTATCTGAGTCTATCAACTACACGAACTGACGACGTTTATATCCACATACTTTTTATATTATTTCTCAATATAATAACACTCAGTCAAATTGTTGTGTTGCAGGAATAAGGTTTTTTCTGCAGCGGCGTTTTTGATGGCTTAGCTTGTGTGATGGATTGGGTCTTAGCCTTCGGGCACACACAATGGCCGGCTTTACATAGATATCGGCGGAGATAACTTTCGGCAAAGGTGCGAAGTCACCTTAGCGATAAAATCTCCACTTAAGCTGGTATTTTCGACCGTAAATTATGGACATCAGCGTAACAGATCTAAATAATATGTGATGTCAAACCTCGTCGTTATTTATGCTAAACTTAGCTACGAAAGCTTTATGAATCATCATTTCACGAATCGTGATACGTACATGCATATTAATATACCTAATCAAACTATGTCTCTGTTATCTTGTAAATTACTGTAAGAATGAACGAACGACCAAATTTTTGACAAATCGATTGTGCCCTAATAAGAGCTTTAATCGCTAATTTGGCTTTAATTGGCTCTGAAAAAACCGGGCTACCCCCCGATTTGGTATTTGAAAATCCGCCACCACCAAAACCGCATCTCAGTAATAACAATAAAACAATCTAGAATATTCATTTATATTTGTGGCATAAATTTGGAGTCGTGTAGCGAGGGCGGGCGATCGCGCGATCGCGGCCTCGCGGCCCGCAGGTGCAGCTGATTTATTTACCGTTTAACGTCGTAAATACCTTATTACCATAGCCGTATGATGTATTATCCCGTGACGCGCGCTCTGTCCGCAGGGCAGCCGGCATACGCGCGGTATCGCGGATCACTCCTTCCTGCGGGATGAGATACGACATCCTCGGCGTTATCTATTACGCTCTATGTCATATTTATTGTAATTACGTCCGCGTAATGTTATATTCTAGTTATAGTCCGCGCGGAACTAGTTGGCCGCTCTGCCCATATACTCACATACCGGCAGAGCGGCCAACTAGTTCCGCGCGGACTTTAACGAAGCAATGCTGGCCGGTGGCTGAGTGTAAAATTTATCAAATGTTAGGAACAATTGATGAGTAGCCTATACAGGAGTTTTTCTTATTCGCTCATAACAAGCACTAAGCGGTGACAAGTCCCAAAACTTAAGGATAAGGCAACCGTTACGTTACGTCGTATTAGCCTCTTAGCTAGTACAAGTAAGAAAACGATTTAATTCAGCTACCAACCCAGACTCCTATAAATAAAACAAAACCAAGTGTACACACTTATTGGCAACTTAATTCACCGCAGTTCTGTGCTATAACAAGAAATAGTTAAAATAAATTAGCTCATTATATTACAAGTCGAACGTTTATAACTAAATACTCTACCTCACAGGCGTTCAGACTACGGTGCGAGAGTACACATATCCGAACAGAGATGTCGCCTCATTAACTTATATTGGTACCTAACAAGATTGTTTTAGTAGCAGAAAGTATAGGCATAACATAAACGTAACCTTTTTTAGAATGCACTTATACTAGTTGCTGGATACTATTACACCTTAAAGTAATTTTTGAAGTGAAAACTTCTTTAGCGGCGTTGAGCACTTTTGTGGGATGGGTAAAAACTGTGAAACTCGCCTCAGATTCTCGTGCTGATCGAAAAACCTTGGAAAAACCGTAAGAAGGTTGGAGAGTAGTGTTGTAACATCGAAATTGATTAATCGAACAATCGTTTTTTTTTTTTTTTTATCGATTTTCATAAACAATGGGTTAAAAATTTAATCGATTGTAAGGGTTTCGATTAATTAAAAAAATCGTTTTTTTAATAATCGATTTTCATAAAAAATGGGTTAAAAAAATGCATAACTTTAATAATCAAGTTTTCACTTCTGCCGGCACTCCCGGAGTGCAACTCGTCTTTTTTTTTTATAATACTAATACTAGTATACTAGAATTAACTTGTCACTTACGGGCTCTACTACTCATGCTAAGCACTTTTAGTCTGCACTATTAGTGCATAGGTACCTACAGAGGAGCACGTAGAACAGGTGACAACTGACAGTGTGTCGGTTAGGTACAAGTTGTTATTGACACAGTGTCACCTCTACATTACCCGCTCAGGTACAGCTCACCGTGCAATAAAACATAATTATGCAAATCAAACAAGATTCAAGTGCAATCGATCGAGTCGCATACACATTACACGTCGCTCGGTTATTACATTAAAGACACCTTTACATAAAGAACTGCTTATAATTACTAACACCTTTGCAGTGCCCTTTGACAGTCTATAGTTTATTGTTATGGGCGAGCATTTAATACTAATCACCCAAATTAGAGCTTTGTTCCACATGATGAACGGCTGTTATGATGGACGTCGTGCGCTGGTGATCATGAAATTGTGATATCGATCTTTTATTACGGATAAAATGTTATTTTTAATTCGAATAAGAAAATTAGGTGAGTATTTTTTCATGATAGTGTTTCCTTTTCTAAATTTATGATTAATGGCTTGTTTCACCACTTACTGATAAATGCTGGATAGGCTATCTACAACTTAACTGGCTGATGAGTCTCTATCTGTCAGATAAGTTGTGGATAGCCTATCCGGCACTTAGCACTAGGTGGTGAAGCAGGCCCTAAGACACACATAGATTAAAAATTAAAATGTAGAATATCTAGATTTTAAAAAATCCAATTGAGTATTTCAACAATTTTTTTTTTTATGATAAATGGAAAGATCATATCGTCTGCTTACTGGTCAAACATGATAAGTGCACATTTTGTCAAAAATGAGTTATAAATGCAGATGTACGTAATTTTTGACGCTCTATCTACTGGTAAAATCAAAGTGCTAGGACTGTTATAACGCATAGAATCTGAAATTAAAAATACGCTAAATGGCAATATAATCTAAAATAATTCTATTCAACAAAAGTAAATAAACTTATTACTGAATTCGAGCTGAACAGATACAAGTGAGAAAAGATATGTAAACTTAATAAACTTTTTTTATTTTTTTTATTTGAAGTTGGGTATTTATTTAAGTATGAAGTTTGTGGTAAGGTCAAATATTATAAACTCATTTATTTCATATTCTTCGGTAAAAATTACAGGTAAAGAGATATAAATGTATATTAACATATTATTTTAAAACTCCATTATAGAAAATAGTATCTATTATTTACTGGTAAAATATGATATATGCACATATCATCCTTTCCCAGTACTTCAAAACACGCATTTCCTGCAAATAGACGTATTGCTAAGTGTTAATAAATGCATTTAAAACTTTTGACCTGTTGGAACTTCACTTAGCTTCCGTGTTTATTATGGTAATCTGCAATGACACGTGCGTACGCCGTACGCGCTTGCGGGAATTAAAAACTTTATAAAGTTTATAATTCCCGCAATTCCCGAAATTATTTGAATGTGAAAACATGAATTTTTGAGGCAAAAGATTAGTATCAATGGTGACTTAAGCTCCGGTAACTCAAGGTAAGTAATATTCCACCGAATTATTCAACTTTGAGGTAATTTTTTGCCTCGCGCATAAAATACGTAGGGCAGGTAATATTTAAATATTTTTTTAATATTAAGAGAATAAATACCTATTAATTCGGAATATATAATTGGAATACTAAATACTTGTGGCTTTTTAGCCGATTTCTTCTCCAGGCAAATGTTGTGAATGAATTAAGTAGGTAGTAGTATTTAATTAAGAAAATTTACGAATGATGTATTGTAATAGATGTTTTTAACCTAAAGCAAGTCTATGCTTGTAGGTTTGCTTATGGAAATATAACATAGGCCTAAAACTTGAGGTACTAGCTACCTTGCTTATACGTTAACTTTTTTGTTTTAGATTTCGACGACGTTGATATGCCTTGTTCATCTATTTCCACTTTTGTTTTGAGTGAGGATGATGTTGATTTGAGAAAAGAGATGGAACGAATGTTCGATAGTGACGATTCTGATAAAGATCCTCACTATCGTCCAGACACAGATCTAATCAAACGGAATGATTTAATGGGTGGACAAGCCGCCAGTTCCAGTACTGTCCAAGACAACAGCTTTTTGAGGTTGCTGAGTGATTGGAATGAAGACGATGAAGACGATGACGTAATATAAAGAGACGTGGGCTTAGATTCACGGACTATTGCTCTTAGTATTTTGGACTTACTATTTAAACATGTGTTCGATGCTTCTAAAGCTAGACAACGCTAGAAGAAAGCTGATCCATGTAACTGGAAAATAAATGTGGCTAAAAAAAGGCGTTCTGATGGTTTACCTTATAAACTTAAAAACCAGGAGAGGAAAGCGAAGGTTCCGAAGAACATCGACTGCAGCAAATGTTTTTATAAATGTAGCTTACCAAAGTCCAAAAGAAGCAAGAGAAATGTTATGCCGACACTATTGGAATTTAAGTTACATTGAAAAGAAGAATTTCTTATTAAGCAATATACAGGTTGAGCCGCCAAAAAGAATTCTCGTAGTAAAGGCTCCAGATACCAAGTATGTCAGAAATATTTTTGCTACACTATAGCAATTTTTATAGATGTTTCAGGCAATGCACAGGTTGCAAACAATTCAAGTAACAGACCAAAAAGGCGTAAAAACAATGAACAATTGCATGAATTCCCACCCCAGGTACAGCTTAAAAAGCCAAGAAGACCTTGACCTTCTAAGAACTTTCCCCGTAACTAAACAGAAGAAAAGCGACCTCATGACGTTGTGTCAAAAAGGTGTTATCCCTGAAGAATACCATGGTTGGTTTTCATCTCTATCTGATATTGATAGGCCTGAGAGACTGCCAGAACCCGCAGTTGATGAAGAGTCTGCAGAATAATAAAAAAGTCATAATGTTGTAGGTACGGTATGGTAAGTAGTACCATTATTACTTATCTTTTTAATTTTGATATCGACACGGTAATAAATGTTGTCTATTCAGATACTTGGAAGTTGTTTTTTTATTTCACAAACACTTTAAAAGATTTAAACTTAACTGTATGAATAATTTTATAATAAGTACATAGTTTCTTTTAAATCTTACAGGTAAAATCAAGTAAATACAGAGCTTTCTTCGATTATTCCCTAAATCCATTCTATATGCACATTATTTTAATAGTTAATATTCGAATACTTCCAATAACTTCACATTTTCATTAAAATTACTTAAATTTAGTGGCAAATAAAGGTTTTATTCCTATTTTTTTCAATTACAGGTAAAATCAGTCAAGTGCATACCCTTGGTCATTTAATACTAAGTTTTAACAACATTTTCTAAAAGTACTCTTACTTCAGATACACACAAAGAAAGTTGAATATTTTATCTATTAATTGACATTTCAAAAAAATATATATTTAAATTAAATTATATTAAAAAATCAATCTGAACTTTCAAACCTCAATATCTCATTTTGGCAAAAGCACTTATCATGTTTGACCAGTAAGCAGACGGTATATAAGTTTTATAACAAAACAATTTTCTTTTATTTTATTTCGCAATAATTCAAAAGTTATTTCAAAATAAAAATACCGAAGACACGCCGACAGCTCCCGCACTAGCCCTAGCGCGTGTGACGTCACAGTGTAAATTTTCACCACAGAACACTAAAAACAGCAGAACTGACATACCACATATTGTTCAAGGCGATATATCGAAAATAAATTATACCGCAAGGGCAATTTTATACTTAATTTGTATGACTATAAAGTCGTGAATACGCTGCGGCCAGAAGCTATCGGCTCGCTCGGAAAACATGCGACAAAACGTAATTTTAATTATTTAAAAAATAACTAGGAGCATTTAAGCAAAATGCTTCTATAAGATTTTGAATTGCAAAGGTGTCTATTAATTAGACTAATTTCCTACAATATATCTATTTTCGTTTAAAAATAATCTTCAAATTTCGTATTTTTAAGAGGTCATTTCGAAAATTAAATGTATCGAGGCAAAATACATTAATCGTGTTTCTAGTTCTTCTCAAACCTAGATAAGGCTATGAAGATATGTATATCTCATTACCAGATTTGTAACATTTCTGAGGGTCCTATTATTCCTATAGTATTACGTCAAAAAGGACAGTTTTTTCAATATAGCGCCTTAACACGTTCGCTGCGTTATAAGGCTTAAACGCCCGATGCATGTACTCGCGTTCTGTGCGGAGGCGAGAAACGGCGAACTTCCCCTGGTGCGGAGGCTGTATAATGAGTATTTTTATATATTAAAAGGAGACAAGTATAGGTTTGAGTTTATGACTTTAAGGGCTACTTGATAAAGCATTAAAATCGTGCTAAGGTCTTTCGACCTGATAACGTACTGATTGATATTTTTTTCCGTTCCTTGCGGATAACGGGCTGAAAGACCCGTCATAGATCACAGGGTCGATCCACCCCTTCCCGCACTGGTGTAGGTAATTGAATTGTTTACTTCATATTAGTGTTGTGACGTAATTAGCGGGAGCGGTACGATAGTGCATTTACACAGTCGTTTGTTTACGTTTTGAGATATTTTATTGGTCTTAAATCATTAATAATGCCTCGGCCAAATAAACAATGTAGAAAAATGCTTCAATAAAATCGTTTCAGCAAGGAAGAAATCGTGAAAGTGAACGTTCTGATATAGACTATTCGAAAAATTACACAAAAAATAATAAGTCACAGCAAAATCCTTACTGGCCTGTTATTTTTTCAAAATAAAAAATATCTTATTGCTTCTTCAATAAATGATATTAAAAGTAATATGTCGATAACTTATTTCCCATCACTAAAACTCCCTTAAATAAACCTATAATTCAGTGCGGTATCGGGTTATAAGACCTTACATATTATATTTTTGCATGTATCTCAATCTAGGGCGAAGCGATCGAATATTGATTGGTGGATTTCCAAATTGTTCAGTTTTCGCATAGTTACAGTCATTTATATTGGTCGATACCTTACTGCGCGAATAAGCCCTATACCGCAGCGGCGGAGAGTTTAAGTATAAGGCTAATCGACCCGTTAACGCACCATATAAAAAACCGTATCTTTTAGTCCCGCAGCGAAGGTGTTAACAAACGGATGTTTTGATTGGGCGCGTACTTCTAAACCCAAATAAGCCTTAAATTTATTAAAACTGACAACCAAAAAACACCTTCAATACTTAGAGTTTGTTTTACAATAAACAAGTGCCCGTTGCACTTACGACATTTCTCATTTCGAGTCATAGGAGCATCATTTGTGGATTTACTAAGAAGTTTAGCTACGTAGATTGGCATTATAGTTAGTGCAAACAATTTTGACCTTAAGCGTCAACGAAATAAGGTAAATATTGCCGTATACTAATGAAATGTATTATACATTGATTGTGACGTCACATCTCAATCATGGCGCGTTTATAAGTCACGTGACTTTATTTAAATTTCATGAATTTTTAATTGTTTATAATTAATTGAAAAAACATTTCTTAAGGTTTTTGCATTAAATATCAATATTATTAATATTAAAGTTTTAAAATACATTAAAAAGACAATAATATATATTTTTTAATACCCAATTGTATAATTCTTTCAGATTTAATGTGTTTGGAGCCATCCAATGCAATGGTATACGAAACACTCCATGTCTTTCTTAGGCAATTTTTTCACCACCCGGTGAAAAAATAGCCTAAGAAAGACATGGAGTGAGACTGGCTTTTAGCAAACGGTAGAAAATCGTACTCAATAATTATTACACGCTCGGCGTAGAGTTCCCCTCATCAAGATTTAATACTTTTTGAAGTGACTCAACACTCAAGAGACTTAACTTCATTACAATATTCCGCATCACCACAACACTTGTCATGCCGCAGCTGCCTTAAAGAATGCTAATGTAAACTCCAGAATTTGACCTTTAACACTTCTGCGATCTAAACATATTGCTTCCCTTTTGTCGCGCAAATTAATAAGGCTATTGGTATTCTTATCACTTCCGTCTCTGACCTCGACCTTTCCGAGACCTTAGAATTTGACAGGTGCACCAGACGCCAGCTTTGCACCCGCGCTATACATCACTAGTATTCAAATAATACTTAATTAAATTAATAGTAAAATTAAATAAAAATTATGTCCGTATCGATAGCGGCAGGTGAGGGCTTTCAGGAGCTCCGATTAAGCTATTATTTAACTACTTATATTTTATTACAAATTTAGTTACTTTATTATTCGTCGTTATAATAGCAAGAATATAATTATTAGTATTCATTATTCATTGTTTTTAAGTTTATGTCTTCATAAACAAGACATGATAATATAATTTTATTGGACAAAGAAATACATAATTTTATGGCTACGCTTGTTTCGTGTATTGTTATACGCAGCTGATAGAATATCCTTTAACAAATTGTGTGAAGTTTGTATCCATACTCACAATAATATTTATTATAAGTGCCAAAGTGTGTCTGTCCTTGGTGGATTTAAAATTTAATCTCTAAGCTAATGCTTTTCATCCCGGAAAAATGTAAGCCTTAAAGTATAAAAATTTCTGTACAACGAGTCAATAATTCTATAGATTATAATTCTAGATATTACTTAGCTGATTCTATATTACTTAGCTGATATTATTAAGATTATAATTCTAGATATTACTGCAGTCTGAAACTTGTTGAGTTATCGCGTGATGATTCTGGCAAAAAATGTAAAGTTGCGTATACCATGAACATTGAACAGCTATAAAAATACTAATTATTACTAGTAAAACTATAAAGTGCATCCGATTATAGGTTTTAGGGATCCGTGTTAAATTAAATATTCTTATGCTATCTAAACGTGAGAGTTTCGTCGCTACGGCATGGCAGCTGTGAGTTACGAGTCATGTAGAGTTGCGAAGTAACAATATTTTGTACTTATTTAATTAATTTTAACAATGTTAAGTATTATATATTTAGTAAAATTACTAATCAGTGCTTAAAAATTATAATTAAAGAAGGAAGAACCAGATTACTAAAATTTTGTTACATAATAACAATCACAATTTTTTTTTCCCAATTTAATTTAAATTATAGGTAAGGCAAAAAATTGTGATTGTCAAATGATTCAAATCAAAAATTGGTAGAAAGATTGTATGTGTAGCCAGATAAAATTGATTTCAAATCATTTTCCAGGCCCAAATTCATTTGTGCAAAAAAAAAAACAGGAATTTTTTTAACTGTTACTTACCCGCTTCTTCTACTCAATCTTGTCTTTGTCTTTGCCATTATAATTGTTCATTTAACTCAAGTCTCAAACACGTGTTATTGAAGACAGGATATTATCTGTGGAAGGTTGATGTTATTAAGGCTTCGCTTTCCAACGTCCATATTATGTGCCTTGAACAAAATTTTTTTTTTTTGATATCGCACAGACAGGTTACATACGTTTCCTACCCAGGTTGCCTTTATCAGTGCGATATTCGATATCGTACCGTGTGATGTGAAAACCCGCTACATACGGAGCTCTACATTTTGAACACGACTCACACCTTGCGAGTTTCATGGAAACACCTAATATAACGTTATAGTATCGAATTAAACCATTGTCGTACATCATTAAAGAAATTATAAACCTCGCTTCAGTGGTCACTGGTCTCAACGGGCGATTGGCACATTGTAGCTAATAAAATTACATTGTTGATTCCATACCCTACCCATTAGCATAGAGTTATTTTACTCTGATCCTTACGACAACGATTTAAGAGTTACGTATAAAAATTCAGGGGTAAACTAACTCTGAACATAACATAGTCATGAGAGCTATTTTTAAAATTAGCTCAATAGAAATAATATACAGTAGACTGTCTTCACTCTAAAGTCTAGACTCTAGAGTCAAGACCGTCTAATCCAACAGACACATAAGGCCAGGCCGCAATTATACTGCGTTGCGGCGTCGCATCGTAAAAATCTACGACGCCGCAGAACGCATCGTGGAAACCGATGAGACAGCGACATTTTCAGTGAAAATTTTGCGATGCAGCGCCGCATCGCATAATCTTTGCGATGTTGTTTTTGCGATACGACGCCGCAACGCAGTATTGTGGCCTGGTCCATACACTAGAGTTATTAATATAGTTTGAAGCAGCCAAATGCTGTATCACATCGCACGGGCTTAAGGTGACGCAGCGTTAAAGTAAGAAACCGTGTTGGATATGTTTTAGATTGCTTGTTTTCTATGAGAGGCCGGCCCGGCCTCTCATAGAAAACAAGCAATGGAACAGCAAAAAATGGAAAGGGCGTGAGCGACAAAATGGTTTTTGTCGCTTAATTTAAAAACCATAAATACATTTCATATAAGCTATGCACAAATTAAAGTGCATGCTTGAACCAATTTATGTACAAATTTTGGAACCTTAAATCACTCTCCTCCGTTGGAAAAATAGGAATCCCTTTTTTTACAGAGGTCTTTTCGATTGATTATTCTGTGCTATAAAAGTTATCCAATCGTGTTATGCTATGGGCAATTCAAAGACAAAGACATGATGAATACTGACAATGAACTTCAATTTCTTAGCTTTAGTCATTGCTGAGAAAAATCGGCATCGCTACAGCCAAATTATCAAGGCGTCGTCTTAACTCTTCGTGTTGAGCTAGTTCGATTTCAAGGACACGTCTGAGTTACACTACTGTATACATGTGTACTGTGTAATTAGGCTGGCTCAATTTCTCTTCACGGTTCGTAAATCTGCTCAACAACATTGTCGAGTGATGCAATATATCGATGGAAAAATTTTAATTCCGTAATTAACGAGTTAACTACACGAATCTCTTTATCTTGATCCACAAAATTAAATACGACACGTAATTGTTACGTCGCTCTGGGAATGTTAACGTAAAATATCGCTTACAAGTTTTAACTGACTTTGATAGATTGAATCAAAGGGAAAATAACTAAAGTTATTAATATTTCACTCATCTTTTACTTTCATTTAATCAATAACAAAAATTACATACTTACCCTTGTTAAAATATAAAAACTGAGTTTAAATGATAATTTCAATAATCTATTTTCCCAAAATAGACCGACTCTCTCACACTCATAGGGTAATTTGTCTAGTAACTATAGGAATAACTTAATAGGAGCATTAAGGTGAGCTAAGGCGTAAATTATATTTATTTTTAATAGTACAAGCCAGCAATATAAAGCAGTAACGATATGATCGTAACGAGCCTTTATTGCGGCAACATTAACACGATTACAGCTATTTAAAAAATACAGTTGTGAAGCTCTTGGCTCTTAGTTAACCACCTTGGTAGCACGCGAAAAATGCGGTGATTATTAAAAAAAAAAGAAAACTTTGCAGTGACAATGCAATCTAGTTCTAAGAAGGTTGTAAGTTATACTGTACTCGTCGTAACAATATGGCGGTAGCGGTCATTGACTCCCTGTCAAAAACTTGTCATTTTCTATACAAACCCGCGATTGACAACATCTGATACTTCACTGTCAATCGCGGTTTATATAGAAAATGACAAGTTTTTGACAGGGAGTCAATGACCGCTACCGCCATGTTTCGCCGAGTACAGTACATATAATATTTTTAACAAATTACTACCTAGTAATAAAACCGTGACAGCTCATAAAAATTGTTTTAATTATTGGGTACAATGTAAGCAAATTGCGTTAAGTATAATAATGACTTCGTGGTTACATCACCAATAGAAATATTGATCTTTTAATTACATGCCACCTGACTAACCAACTTAATTATCTAGGAAAGGTGCACTTCGAAGGACCAGACCGCGGGCTCCAGTATGCGAGATTGATATAATTCAGTACCCTTGAAAATCCAAATGTCAAGGAAATTTTGATCTAGGATCAGAATTCAGCACGAGGTTCCATTTTGGACTCTATCTAGAAAATTTAAAATCGATTTTCGCTTATCAATCCGACTCAGTTTCACTTTCTAATTGTATTAAATTCGAGTATTTATTACACAGATGTTCAGGGTAACCTCCAATGCCTAATTTGATAAAACATCTAATCTACTCCACATGTTTTTAATTACAGCTTCGGATCGTTGTATATTCTTTAATTAAACGTATTTACATAAACGTTTGGAGTATGAGAGTGTTAATAGATTTTTTGTGGTTAATTGAAAGTTTTAGTTAATATCCCGGGCGCGGGCGAGGCGAGGGCGAGGCGTGGTCGCGCGATCTTATCGCACCCATTAGCGGACACCGCGCCCAGCCGCTATCTGCCGCATCTCCGACCCTTTCATCCCGCGGAACCACATAAATCCCCTTCAAAGTTAACGATTCTAAACCCTATCGCAGAAACATAAAGTCCACATTTCCATCGCGAGGACCGCGTTTCGTCGCTGGCAAAGAAGTTAGAAGTTGGAATTTTCGTTTTGTGTTGTATCTAGTGTATCTCCTAATAATGTGTTTTTTGTATGTCAGAATGTTTGGTGTCCTATCTCGGCTTGTATCGCGTAATTTGCGTGATGCGGCCGTTTCGATGATAGGCTTCATCGTCGGATGCCTCCGTCGGACGTTGTCATTCTCTCGTTAGAAAGCAATTCGAGGAATTTTTCACCCACGCTCCGACGTTTCACATTTTACTATTCAATGCTATCAGATCTTTTGTAAATAATAATAAATGTTGGATGAAATGCGATCGATCTGAGTGATTTCAATAAACGTCTGAGCTATTTCTATCTGATTTATTTCGATTCTCTTATTCCGTTTGTTGAAAAATATGACGCTCGAGCTCGGTGTGGTGAGACGTGAGACTTGGAAGTTTGCTATGAATCATCTTGGTATTGTAATATAGCTTCTTTTATAATTTCCGAATTCGTTAATACACATTTATGCAAATTTTAAAAAAATAGTGTACCTACGAACTACATAATTGCTCTTTCGCTATAATTCTAGATATTAGGTACCTACCTATAATAAATAATTGAAAATGGGCGTCTAAGGCGCAGCGCAGACGACAGACCATCCCTGACGCACTTTTTGTCTGTTGAAATAGAACCTATGCAATTATATGCGGACTTTTTGCGCGTCGTTGCATAGGTTCTATTTACCACAGACTAAAAAGTGCGTCACGGATAGTCTGTCGTCTGCGCTGCGCCTAAACATAATAGGTAATTATTCTTGCCCTGTTATCTTTTAATGGATAGCAAGTAAACGGTCTACAACTTCCCCTAACTTCCCAGGTCCCTTGGGAAACCACCATAAAGCATAGATCGATGCGTATTTATGTAAGCAATAATTGTTCATAACTATTGCATCGTTAGATCGATATCTGTAGGTGCGAGTACGTCAAACGGCAGTATTTATGGAGTCGTGACCGGCAGAGACCGGGAGAGAGCGGCGAGGACAAAGGCGCGCTCAAACGCACCGCGCCCGCTAATAAGCAATAAACAAGGGGGAGGAGTCGGGAGGCGCACCTGAGGGATCATATCGCAACCTCCGGAACCCCAGAGATCCTGAGAAGATGCTGGCAAACTCGAAAATTCCATGCAAACCTATGGATAAAATCGTTATCTTCATCCTCCCAAAGCTACGAATGATTCCTGTGGAGAAGAAGAGATCTTGAAAAAATACAGTTATTTGAACCACAAAAATACACTTTCGGTAGATTTTTTTTGTGTCCAATAGCTTAATGGATTGTTACTAGCTGGTGGATTGGTACAATGGGTACCATTCATTGGTCTTGTTTTAACTAATCAAACTGTACAGTTAGCTCATTTAATGACTGTTTATTTGCATAATAATAGGAAGGAGTATACTTTTATTTATTTATAGATTAATAGTACTGTGAATAAAAGCGTTTTTATTATTAATAAATTGCTTTTTCCGAGTAACACACGCAGTCACAGTCCAATTGTCCCCGCAGCGGAGCGTGGCCCGGCCTTTCAGTGCAATTAAAAACCAATAAATGTTTTAAATAAGCTCAGCACTTAAATTATTGATTAATTTTATTGCAAAATAAAAAAGCGTTGTATCCGTTGTTTTATTTCAATTTTTTGATTTGTTTTAATTGCGGTCATCTGTGGTAAAATGGATTTTTAGTTTGCGAATGTTTTCTTGAAAATTATTTAAAAATTAAAACTTCCAAAAATGTTTATCGCATAAAATAATATTAACATTTCTTATAAAAATTTAAAAAATTGAAATTCTTAAGAATTCTACAATAAAGTGAAGAGCAAAGCAACGTGAGCTTTATTCTTAGGTATATAAACAGTCTTTAAATAATTGCATCTATTATCTGTCTTGCCTAAGGTTTTTTAATTGTCTAGGTATAATAGGCTTTTAAAGTGCATAGCTTATTTAAAATGTAAAGTTATGTATTTGGATTATGTGAGAATAGGCAGCTTTTCACGCCGCGGTTTTGTGACGAGCCTGACAAATTGTGGTCCACGCTCCACAGCTGAGGCGCTGAAAACGAAGCTTTACTTTTGAACTGAAGCCATCAATATAGGCTAACTATCAGTAGTATGTTTTACTATCCCAAAGGATATTTTTGCAAAGTTCATCTTTTATTGAGTAGATATATGTACTGTACTAAACGAGGTCATGATAATATATTGCCTGAAATCTACGAACTCTACAAAAAAGTATTGTTCGAAATTCACACATAATAATCTAGTAAATTTAACTTTCGTCTTATTTTGTTATTTGTATGCTACATTCGTGGCGTTAAGTCGTTTCAATGGTTTATAATTTTCGCTATCGGCATGCGAAGACCACCAGGTGGAAACGAGGTAATGACGCGGTTTACAACTAGGAAATTGTAATTGCGGCAGATTCGTGTGCGAGACGTTAAGATTAGCGCTCAAGGATGTGTCCGCATGTCTACAAGTGCTGTAATTGTATGTGGTTAGCCGGTGAGTGACTGAGTGGTCTGTCGTGACCGAGGCGCTGTCGTTACACGTTATAAATACGTTTATCCTAGTTAAACGGTCTATAAATAGGTCTCTACAATGTGCCGCTTGACTGATTTAGTTCTAATGTCTGGTTTATTGCATTCCGATTTCCAGTCGCTAGATGAAGACAATCAACAATCGAATTATACACAGCTTAGTTGTTCGAAATTAAGCGATTGAAGAGCGATATACGAAAATTTATTAGCTCACTTCAAACAACGACGAAACTCCCACAATTGACAATTCTAATAAGAGCTCAGATCAAACACTACCCCATCGGGAGCATCGCTAAATTGTTTAGACTTTAGAGCGAACCTAGCACAGGAAAGTTTCACAAGCACCGGCCCATCAGTTCGCAGTTCGCACATCTATCAGCGAACAAAGCGATAGGCGGCGTGACGGAATAATTCGTCGTTTCCCTTGGCTTCGACGATTAGCCTCTCTATTTACTTGTCTATCTGGACTCTGGAGCTGGCAGCTGACGCCGGACGTGCCCGACAGACGGACACCGTTACAATTGCACATTGACTTAGAAAAACGTTTGGACGACCGACTTGTCCGTGCCGATTCGACAGGACATCTCACGGAGCGACGGTTCCGCTATCCAATTGTTGCAATCAAAATCTAACCACGCCGTTTCCAATTGCACTATTTTGTGCTCGAATACATTTTGTTTACTAGATTATTTGAGTCAGGCTATTGTATGAAAAAGATAATAAGATTTCTATTAGGTACCTATAGTTTTTAGGGTTCCGTACCCAAAGGGTAAAAACGGGACCCTATTACTGAGACTTCGATGTCTGTCCGTCTGTCCGTCTGTCCGTCTGTCCGTCTGTCCGTCTGTCTGTCTGTCTGTCTGTCCGTCTGTCTCCAGGCTGTAACTCAAGAACGGTAATAGCTAGAGAGTTGAAATTTTCATAGATTATGTATTTCTGTTGCCGCTATAACAACAAATACTAAAAACAAAATAAATTAAATATTTAAGGGGGGCTCCCATACAACAAACGTAATTTTTCAAACATTTTTGCTCGGTATCAACGATAACAACAAGTAGGCACTTGAAATTTTCACAAAAGCCTTAATTACATGTGTACTTTAATAATTAAAAATAATATTTAAATAAAATAATAATTTAAGGGGGGCTCCCATACGAAAAACGCAATTTTTGGCCTATTTTTGATCTATAACGGTACGGAACCCTTCGTGCGCGAGTCCGACTCGCACTTGGCCGATTTTTATTATTCGTAGATTAGGTACCAAACTACCAACATTTTCTCACATACAATAAGACTAACTTATTGTTAGTACCGAACTACTTAACAATCATGTTTGCAATAAAACACAGTGATAGTATTGAGACGTATAAACGTAGGGCAATGGAGCATAAAAGTTTTTATGGTTCCCGGTTCCCACAGGAGAAATAATGCAGATCTCAATCTCCGGGGCACTGGCATGGCGCGATCGCACGTGAAGCCAGACCCGGGATATCTCCAGCTCTTAATCACTGATTATCTGCAATAACTCGGAACAATATTGCTACGAGATACAATAAATTATCGTAATTAATACCAACACATCTCAGAGATAACCATAACACTGAGCGTTAGATGTGAACTCGATTATGTTTCACATTCTCCGCGCATGAAATGGATGAGAAAACAAAGGGGATGCTGAAAATGGTTTTATTTTGAAATATTTATAGGCGAGTCAATAGCGAGTCAACAGTAAAAGTTACGTACGCGTCGGCCTTTCCGCGAACTAGTGTTTCCTTCGAAAACTAATCAACGTCGGCCATTAAGCGATCGCGCTCTCCGCCAATACGTCTCGCGCCCACCGCGCGGGCGAGGAGAGCTCGTCGGGAGAGGAATTAACTCCGACAACGCTACAATAGACCATAATTATGAAATGTGTTGTGATTCCAAAAGGATACGCAATTTTTCTCTCGCGCCGAACAATGCGGGGCAGTAATGAAAGGAGTCAATCAGGGGACGTCTGCGAAACGCGCCCGCGCTAATTTATGCCGCTCCGCGAGTGCCGGCCTCCTTTAATGCGCTCCTCGCCGGACAAAGGACAATGCAATCGCACTCGAGGTAATGAATGTTTAATAAACATGCGTTTTTAGAGCGTCCTCGGCGGTGTCGTCAGCGGGCGCGGATCGGTGCGTGACACGCCCGGCCCGACGCTTAGGCGCGCAAGTCCTCCGATGAATTTATAGCGAGCGCCGTATTATTTACTAGCATTATACGCACAATTTGCGAGGCTGTCGCGAGGGTCGGCTATAATTTCCCGATGGCAGCAGATCCATCAATACGCGCCCGGGGCCCCGCGCCGGCCGCTTTCAATTTGCACGCCGCCGGTCGCCGCGCCGAGTGCCGGCGATTACCGGACGGAAGGCCATCATCGATGTACGCGCTTAATAACGCCTAATGACACTTAATAAAGATGGAATATAAAAGTGTGACGATTATTTACAATGCACGCTTACCGATAATGGTGGGTTTGGATTGAGCTGTAAGACACCTCAGTAATTTTAGTTAATAAACAAATTTTAAGGTACCCAATACTCATTTATAAATTGGAAGTGTATTTAATTTAAGTAGTTGCCGGCAACTTCACACAGAAATTCCTTTGTCGCATGAGAACTCTACATTTTGAAGTGATAAAAATTGGCCCGTCTTTTGCTGGGACTTGCAGCCAGCAGCATCTCCATGTTTCATATAAAAACTCTTTATTCCGCTTAATGGTTTGAGCATTAAGTGGTAACAAAAAGGACGTATGCTCTACAATTTACAAAAAAGACAGACTAATAGACTTTTTGTAGGTATGGATTTAAATATAAATTGATATTCGTAAATATCCTAATTATTTTATGCAAAGTAGGTACCTACTCCTACCCTATCGTACCTTCTAATTAAAACAATTTCTGTGACAGTACATTTTTAAACACTGCACCTACAACGTTAACTATTTATAATAATTATAGTCCGCGCGGAACTAGTTGGCCGCGCCTGAGGTATGTGAGCGGTGGGACGGAGAGGCAGGGGCGCTTTGCACAAGAGATTGCAATAGCAAGATGAGTCCGCCGATAAAAAGACAATCTAAGGAAATAATATTTAAAGTGAGTACGTTTTTTAAAAAACGGAAAGCCGATGTCAATAGTTTAGACTTTAGAATATAAAACTGATCAATTGTCTAATGTCTTTAATTTATTCTTTCCAATAATTAAATAATATTACTGTTCACGATATCGCGAGATTGGTCGTCACTGTCTAATCTCATGTGCATTGCGAGCAGCAAGCAACCCGCCCCCTCACCCCCGTCCCTACCTAAGGCGCGGCCAACTAGTTCCGCGCGGACTATATTATAACGTTGTAGGTTAAGTATGTGTTTATAATAATAGCAACTAGATGGCGCTAGCAACGTTCAAGTAGGAATATGAAACCCTAAAGTACCTATTTGTTATGTGTCTGTTTACACATTTTTCTACTTAATATTAGAGCCAGAAGTAACTTATTCTTACTGGAAGTTATTTTTAAGTTATTCAGCATTCAATTTAAGTGACTCATGTTTCAGTAGCAAACCGAACACAGTACCTAAACACCACGTCATTCGAGATTCCAAGGAACTCAAAATGTTAAAAAGAAAAAGAATTTTGTTGTTGTGAAAAAATGAGAGACAAATATGAAATAATGCATTGGCAGTAACAACAAGCTCTGCTATAAAAATCAATCCTAAACCTATCCGAGCTTTTTTCCGAACGATGGAAGCTTTTTTTTTATAAGTATATTTTTTTTTATAAAAAAAACTTCCTACGGTCACCCCACATCAACATTCGATCTATCTTTAAAGTTTGCTCCTTATAAACTTTTCTAAAAATATAGTGAAAACAATTAATGACTTTAAGGTAATACCTTTTCTCAAATTGAAATATTGGACGTACAACATGCGTCCAATCACCAATGTAATGTACCTTACTTTAAGTTAGTCCTTGTTCTTTCTATACTGAAATGAACTAAAATATATTTTTTATTATTTTAACAAATTCTGCACCCCATAACATAAGGTATTGGACTTATGGGAAGGCACAGCGTCCATTGATTTCCACAAAGATAGTATAGATACACATTTGGGGTGATAAAAGGAGCCACCCCTTTTATTCCCTGCAATTATTTTTTGCAGTGGGAACTTACTTTTTTTTGTTTTTATTTCGTAGGGTGGATAAATTATGTTTAACTTTTTAAGAGGACTATGATAAAAATAAAATAAAACAACCATAAATATCACTTGTTTTAATTTATTAACACGTAGGGCGGAGCCCTGATATGTGTCACTACTTACGACTGCTCACATCATATTTTATCATCCATTCTTATTGCAATACACAACGGATTTAAGATTTTTAGAACAAGGTAAAACTAATATCTATATTACAGAATACAGTTAAAGAGGTCGGCATAACAAATGGAAATAAAAAAAGCATCCATCTTGTATGGTAAATATTTTAATGATTATTATGTCGCCGATATAATAAGAATTAAATATACTTACTATTTTATAACTTTCCCTGTCATCTTTTAAGAAAGAAGATACCTATTCATCGAACAACGATCGTGGTTCCAATTTTTATGTTTAGTTAAAATCATACAACACTATACCTAATGCTCCGTTACTGAGGTTTTTTACATGACTATTTTTTCAACACTGCAGCGTTGTAAATTGGTTAATGTTTTGTCGTTTGCTAATTATAGCACTAATTGAATAAATAATCTCCTCTCAAAAGTCCTCAGAATTCATTTATAATGTATACCTTCAATAATTGAGACTCAAGACTATCACTTATTATTAGTGATTGCGTAATTGGTACGTTGAAATAATTTTAGTGTAAAATGTAGGTACATAATCGAGTATTTTATCTAGATGTCATACATCGATGGCGGTGCAGCGTGAACAACACTAATTATAGCCCGCGGGCGTCCGCGCTCTGCGGAATATTGGGTGGTACACTTTTTGCCTAGATTCGTTTTACTTGATCAGCGTGTAACATCAAATTACAACTTCTTCTCATAAAAAATATTTAATACACGGCTAGATTTCGAAAATAAGGAATCTTAACATAAAACTATAATATGAGGTACGTAACGAAAAATTGTTGTTAAAATGTCACACTTTCGAATTATGAAACTAAACAAACTTGATCTCTACATTTTTAATCAAAAAATTTTATGGATTGGACTTAAACATTTCTAGACAGTAGATGCAAACAAGTGTGAGCAGTCACTTAAAATATATTTCTACAATTTGAAAATATCTTATCCGATACAAACATCTAGATTGCGTATATACAGTGCTTAATCTACAAAAATAATTTAGTCGGCTACTTTACAATATACAGATATCTTACAGGGATTGAAACATAAAATTCTATTTTACAACCGTACAGATCTTGTATCACCCGGACCACCTATATATACCACAAATAAAACAACTACTACTTTATTACGTACGAGTCGAATATAAAAATCAAACCAGATTGATTACGTGCCTTTAATTTTGCATCTTTACAAAAGCTTTAAAATGATTTCGCAGTGACAATAACAATTTAAGATAATAATATGGAGGTGTGAGTTACAGATACGTAAGTACTAACGAAAATGCTTAAATGAAAATAACTTACAAAGTTTACTAAACTTCTGTATTTTACTGGAATGTATGTAACTGCCCCGTCCAAAAGAAATCTCGGACAAAGTATATTACTACAACTTCTGCTACGATCTTTGGTTACAAATTACAATACTACTCGATACATAATTCGGACCGACAACTTCATTAAACAATAATTTTGCGTGAAACTGAAACGAAACGGGGGTAACTGTAATTCGTCTAACTATACATTCTCGGGTAGGAACCTTTCGTTATGAATTAAATATATTACTTTACAGCACAACACTAACCGTATTACTTACAATCGCTTCTAGTAATATTTAGGTACATAATTAATCATATAAGCCTTAACCGCTCGCCCGGGGGGTTTCACAGCACAATACCAGTTCGGCGGTTCGACCGTTCACATGGGGTGGCGGGGCGAGGGCGCGTGGTCGGGCCGGGGCGGCGCGGAGTGGTGCGCGGGGGAGGGGTACGGGCAGTAGCGCAGCGTGCTCGGCGGCTTCTGCATCCACAGGTCGGGGGGGAGCGCCAGCGGCTGCGGCCAGGCGGAGGGCCAGGCGCGGCCGCCCAGCGCGAGCAGCTGCAGCGCCGGCGGGGTCCGCGCCCACGCCGCCCGCTTGTCCGCCTCGTCGTCGCCCTGCCCCCCGCCCGCGCCCGAGTACAGCCGCAGCGGCGACCGCAGCAGCTGCTGCTCCATCAGCATCAGCTCCATCGGGTCCCTGGAACCACCAACACGTTTATATAATACGCGTTTACCTTAATTTCATTGTAATTTAATGGAGACGAGTTAATAAAATGTATTTTATTATAATAAGAGTTTATAAACTACAGTCATTAAACGACATCTGGCAAATTGGTCAGATGATCTATTAATTCGATGCGACATCTGACAATAATATTGTATAATTTGTATCCGATCCTTATGTTTATCGTATTGACCTCTAGATCCACATTAACTATGATTAACGTTTAACTTTTTATGATCCACTCGTTTTGTGTCGATTACGACTTATAAGTTATAACCTACCTAACTACGTTTAAAATAACAATAGTGTGAAGTGTTAACAGTTTCAAAGAAGACATTTAAGGTGCAGGAAGTATTGTAGATAGAAATGCTATTTCGGTGGCTGCGGGATGGTAGGAGTTCCGCGAAGGGAGCGATTCGCGAGCGTTAGCTTTCACCAGGCCATACACTATAAAACATACTTCTGCGAACGGCGGCCACCGGGGCATGGAATGTACGTACTCATAAAAAGTGGGTACTTCGCTAAACCATAACTTACGAGGCGATAGCTCCTGATTAGGATTAAGTAGTTCAACATAAAAACTTCAATGTTTCGTAAATCGTAGCTCTATAGCTAGCTCTATGTAACAATCATGCGCGGCCATTCTCCTATACTCTACTTTTGTATCTTCACATTGCAAGTGCTAGGCTGTAACTTGTAAGTCCTACGGCGATATAGCCACTATCACTATAACATAGAGCGTATATTCGCTTGCATAATTTACGGTAAAACATTAATAAGAATTCCCATTCGATATTTTGGTTGAAATTTTACGAGCCGGAGTTACGATGTTAGCACATTCCTGGTTTATTACGAACCAATCCGTGATGCCTTTATTGGTTCTCGGAGGTTGCGGTGACCACTACGCGAACTTGTCGTAAATATAATTTCCGTTTATTGTTAACAGAAGCTATTTTTAAACTATTTCGTACATATTTAAATTAATTTCCGCTATACAATTTTTTGGAGAATCTTATGCAGAGACCTGCACTTACACTTTATTACGCTTTTAATTTGCAATGGTCATGAATATTTAATTATTTTTTTAGTGTGAAGACAAGCAATATTTCCAATATGAGTTCGACGTGCAACGTGCGTGCGGCGCGGTAAGCGAGCGTGACGAGCGAGACGAGCTCGTAATTGGCGTGACATCACGAGATGCCGTGACGAATTTAATCTATCACCGCAACGGCCGCAGGCGCCGCCGAATATCTGAAGAGAGATAGAGATACGCCCTCCACACATATTGCATTTCACTTCTGCACTAATGACGCGTCGGCCGTAATAAATCTCCACAGGTAGAGTTCTTAATTCCTATGAAAACCGTAAAAGTCAATTTCATTGAGGCTATTAGCAACGTTATTTGATTCAGAAGCTACGGCACTTGGTCCTTTTGCAACCCCTAATTGGAAGGGTACATTGAGAGTTTGAAAACAAGTTAAAAACTTCAGTTCCTTATAATTTGGAATGAAGTCAGTCGTCGAGTTGTCTGAGGTTGTCTGAGGTTGTCCGAGGTCGTATGATGTTGTATCGGGTGGCACGGGGGCGTTAATGGCGTATTTATTATGATCTCGGTATCGCCGTAATGGCCGCCACTCGCCGCCAAATTACAGGGCGGCTGTTCTCAAGGCGCGCGTAGGGATGCCCGCGAGAATCTATCGATAACAATTTGCTCATTTAAAATTGCACTTGTTTTGGTTTTCTTTTTTTTAATAATTTAATTTGTACTTATGCCATTTAGCCTAACTTTGAAGTTTGAATGTATATTATATATGATTTTAAGTTGACATGTCTGCTTAATGAAACTCTTTGTCTCTTGCTTACCAAATAAAATAAAACATATTCCAACCCATCTCTTTTGTTTTTAGAAACTTTATCATAATATTATCATCATCACAACTTAATCGTGTGGAAGTAGGTTTAACATCAATAACCCTATCGACTGTCGACATTAACATTTTTAGTAGTCACAACCCTTGCACGTAACCGCCCGAGAAACACGTTTATCAGACGCGATATAGGAACAATTTAGTAATAATATTATAGTGATTGTTGAGCATTTCATCATTTCCGAAAAAAAACATCATTTTATATGCAGTTTACATAAATGTCGATATTATGTTTCTCTTGTGGTTGAATTTTATTTAAATTTTGAAAAGATGTATAGGAAACTAAATTAGGAATGCAGTTTTTTTGGCTTTCTCCTAAATGTAGGTACTAATAAAGTGTAATTGTAGCCTTTAAAAATATAATAATAATTTTAAATAAGTGTACACCGAACATTTAAATATTAAATAACATCTCGTTCGTTAAAACCTTTTACGGTTGCTTTGATTTTATGAAGTGACAGAATCGAAAGCGGCAATTTGCTGAGAGATAAAATCATGAAACTCGTTCCACTAAATAAGGGGTAGGTACAGATCAATACAGAAGCGGCCTGTTTTATTACAACCTTAATTATTTATTAATGTAGGTAAAATGTATGTAAAAGAATAACGTTAAATATTTTTGAAATAATAGTTAATTATGAGTAGGTACGTGAACATTATTCAAAATTAGTTTAACCTTTTTTTCTTACGTACGTGGAATATCAAAATAGTAGATAAAAATAATATGATAACTATAGAAGGCCATTAGCTCTACATACTTATTTGTTTTGAGCCAAAAAAAAAATAACAAGTAGGTACACGTAAGATTAACAGGAAACTTACTAACTAGCTGACACTTTTATCACAACGATAATCTACACGTGCGTCATAAGCTTAATAACTTGCTAAAATATTTAACTCGCGAAACAAAAATAGCCAACAAAGCCGAAGAAACAAAATTTGTATAAACAGACAGATTTACGACGTTTTATTTCTAACACATATGAAGTTATTATATATGTAATTATTGTACGATTGTAAATCATTCGTAACAACGCACATATAAGCATCTCGACATCATAATCGTAAAGTGACTTGCGCGCGACGAATTAATTACTTTTATATTTAAACTTCAATCACGCTACAAATTAACGTCATCGAAACGGTTTAACATGTTAATAAGAACGAATTCCATTCGATAAAAAGCTGAGCACTTTCACAATCTGTATCGGTAGCGACGGGCGAAGGAAGCGCGGTAATTGCATCGATAACATCTCGAATTAGCCGTCCATCACTAGCGAGCGGCGGACTATCAACGCTCGTCGCTGTATCAATTAGTCCAAATCGGTAGCCTCACACTGACGCCTAAGATTACATTATTAATAGGTTCAATGAGCCACTGATTTTGTCCGTGACTCGCGATTAGATGAATTACGATAAGCGATCTGCGATAACCTAGCTTTCAGCTGCGACTATAATATCTGTCAGCTATCTACATAGGTCTATCTATATAATATATAAAACTCAAAGGTGACTGACTGACATGTTGATCTATCAACGCACAGCCGAAACCACTGGACGGATCGGGCTGAAATTTGGCATGCAGGTAGATGTTATGACGTAGGCATCCGCTAAGAAAGGATTTTGATCAATTCTACCTCCAAGGGGTTAAAATAGGGGATGAAAGTTTGTATATAATAATACTTCTTAACGCGAGCGAAGCCGCGGGCAAAAGCTCGTCGAGATATAAAATTACAGGCTTGTATGTAATCATCTCAAGACTATAGGTATCTAATTCATTTCTGGTCGAATCTTAGCGTAAAGATAAACTTACTATACTTAGGTATCTTTCAGACCCAGAATTATGAAGTTCGGCTCTTCTCGGTAAAAAAAAATCAAATATGTACAATTTTGTTTATTCATACCCAGGTATTTAGCATATTCACACCTATTGACAAGACAACCGAAGCTTCTTGTTCGTTAAATTTATGAGCGATTCGTGGCATTCCGCCAGAATAAATGTTCTGGTAACGGATAAATGTGACGGATTTTATAAACGCTATTAGGCATGTCTTTCAGTGCGATGTCTGATTCTACGTTGTAAATGTCGTAATAAAGAAATAAAACTGCGGTAATATACCACCATTATTAAAAGGGCTCAATCACATTAATCCTAGGCGGAAAATTTTGGTAACTTTTCACATGAACGTAACTAATACAAAATACAGGCAGAGAAACATTGGAGTGATTTCGGACTCTTTGTCTCTACACGAGTTGAAAACAGATTTCGAAAACTTCATTCAGGCGAGCTCAACACCTGAAGTCTATAATTAACTGGTTTACTCGTCGAGTGCAATTTTTGTAGAGTTATAAAGACTTTTTGCGGCGTTCCGACATTTTCAACACACGACGGCGCGAGAACCGGTACCGCGCGTCGGCTCGCGGTCAGATAATAGAAATACGCTTTAATTTGTCGTTTAGGGCATAATGAGAGCGCGGCCTGTAATTACGCGGCGCCGCGGGCTCGCCCGCTCGCTCTTGACGCGCTGTTTCCACAGACCCTACCACGATTTCTCGCTAAAACATTGCTGGAAACTCGCAAGATGCGAGTGTCCGGTTAGTAACACAAAATATGTCCCAACTCCCAACAGATTTACACTATGACAAGATCTTAGTACTCGGATGTTTAAACGTAGGCTAGAATAGATACATAAAATGAGCTAGATAGAGACGTAGAGCAGTGGCAATCCCTTGGTCTTATAAGAATAAAATCGAGATTTTTGTATTTTGCATAAAAGCCTTATCAAGTGTTTACTAACATACGATCTAGAAATAACTGCATTAAATTTTCATTCACAAATCAAATTTTGTGAACCATTGGTAGTGGACAGGGGAGGTGAACTAAAAAACAGCCGCACTCGATTATAGCCGAAGGCTCTCGTCTCACAAGTCACAGGGCGGCGCTGGCGCAGTTTTAACATAATAAGTGTGAGTCCAAATTACACAGTCCGTTTCGAGTGCCCATAGCCCACATATGTAGGTGTTAATTTTGTCATTATAAGTAATTTATGGTTCCAATAAACACGGACTAAAATGGATGTGTCAAATTAAACGTGGCATATAAATCTCTCCGATAGCTAGCACGTTAAACGATCGCGATCTGTGATATGCAATTACTAAATAGAAAACATAATAATATTATCATATTGTACCTATGTATATTATCATACCTATTGTATGTATACAGGCTGATATGATTATGTATATTGTATGTATATTGTATTCATAATGAAAATTAATTATTTTTAATGAATTAAAATATCACAATGTAACGGCTGTAAGCTTCGATAAATACTCGATTGCTCTTTCAGAAAAACAAAGAAAAGAGATGTAAATGAGCGGGTAATCGGCTTAAAAGTTTGCAGATCGAATATTTATTCGGCTTCGTCGGATTTTTGAGGCGATTACGGCGATAGAGCATCGCATCCCTAAATCGGCGGTTCGATCGGCGCTCGTCGTATCGGCCGCAATCAGAGGAGGCGTTTTTAATCTTTTATTCATGCGAGAGCCGCACGCCGCACAAATTGCAGGGCGGCCGACCTAATGCCTTTCAACTGCTGCTAATAACCTGCCAATTTATCAAACTCGCCTCCAGCGCCGCCGCGCGCCGGACACCACGTGCCCGTCGCCTCCCAAACGCCTGAACGCTGAATCCATCGATATTTCATTATCTCACACGTTTAGAGCCCATTTGGACCTCAATTTGCGAATGTTATCGCTGATTAGACGTTCCCGATGTGTTTTCTAATCGCGGCCGAAAAGATTCCGCTCGAACATCGTATATTTCATGGGAGCCTAGCAGGTATTTTTGTTCAAATTAACATAATATAACTGTTGATTTCGATTGCTATCTTGTCGGATTAATTTTTATGCGTAAGAACAAAGGAACGAGCCGGACTTACAAAATTAAAACAATTACCTGAATAATCAAGTTACTTTACGATTACGTAATTATTTTATGTTTTCATTACAATTACAACTAAGTAGTCATCAACACAAATCTAGCAACTTAATCCTTCAAGCCCCATAAGAGCACCGGTGATCGCGACAACAATAGAATACAATAGTATTTCCAGGAATCACCGATCGAAGGATTAATCTGCTAAATCAGTTGCAAGTGCAAACTTTGATAAAATGAACACATCAAGAATGTGAAGTACACCTCACCTGTCAAAATCAGTGAGCCTTGACGAATCCCGGAACCCCTTCGCAAACGGATTGGAGTCAATCTTGAGTTTGGTGATGAGCTGGTTTTGGTAGGCTGTGACCGCTGTGAAGACGGTCTCGGGGAAGATGAAGGTCCTATGCTGCTCCCGGGACAGATCCGTGATGGGACCACCTCCTTCACGAATCTTCACCAGGTGTATTCTAGGCTGGTAGCGATGCATGGAGTTGAGCACGATCTGAAAACAATAAGTGAACATTAATTGGGTAAACATATTATGCAGAGTTTGAACCCAACTGCGCCAGAAGGATGGTAATATTTTTCGAGTTTATGTGTATGAAATATAAAGTGTAGGAATGGCTGTGGCCCACGGTAGAGCAGGATTGTCATGAGATTTTGTTATAAATGTGATACGGTACCGGGTTGTTGACCTAATGCGTACAACAAAACAGTAGGTTTTTTGTTGTTGTTATTTTTAACCTACATTTAAAGTACGCTAAGCAATTTGTTTCTGTCAAAAAGTTACAAATTCAACAACAACAATTAAGATACGAAAAGCTCATTTTCGGATACACGGACAGCAAAATCCAACGTTAATATACAATTTAACATCTTATTAACATACAGATAAAACTATTTAATTACAAACGTGATAATTACTTTGAAATAATCACCGTATTATTTAAGACGAGAATCGCTTTACGCATTGTTTTAAATAAAGAATTATGATTACTTCTACGAATCTACAGAGTCGGCGGGTACTCCAATAAGCAGTAACGGTGGCTTAATTCAGAGCCTTGTTAATTAAAATGTAAGTACGTTATCTATTTTAATGATAGAGCCGGTGATTTCTCATCGGGGAGGTACAGATAGCAAAAAAGGTTTTTAATTTGAGTATCTCAGACAGAAGATATGTGCAAAATCATTAAAATACTAGCTCTATATTTTTATACTGCTAGAATCGCATTCCTTTTTCCAAGAAGTTTTTCCTTGTTTGAGTTCAAAAATGTCTTCTATCTTTCAACTTTTCCTCCTAAAGACACCTTCCATTTTGAGCCACAGTATCTGTAACGCATGTGATACTCAACTACGAGCTGTACACAGGGTTTTGCTGACTCTACATGTCGTAATTAATACTAGGTCCGTCGAGCGATGTGACGCGCCGATAGCTGAGCCCGGCAAAACGCCGTCCGTCTGACAATACCATTAACATTACAATTATTAATTAACTAGAATGCCTCCTATCACAATTTCGATTAAACGGGATAACGACAAATAAGTAGGTACTGAAAAAAGACATGCCATAGCACCTGCTACGTAATTTAGATACGGATTACTAACACTATCCAATAGTTATAGGAAAAAGTGACATTATTCTGGATTAAAAAGTCTAGGTTTATTTTAGAACTGTGTGTGTAAATATGAAATTATTCGGTTTAGGTACTATCTGAACTCTGACTAGACATAGTAGGCAATTGTAGAGTAGGACTCTGTTCTGAAAATCATGCCCTACAAAACTTACGGTTACGGCCTAACTGATTTATATTCGAAGGTACTGTATCATAAAAGTTATTTAAAAAGTGTGACGACGTGTCAAACAATATGATATTTTTCTTAGGAAGAGTCTGGAGCTAGGGTATAAAGTAGAGTTGCTAGCATTCCACTTTAATTACCTAATTTTCAGAATCTAGCTCTCAAAATGTACAACCTGGATGAATTATTATTCGTGCATAATTAAGTAATTAGCAACGTAAACCGTGTCAAATGTGGCCCTTCAGATTTCAGATTAGGTAGAGTCCAAAGCAAAGATAACTAAAAATATAGTAACTACCTCGTAGAGTTGCTACTTATTCTCTACAGGAATCGAAATAATTTTCAAAATCTAGCCCTAAATTATGATCTACAAAACTTACGGCCTGGATGATTTATTCGTACATCATTAAAGTTATTAAAAACGTGAGCCGTGTCAAATGTGAGAACCGGCGGTCGTGGGCGAAATCAAAGCGGGCGGGGCGTGGTCGGTGTCATTACTGGGCCTCTAATTTCCTCACCTGCGCCTAATGAAATATCGCCTCACTTATTTATTATCCTCAAGTGGTGTTCACGATTAATACCCAGTAGATTACAGCCTGATGAGATGGGATCTAATTACTGTATTCGCCGATTTTCGATATCGGATGATATCATCGGGATTATTACATGTCTATATTATGTTAGTATAGCTGTAAGTCGAGTAGATATAGCGCTAAAATATTATACCTACTTATTATTAAATTTATGTTAAATTTAGTTATTATTAATTCATGAAGCCCCAAGCGGCCACATCCGGCCGCGATAACAATGAAAAAGCTATTGTGTCTCGTTTTGCCACGACTGATGGGTTAATTAGCTGCAATCACATACGCCATCACTCTACAATAGCAAACCTTATTATCCTTTTTTAGGGTTATGTACACAAAGGGTAAAAACGGGATCCTATTACTAAGACTTCGTTGTCTGTCCGTCTGTCTGTCGAAACGGGATCCTATTACTAAGACTTCGTTGTCTGTCCGTCTGTCTGTCGCCAGGCTGTATCTCAAGAACCGCTATAGCTAGACTTCTGCAATTTTCACAGATTGTGTATATCTGTTGCCGCCGCTATAACAATAAATAATAATACAATAAACGTGACTTTTTTGGCCTTTTTTGCTCTATATCAAAAATGGCAACAGGTAGGCACTTGAAATTTTCACAAAGAAAGGCATTAAATATATGTGTACTTAATAATTAATAATAATATGTTACATTTAAATAAAATAAAAGGGCATCCCATACAAAAAGCACAATTTTTGGCCTATTTTTGCTCTATACCTAATGGTACGGAACCCTTCTTGCGCGATTCCGACTCGCACTTGGCCGAGACCAGAAATTTTTAAAATGTTTTTTTAACATGAAAAAAATATCAATCGCGAAAGATATTATAATAATATTAGTAATGAGATTCATTGGTACCCGTAGGCCGTACGCGAGTTTCATGCGACGGGCGCTTCTTCACTGTGCACTCTTTGATATCAGTATTTCTGCACTATAATTTCAATTTCAGTTTATTAAAAGTGTCAATCGTTTCTGGTAAGCGGTCCAAGTTCTAGGTACTCTATCCAACTCATACCTATAATCGATTATGATAGCGAGCGACGGTACGCCTTAATAGAGAAATATAATGGTATCACGTACGCGGCGAGGCGACGACATGGGTCGTTCTGCAGGGATGTACTGCCCACTCCCTCCCGCCGAGCGGCAGGCGATATTAATCTTTAATATAAAGCGGTAAGATAATATATTCCTTGGCGGCGGGGGATCGCTCGTAATTGTGGTGGGGTGTGAGGGACGTAGGGAGGAGCGGCATGGCCGCCAGAGGGGACACTTCGTTCCCGACCGCGGAGCGGGGAACATGTCTCCTGTTACTCTTATGGAGGGTCTTTATACTACAAGGTTGGTTTGTTTGAACCAGAGGATTAGTTACCAATATAATATTAACTTCATTATTGCGACACTCAAAACTTAGTTAGGAACGTAATGCCAACAACAAAGCTTTTCTATTCACATTCCACGTCATACTATTGTTAATATAAATTTTGTATTTAGGCCTATAATAATATTTATGTAACAAAATAATGTTTCGAATTCTTTTATTGTTTCCTTTGTTTAATTTACTTATTATTTGTTGCTAGTCCTAATTCAGCAATTATTTCAACATAAATGATGAAAATTAATTGTTGTTGTAAAGCAGTAATTTGCAACATGTAACAATTACATCAGCAGTAATCAGCATACCTACTAATAATTATAAAGCACAATAACCAATGACATGTCAAGAATTTCCTATTATCCTCTAAATTCTAGAACATCAAAATAATAATTAATTAAACACATCAGACAAGCAAACATTACTTTATTTCATAGATTTTAACCGGCCGCACTCAGAGACATTAATTAATGATGATTAAACTTTAATTTAATAATTAAGAGTTTGATGATTTGTTCAATCTGTCTATGCCTGTCAACATTTGTAATGTGGCAGACAAGAGGAAATTATTATTTACTAAATACGCGAAAAAATGTGTCAGTCTAGTAAGTGCAAATTATAATTTTTATAAACAGAAGAAATTGTTATTTTCCACTTTTTTGGTAAAAGGTGGACCCGTGCGAGTTTCTTACGCCGGTTCTTCTCGCTGGGCTAGTTCCCGAACCAGTGGTAGAACAGAACCTCATGTAGAACACGACGTTCTAAAAGTGTTATAACTTTGTTAACCCATTTGGAAATAAATATTTTGATTTTTGAAATAATTTCAATATTCTGAATGACTCCTCTAAACACAATTATTTGGTTTTACATCAACCACGCGTAAAAACTAAAAAGTCGAGGAAAATGAAACGGTGTTCAATTAATTTCTAATGGCGAGTGGCGTGTATAAAACGAGTTGGCCGTCAATATAATCTGCGCCGATATTTCGATTAGCGCGGGCTCGGGCGGATTACGGCGGATTTTCGCCTGCCGCCGACAAATTGGCCCATTTGTACCGCGCACCGGTGCCTTGCCCGTGTGCCACATAACACCTACACCTAATTTTACGGACATCCCCAAAAATTTACATACATTTCTCCGTTTCCCAGCTAAAATTGTGCTCGTTATGGGAATGAAACTGATTACTAACCAGGTTTTCATCCAAAATACTGGCTGCTGAGGTGCGACAAAAAGCATATCCACGTAAGACGTAGTGTCCGTGTCCATGTGCCACTACAAGACCTTTTTTTTCATAACACCTATACCTAAATTTTACATTTCCCCGTTCCCGAGCTAGAATTGTGCTTGTTATGAGTGTGAAATGTGATAGCTGTATGGCTGGTGAGGCGCGGCAAAACGCATATCCACGTCAAAAATCAAACCGAAACGATGACGAGACAAAACAGAGAGTACTCACTACTCAGCAATTGAAATGTCAAATAGCATGACGTCACTTGATGTTTTAATTTTATATCGCTGCACTGATATAAACTGACAATGAGGCTGATAAAGTGTTAACGCACCACTCCTTTGCGAAGAAATCGAAAGCAACTGCTATTTATAATTTATAACTAAAAGACCTTTAAGGCGACAGCATACGAGTACCTTCTTGTTAAGTTTAAAATTTTAAATCATAGTACTGACTACTGTGTAGTTGTGGTTACGATAAGGTAATAATTTGTTCCTCATTTTGCAAGTTTGAATAAGCATTAACCTCAATAGTAATTACTTAAATATAAACGTATGCTAAATACATTGTAGCAATGATGTTCTGAGAACCGAGAGCCAACAGAGGAAGTGGCCGACTTGTATTAAGTAATTCAACTCTATTAACATGTAATTTAAATGTTGTTATTATTAAATATTAATATCATAATTATTATGGCTGGTTATTATAGTTTTTGTCGTGCAGGTTATAGCTACACTTTGACTTTAATGTTACATTGAACTTACCTATTCTTTTTATTCTTGGTAAACTTTAATTTCTACATTGTTTTAACTCATAACTACTACCTTTTTATTTTGATGCGCAGGGGAAACCATCATGGGTGCTCCGGGTTGGGGATGTCCCTCAGTTAGCTGAAGCACCCCGGGGGTATGTGGGATTCTTACCCACTAAAACCACCTGCGGTTTGCCTTCAGCCGTGTACGGAGGGATGTCCTGGATCTATCTAACACAGGACTCCCTCCACGACCGGCCGGTCTACCTCACAAGGGACCGGACTTCCACCAAGTTAGGGAACGCTTAAGCAAACTAAAGCGTTCCCCTCGGCGCAGGGACTAGCTAAGCCGAGCAGGTTCCCATCCTGACCACTACCTAGCCAATATTAACCACACCTACTTGCATTAATATATTGTATTCTGTGCCACTATAACATAATATTAGTTGGAACTAAAATAAATGAACCGTGCACGGTGCATATTACGCATATTGGACAAACTGACAGACCAACATTTCAAAATAATAAATGTATTTATTTATGCAAACACTGTTCGCCCATTTAGTATGTCAACGGTTTCTCTAACTACTGTACGTAGGCGCATACAGGCGAACACACAAGTTCTAACAGTGGCAAATAAACAGAATTTTTAAATTTCTTAATGATTAAACTGCATTCAGAGACGAATATTTATTACCCCAGGAAAATTAAACATTCGACATTCGAAATAACATAAAAATTGCTTCAGCAGTTCGTGAGATAAGCTCTTTCAATTAATTTTACCCGGTTTTCCCCATATTCCTCTATTTATTTGCTCCTATTGGTGGCAAGGTGATGTTATATAGCTCAAGTCTTCCTCGATAAATAAGACTATCCAACAAAAAACGAATTCTTCAATTCAAAGCAGTAGTTCCACAAATTCTTTAGCTTTATAATATAATAGTATAGATATGATTTTCCCGAACTTTAAGCCCACCATTTATAAGGAGTGGTAAGTCGTATGAAAAAAGTGTCTGAATATTTTTTGTAGAAAATTCTATGATCTACACTCCTGTCCTACCTATTTTTGTGATAAAATGTACAGTTTGGAAAAAAGAAACGGGAAAAACCTCATTTTCATACCTTTGAACTTGAATAAAATTTTTAGCACAAGTAGGATCGCCGGGGACTTTTGGGGTTTTATTTATAATGGTGTATTTAATGTCTCTAACAATTTTCAGCTCTATGCGAATTATTCCGAGGTTACGATTTTTTTGCGTCAAATTAGACGAGGCTATATAGGTATAATTACTTTATTGTAATTAAATGAAGAGTTTGGCGAAAATGTCCCCATGGGCTTATGTCAATACATATCTTCATTTGATTACAGGTAATAATAATTATTATTATTCATCCCTGACTCCTGAGTGGGCCAGTTAAACTTTGATGTATTTTTTTTCATTAAGATTTGACATCCTTTAAATATAGAAAATTCGATTACACATAGGACCTACTGTTTACGCTGCATATGTTATTAAATCAAAATAATAAATTAATAACCGGCCGGGTCGTAGAATCTACGGTAAACATAAATAGAATAATAATCTAATGTAAATTTCTAAAGATAATAATATGATAAATAAAAGAATTACGTAGGCATATTATACTTTTTATGGGCATATTTATCAATATAATTTATTCTCATTTCAAGCATTCATGACAAAAATATTTTAATTAAAATTTAAAACCATATTATTTTAAAATATTATATTTTAATCAAAAATGTGTATGTACTGAGGTATTAATTATTATTATAGTAAGTAAATGATGTGTTTGTCAAACTTATAATATTACCTACCCTAAATGTCTGTTTTTGTCCGGAGTTAAAAAAAATTTATAACATTATTATGTTAAACCTACTGTGCACGAATGTACGATAGTATCTAAGGACAGACAACATAGAGGTGGTAAGCGATGAAAAATGATTTTTGAGGTAGAAGATATCAGGTTCCATAATGGACCCTACTCATTGGCAAGAAAAAGAGCATCATTCTTTCGTCATCAAAAACTTCTTATAAGGAATATTTTTTTTATTAAATAAGGGGGCAAACGAGCAAACGGGTCACCTGGTGGTAAGCAACTACCATCGCCCACGGACACTCGCAACATCAGAAGAGCTGCAGGTGCGTTGCCGGCCTTTTAAGAGGGTATACGCTCTTTTCTTGAAGGTTTGCAGGTCGTATAGGTCCGGAAATACTACTGGTGACAGTTCATTCCAGAGTTTTACAGTGCGAGGCAGAAAGTTACGCGAAAAACGCACTGTGGAAGACTGCCACTCATCAAGGTGATGAGGATGGTATGATTTTCGCGTGGGACGAAGGCGAAAAGTTGCAGGTGGTATAATTCCGAACAATTCCTCAGAGCACTCCCCGTGATACAACCGATAGAGGATGCAGAGCGAAGCTACATCTCGGCGTAATTCCAAGGGGTCCAAGCTGTTTGAAACACTATGGCAGTCAACAATTCGAGCGGCCCTTCGTTGGATACGATCCAGAGGGAGCAGTTGGTACTTTGGCGCCCCTGCCCAGAGATGAGAACAATATTCCATATGAAGCCGAACCTGCGCCTTGTAGAGTTGTAGGCGTTGGTCCGGACTGAAGTACTGTCTCGCTTATGCAACGAAAAATAAAATATGAACTCAATCTGAATATAAAATTAAATATTATCTTTATAAATTAAGACAATTCATGAGCTTAAATGAGTTAAATACAGTAGCCATTATAATATCGTGTTGAAAAAAGTTAAGTAAGAGTTCTGCATGACATTATCTAAATCCTTTGCAAAGATATAATCGACGAACATGACAAATACATTTTACCGAATTACGCCTTAAGAACCTTAGTAGGAAAAATGCTTCTACCTTGACAATTTTATCATATTGAATATCAGTTTTAATTTATTCAAGCATACATGATTGATCGCGTAAGGCTACGTTTACATTGACGGTGAAACGTTTTTGTTCTCTACATCGACCTAACGACCGAGAACTGCGTAAGGCGTAAGCTGTTGGTGATTGCGAGTACATATTAGTTAGTAGTAGTAGTCCTGAGAATCAAAGCTGTAAAAGCATGATTGAGTTGGCTTAAAACGAAAAATAATATTTTTGTAACAAGTGTGCACTCTTCCTAAGATAAACATTTAAAACCTGTCATTAAAATACTTAATGCCAGCATATATACGTTCATCATATTAATATCAATAAAATATGAAATAAAATACAAGCTCGTAAAGAAAGTGACATGGGCAGCCGAGTGAAAAAACAGGTAAATTGTCGTTTAACTAGAGACCCGTGCGTCGCGGCCGTCACCCAGGGAGCGACGATAAACGTCATCTCGGAATGAAAAAAAGAAAAAGACGCACTAAAAATATATCGCTCACCGGCTCGTTAGGGCGCGTTATACTGGCAGCTTTATTAAATACGTATCTAACATAAATATTTGGCCATAAAAAAGCTATGAAACGCTATCTAAATAAATTGGCAATTACAACAAGCGTTTGACATAAATTGGAGTGACTCTATTAAGCTATCGCACTTATTTGAATATTTATATTAGCCACATATTACTTATATTAGTCACATATTATAATAACACGACATTATATTAATTGATAGCGATGAAATTATATTGTAGCAGTCACCACTCACCGGTTAGTGCTAGTCGCTAACCTAGTTCCTGTTAGGCTAATTGCCTATTAAGGACAATGACATTAAATAAATATTCACAAATCACAACGTTTACAGATTTTTCCAGATTACAGCACTTATATTTATTTATAACAATTTCCTTTGCAATAAAATATGCATAACATGCATATTTCGTTAAGAACCGTACGTCTCATAAAAACATGAGTCAAATCCATAGTAGACTCACGAAAATAAATAACGAAGAGCTAGACTAGTCTGAGGTCAGTAAAATGAATGTTTTAAAATCCTAAGCGCGATATAAATTTAAACTATGTAACTTGAGAGGGCGATATGTCGCGGCGGACCCCCGCCTGGAGCCGCGAGCCCAGCATCATTACACTTGATTAATACGATTTGTCCTATCATTGGCATCGCGTCATAACACCAGACGCGGACCATAACTCTGTTAAACGAGCACACATCTTTACAGTAAAACCGATAATGTATTTGCATACAATGAACTCGAAAACTACCGGTCCCTTCCGAGGGTCGCATTCCGAACGAGACAAATTATTTTGGGCGAGTGAAAGGAGATCTAAATATAAGGTTTAGAGACGAGAAATCCATGCTAAATGCTAATCACAATCTTAATCATCTAATTTTATAGACGGTGTTCCTGACCTCTTCACGCTTTATCCGCCGATTAATAAGATTAATTTGGAGGAAAATTATACAAAACCCGTGCGAAACGAATTCCAGTACGACGAGGTTCCGCGTAACAAGTAACAAACAACTAATAGAAGACCATAATATGTACTTATTATAATTTATAACCAAGTACATATTATTATATTACATTATGATATCAGAAGATCAGAGTGGCTGCCACCTTTGTTACTTCGAGTTTTGGTGTCGACTGTTGTTATTTTTACGAGGAAATAGATTGTAGCGAGTACGAGATGGAATTATACTGTTTTCGAAAACTATAATTCTACCGGTGCCATGTAATTATTTATAGTAAAGAGATGATAGTTTGTAGTTTCGCACCTATAATGAGTGTGTATTTCAGGTCGGTCGTATAAACCGGTACATTTAACGAGGCAGTTTTGACGTCTCGGGTGACAACGGGCATTCCCATAAATACTTAAACGCGTGCAAAACAAATGGTTGTAATTTTAATACACAAAGCAAACGTGTTTATATTTTAAAACCAACGAAAAATGTTAGTGACGACCCACATAAATAACGCTTCATTGTACAGTATTAATTTCAAGAAATCCGTTTGTCAGGTATCTATAAATCGATGATAATTAATTTGTGTCAGCCATTTGTCAGCACAGCAGTGTGTCAGCTACTTTATTGGAGCTTCGTGGCTTTCATTATTTTGTGGTATTAAATTATTATATGTATATGTATTTATTTAAAATGTAAACTGTTTAGTGCATTTATTCTATTCAAGCTCATGTCATACCAACGCCCTTTACATAGTTGCTTGTCCAAGTATCGAGCCATTTCTCGCTTCAATACGAAGAGTGAAGGAGATAACAACATTGGACCTTAAATTCTAACAAGTCTTGGTGAAATTGGCAATCATTTAAAATATCCTCCGACGCTTACATCAGTAATTTCCATAAAAGATTTGAAAACCGCGTCCGCTCACCAATATTATTACAAACGTATCGATAACTCTAAGGAGCCAATATAAACTCGAAAGCAGTTCTTTCTGACAATGTAGCTCAGTGAGTATTCCTAAAGTTCTTTATTATAACTAACAAAGGCTATTTAACTTGATGGCTAGCCATATTCATGCGGCGACTAGATCCCAGGCAGCCGTGTTTAGCATTATCATAAAAAGAATTATTGCAAATTGGCATGTGTATGATCCACCTCTCTGTTATTATACACCATCTGGTTTCTCAAACGTTCTCCGCGAAGGAACACGCTAATGATAGTAGCGAAATGGTTAAGCATTTCGACATATTATATATTTGAAGTCAATTCTGTTGAAACTATTGATTATACAGTACCGAGTACCACTTTTAGAAGACCGACCACCGCGTTTTTCATAAATTGGACGACAGTTGGAAGGCTAAGAGCAAAGCCATAATAATATTATATTGCTCCGTTGCGTTGTTTTACATGCACGATATTATTTTATGATATTATGCGATTAGCCACATTGGTGCGTTGCCGGTTGTCGTCGAATTCACACGATTATACTAATATTATAAATGTGAAAGTGTGTCTGTCTGTCTGTCTATCTGTTTACCTCTTCACGTTCAGTCTGCTGAACCGATTTTGCTGGGCATGGTAATACTTTGAGTCCCGAGAAAGGACATAGGATAGTTTTTATCCCGGAAAAATATACGGTTCCCGCGCGATGAACGAGTTTTGGCGCAACGGAGTTTATCTAGTTTATACACAATACACATGTATTTATCTCAAATCTTTAACTTTGTTTTAAACAATGTTTTTAATGACATTTCAGGTTTTGGAATTTCTTGGAAAACTCATGTCTTGGGTATTTCCGAAGATTTTATTTACGATGGGTGAGGACTGAGGTGATGAGAAGGGAGAATGTACGACGCGTTGCACTGTCACCATCGTAAACGGCGAAATATTTGTTTAAGGATATTCAAGTAACATATTATTTTAATACTTAGTTAAAAAGCCATTACAATAATAATAAATAATATTAAAATTATAATAATTATTAACACAAAATACAAATGCACGAAATTGAATGGAAAAACCGATACCTCCATTATTTCATTAAAGAAGGAAAAAAATATAGTCTTTTCAATATAATAACCATGATAATAAAGTCGTTAGCTAAATTTGATAAAGTTAACATTGTGAATAAATAATAATAATGTGCACACCCAAGCCACTTCCATCGATAACCCCTCACTTAGCCCTCACAAATATTCACATTATGGACTTATTATGATATTATATAAACAATATTTATGATATTTTTTCCGAATAAAGCTTTAATGATGCCTATTTCATTAAATATATATTTATCAAATATTATGACGGATAGTTCTTTTGGTGCCGTAATCTTCGGAAACTATATCTATTATACTTTTATTGATTTAAAATACAGTAGTTTATTGTATCAATATAGCTATCGAAATAAATAATAATAATATTACAAATATATGTCAGTCTGCTGATACAAGTTAAGTAAATATTAAGGTTCTGAATCATAATAAAAGTTATAAAGTTGACTTTAAGTAGGTATATCTTTTTTTATCCAGGTTTCACATCCAGAATTTCGCCTAGCAAGCACTACGCTACATTTTTTGCAAGAATATCAATTGTGACTTGTGAGGCAGTCGGCCTCGAGATGCACAGTTACATAAAACAATGCCGCAAAAGTGCGCCGTAAATGGATTACAGTATTACTGTTACTTACAAACGATATCTCTTAATACTAAAGAGGCACGAGTAATTGTACTCGTGCCTCTTAGGAGAAACTGGTGAGGGCCGGCGCAATCTTATTTTCTTTCATACTTTGTATGGACTGTGGATGAGTAAATTGTAAGGGTGCGTCCAGATTAGCGTCACGTGACTGTGACCGGGCACACAGCTCAGCTCGTGTCAGTCAGCTAGTAGTCAGCTTTATGTACGTATTTAGCAGAAATTCCGTACTAACACACTTCTGAATTGTCACGGATGAACACAACTATTATAGGTCTACCAGGATCTGATGGCAAAAAGTGGGAAAAGAAATTGACTCTAATACCGGGGTAACTGGAATAAAACATTTTGATCCTTTTCTTTGCGGCTGATTCTGTGTGTGAAACATGCAAATATTATAAAAATTTATCCAATGATCAAGGATGTTTTTTGAAAATCTGCCATCAAAATTTGCCATCAGATCCTGGTAGACCTATACCTAACGTGACCATTTATTTTTTTTGTCAGAGCGGGACATCTACAGAATTACACCCCCCCCCCCCCCCCCCCCCAATCATTTATTGTTTTAAATCTTTATTTATGAAAGTACATGTTCTAGATAACACCCGCAATTTCTCCATTGCGCCAAAACTCGTTTATCGCGCGGGAACCGTACATTTTTCCGAGACAAAAAGTATCTTAATATGTTCTTTCCCGATCTTCATGCCCAGCATAATCGGTCCAGCGGTTTGGGCGTGAAGAGGTAGGTAACAGACAGACAGATAGACATACAGACAGACAGAGAGACACACTTTCGCATTTACATATTATAATATTAGTATGGAAGTATGGATAGAGGATTTCCAAGCATTGCAGGGGCCTTTCAAACATAAAAATGCTTTTAAATTGTCGTTTGGTATGTTTGCAAAAGTGGGACAATTTCGGCCTCGCGGGGGACAGCGGGACAGACTGCCTGAAAGCGGGACTGTCCCGCCCAAAGCGGGGCGTATGGTCACGTTACCTATACCACGTCTACTCTGTAGTCTGTCTACTCTGTAGTCTGTACACAACTTTAGTTATAGAACCAAATAAATTAAAATAGAAAAAAATCTATTGGTATATACATATTATATGGAAAAATTGTTTGTAGAGTAAGTATAAGCAGTGAATATTGAGCATTCTAGTAATTAACAAAGTTAAATTAAATCATATTACAACAATCAAGTAAAAAACTAAAAGATTGACAAAATTTGCTTCATGATAGTTTATCGATTAATGAATATTAGAAGTTATATAGATTGTTATTTAAGATTAAAGTTTTAACAAATTGAGGTTTACGAAAGAGCCTTGCATGATGATAAAATCGCATTTTCTAAATGGACACAATGTTTATCTTGATATACAGTTTAATTAACGAAAAAAAAATTTAAATCTAAAATAATATTTACACCTGCTTTTGTAGGTTGACCTTGCTTTGCACTAATCATAATGATTAATATGATAAAGACAGAAACATACTAAATTCAAGAAGATGTACTGCCTAAGAAAATTGTAGGGAATAACATGCGGGGGGGGGGGGGGGGGGAATATTAAATGTCAATTCTATATTTTTCCCGTTGCAATGAGTAGGTATATTTTATGTAACACTAAATGTACTTAACAAAGATGCAATTAATATTCAAAACGCACAAAATATGAAACAAAAATTAGACTAATTATTTTTACGACTTCAAGTGAAAATTATTCTAATTAATACGAATAATAAAAATAATTAATGACATGTTTATGTATGTAATTGTCAGGTTACATACTATAATTGCAGGGGAAAAACACGAAAGTTAAGATAATGAGTTCTCATATTACGTTTGTTCCTTTTATATTACACTTACCTAAGATATAACTATGATAGTATATTACAATGCATATTGTTAAATGTAGTCATCTACTTACTTACATAACAACATAGCCTTAAAATGTTAAAGACGATTCACGTAGTGAATGTTCATTTAAATAAAACCTTTCATTTTGTGTTAAGAGTTAAGACGATACTTGGAAGTTGGGATAGAAGATGCCAAACTAAGAAAGTAATTGAATAAAATAGAAACTGTCATATCCATGTTGGATTTTATCCAATAAACGGAAAATTTTATTATGAATAGGTAGATTCCATGATAAACGGCAAAATCATAATATTAATGTTTATAATAAAAATATAATGAAAGCTTGTTATATTGTATTTATTACATTACTTTATATTTATTTATTATATTTATTTTATTTATTAATTTACGTTTTATTACATATATTTTGTTGTAGCAATGGGAAATGTAGAGATTCATCCATCTACAAAGATGGACGCATTTTACTTAATGCTCAGTTCTTTTTTAGGGTTCCGTACCCCAAGGGTAAAAACGGAACCCTATTACTAAGACTTCGTTGTCTGTCCGTCTGTCCGTCTGTCTGTCTGTCTGTCTGTCTGTCTGTCTGTCTGTCTGTCTGTCTGTCTGTCTGTCTGTCTGTCTGTCTGTCTGTCTGTCTGTCTGTCTGTCTGTCTGTCTGTCTGTCTGTCTGTCTGTCTGTCTGTCTGTCTGTCTGTCTGTCTGTCTGTCTGTCTGTCTGTCTGTCTGTCTGTCTGTCTGTCTGTCTGTCTGTCTGTCTGTCTGTCTGTCTGTCTGTCTGTCTGTCTGTCTGTCTGTCTGTCTGTCTGTCTGTCTGTCTGTCTGTCTGTCTGTCTGTCTGTCTGTCTGTCTGTCTGTCTGTCTGTCTGTCTGTCTGTCTGTCTGTCTGTCTGTCTGTCTGTCTGTCTGTCTGTCTGTCTGTCTGTCTGTCTGTCTGTCTGTCTGTCTGTCTGTCTGTCTGTCTGTCTGTCTGTCTGTCTGTCTGTCTGTCTGTCTGTCTGTCTGTCTGTCTGTCTGTCTGTCTGTCTGTCTGTCTGTCTGTCTGTCTGTCTGTCTGTCTGTCTGTCTGTCTGTCTGTCTGTCTGTCTGTCTGTCTGTCTGTCTGTCTGTCTGTCTGTCTGTCTGTCTGTCTGTCTGTCTGTCTGTCTGTCTGTCTGTCTGTCTGTCTGTCTGTCTGTCTGTCTGTCTGTCTGTCTGTCTGTCTGTCTGTCTGTCTGTCTGTCTGTCTGTCTGTCTGTCTGTCTGTCTGTCTGTCTGTCTGTCTGTCTGTCTGTCTGTCTGTCTGTCTGTCTGTCTGTCTGTCTGTCTGTCTGTCTGTCTGTCTGTCTGTCTGTCTGTCTGTCTGTCTGTCTGTCTGTCTGTCTGTCTGTCTGTCTGTCTGTCTGTCTGTCTGTCTGTCTGTCTGTCTGTCTGTCTGTCTGTCTGTCTGTCTGTCTGTCTGTCTGTCTGTCTGTCTGTCTGTCTGTCTGTCTGTCTGTCTGTCTGTCTGTCTGTCTGTCTGTCTGTCTGTCTGTCTGTCTGTCTGTCTGTCTGTCTGTCTGTCTGTCTGTCTGTCTGTCTGTCTGTCTGTCTGTCTGTCTGTCTGTCTGTCTGTCTGTCTGTCTGTCTGTCTGTCTGTCTGTCTGTCTGTCTGTCTGTCTGTCTGTCTGTCTGTCTGTCTGTCTGTCTGTCTGTCTGTCTGTCTGTCTGTCTGTCTGTCTGTCTGTCTGTCTGTCTGTCTGTCTGTCTGTCTGTCTGTCTGTCTGTCTGTCTGTCTGTCTGTCTGTCTGTCTGTCTGTCTGTCTGTCTGTCTGTCTGTCTGTCTGTCTGTCTGTCTGTCTGTCTGTCTGTCTGTCTGTCTGTCTGTCTGTCTGTCTGTCTGTCTGTCTGTCTGTCTGTCTGTCTGTCTGTCTGTCTGTCTGTCTGTCTGTCTGTCTGTCTGTCTGTCTGTCTGTCTGTCTGTCTGTCTGTCTGTCTGTCTGTCTGTCTGTCTGTCTGTCTGTCTGTCTGTCTGTCTGTCTGTCTGTCTGTCTGTCTGTCTGTCTGTCTGTCTGTCTGTCTGTCTGTCTGTCTGTCTGTCTGTCTGTCTGTCTGTCTGTCTGTCTGTCTGTCTGTCTGTCTGTCTGTCTGTCTGTCTGTCTGTCTGTCTGTCTGTCTGTCTGTCTGTCTGTCTGTCTGTCTGTCTGTCTGTCTGTCTGTCTGTCTGTCTGTCTGTCTGTCTGTCTGTCTGTCTGTCTGTCTGTCTGTCTGTCTGTCTGTCTGTCTGTCTGTCTGTCTGTCTGTCTGTCTGTCTGTCTGTCCGTCTGTCCGTCTGTCCGTCTGTCTGTCACCAGGCTGTAACTCAAGAACGGTAATAGCTAGAGAGTTGAAATTTTCACAGAATGTGTATATCTGTTGCGGCTATAACAACAAGTACTAAAAATAAAATAAAATAAATATTTAAGGGGGCTCCCATACAACAAACGTGAATTTTTTAGCCTTTTTTGCTCTATATCAATAATGGCAACAGGTAGATACTTAACTTTTTCACAAAATCCTTAGTTATATGTGTACTTTAATATTTAATAATAATATTTAAATAAAATAAAGAATTAAGGGGGGCTCCCATACAAAAAACACAATTTTTGGCCTAATTTTGCTGTATAATGGTACGGAACCCTTCGTGCGCGAGTCCGACTCGCACTTGGCTGATTATTTCAATTATTCTAAAATTTAATTACTCAATGTATCCCTCAGTTGTTACTCGTTACCCTCAGATATAGTGGCATTTAAAGTGTCTGTATTAGCATACGCAAATTTGTGTTATATTTCACTTGAAGCAGTTTTCAGGAAGTTCCACTATTGCGATAGATTTAATTTCCACGTTTGGTACATTGGTCTCTGCGGGGTGTTATCGTCGTATATTACTAAATATTAATTTATTTTTACGATCGGTAACACACGGCTTTACTAACAGTTACGAAACAGATTTTTAATGAGAATCAATATTTACAGTAATTTTTATTAGGATTCCGTACCCAAATGGTAAAAACGGGACCCTATTACTGAGACTTCGATGTCTGTCCGTCTGTCTGTCTGTCTGTCTGTCTCCAGGCTGTATCTCAAGAACCGCTATAGCTAGACTTCTGAAATTTACACAGATTTTCTGTTGCCGCTATAACAACAAATAGTAAAAACAAAATAATATTTATATTTAAGGGCATTATTGTATTATATTTGGGCGCAAATGTGATTTTTTTCGACCTTTTTTGCTCATTATGATAAAATTAAAATAATATAAATATTTAAGAGGAACTCCCATACAAGAACCACATTTTTGGCCCATTTTTGCCCTATCGGTGCGGAACCCTTCGTGTGCGAGTTCGAGTCGCACTTGGCCCATTTTTTTATAGTTAAGGTTAAATATTATTTTTCAAAGTAGCCGTGCTTAGAAAAAAAATTAGAGAACGTTTTTCGGCGTTTTAAACTGATACTATGCAAAAGACCAAACACGTGCCAAAGATGTCTTATACCTGTATTATCTAAATTCTTAAAGCACACAAATAATGCATAACAGTTGCAAAATATTTTAAACAAGTATCGTATTTTAAATTATATTATAATTTAAAACATTGAAAACGAAGTAACAGTTGAAGACTTCAGTACCTACCTACAACAAGATGAGAACATTTATATGACAGCGCCTCACCTGTCGGTTTTATAACTCATATTTTGTTATCATTAACGATGTGAAAATGTTAATTATAATTTAAAATGCAAACCAATACAGATATTGATTGAGATCATAATTTGTTCAAACAAACAAGCTGTTTTGTTGTATTTCATTATTGACTCACCATGTTCACTAGATCTAAGTATTTCTTACGACTCTACATTATAATATCCGACATTTATCTTGCCATGAATGGTAGCTACATTGTATACAATATTTTCAATATTATGATGTATTCGTGATCAAATAAATAAATATTTATTTATAACATAGGAATATTTATATTTTGCATTTATGGTTTAAGCTTGTACTAATATGTATTCTGTGGTTTAAGCCACAAGGCTAGTCACAAAATTTCATAGAAATTCAGGCATCAATAACCGTGAAGTTATGTTTGACCATATGAAATTTTTAAAACATTTAAAGTTTGTACTTTCTTATACAACCCCGATCCACATAAAATTCCATTTACATGACATTAGTATCGAGATTCGATGCGCGCTCATATTATGTCGTTAGGTCATCATCAGGTTTATTTTATTCAACACGGGCCTCAAGAGGGCAATTATATTATACTTAACATGTGTACATAACGTTGCTAATCGCCGCCTCTCCCCGATTATTCCGTTTACGAGCTCATTCCGTGTCTCCAGCTTACACAAACTGAGAACTTACTAATGGGAAATGCCGAGTTCACGTCGTGTTTACAAGAAAAATATGGAATGCAGGAGCCGAATAATATAAAAGAAACTGAAAAACTTAAGCCACGGTAGGACGAATTCAACAATCAAAATATTCAACAACAAATATTTAAATTATCATAAATTAATTAAAGAGCACGTTGATTGTCCAGTTGCGGTCACAGACGCCGCACATAAATCATCGCCGCCATCATTAATACCTGTTACCTTCACTATTTACATATTTTCATTAATTCTACCTTTAATACTAGATTACGCGTGCCCCACGCTCTCCAAAATAAATAATGCTTAGAAAATCACTGTTCTAATCATTTAGATTTAACCACTTTATAAGTAACCTTTACACTGATGAAAAATACCTCTAACCTCGCCAAAAAAACAACTAATAAACGATAGAGTAAAAAAATATTGACCGATAAGTGAGTTGAAATCGAGGACATACTCAATTATAGGTCAAAATTTAGACATAACAGAATTGATATAGTGTGCGAATTAAAAGAAGACAATCAAAACCAGCACAAATTAGGTAACTACTAGTAAGAGAAGACATGTGAAAAAATTTATTTTGCATAAAACAAGTCCATGTAGCTTTTACAATATTTTTAGTATTAGGTCAGTACACAATTAACATAATGGAGGTTAAACAGCTCATGTCGACTATTTTCGCCTCGTAAAGTTTTGCCGCATTACACTGCAATATGCACTTTCGTTATAAAACCACATTACTAACGAAAATGAGTAAGGCTAGAACCCACTAGGGAAAGTCATGATCAGGCCCATGTTGAATACTTACCGAAAAAATTTTTGTTTGTTACAAAAAAACATAAGAAATCAAGTCAGAAAAAAAAGGGAACTCATAATATATTATTATCTTATCTCAACGGAAGATTCAATGTTTTACAAGACGAAAGCTAATAATCGGTCAAGTGCGAGTCGGACTCGCGCACGAAGGGTTCCGTACCGTTATGGAGCAAAAATAGGCCAAAAGTTGTGTTTTTTGTATGGGAGCCCCTCTTTTATTTTTATTTTTTATAAATATTATTATTAACTAGCTGTCCCGGCAAACGTTGTTTTGCCATTTAAAGTATTTCTACTTCATCAGTTGATACAAAATCTTACCCCCTCTTTTGTCCCCTAAGAGGGGTGGGGGAAAATTTTTTATACACCAGATGTTAAGTTGGAAAAACAGTTAATATATTCAGAAGTAAGTCCATTAAAGAAAAAAGTTTGATACAAAATCTGACCCCCTCTTTGGTCCCCTTAGAGGGGTGGGGGGGGGGGTAATTTTTATACACGAGATGTTGAGTTGGAAGAAGGCAAATATATCTGCGAAAACCGTATGCAAATCGAATCAGTAGTTTTCGTGTTAAAGCAAGTCTTTAAATACAAAATCTGACCCCCTCTTTCGTCCGTTCAGAGGGGTGGGGGGAATTTTTTTTATACACCACATGTTAACTTGAAAGACGCCAAATATATCTGCGAAAATCGCATTCAAATCGGATCAGTAGTTTTCGTGTTAAAGCAAAAGTTTGATACAAAATCTGACCCCCTCTTTCGTCCCCTTAGAGGGGTGGGGGGGAACATTTTTATACACCAGATGTTAAGTTGGAAGAAGACAAATATGTATGCGAAAACCGCATTCAAATCGGATGAGTAGTTTTCGTGTGATGCTGGAACAAACATACAGACAGACAGACAGACAGACAAAAAAACTAACTAACTTTTCGGCTTCTATAGCGATGTTGTGACAACCTCCGCTTATTATTTTTTGAATATCTTTAAAGTACAGAATTGTCATTTCTACAGATTTATTATATGTATAGATTATTGAAGTACACATATAATTACCGCCTTTGTGAAAATTTGAAGTGTCTACCTGTTGCCATTATTGATTTCGAGCAAAAAAGGCCAAAAAAATCACGTTTGTTGTACGGGAGCCCCCCTTGAATGTTAATTTTATTTTGTTTTTATAGCGGCAACAGAAATACACATTCTGTGAAGATTTCAGAAGCCTAGCTATAGCGGTTATTGAGTTACAGCCTGGAGACAGACAGACAGACGGATAGACAGACAGGCGGACAGACATCGAAGTCTCAGTAATAGGGTCCCGTTTACCCTTTGGGTACGGAACCCTAAAAATTGATCGTGTTTAAAATATTTTTTCTTGGTTAATTTAACCCGAAAACAAAAATTAAACTCGCGTGATAGTTAATCTGTAACGGTCACCGAACATGTGCACAGTAAATTATGTTAAGTTACTTTCACATTCATTGAGAAAAGTAAGTTTATGCACTAGAATACGAGTCATAGACAATCGCGCATTTACATAAAACCTATTTCCCATAGAAATCACATTAAAAGCATATTTTTTACGGTTTCTCATATAGAATATCACGTATCTGGTGATGAGTTTTGCTACAAAGTGACATTCTTGCTTTCGATAAAAGTTTCCTAGTAAAATCCTATGCGAAAGGGAGAAGAGGAGTGATAATAATAGTAAAATAATCGGCCAAGTGCGAGTCGGACTCGCGCACGAAGGGTTCCGTACCGTTATAGAGCAAATTAGGCCATAAATTGTGTTTTTTGTATGGGAGCCCCCCTTAATTTTTATTTTATTTTAATATTATTATTAAATATTAAAGTACACACATAACTAAGGACCTTGAGAAAAAATCAAGTACCTATAGTCCGCGCGGAACTAGTTGGCCGCGCCTTAGGTAGGGACGGGGGTGAGGGGGTTACTTGCTGCTCGCAATGCACATGAGATTAGACAGTGACGACCAATCTCGCGATATCGTGAAAAATAATATTATTTAATTATTGGAAAGAATAAATTAAAGACATTAGACAATTGATCAGTTTTATATTCTAAGCCCGCTATCCCCAACCCGCGGCCCGCCGGGACTTTATTTGTGGCCCGCGTGATGTTAAACAATTTTGAAATTCACGCCCACCGGCAAAATAACGTAAAGTCTAAATATCATTAATAATATTATTAAATATAATATTAAATCTTTAATTTTGAAGAAAGTTATTTTTTAACCCTAAAAATTTTTGTTGCGGCCCGCGAGTCGCGACACCAAGACCAAAACATGTTTGTGGCCCGCATGAAAAAAAGGTTGGGGACCACTGTTCTAAACTATTGACATCGGCTTTCCGTTTTTTAAAAAACGTATGCACTTTAAATATTATTTCCTTAGATTGTCTTTTTATCGGCGGACTCACCTTGCTATTGCAATCTCTTGTGCGAAGCGCCCCTACCTCTCCGTCCCACCGCTCACATACCTCAGGCGCGGCCAACTAGTTCCGCGCGGACCATAATACCTGTTGTCATTATTGATATAGAGCAAAAAAAGCCAAAAAAATCCAAATATATTGTATGGGAGCCCCCCTTAAATATTAATTTTATTTTGTATTTGTTGTTATAGCGGCAACAGATATACATAATCTGTGAAAATTTCAACTCTCTAGCTATTACCGTTCTTGAGTTACAGCCTGGAGACAGACGGACAGACGGACAGACATCGAAGTCTCAGTAATAGGGTCCCGTCTTTACCCTTTGGGTACGGAACCCTAAAAACAGTAACCAAAATATAATTACCAATAGTTCCAACACAGCAGATGCAGTGTGCAGTTGTTTGTGTTGCAGTTAAGGGGGTTTAGGTCAAGAAACGGAAGATTTTCAAGATTTAACCCTTAACTGGTATCGGGGGTCAAAAGTTACCCCAGGCTTTCGAATTTTCTATGATATCTTTACTATTAAAACATGTACACTCTTCTGATTGTGTGTAATCTCGTAACGTCGAGTAGTGTGGCGGATGACGAACGTACGTGGTTCTACTGTTGCTGAAAGTGGAGTTACATACAGTGGTGGGGTCAAAAATTACCCCCGATACCAGAAGTGTATGTTATTTTTCAACGGTCCCTTGTAATGTTTTCAAACACTTTTTAGATATTTCGGGAAGTTACATAAGAAAACTAGATAAAAAAAGAAATAAAAGATATGTTTATGTTTTAATATAGTGAGGGGCTGTTAAAGTAACAGTCGCTTAAGTATGATCAAAAACTTGCATCTTTTTTTATAAAGGAAAACAAAGACGGGTTGCACTCCGGGAGTGCCGGCAGAAGTGAAAACTTGATTATTAACGTTGTGCATTTTTTAACCCATTTTTTATGAAAATCGATTATTAAAAAATCGATTTTTTTAATTAATCGAAACCCTTACAATCGATTAAATTTTTAACCCATTTTTTATGAAAATCGATTTAAAAAAAAAAACAATCGGTTGTTCGATTAATCAATTTCGATGTTACAACACTACTCTCCAACCGTCTTACGGTTTTTCCAAGGTTTTTCGATCAGCACGAGAGTCTGAGTTTCACAGTTTTTACCCATCCCACAAAAGTGCTCAATGCCGCTAAAGAAGTTTTCACTTCAAAAATATTATTTATTAATATTATTGGCCTTAAAATCTGAAATTTATTAGGGTTAAGAGATTTATTTTAGCATACAAAACTAATTAATTTTTAAAAAAGCTGTTTTGATATATTTCTTATGTTTCATTGGAGTGGGGTCACTTTTTACCCCCGATACCAGATATGTTGCCTTTTTTAGCGAAACCAGCTAAGGGTTAAAAGGGACAGGAGAGATAAAAATATAGTAATTTAAATTCTGAAAAAAATATATGTGTTAGTTAAGGATCTAACACATTGGAATTCATATTCCATTACACAATATCATAGTGTCAATATCATCATATAACTTCACTCGATAGAAAAAAATCCCAAAGTTACCTCTTCTTTTAACGAAATTGCTAATTATACTATGTCCAAATTATTTGGAATTTTCAGATAATTTTTGTACTGAATTAAAGACAAAGAATATAATATCTAGTACGGATCGTCAATTTATTTTATACATCAATTAAACTCGATTTAATTGATGTATAAAATAACGACGATCAAAAAACTATAAAATCGCAGGCGCAAAGTGTGTTCAACTGAAAGCACCAGCAGCCTTACAGCCGAGAATAACACGATTGGTCAACTTTTATAACACAGAATAATCAATCAAAAAGACCTCTGTAAAAAAAGGGATTTCTATTTTGCCAACAGAGGAGAGTGATTTAAGCTTCCAAAATTTGTACTGATTGGTTCAAGCATACACTTTAATTTGCTCATAGCTTATATGAAATGTATTTATGGTTTTTAAATTACGCGACAAAAACCATTTTGTCACTACGCCCTTGCCATGTTATGCTGTTCCATAGAAAACTAGCAATCTAAAACACATCCAACACGGTTTTTTACTTTAACGCTGCGCCATTTTAAGTCATTGATAAATAAGTTAAGCTGCTGATAAATGTATCGTCAGAAACGAAAACGAAAGATGTGGTGAGGAACCGAAGCACAATACATTTTAATACAGAAGGGTTACAATTGTAAATAATTAAAGATAGATCAAGCAAATTAATAATAGGAATTCACTCACGCTCTGCAAGGAATGACGAATGAGAGGGCAGCGAAATGGAACAGACAGGGCGTGGTTTCGTGATGGATGGAGCGGTCCCGACGAAAAACGCACCTAGCACTAATTGGCTTTCCCATAAAGCAAAGACTGATAACTATCACATTCGTCATTTTGAAATAACCTTACACAACGATTTTGTTGGCCATTCATTTTTTAACGTAATTAGGAAAAAAAGTCCAGAGGTTCTGTGAGATTTTCAAGGCATACCTTAGAAATAATGCTATTGTTGATTTATAATAATTAATAACAAGTCTATCGCGTACTGGTATTATGCGTATTCCATGAAATTATTAAGGTAATGTAATGCCCCCGTTATTGTTAGGAGCTCTTAACGGGGGCGTTACATTATCATAATAATTTCATGGAATTACCTACTGATTGATCATTCTATAAAATTCGAACTTTATATCCTCATAAAGCCATAAACATGTTTCATTTTGCTCAAGCGCAATAAACCAAAACCATGTGAATATGCTATCAGATGAAAACACGATATAAATCTTGAACGGGATTTAATCAGTCCTTCAAACACAAGCAGGTGGTGCCAATTGCACAAGCACGGATCAAACGGGCCGTCTGCCGAGCGGTTATGTTAAAGTCACGGACGAACGTCCAACGCGCTCTTAATTTTGTTATTTATATGAACGATTAGGTGCACTGGAATAAAATACTTTTAATAAACTTAATTTCCTAGCAGTCATTAACGAGGAAACAACTAAAGTTGATGAACTGTGACTAATAGCGGTCGTAGTTTTGACCCCCGACACGACAAACAGTCGCGCCTGCTACGCGATATTACCGACGATCGCTTTCCATCCTTTCCACTCTTTAAAACCGACTCATCAATTCATGTCGTTATCGTTTCTTCTATCGTTTTCACTGCAGAAACTGTGAAATTATTTTCTATCCGCATGAGACAACATTATTAGAGATCCAATTACAAAATGATCGATTACGCCGGTGTCACAATAACTATTACGACAAAAAAGAAAATAGCATAGCGAAGAATATTCGCGAGATGAAAGCACGAGTTCAATTGCCGGTGCGCGAGCGAGACCAGCTTTACGGTTTCCGCTGCGCGTCGGAAACTCGCGGACGGAGGGGTCTAGGTGAGCTGGCGCGGGTGACATTTACATCGGCACCTGCGAGGCTGATGGTAGCGAGCCGGCTGTCGCGGCAACATGTGCGACTAATTTGTTGGCAACACACTCATTATATCCCGCCGCCCGAGGTGTCGCCGACACTGCCAATTTCACTCATAATTCTATAAAATTGCCACACGCATCAGGAAGTTGCTATCTCAATGATGTGACACCGCGTCTTTGTTGAACGTTTTGCATATTTTATTTAAACTTTGCAAATGTTGACATTACTTTTGAAGAACGATTTGCACGCTCGTAATCAAAAATAGAGATCGAAATCATAAGTTTATTTTTAACCCTTTGTTTAAGTCGCCTGTTCTTTTTAACAATTTGCTCAAAAATTTCAAAATCTGACCTGTCCATTTTTGTCCATCTCGTTGTTGGTGAGCTTGACCTTCTCGAAGGAGACGACCTGCTTGCGCAGCTGGTCGCCGGAGAAGGGCGAGTCGGGGTGCGGGTAGAGGCGCGCGGGGGCGGGCGGGTCCGCCTTGCCGGCGACGAGCCACGACGAGCGGTGGTAGGCGTAGCGGTAGCGCTTGCCGTCCACCGGCACGACGTCCAGCAGCACGCCGTACCGCGCCTCCGACCGGCACCCCGAGAACGACACGCGCACCGTCGGGAACATGCGCCTGAAATTAACAAAACTTGATATTAATACAAGTACAGTAAAATGGGAGACGTGTAATCGGTAATGTGCGTAGCAAAATATTTCAGACATGGAAATAATGGAAATTTCAGATAGTAAGTCTTAGATGACATTAACAGACATAATTTGGGGACTGTTATCAAGAAACTGTCGCATTCGTAAAAACAAACAATTTCTATAAAACCACACGCCGGAGGCTAGAACATGATCCCAAAAATGATTAATCTATTAAACATAAAAACCGGCAGTGACCCAGCCGGTGACTCGTATAATTACAGGGTAAACGCGAAGTAGGAAATCAAACAAATATGATGTATTCGATTTTAATGCACCCCTAAATGGGACGACGCGCTTCCGCCTCGGCGCGGGCGATACGATCTCCTCGGCCGTCCTCCCGAGTTTTTACAGCCCTAAACGCTACCTCCACGTCGAAGGCTAAACGAGTTATTAGATAAGATAACCTCCAATTTGTTCATTGCCTACGTCACGACAGTTTTGGACCGTCCAAACAAACGAGCGCACGATTGACACGTCGATAGATCGTTATAGAACGGGAGTGAAAGAATGAGTAACTGGTATCAATAAAACGACCGGTGTCAACTTTATTTTTGAGCATAAATCGTGATCTATAAAACCTCGGAGGCGATAGTCGGGTGCGACGATTAGGGATTGCAATCCCGCACCTTTTTCAATCCCGCGGGATTGATTTGCGGAATCGGCCAATCCCGCGGGATCCCGCAGGATCCCGCATGTTTGAATGTATGTTATAAAATTGAATAAATTGAAACTACAGGTTTATGTTTTACTTAAAATCAACTTTATTAATAGAAAATGTCTCATATTATGCCACAAAACCATTTGTTTTGTAACAAAATAACAATGAAATTATGTAATCACTCTAGTCTTATTAGATCTTAAAGTTAAAATGCTTTTAATGCCTCAGAAATCTTGAAGTCAGGGACCTCTCAACATTATGGCTCCGCATTGATTGCGACGACAACCCTTGCGTTTATGCGTGCCTATATAGGTCCCATAGTGGTGACCCCGAGGCGGACTGACTCGTTGAACACCTGCAAGCTGCTTCAGATTTACTGCAGTAGCAGATCCCATTCGCAGAGATCACAATACTTGGCGACTTTAACGCCCACCACGCCGAATGGCTCAGTTCCAGTAATACTGATCTGCGGGAAGATTTGTCTGGACTTTTCTCTTGCGAACGACTTAACACAAGTGGTTGCTACGCCTTCGCGAATTCCAGATGGAGACTGTCAGAATTTTTCCCTGTTAGACCTTTTGCTGACTTCAAATCCTGATGGCTACCAAGCATCCATGACCGCACCACTTGGTTCATCGGATCATTACCTTGCATAGCACTGCCAACTCCGTTGCCAATGTGGTGATGCAAGGGATGAAGCTTTTCATTCCGTCCTCTAGTGCCAACTTGCGGCAGATTTCGTCCCTGGTTTGGTTCATCTTTTAAAAAAGCTTCTCGCCGGAAGCAGAAAGCTTACCAATTCTGGGCCAATGCAGTGCCTGCTCGGGATTTAAATACCAGGACATATAAAATGAAGTACTGAAGAAAGAGATCACTCGGAAAAAGAAACAGCACGTCAATAGAATTGGTGAGAGACTCGAGCGCCTCCTTTCGAGAACCCGTGCATTCTGGTCTCTGGCCAAAGCTATTGAAGGGAATTTCTGCAAGCCAACCCTACCATCCCTACACGTCGAAAATGGATCGTTGGCCCATGACGCAAAAGACAAAGCCGATCTTCTGGGTAAGTTCTTTGCGTCAAACTTGATCCGAGATGACGGGGGACAGTAACCGCCGACCATACCGCGATGTACGAGCGTCGTGTCAGATATTTGGTTTCAATAGCGCTCAGTGCAAATAGCCCTCCATTCCCTTGATATCCAAAAGTCGAATTCGCCTGACGGAGTCCCTCCTATAATAATTGTGTGTAAAAAATTGTGCTCCAGAGTTGGCTCTGATCTTAAGGGCCTCGCTATACCGGAATGGCAGCGGCGAGGCGAGCACTTTCAGTGTCATATCACATATGATTTTAAATTTTATCTTCATTATTGTAATACATAGTATCGCTTGAGAAATCGCCGCCGCCGGCGGCCGCCAGCGTCCACGAGCGGCCACGAGCGTCCACGGGCGGCCGTAGACTTCTCAAGCGATACTATGTATTACAATAATGAAGATAAAGTTTAAAATTATATGACACTGAAAGTGCTCGCCTCGCTCGCTCGGATCCCGCGGGATTGCGGGATCCCGCTTTGCGGGATTGCAATCCCTAGCGACGATAGAGTGCGGGCCGGGTCGCGGGCGTGGGCCATAAATAAACGGTATTAAGGTGCGTCTGGAGCTGGTATCGGAGGCGCGGATCTCGGCCGGACAATAAGTCGCCGTCGGCCGTTTATGAGCGGCCGGTGTCGCGGTCGCGAGCGCCGAGCCCCCGCCGCCACCCAGCGCGCGGTAATGACGGGAATACGTCACACACCAACACGCTGCCGTAAATTCTTGTAAGCGAAGAAATATGTAAAAAGGCATAGAAATGGGAGCTAAATGTGAGTATGAAGAAACCTTTGAGACTCCTAAGGATCGATTGCAGCTCCCGAACGATTTCAATGTAAATCCCAGCTTCACCGAAGTGAGCTGTGAGAGTCATTCACCGTTATCATACAATATGAAGAGTACCAAAGTAGATACGAAATAAGATAAAATACTTAATTACACTAGTCGTTGGTGAAATTGGCATAAAAGCTAATAGTTGACAACTCCAACATTAAGTTGAAATACAGTGATGATTAAGAAGCCATAATTATGAACAAAATTAAGTATTACGAAAGCGGAGTTATAAATAGGCATTTGTCTGATGAAACGTAATTGTTTCCGTTAAACGTGTAAACGTTCCCATAGCTCATAGAGCCCTTTGACGGGTTTTTGAAATAATTATTTTCGCAATTAATTTGTGTGAGCGTTTAGTGGGACTTTGCGGAGTGGAAACGGCATTCGGACATTATTTCACGAGCGATAAACTTGATGGAATCGTTAGCGACAAACACTTGCCACAAAAAGTAATTACTTCGTAAAATACCACCTTATACAGATAAAGTATGCGAATTACCGCGGCGCAATTAAAAATATAATAAATCTTACCTATCGCCGGGGCAGAATGCGGGTCGACTTTTTCTACGGAACGAGGCAAAAGTCGTAAGTTTGTAATTGCATTGAATTTTTAAACAGCTAGTTTGCTTCGCATTGACACTGATACATATGAAGTTTATATTATTTCATCAAGTGATGAAAGCTCGAATATTAGAAGTTTTAATGAGTGAAAATATTAAAGCCTCTAAGATCATATTTTGCTAAGATTACGCTGTAAATCATATTTTTATCGTATGCATATCTGTTAGTACTTTACACGCGTGTTAATATGAGCACTGAGCACAGCAAAAAGTTTAATTGTTTTCATTTTGAGCTAAAATTAATTCAATATGGCTGCTCTCGTTAACTTAGATATAAATCTTTTTAGCGGTGGTCAGCAAAAACTCTACATTCGCGGTTCTACCTAATTAGCATAATACAATCATTGTTTTGATCAAATTAAACTTGATTCAGCCCATAATTTATTCCGATTTCGGATGTATCGGAGGATGTATTGACAAAGAAAGACAAAGTTCGGTTTTGCGGCCCAATTATGGTGTACCACTTCCGAGCCTGAGGCGCGAAGTGTACTGAGGGGTCGATGTTTACACAATACTTTGTCCACCAGCTGACTCACTTGTCACAACTCGACTCAATACTTAAATAGTTTTGAATACACGGCAAAAATAACAAGAAATTCTTAGCGCGTGGAGACTAAAATAATATACGTTTTCTACATTTTCCGCAAACATTAATTTTATGCTCTCTATACACAGTTTCAATTCATTTTATTCTACATGTGAAGAATACTTAGTATGCGACTGTAATTCTACCAATTTAAGCACGGATTTACCGCACAATACAACATGTGCACATTTAGGTACTAGTTTAATTTTTGATAATTAAAAATGAATCGATAAGGAGTATAGAAACAGCGTTAGATATGTAGCAATTCAACCGAACGGACTATAATATCCTTACTAAAATATCCACAGGGAGTAAGTACGTTATAACGTTATTGTTATTGTGTAATAACGACGTGTTATTATGGCAAATAATTACATACATTTTCCGCTACTCGCAGTTGATCGTATTAAGATTAATGTGTATCTTATGTGTACATCCGACCTTTACGTACTGTAAATATAAAATGCATTGAGTTTTTATACCTCATAAACTTACAGTCGTTAATTGGCATCAGTGTTTTTTCTCCTCTATAATTGCCCAATGAGTGATGATGCGTGCACCTTCAATAGTTGAATAATAACATGTTTATGTAAAACGGCAATATGAAGGTACAAAATCGTGAAAATTATTTAGCTATTTCCTGTGGATTAAGGTTTTCAATAGGGTTGATGATTTTTGTCACAAAAATGTAAAATCTCTTCAAAGACTATTGTAGTGGAAAAAAATACAACTAAGGTATCCACTATTTTGATTATCATATTTATCATATATCATATTTAATGATTCATAGCATTAATAAATATTGAAATTAAGAGTTGTATGAAAATGAAGGACGGTCTGCTGCTTCCACAACCTGTCACCACACTGTGCAGTCCGCACGCAACAGCATCGTGCGACTTACGACCTCTCACTTTACACCCAATAATAACACCACCGATGACCTTTATCGATTTATTACCAGCTCGATCGTTCTCGACTGTGTACCGCAAATAAATTAGATTGCTGTAAATTTTACCGCTTCTGAGAATGTAGAGACTAGAGTCTAATGTCTATATTATGTATAGGGAGATACCAACAATATTATGAATAACCTTTTTTTAATTTTTCCTGTTCCTAATTATTTTAGTATCATGATTCGGTGAATAGTATCATCATGAAGCGCAATAAATTTTGAGATTTTAATCCTGACAGTTATGAAGATCACAATTACCCCTATTAACTTCCCATGTTTATGAAAAAATAAAGCTTGTCAAAGTCCCTCACATGTATGATGTAATGGAGCCTCACTTCAAAATACAGTAAAAGCTCCTGTTGATGTATATCTAAGAGTAATGTAACAGAGCCGACACAAATTGGGAATAACTGTCAGTGCGCGCGTGCGGCGCGTCACGCAGCTGTCGGCTGTCGCTCCGGCGTCGCGTTACTTCAACGACACGTGACTTATCCTTCGTTTGTAAGGCTAATCTGTCAATTGAAAGTAGGCAGCGAGCTTTAGTGCTAATTGTTAAAAGTAATGTAATTGTGGTGTTGTAAAGGAAACAAAACAGTAAATCGAGGTAGATCCGTATAAAGTAGGCAAAAATCAAAATAACTAATATTGCATTTTCACCCGATTCTCAAGATTTCTTTCAGTTTGCAAACAAAAGAGCGTAAAATAAAATCAAATATGAAACATGTTCGAATTTCGCCCAAAATTAGCAATCTCAAGTACAATGTCTCAATTTCAATCAATCAATGCTCTTAATTTTATTGCAAAACTACAAATCGAACCTTCGGTAAGACAAAAGCATAAGTGCTAAATATTTACAAAATTATTTCTCCCTTGTCTTACCGAAGCTACGATATGCAAAATCAACAACCTAAAATAACTTGCTTTGAAATACTGGTACAGTTGTCAGTAAATGAATACAACAACCCCGAGAGGAAACATCTCGACAAAATATCATCTGTCAAGTTAATTTTAATTCTCGCGTAAAATTATGCGAATTGACAGTTGACATGTTTTGTCGTCTCTCGGGTAATCGAGCGAAAAGGAATCCACACTTTATTATGTCGGTTAGAAGTTTTGACGTTCATTATTATGTTCATAATTTTAATATCTTTGTGAGAAACACTTCTTTGCATCTAGTCCTTTTCAGCTTCAAAATTCGTTGTTAAATGTGCTCACAAAACAAATACATATAACCAACAACTGCTTCATCAGTAACTAGTTATTTGCTCAGGTTATTTCGTTTTCGTTACGTAATCAACAACGTTAATATAAATAATGTGAAATGCGACGTTTATTAACGATTTAGAATAACGTGTGTAAAGTAGCCACGCCGCGGGGCGCCGCGCCGGACTCAACTAACGCTTTTGCTAATTAAAAACTAACCAAGTGCACGTAGAGCTACTTTAGCTTTTGGTTCTGTATAGGGTAATAAATGTGCATCGTTCAAAGGTAGTTTAAATAGCATCTCATTTTTTATTATATTATCCTTGTCAGAAATATTATGGACCACACAAACCTAACACAAGATTATTACCTATAGGGAGTTAGGGACTACAATATTGGCGTATCTCTTCTAGTTTAGATCTTCTCTCATTGTTATTTGGTATTATCCATACTAATATTATTATAATATGCAAAAGTGTGTAAGCCTTTAATTTTTTTTAAGACGGGAAATGCGCCCGGCGGCACTGGCGAAGGACCACCGGGGTATGTGAGACTCACTGCGGCCGAGAAGATGGTAAGTTGGCCGCAGCCTCTACCCATTAAAACCCGTCCGTGCCTTCTCCTCCGCTTTGTGCTGGGCCGCTGGACCCGTCTGAGACGAAAACTGCAACGGCAAAAGTGTGTGAGCCTGCCTTTTTGTCTGTTGTCTGTTACCCTGCGATTTCGATGAAAATTGGCGCCTACTGGTGCTGCCTGCTTAAGTTAAAGAAAAATAATTTACTGCTCACGCTGCTACGGAACCCTGAAAATTTGCATGTCGCATAGATCGTATCGTTGCAAATATATTTTATATAGCTATCGTTAATGTGATTGCGGACAACTACAACCTGCCTTCAACACCTCATGTGAGTTACAACTTAAAATTATAATTAGTTTTGCCCGCTTTATTGTCCCTAGTTTTAATGGCGATATTGCTGTTGTAGCCGGAAACCAGATAATTGCACTGTCAAAGCATTAATTATTTAATATTATCTAAAATTTTAATGACGTCCATCAACTTATTTTGAAGCTTTCAACGGAAATTGAATAATAAACAGGACTAATATACACATCAAATTTAATAGTTCGTTTAACTAAGGAAAAAAATATGTTAAGTAATGTTATGACTTATATGAGCATTGCTTATGAGTTATGAGTTATGACCTAAAAATTCGTCCACCATACTCTATCAATTTTTTTTTCTAAATTTTAGCTCCCTTTCTCTGATAATAATATGGCACATAACTCTTTAACCTGGTGACTTTGCCTTGTCACAAATTATAATTACTTTATTGCGCAGTCAGCAATTGAGGGCACGGAATACATAAAAGTGACGTGGCATAATAAATTTTAGCGTATAATTTGCTCGAAACGAGGATGAAGAAAAACAGAATTAAAGCCCAAATAACTCATTTCCGGTTAAAATATTTGAGCATGTTAATTTGCTTAATCAATTTCTTAAAATAATCCCAAAACTTAATTGCTGTTTTCCGTAAATCGTATTGGCAAAGAGCCGGCCGCTTACCACTACTAGAGTGGTAAGCGGCCTAAGAAAGTAACAGGTGAATTGCCTGACAGGTATAGGAAATTAATTAATATTGGGCTTATTGTATTGTAATTATTAATTAATATTTGGCTTATTGTATTGTAATTGTTTATCCAGTGGAGGCTGGAGCCGACCCATTCATGCCGTAAATTGGCTCTTCCATAAACTTCTCTCCCTCTACTTTTTTAAGTACTATTTTTATAGGCGACGAGAATTCTATAATTTAATAGGTACTTTTATAAAACATGTAATTAGGTATTATTATTAACTTTATAATGTATCAATTTTAATCTACTTTAAATGCGAAACAATATGAATGCGACTTGACGCTTTTAATTTAAGAATTTCGCATGTTATCATAAAGTTTTAATTACACCATAAAAAGTTATTATGATTGAGTTCGTTATCCAACATTTTAATATCATTATGCGTTGTAAATTAATAAAGATATAGATATTTGGCTAAATATGAAACGGGCGCCATAAAAGCCGAAAATTAACAAGGTGGTGTTTTATATTATCGGCCGGTCAGCGTCGGCTTCGCGTTTATACTTCGTTCGGAGTTGATCTACTTTTGAGAGAGTCTTTAATGCCGTCGATTTAAGGCTCACTTTTAAATGAACTCCGGGGGTAAGATAAGCGTGAACGGGCTGTGTTTACTGTTTACGGCGAGGGCGCGCGGCGTTTCCGGGCGGAGTGCGGACCCCCATTCGCCATAAACCTTTGCCCCGCCATTGTTATTCAACATATCTGCCTAAATTATGACGGTTATATTCAAATTTGACAGTCCACAGTAATGAAGCCATCGGAATATCTTAATCGATTATATCGTATATCGTACTAGATTATTTAAAGTGCAGCATGTTTTATAGCGTGTAAGATCGTGTGATACAGGCTATAAATTTATATGCTCTACTTTTAACAGTTTTTGGAATTTATTCATGATAGTGTTAGTCACTGTATGAAATTGATACTGCCTTTATTTGATCATATTCATTTCTCAATCTTTTATTTATTCCAAAACGAAAAACCATTTGGACCAATCAGTAAAACCTAGATAGAGTCTAGGAAGAAGACGTGTTTCCTTAGTCCTTGTTTTTATTTAACAAAAGTACTGCATTAACAATTATTTTTTTATTTATTCACTCTTTAAATAAAATATGAAAAAAAATATAATACAATTAATTATCAATTTGTCTGGACGATTGGAATAAAAATTATGTCCTATTAAATACGCAGGGCAATAAAAGGCGAGCTTGTTAGCGTTTACATAATCGCAAAAAGTAAAGGCTTGTTAATTCATAATATTAAACGATTGTACCAGCTGTATAATGAGGATGATATTACGATGGCCAAGTAAATTGCATATTAAATGTTAACGGATAATTCAATAATTCCCATGCACGGGGCGGCGAGCTATCTTTGTGGCTTTGTATTTGTAGCTGTAGCAATACCGCACTATTTAAAATTTTAGGGTTCTGTAAGCAACAAGTCCTCGTTGACTAAGGAACCGTAAAACGGAACCCTAACCAACTGATTTTTTAAAGTGAAAACGATGGGTAAAAACTGTGAAACTCGCGTCAGATTCTCGTGCTGATCGAAAAACCTTGGAAAAACCGTAACACGGTTGGAGAGTAGTGTTGTAACATCGAAATTGATTAATCGAACAATCGATTGTTTTTTTTTATGTTTTTTTTAATCGATTTTCATAAAAAATGGGTTAAAAATTTAATCGATTGAAAGGGTTTCGATTAATTTAAAAAAACGATTTTTTAATAATCGATTTTCATAAAAAATGGGTTAAAAAAAATGCACAACGTTAATAATCAAGTTTTCACTTCTGCCGGCACTCCCGGAGTGCAACCCATCGTTTTTTTTGTATATTGATAGGTTAATAGTTAATTAAATCTTTTCTATCTCTGTTAGATACTACCTACTTTCGAGATTTTTCGCAGAGGAAATTGTTGTTCATCTTATAAAAATGATAGTATTAATAAAATCTTCTTCTATATTAGATAGAGATAGTATTAATAAGATCTTGATAGTACTTGGCAAAAAAAATGTTCTAGGTAACCCGTAGAAATATTTCTGTTCTGATGTTCTAATACAGTTTATTGCCTTAGATATAAAAAATTTCGGACAGCTTATACACAAGTTAGGAAAATAAAATCGTCAGATTTAGCATTTCCGTGTAAGCAGACAATGAAACAGCCGCTTAAAATGAAATATATTATTAGCAATAATATTATGGATATCAAATCTAAAATATGAATTATTTTAGATTTGATATCTTCACGGACTTCGAGTATGTTTAATGTTTTAATTAAAAGAACAATGGCCAAATCGTACCAGGTTAGATATTTGGCTAAATAGATATTGGGCGGTGGCGTTCCGATATGCCATTAGTAGCAAAAATTCCCTAATATTTTAAGGCATCGAAAATCATTAGAAATGTGTCTTTAAATAGCCACAAAAAAAATATCAATATATTTTAGTTTCGTTATGTTCTGACAGCCGGCGATAATTCGCATTCGTTCTATTTTTTGGGTAATACTCTAAGAAAAATTGAAATAATTAGAAACGAGATCGCCGAATATACACTTGTAGGTGTAGCCTACAAGTGTATATTCGGCAGTCGGGAAAAAGGTAGTTCTTAAGTCTAACCTCAAAATAATTGTAAACGTTATTAAGTATTATAAAAAATCGTGGCTATTTAGACATAAATCTCAAACGGAATTATGTTTAGAGCATAAGAACAACCAAATCTAACTATAGTTTATTTTGGGACATCAAAAATAAAAATAAAAAGAATCATGGCCAAATTTGTATAGGAGCTGGACTCGAGTCCAGCTCCTATACAAATTTGGCCATGATTCTTTTATCGTGCCATTATTGAGATATCGGAGCGGCCGTGATAGATCACCTGCAGAACCCTCGCGAGTGTCCTCTGAACGCAGATGACGATTTCGTAATGAATTAAAATTCATCTCCATAAAGCAAATTGCAGTAAGACACGTATAAGTAAGATAAAAAAACTGTTAAAATTAAACGCTAATGAGAACGAGTGAACTAAATTTTGATTGCTGTATGAATATTAATGGAAGAAAACATTACGAAGCTAATAACATAATTATTATAATTGTGTGTAACAATAGCACCTGTTTACCGCACAGAAGTAGCGAAGCTTTGTGTCAAAATATTACAAGTTTTTATGACGTAATAATTACAGTAGTTTTTTACGTTTTGCGCCGTCGTAATGATCGCCCCTGTAGGTAAAGCTAGCCGTAGCCGAGAGACGAGCGTCATTAACAGGATGAAGTCATTAGGAGTGCGTAAAACAGTTAATTACAAAGCAATCTACGCCGAGATGGCGCTACGTCGAGGAAACTTCATCGATTTATTTGATGGAGATATTTCACTCGTTTGGTGTAGATGAAACTTGCATTTAAATAGGATAAGGATCCAATAAAGTTGTAACTGTAGTAGCGAATGCAGACAGACTTATTAGTAAAACATTATATTACTATGGTAGTAGCAGCCTTCTGACGGACGGACCGACGAGTTTGCAATTAAAAAAGGCATTGTAGTAATCACATGCATGCTTTATAGTGGCGCTCGAACACTGGAATAGTAACGTTACAATTCGCGGCGTGAGGCTAATTGAGCTGTGAATGCGAATTGATTAAGCACGCAAAAAGTTCAAAGTTATTATCTGTTTCATTATCTTCAAGATTGTTTATCTTGCATGTTCGAGTTCCATCGCAATTCGCAATAAAACTGTACTCTTGCTTCATGATCATATTGGTTATTTGTGCACAGATGTAGGTAGTAATTTTACTATCTATCTAGTCAGTTTGCTATCGTAGACGGGTACTACTACTTTTCTTAGAATGCAAGTAATCGTCTAGGTCCTATAGACGATTACTTGCATTAAAAACTGAATCCTAGACTCTAGTTTTCCGTTTTTACTTTTAAAATAGAAGAAATACTAGATGACGTTGCATAATTTTGTGTCGTGCTCACATGAGTGATGAGTCACAATAATTAAGATTAACCCAATAATAATATCTAATATTGTTACCGAAAGATTAGGTCTACCTTCTTCAATAAGGTCCTTGCTCCTAAGTAAACGACTATTCAAATGTTATGACTTATGACACATACAGCACGTATTTTGAGGGCAACGTCGCGGGTGAAACATTGTCAATACGGTGATGAATCGTGGACGTGCGAGATGAAGTGAGCGGGCGAGTGACGGGTGAGGGCGCGGGTCGTTAGTGTGACCGCAGCGTTACGGATGATGGATCACCGGCGCCGCCGGCCACTCGTCTCATTTCATTCAGGGCGTCTGGCTCTCGCATTATACGGACAAACATGGAAGTCGCATAGTTCGGAAGTAGCAAAAGTAAATTAACTGACTCCTTAAACTGGTATTGTGCATGGGTGTAGCAGTGTTAGCTCTTTAAGAGTGTAAAAAAATCCAGCTTGGTATGCCGCGATATATGCGCGAGTAGTTGATTAGAAAAAAATTCAGTACATAATGGTCTCAACTCTCAGAACAACTGTTCAATAGAATATGTTTAGATCTTTTGTGGCAAGACCGCTAATGTTTAAATTGAACAATATACTTTCTACAGATCGTTGAAGGAAACCTTACCAAGCTCACTCAAATTAACCAAACGAAGAAAACTCGTAACTCATTACAAAAGTTATACAAAACCGAAATGTTAATTAGTCCCGTGGTACCATGAACATCAAATAAAATTTACATTAATGTTGAATGAAGTACAATGTTTAATGAACTAATAACAAGATTTCGTTCCTGAACGGACTGAGATTACACTTTGAATTTAATTAGGAAGTATTCGACGCTACCATCTAATTTTTAAATAGGTACGTAATACGAACGCCGTCTTGAAAACTTCCTCGGCGCATAATTAAAGTCGGTTTTATGGGCGCAACGAGATAATTAGATACCGGAATAATTATAATTTTATGTCACTTCTGACATGCCATAAAACAAAAATTACAACATTCTTTTCGAATGTAAAATAATTAAATTCCGACATTATAAATACATAGGTAGGTATACCTAGGCTTTTATATCATTTAAAGGAACAATAAGTTTAATTGAAGTCGTCAATTACATAAAAGCACGTTATACGGTTTTAACGAGGCGAAGTAACGTTAACGGGTCGCTCGCGGGTCGCGACTCGCGACCGGCGACTGTTTAAACAGACTAATGAAGCTTTTACTTATTTCTGCTTTCCTCATTCTAATCACAATGAAACGTTTACAGTTTCCATTAATTCGAAAGCTCTAATAGAGCTTTTCATTTGTGTAGACTGTAAAGTGAGTTAATTTGAAGGTACTTGGAAGAGTACCCTTAAAATGACACGAAAACTATCACAATTCACAAAACATTATACCAATCTCATCTGCGATCCTACAAACCCCGTTAAATTTTCACAAGCTCTACATAATACGTAGAGAATGCATAAAAACTTTCTCCTAGAGTGGATGTTCTGAAGTGGCGGTAGACAGGTGGGTAGTATATGACGGGGGTGGGTGGTAAATGCAGTCGGTCGGGGCGATAACGGGCGCGGCGCAGGGCTCCCAACCGTCGGTGCTTCCTCGTGCAGACACGTCTTTGTTTGAGAAAAAATAGCTCGGCGGTTGGCAGCCCTGGCGCGAGGGGTTACGAGTAGAAGGGGGAGCCGGGGGTGCCAGGGGTTGTCGGGGGGTGCCGGGGGTCCGGGCGGTAGACGTCGTCGAGAAGCGGAGGCTGCGATCGATGAAGCGCGGACACGCCTCGCGCACCAGCCGCGAGCCGCGCTCATTGTTGATTCCCTCCTGATGGTGTTACCTTACTTTGTTTGCTTTTACACCACACGTGAGAAAGATACGCCAAGAATTTAAAATAGGTATGTATTACTAATAGACCAGGACAAAATAATGAAAAGTGAAAAAAAAATCACAGTAGAATGAAACCCATTACAAAAGGAGGAGAATATTATAAAAATTAAGGGAAAAATAATTTACGGGCGATCTGAGTTAGGGAAAAGTGTGGGGGGAGGTTTTAAGGGGGAAAAACGGTTTATCTCGATTTCTGGCAAAACTAATATTCCTATGAAAAAAAGTCAAATGGCAAAGTTGTAGGTAAGAAAAAGATTTAAAACTTTTGTATTTACACTTTTTTTCCATAACCTCAAAATTTATGTGAAAATTTCAAAAAACCATGTTTTTGGTTTTTTATTTTTATCTTTTACAAAAATTATTTTTTTTTTTCACGAAATTTAGTGATAACTTACATTTTCAAGTCCCAAATACGCTGTCATTTATTTGATTAGAAATATTTATTTTTTCACCATATTTTGAATTTAAATTGAAAAAATACCCTGATTTTCAATCGAAAATTCGACCGTCAAAATATCAGCTTTTTTAAAAAAAATTGTAATGCTCTCTATTCGTTGAAATCTCTACTTTCCGATGATGAAAAAAATATATATTACACTATAGTAAATCTTCTCAGAAAATGCAAAAAATCGAAACAGTTTTTGCTCAGCGATGATAAGTCAGTCAGGACATGTTATTTTATGAGTATACATTTATATTTATATATAATGATATTTTCTATGACAGAAATGTAATTATAATGAAATAAATCAACTTTTAAATTAAAACTAATTGCAGCAATGACATTTTTATATAAAATTATTCATAATGATTAATAAAGGATTTTCGGATTTGAGTTTTTTTTTTCGATTTTTTGCATTTTCTGAGAAGATTTACTATCGTGTAATTATTATTTTTTTTACATCATCGGAAAATAGAGATTTTAACGAATAAAGAGCAATACATTTTTTAAAAAGAACCTGATATTTTGACGGTCGAATTTTCGATTGAAAATTAAGGTATTTTTTCGATTTAAATTCAAAATAAGGTGAAAAAATAAATATTTCTAATCAAATAAATGACAGCGTATTTGGGACTTGAAAATGTAAGTTATCACCAAATTTTGCGAAAATAAAATAATTTTTGAAATTTTCACATAAATTTTGAGGTTATGGAAAAAAAAAGTAAATACAAAAGTTTTAGATCTTTTTCTTACCTACAACTTTGCCATTTGACTTTTCTTCATAGGAATATTAGTTTTGCCAGAAATGGAGATAAACCGATTTTCTCCCTTAAAACCTCCCACCACACTTTTCCCTAACTCAGATCGCCCGTAAATTATTTTTACCTTAATTTTTATAATATTCTCCTCCTTTTGTAATGGGTTTCATCCTACTGTGTTTTTTTTTTTTTGTTTTCAAAATTATTGGTCCTGGTCTATAAGTAGTGTACGTTTTTCGTTCTCAGCAATTTTACTCTTCATGATTAAGTACATTGTAGCTTATAAGTTTTCCAGCAAAACCTATAATAGAACTCGACCTTCTAACGAACATGAAGCTCAATCTATGACATCTCTAGGCACCTCTAAATAAATGATATCCTAAATCCTTATAAGGAATTCTGTTACGAGACGGAATGCTTACAATTTCATAGCTGTCAAGCGATGATCTGTGCGTTGAGCGTAAACGGGGGTATTGTCAGGCGGTGCCTTTGGCCTGACACCGCTCTGACATCGCTCTGACACAACTCTGACACCGTCTAGGAAGCTCACACGCCGACACCGAATCCGACAACTATTAACAATTCAACAAGTCACACTGTAATCCGCTTAAATTAAAACATATTTTCAGATTATCGCTTGATGCACATGAAAGCTTTCTAAAAAGCTTTGGTAGTTTTTAGATTGCAGATAGTGACTATAATATCGAAATAAGGAATGCGAAACTTTCGTTTTCATATTTGAACGATAGTTTACTACACTCTTGTCTTTTTTCATCTTTATCAAATCATTATCAAATGAGAAATACTGTAGCTTGAGAAATCGTAAATCATAGATCAAAATATTATCTACATTTCGCTCGGGAGAGCTTTTAATCAAACAGTTTTAAAAATAAACGACAAAACAAGATAAAAATCTTCATCGCTATATCTAATATCTTGTCAGAGCGGTTTGCTGAGAGGGATTAGGAGACAGCGACAAAACGACGAGCGCTGCCGCCCAAACTGCCGCCGAAACGTGTACGACATCTCATTCTAAACTCTGCGCCACATACGTTTAGGATAAAAATTCGATTGATGAAAGGTTCGAACGGCATAATTATATTCTAATGTCAAGGAATTCGGAATGATTTTATAGGATAGTGATCCGTCACCGATAACGCGGCGCGTCTGGTGACAAGTGAGGCTCTCGCGTGTTATCTGTGTTATTATTTTTTATCGAGCCCACCGATCTATTTCTAACCAAATTATTTATTTATGACGTGTCTGTCCATTGTCTATGGAATTACGTGAAAAAAGACGCACGAACCTTATCCTGTACAAACAAAATTAAGTTCTGCCACGATAATAAAACTAATCAATGCAATGTTAAAATGAATTAATATTTAATTATGCAAATCAGTAATTATAATCTGTATTAATAACTAAAGTCATGCATTTTCGTTAGTAATAACAGTTCGGCGCAATAACGAGGAAATATGGGGCAGGCTTAATGAGGCGATAGCACAAATCACCACCCGTGAAACATTATTAACGATTATCATGAAATGTCTTGTGTAATGGTGCCGACTGCCGACTGTCGACTGCTGAGAACACTGCCATCGACACTTTTCCATGCCCTTAGCTTTGTAACCAATTAAAACAAAATAATATGAAGCTTACTTGCACATAATATTGTTAGAACTCTATATAAAAGCTAGGTTGACCTTAAGGTATAAATCTTGTCTTTAAGGTGTAAATGCAGCAAAAATCTTAATATTACTTACACATCATAAATAGGGCAAAGATTTACTAAGTTCTAGAAAATTCTAAAAAAATATTTAATAATTGTGTATGATACGGTATTCTTCTTATAACTCTACAATTTCATAAACACCAAATATTTCATTTGTTTACTGTAATATTTTTTGACATAATATCTACACTGTATAATATGAAATAGTTATGTTCCATAAATTTTATCTAATATTTCACACTGGCTATTTCAAATAGCATTTTTCGTTGTTATTTTAATTTATATTTTAACGCCGGATATGTTTTCTTATCAGGAATAAATTAGGATATATTTCAATCACACCAAACGCACCGCCATATGAAATAATAATTCAATTTACCAATTAAAGGAGGGTGTATACTAAGATATAATATATTTATGTATCTTTAAAGTGAAAGTGAAATTGACTTAAAAATAAAAGAAGATTCGTCGAGAAAACATTAAAAATGCAATCACATTATTTGACTAATATATTGTCAAGATAGCGTTAAGGAAAAATACCTACTCACACTTCGCAGTTAAGTACCTACCTAAGTTTAACTAAAAGGCTTAACTTTACTATCGTAATTACAGCTACTTGTACAAATCACAAGCAGCTCCCTATCAAATTGCCAAGGCCTTTAGTTATTGAATTTCGTCGCTTGATTAAAGCTTTTATTGCATCTCAAACTAATCATGTTAAAACCATTTTTAGAAATTAGACAAGGTTATACTTAAATTGGGTCAAAGTGTCGCACGTCACGCGACCTTTAAGCCGCTTCTACACGTCGCCGATCTGCAGGAATCATTTAAAGGAGCCCTCAAAGAAACTTTTGATTTTGAGCATGCAAATGCGAAAAATAAAGTGCAATTTTTCTTCCAATGCTTCAATTCAATACAGCAAGCCAACTGGCCAGCTTACGCATCTGCTTTGCCGAATTATTACTAATTCGGCAAAGCAGATGCGTGTAATTGCGGCTTAAGAGCCTTATCAGCGCGTTGTGGACTTAATTAGGGTTGTACTAATTGTTGTTTATAGTTGTAGTAAGAGGTAGCCACGGCGAGTCAGGCCGACACGAAAACGTCGAAATGACCCTCATCATTGGCCCTATTAGCATTTCACATACTACGCATTAGTGATTATTACGGTGGTTAACTTTTACAACTATTAAAAGGCAGTGACTAGGTAAGATGCTATAGATAGCAATTACAAGCCAAGGCTACGTCGACCATAAATAAGAGTTGCCGCTACTAAAATTCGTGGACTGTGTTGGGGTTAGTCGTTAACCGTTTGTGTTATCCAGTGTTTGGTCGAACCGTTTACATTTCTACTGAACTAGGTTATGGTAATTTGAAGAAATGCATCATGGAGAATACTCTAGGTTTATCTTTTCAATTTTTTGGGATATACAGTATACCTACTTAAGATTACTATCGAAAGCAATATTGTGTAACCTTTCAGCTTACATCCTAAAAGCAATATATAATCGTTTTATTATGTCTCCAGCCTACCTAACCTTTACAAATCTGTTACGCACGTTACTCATAAGTTACATAAAAATTCCTACTAAATTTAGACCACCCAATAAAGATATGACTACGCATACTTTGAGTCCAAAAAAGGAACTGCACAAGTCATTTAGTAGCTACTTAGCAATAGGATTACAAGCGCGATAACGTCACGTCAGTCATGACGAGCAGCTGGACTGACGGATGAGTTGGCGATCCAAGTCGGCCGAATACTAATGAGGTAACTCGACTCTCCACCTGTCCCTCCAACTCCCCTCCTGGAATTATCGGCACCATCGGATATTATGTTTCTATGAGACAAGTAGGTCAGCTTATGCAAATCACCAAAGATCTCTGGGAATTCGCAAGCTTCATAGCTTACTCAGCAATCTCCAAATATTTGCACCACAACATTGTCGGTATCAGCTTGTATTTTTACGTCGCTAAGCCGTGATTTAGTGGATACGCGGCGAGACATCATCAGGTGTCCGGTGCGGGGAGGCGGGCAGCGCGGGCGCAGCGGGGTCATCAATCATCGTACATCGCTCGCGACGTCCCGTGACCGATTCCAACTCAAACACAATTGTGCCCATGCCACCCACGAGTTCTTGCGAAACGTGTCAAATAAATGTTTCGCCTTTGTCCTCTTTGTCCAAACACTGAATAGGAACTCTGGTTTTTTCGAGGTTACACGTTTGACGTTACTAATGTCAAGTACTATAATTTGCTTTTAATTCACGTGTTATAAGAATAGAATTGTTATAACAGGTGAATTATATTCGAGCGCATGACGTCATTTTAGTCAACATATTCGTAAAATATAAATAATAATAATTATTATAGTAGGTAATTGTAGAAAAGTGTTAACCCCATGTCCCCAGTCATTAAAAAGTTAATCTTCACGGGGTTTTGACATAAATTACCTCAAGTTTTAATTGAACACTTCTATTATTCATTGCGGAGCTTCATTTCCTCGAAGAGTGTCCAAAATGTCCACAAATAGAGTTTATCAGCTTTTATTCGAAAATTATTCATACTTCTTTTCAACAGGAACAGTTTTTTGTGTATAATAATTTATGAACACAAACAAACATTTACAATGGCTCTCCTACCAACTCCCCGCTGAGATTGGCCAACGTAAACGTTCTAAAACTGTTAATAGGGGCCGTATTAAGTTTTTTCTAATATTTTATAGCAGTTCGTTTTTAATTTTAATAATTCTATAACTGACGCCGAGATGGATATCTGTTTGCTTAACACATTTTGCCCGTTAACGTTTTTTCTTTGCATAACATTATAGATAATGATAAAATGAACGAATGAACGAGAATGATTTGTTTCTCTGTATTTATACAGGTACGAGTAGAGAATAGAACTATTATTTTGCAAAAATAAAAGACGTGCTAAGGTAATATGAGGTAACAAAGGCCAGCCAAAGTAATAATTAATCTCGTGCGTCTAGTTTATGCGCGAGTCGCAATCGGAGGAAATTAACGACGACTGTAATTAAAACGGATCGCCTTACCGAATCAATAAAGTCACGATAAGCAAATTAATTGTTCTGGGACCCCGCGCCACGTTGATTCATAGGTTTGTGCGGCTGCCGCATACGAGCTCTCTATTACCAAATTTCAATATTATGAATGTAATCTCTGTCTCTCAAGTCTCAACATAATACGGAATACCTAGTTTCGACTTTTGGACAGTCCCCAAGATACTGTGTATAAAATCTTAAGAATACATATATCAAATAAAACTATCATATATCATATAAAACTTTACAGAAAAAGCTTCCCCAAAACCAAGTATTTAAATTCAAATAACAGAACGAAATCGTCATAATGTGAGCAATCAAATGATCGGATCAAAATGATGTTTTCTTCAATAAAGTTATTAATAATCACGACCTCGTTAACCGCTAAGGGCGCAGCGAGTGTAAGTATAGACTCATTCGTAATAAAGATATTATATTGCCGGCGGCGAACTCTCCCGAGGGTAACGAATCGGTCGACCGATTAACTCTTAAACGACAAAAAGAGGAACTCCCTGCCCGCAGCCCTCTCGTTCGGGGGAAAACTAAGCCACGACTTCCGCTAATTATTCTGGAGAGTCGTTCCGCAAATATCGCCGTCCCTCTCGCACCCCGCGATCCGATGCACATCTCTGCAAAAACTGTCTGAAAACCAAAATTTTCCTTACCCGACGGGCGGTCATATTTCTTCCCTCTCGCTCCCATTAAACACACCGTAAACGCTTTCCTTTTTTCACGCCCTCACTCTAATAGAAAGGCAAATTACGAGCTTACAGGCGCGGACGGGTGGCGATGTACGAAACCGCCGCAACCGTGCATCGCGCGTCCCGCTCTCGCACGTCGCCGGCCATAACTCCGCGCCGTTTCAGTGTAGGGGTTGACTACGTGAACTTTCACGTCATATGTTTATGTTCGTGCTTCGTGCGAGCTACCTTAAAATGGAATACGTACGAGAATATTTTGCAACGTGAAAATACTTCTAGTTATGAGAACAATAGAAACAAAATTTCACGATAGCTTTTTCACGACAATGTTTGTGAATCGAGACGTAATACCAAAAGTCTTATAAGAACAATCGATCGAACTAAAGGACGAAGATAATAGGCTTCAATAATTCAACACAGGCTATCATAATTTGTAATAAATGACACAGATTGTCCCCGCCGTCCTCGACTGTGAGTGTACCGAGTGAGCGGTATCCGTGGCGTGTGGTAATAACCACCAGCGCCGACGGTTGATGAGCGCCTCGCGTGACGTCACTAACTATTATGCCTGTCATTTCCCTATATTATTTTCATATACGTCGCAGTAACTATAGAGCGCTGATATTAAATGATTGTCACCGACTTCCACGCTCTAACAAGTGGTATAAAATGTAGATATTTGTCAAAATAAATGGTTTATAAGTGTGTACCATGAACTTTAACTTAAGGACAATTCAGACCGCAACGCTACGCGTAGAATAATAGATGCATTTCTAAATTTGTACTGAATTGGCAGATTTCAATTGCGTGAGACGTCTTGCAAATCTGTCAAATCCATACAAATTTAGAAATGCATCTACGCGTCGCATTGCGGTCTGAACTAACCCTAACTCGTTCAATTACGCTTGAATTTAGAAAACACAAAAATGTAGAGTTCTTATGCTCTACTTTACTCGTAATCACCCCTTGTTACAACTGAAAACAATAATAATATTACATTCAGAAATTCATCATTACACTATTAATAATGAAAGAAGGAATAAAATAAGAAATATTATCTAATGTTCTTATTGAATGCTCTACAAGCCTATAATTGTCTTACCATAAACTGTGCATGTTCTAGCTTAAGTATATTTTTAATGTATTTCTGTGTTTTGCTGTATGAGAGTCTAATAAATAAATAAATAAGCGTTAAAGTATTAGTTTGGGTAAATCTAAAATGAAAACTAAGGCTTCGTTATCCGCCCGAATATACAGTTGAGTTCAAAATACAAGAGAGTTGTAACTTGTTATAAAGAGCCCGTTTACTGACTTACAGAGTACCTAGTGGTGACTTAATCTGAATAAGTAACGAGCAAATACTATTACCCCAATCATAATGTGGTAGTTGATATGAATGACCGTCATTTTCGAGTTATCGACTTAACGCCACGCCACGGAAATGGAAAATAATGACTTCATTGCCGTTGCTGGGTGTTGGGTGGTGCTACTAACAAACGTAATTTGGTCACATTAAGCGTCATTTCGAAAAAACTGACTACCGTGCGTGTACAAACCTCTTTAGTTATTGAAGCTTTACTTTGAAAAGAAGAAGATTACCGAGGCTACTGACCTAGCGTTGCACAGGTACTATAAATTTTTTATATCAGTAAAAAAATAATTGTACAAACATAATATCATTTGAAATACAAATAAAATAATTCAACTAATAATAATAACGAGTAACTAATTTCGCATAAAATGATGCTTCCTAATCTGCAGTAAATAAAAACATTTCAAAGTCTAAAGGTGTTAAGGTAATAAACAAAAACAAATTATGAGCTAATCAGTAGAAAGTTAACAGTTCTGTAACATCTGCTCATCATCTCGTTCTTTAATCACCGCAAGCTACTCAGTTCCGACCGCGCTGTTTTTGTCCCGAATCCTTATCGACCACCGGAGTTGACATATTTCATTTTTTGGGGTAGCTGTGAAAATGTAATGCCGGGCTTAAAATGCACCATACGACAGCTCGTATGCCCGTCCCTGTCTTCGCCATACGGGGGAAACGAGACGGCCACACTACGGTAACCATTTTAGCGCCTGCGGCTAGGATCATTTCAGAAAGTTCACGGTGCAACTGCTTCCGCTTATTTTAAAAATTTATGGATACAAATAAATTAAGCTTTATTTCGAAGCTATTTTCAACGTTGTACGTGTTCAAACTCCATTATTTACAATGACAGTTCTAGCAAGATAGACGACTTTATACAGTGTAAACGCAACTGTAATTTGATGAAGCGAAAATTAGATTTTCTTTTGCCATTTTTAAAGAAAATCGCATTTAGCAAACTTTGCAGAAAATAGCAATTCTGTTCCTTGCATTACTAGAGTCTGGAGACGCCCAAAATCAACTCCACAAGTAACATTCCCAGATGTCAACTATTAACAAGATTCAGAATAAGGTCAGGCACGAGCGGTAACGAGCGGGCCGGCCACAATGGCTCGTTTGGCCAACAATGCCGCCTCCTCGCGGCCCACTTCATTACGCACGTATTGTGCTCCTGAACTATGACTCTCCGCCGGTGGCCCACCTTTGTCTAAGATAATCTCGATTGAGCTTTTAACGCCTTATTACACTCGTACAATAGCCCGATCTATCGCTCGATTGCCAGCTCGATAAACACTAGATAACGATTGATTAGAGCCGTAATCGATTAATCATCGTTTTCGTCGGAATCTATGACACAATATTTGACTACTATATATATGTTACTAAGGCATTATGTATAATAGTTTTATTTTCGTTACAGAATCTTATCTTGTAACGATAACTGTGTGTATAAGAGAAAACCGGCTAAGTGTGAATCGGATTTGCGCATGTAGAATCCTTTAAAAAATTTGTTGTGACTTGTGGTATGTAATATATGTAAATAGAAATGTGTAAATTGAAATATCTGCTTAATTTATGCAGAGGCGTAGTCACAGTAGGCGTAGGAGGGCACCCCCGCACTTTTCGCATGCAGTTGCCACTTGCCATACAATACCTAACTAATTGTACGTCGACAGACCACTGCCACTATCTTGTATCCACGTAAAATATTGAATTACAAAACGAATAGGCATAATGATACAATGGAGGTAAATAATCTTTGTTAACCTTTGTGTAAGGGGGCGTCCACAAATTACGTGAGGTATTTTTTCGAATTTTCAGACCCTCCCTGCCCCCCTGGTGAGATTTCGTGAGATTATATTCAACCCCCTCCCCCACCCCCCAATCTCACGTGAGATTTTTCATAATGTGGGTTTCTTACGTGAACGAGTTGGATTGTTTGACAGTCAGTACCTAGATGTATAACGTCAAAGTATGAATGAAATTATTTTATTTCGAACGAATTAGTGAATGATCTTAATCGTATTACGATTACGCTAACGTAAATCTTAAGCATACCTACGTACAATCTGGACGAAATGGACTAAAATAGTAGGTATATTTTTTTTTGTAACAATGAGAAACAAAATTACCTACGTGAGATTTGCTGAGACCCCCTCCCCCCTCACGTAATTTGTGGACGCCCCCTAATCTATTTCTTGAGTTTGTAGTTTGTTAATCATGTAGGACGATCGAAAATACCAAATCAAATATTTCATTACTTATGCAATTTTAGTTTATTAAATTTAAAGAAGTTAGAAACTGTTAACAACAAACGTGAACTCTACAAAAACCTTAATAATTTCGACTCTTTTTAGTCTTTCCCTGGCTTACGTAAGATTTTGCGTGTAATTTACCGTGATTGAGCATTATCTTGTAAATTAGGTATCATAAAAGTCATAACGAGAGTTGTTACGAGAGGTTATCAGATCCCGATGATTACGTCATCAATCTCCGTCAGCTTTCAACGGGAGCGGTGAAGAGACGGACATGTGAGGTCACTAATAACGGATAGCCGTTAAACGATTTGATGACTCAAATCATAGTAATTAACACCTCAATGAGTTAAATAAACTAGTAGCAATAACTTTACAGAGATCATAATATTAACAAGATAAATATTATAATGTTTATAAAGCTGTGATTAACCTTTATCCAGTTTGTCATTAGCTCTACATTCCACAATCATAACATAAACGTATGTAAAAATAATTTTATTTCCGTTTAGTTCCAACAAAACGCAGTCAACATGAATCATTTAACATTCCCAATGGATTAATATTGTGACAGGTTATTTAGATTAATATAAGATTAATGTTGTACCGAATGTGAGAACCGTACAGGCGGACAAACGAACAGTAGCTGACAGTTCGCGGCGCGGCGAATCGCGGGCGTGGGTGACGCTTTGTGCAGGTATCACTTCATTTTCTCTTATTAAATTCCTCCAGTAGCAGGGCTGGGTAAGCAGCACTTGTAGCATTTGCTACGGGCCTCACGTGTCGCGATCCGCAACTGTTATTTTTAACATAGTAAAAGCGGTGCTTAAATTAACAATTCTGGTGTCAAAAACTAAAGAATACGTTTCTGTTATGCTAAGTACCTACCTACTCACATACGGTTTTGCTCAATCGAGCAATAACGTCGAGCAAAACCCGCGGCTCAGGCTTTCGTCCACACATTCAGCATTACTCGATAGTTTTATTCTAAATCGATATATTTCATTCCATCAATCCTTCGAGCGGTTCGATGCGAACTTCGAGCTGTCAGTTTTGCGGTCCACACAGTAATTATTACTCGATTTGGAGTTAAACTATCGAGCCAAACCGTATGTGAGTACTTAGCATAAGGCCTTTAACTTAAGAAACTAAGGTGAACCAGGATGGGGCCCCCGCGACCCGCCAGCAATTGCTACGGGCCCCGAGCTAACTGAATGCGACACTGCCAGTAGCTCTTTTAACATTAATCACGAATTCACGACGCCTTTTATAATTGTCTGACGTGGAGTCGTAGCTCATTTCTCAATACCTACGCATCAATGTTTGTTTTGATATTATGTTCATAACAATAGTATTGGAGCCTTTTCAATTAATTGAAACTAATGACTATTCTTACAATATACAGAATTGCTTCTCGAATAATACTGACTATGGCGGAATAGAGTAGATAATTATAGGCTAGGCATGTGTTTTAATAATTTGTGATTTGTGAACAGTTTTGCTCTGTTCACTCTGTAGTCTTGTATCTACTCTCTATGCTCTACTTTTGGATTTAAAAGTAGACTTATAAAAATGCGTTCATTTTCAAGTCAGATTTTTTTTAATATCATGACTGGAGTCATCAGTAAACAACATTTTTCGATGATTAAGTACTAAACATCATAATGATGTATTTCATATCATTACCACGTCGTCAAATAGTCCAATTATTAATGATAACCATTAACAATAAAATAAATTATATGATCTATAATTATAGTTTCCTATCATTAGCATCACAGGTAGCGAGCGGTTCTAAAATATTTATTTATATAATAAATCGTTCGTGGTTCATTTACCTTGTATTTGCCGGCTATATTGCCAATTAAGGTGAAATAACAGTAAAACTGGGACCATTATTATATCGATTGGCCATATAAAGTGTAGTGATTACAAGGTTTTAACTGGTCCACATTATTTGCTCTTTTCTGTTCCATTCAATTCAATTTTAAACACAATAACCGAAAAGTGGACTTTATTATCTTAGTTAGTAATATTATGTAAATACTTTGCTTAATTTTCAATCAAACTTTTGTACCCAGTAATTTTGTACTTACTTGATTTTAATTAATCCTTTGTTGGGTAAAATCATGTATGAGTAGTCTCAAATAATATAAGCGTGCTTTAATTCCAAATTGTGTTTTAATTTCAACATAATAATTAGTAGGTAATTACTATTATTAAATGTTATATGTTTTACAAAATGATAATTTATAATAGATTCTTAAGAAGATGGTGACGTAGATTATTATAGGTATTAACAAAACTCGATAATTTTACTTAATGGAAATATTTCTTTCTTTCTTTGCATTCAACATGGACGGGCTCCGATTTGGAATTGTCACGAAGGACACACTAAAGAGTAAGGTGGATATTCACATTAAAGTGTAAGGTGAAAGCAATTACAGAAGAATTACAGACTTTTAGTGACAACTGACAGTATAGACAGACCATTACAGTCATAATAATTATTGTGAAAGGGCGTGCAAATTTTTATGAGGACAAAACTATTGCTTAGAATTAAGATTCATTCTCGATAAAAAAATAAGAATTATACTTAACTAGTTATTGCCCGCAACTTAATCCAAGTACCATTACATACCATCGAAATTCGAAACCGTATGCGTATGTAGAATCAATACTTTGTAGACACAAGGTTTAGGGAAATCGTATATATTTCATTATACGAATATGTTTCTGTAGCAAGGTGCAACTGACGCAGCATGGGTCCAGATCGTGGTACTAATTCAAAATTATTCGTTCGAAGACCCAAGACATGCGATAGTGAGAAATAATGATGTTCGATATCAAATGTTTTGATAGCATTTCTATCGGTGGAATTCAAAAAAAAAATCTGTCTGTAAAGAAAACAGAAAGTTTGTTTTTCTTTGATTACTATTATGCTTGAACAGCTCGATGCAACGATGTGATAACTTTATTCTGTAGACATATAAAATTATTAGATAGTTTGCGCTTAAATTTCAGCTGTATTGCTTAAGATTTAGGGCCTGTTTCAACACTTTCTGATGAAGTGCCGAAAAGGCTATTCACAGCTTTCTTGACAGATTCTCCATACTTCATCCACCAGTGTCAAGTTGAGTGGTGAATAGCCTATTCGGCACTTATCAGGAAGTGGTGAAACAGGCCCATAGCCTTATATTTTTATTAGCTAATTATTATCTATGTAACACATTCTTTAGGACAATACGAGTATATTAACATCGCAATCAAAATCTTCACATATGAATATGCGTGCAAAACTCGCGTTACTCATTCGATTAACTTTAATCAAACCACCTGTTGTATTTAAAAAGTTTAATAACCATCGGAACCGTCAGCGGCCATTGTAGAACCACCGAGCGGTAATAACAAATACAGTTTATAACGTTCAACACCTTGCCCGAACCAGCTGCGGATTCATAACTCGTGTCTTTTTGACTCGATATATTCAATCAAACAAACTACCGGATGAGACTCGTAATTTGATCGTGTTGATATTGGCCTTTAGTCGATTTGCATTCGATTATTTCGACATCGCAGTTAGAAATTAATAGCGTATGCCGTATAGCAGGGTTTCTCAAAGTGGGCTACGCGAAACGCCCGATTCGCCATTTGAGGGCAGGGGGTTCGCGACAAGATTTACGTAATGGTGGCTTGATAACTGGAAGGCACGCACAGCACTCTTTTAGCACTTTATGTGTTTCATTAGTTAGTAAGGGGTTCGCTGTCACCTGGAAATTTTAACAGGGGTTCGTGGAGCCGAAAGTTTGAGAAACCCTGCCGTATAGGATTTTACATCCCCGCGACTTGTGAATCGCAAAATTTCGTCTGGCAGAAATTCTGCTGCATTCAGTTTCATTCAAAAGTCTTTTTTTTTTCAAAAAAAAATTTTACTCACACGAGTGTAATTTTGTGAACTTCATGATTTGTATGAAAAGATACCTAATATTTACGCGACCGAAATTCTGCGACTCACAGCTCACAAATTACGCTCATTTGGCTTCACCCTAAGCGATGAGTTGATATTTTGTATGAAAAGATATTTAGGTACGCGACCGAAATTCTGCGACTCACAACTCACAAATTACGATCGTTTGGCTTCACCCTAAGCGATGAGTTATGTAAAATTATATTTTTTTTTCATTTCTTACTTCACTGTCGAAATTACTTGTATAATATACCTAGGTCCTGTTTATGAATCGGGCAAATATTAAGTAAGTATTATTTATTAATCTTACTTAAAATGTTGCTTTGCTCGCGTTAAAGTCTTTTCCTTTACAAACTGTAAATTACAACTTTTGGCACAATTATGAGTAACATTTGATAATTTTTAATAGACTTAAAAATGATATACTTGTCTAGTTGTTAGTTGGTCTACACTTCTACTTTAATGCTAATATGCTAATACTATAATAATAAATTCTAAATTACAGTAGGTACACGTAGTCAGGTACTTTTTGCAGAGGAACTAATTTTCCTCGCTACAGCTAGTACTTTTTGCACCTGGGATAAATCATAAAAATATCGCAACAATGTACGAAGTTGACGACCTTTAATTGTATTTTCCTACTTAACATGTTTATTGGCGATCACACCGCCGTTAAAGTGGCGTCACTCGTTCGTCGATACATTGTATGTACTTCTGTGGAAATCGTGTTTACAATCGCATATTAACAAGTTATAAGGCCGCTATAAAATTATATTACCCGGTACCTAGATACCGATGTTAGTGGGAAACTGCCAGCGACTGGTAATCTATGATATAACGAGAATCACAATTTGTAGGGGCTTAACGTAGCTGCATCTTTGGTTAAAAAATAACCGCTTGTGTATATTAGTTTATCCTTAGTAATATTGTAAGGGAAAATGTCTCTGTTACCTCTTCATACTTCACCGATGAACCGATTTTGACAAAATCAAATATTCAGATACCTTTAATCTCGGAAAAGGCCTTAAGATTTTATCACGGAACATATACGGTTACGGTACGGTTTCCGCACGATCGTCTTGGAAAAGGATTATAAAATTAAAACGGGTTCCGCACGATTATCTAATTTCGGCGCAAAGAAGTTACTGGAAATATACTAATAACCTATATTATACTCGTCTGGTAAGTTGAACTTAATACCTATTATAAGTTAGAAGTTATAATATAACACAGCAGCGTTAGGGTCAATTTAGACCGCAACGCGACGCGTACATGCATTTCTAAATTTCTACTGAATCGACAGATTTCGTGAGCGTGAGACTTCTTGCAATTCTGTCAAATCCATACAAATTTAGAAATGCATCTACGCGTCGCGTTGCGGTCTGAATTGACCCTTAGGTGATAGGTCCAAATATGGAGTATCATACTGAAGGTCAACATCACATAAATCGTCCACCAGTTACGTCTTAACAAAGTCGGGCGCGAGGTGGCCGACAGTAAATCAAAACGACGCCCAAAAAATACAAAACACGACCCAGGAGTTGGGAGTTGGGACAGACTGACGGTTCCCGCGAGCGGTAGTGATGTGCCGTCAAACAGAATACGTCGATATTCGCCACGGTGACTCCGTTCAAAATGATTTTGTATTTTATAAAAACAATGCCTCGGTCAGCTCAGACCGCATCGTGATGCCGGCCGTGATATGAATTTCTAAATTTGTATTTAACTAGATGACTGCGTTTGCGCCAAAATAAGCTTACCGCGTGGAAACCGTGCATTTTTCCAAGATAAAGTTATCCTATGTCCTTTCCCGGGACTCAAAGTATCCTCATAGCAAATTAAGCAGAATCGGTTCAGCGGTTTGAGCGAAAAGAGGTAACAGACAGACAGAGATACTTTCGCATTTATAATATTAGTATGGATATGGATGTGTTCAAAAAAGCTAATTTGTAGCTAGTGTTTTTTTCTGCATTTCTGAAGAAGCTGCTAATTATTGTCATGTATATTATTATGTATCGACATTATTGAGATATAATATAGACGATACATCTCTGATAACATGAAAAGGATTGTTGTCCGCAATAAAAAAGATAAAGCGTATTACGGGATGTCCGAAGATAAGGACAGCGTGAGCATTTCCATAAGGCTGTCGTAAAATGCTCACAGTGACACTTCCCACTTTAGCAATAATATTTTCTCATCTCTACATCATCCACCAAAATATTATCGAACGCAAAAATCCTGTAATTTGTATGAGTTTTTTTAAGAATAAAATACGTATATTTCTTTTACTTTTAAACTTTCATTTTATGAGAATATTTTACCGTAAAGTTTAAACAAAAAATAGTATTTACGTCATGAAATTAATTAAAATTCTAGAATTTTTTCATTAGCCGTCGTTACATGCTCGAGCCGCATTACACGGTAGTCGAGACTAAATTAATGCTTGTAATATACTAATTACTACAGATGTAGCAGTCTACACGAAAATATTAAATATATATTCTTTTAATTACAATAATATTTAAATTACGGACCACTTTTTACTCATACGGAATGTTGAGGTTTTTTTACACAGAATGTTCATAGTAATTGTGAAATAAAATAGAGTTAGATAATAGGCCTGGAGATAGTGACACAAAATTCTTGGTCATTTGTGCCAGTATGGCAGTTTTACAGGGGTATAATTACGTAAAGGCAAAAAGGAAAATGATGGTCACAGCGCTCGCACTGGCAGCCCAAACGCGTGGGCGTTAATCGAACGTGTCGGATAAATAACGAGTGTCGAACGATTTGTTCCACAAAAATGCTTGTATTTTCAGATAGTCGAAAAAAAATAAGTGGGCGAAAGCGTAATGCCATACTTGTCGGGTGCGGCTTACAGCCCGCTATACCGATGCGAATACGTTAATTTTAATAAAAAAATTGAACCATTTGTACCAGGCTAATTTTTGCATAGCTAATCATCGTCGAGTAGCCATTCACGAAAATCACCTTGCCATACTTTTCCGACAGCGCCCAATGGCCGCCATACCACTGCAAAGGTGTAAGTTTTTTTTTTTTCGCCAAACGATTTGTACCACCCTGAAACTTTTTTTAACAGTTCCCTGTATGATCATAAATAGGAGTCTGATAATGCCATACCTGTGGGAGGCAGCGAATGTAAATAATATTTTTTTCAAAATCTTAAGATTTCATACGTAATTCAAACGGTTTTTCAAGTATGGCGCCACTTTTTCCTTCTACTACAAGTATGGCAAATATAATAATGGTCACATTGTATCGTATAATTTCCAAAAATCCAAATGCCATACTGGTACAAATCGTCCAATTTTTATCACTTTTTTGCTCAAGTCCGATAGTCATCCCGCCCCATGGTTACAATCTATAACAAATTTTTTTTTTTGTACAATTGCCAAATGACGAGACTACATGATGTCATGATGTAAAAAATGATTTTACGTATCTTATAGTCGTATTTTTAAAACGTGTCAAATAAATAAGTATTTCAAGTATGGCAGCACTTTTTCCCCCTACTAGAAGTATGGGAAAAATAATAACGGTCATATTTTGTCAAATACTTTTAAAAAATTTAAATGCCATACTGGCACAAATCGTTTGGCGAAAAAAAAACTTACACCTTTGCAGTGGTATGGCGGCCATTGGGCGCTGTCGGAAAAGTATGGCAAGGTGATTTTCGTGAATGGCTACTCGACGATGATTAGCTATGCAAAAATTAGTCTGGTACAAATGGTTCAATTTTTTTATTAAAATTAACGTATGGCGGGCTGTAAGCCGCACCCGACAAGTATGGCATTACGCTTTCGCCTACTTATTTTTTTTCGACTATCTGAAAATACAAGCACTTTTGTGGAACAAATCGTTCGAGACTCGTTATTTATCCGACACGTTCGATTAACGCCCACGCGTTTGGGCTGCCAGTGCGAGCGCTATGACCATCATTTTCCTTTTTGCCTTACGTAATTATACCCCTGTAAAACCGCCATACTGGCACAAATGACCAAGAATTTTGTATCACTATCTCCAGGCCTATAACCGACTCTTTCTCTTTATTTTATGCTAACTACAGTTGGTACGCAAATCCGTTGCTTGAAAATTCGGTCACCGCGCGAAAATCGCATATTTTCCTAGGATTAAAAGTATCCTATGTCCTTTTCCGGGAATCAAAGTATCTCCGTACCAAATTTCAGCAAAAGCGGTTCATCGATTTGGGTGTAAAGAGGTAACAGACAAACACAAGTCCTATAATGTTGGTTCGGCGTATGTGCCTATAATTTCATCTATATTTTTGCAACAGTCTCACAGGAATTTAAAATTAATTGATAGCATTGTAAGCAATTTAAAAACACGCTTCAGCACCCTCCCCGGTTAAATTTGTCTCTGATATCCCATTTTGATTAGATGTCTCGATTTATCCCTTGTTTACAATTTTATACCACGCGTAAACTGCATTGAGACTTGGATAATATCCGCACTTTTTAATAGTGTAGGGATTAATATGAAATATACTTACTTAAAGCTTACATTTCATACAAATAAGATCGGTTATGAAGTTTGATGTTATTAAAATTTACACACGCCTACATGGTATTAAAATATTGCCATCTCAAATACATGAATTTACATAATCTATTTTATAATAAGTATACCTACTATTTGCCTACTTTCAGAACAAAATTTTCATTTGTAAATGAAAAGGTATCTGTAACAATCCTAAATGATCCTACCACGTAACTATTTTTATACATATTTATGTGTATTTAAAGTTGACTCAGCTCGAATGTCATGATATGAAAAGTATCAAAACTGTTCACTGGTGTCGACTGTCGAGCAATGAGTGTAACAATGGAGCGTCCCCCGGGATGGAACCTCGCGGCAGTGATTTAGACTAACTACACTTGTTGCGACGCGCCACACAACACTACAATACAGATTAAATGCTTGCTCTGCATTTACAATCAATTTTATTAATTTTAAAGTGATACAACCAAACTATTTTGCTATTATAACGCCATCTCGTACACTGTACAGTCTCTTCTGGTACTGACTAGTAGGTACAGTAAGGAGAATCTATTACACTCTGGAGTAGGGACTAGTCTACAGACATTTGTGGTTTAGTGGTCGTTGACCACTACATCTATATCGATACGGCTAGAAATGACGTTTTATGAATTTGTACTTTGATTCAAGTTACAGACTTGAAGTCAAAGTATGAAAAAACTTAAGTTGAAACGTAACCAAATATAACAAAGGCAATACTTCACAAACTGATTTATGGTATTAAAAGTCAGGGGATCCCCTAAAAGACTTGTTCCCGTCAAAACTAGACGGGGGCTCCCGATGGCAATTTTCCGCTCACCGCCCGCGCCGGCGCGCAATTATTTAGATAAACTCTCGGCGTGACTATAAAAACATCTTCCCCCGCCGCTGTCTCCCGGACAATTTATGTCGGGGCATTACGCCGGTTACGATAAAAATGTACTTTTAATTTATCTCGTTAAAGGGTTGAAGGACGATGGGGTTCGCGGAGTAATTGCTCCAAAATTAGCCACTCCGTCTAATGAATCCATTATGTACCCCATTCCCTTGATTATGCGGAATCGAACTTCAATTTTGTTACTTTGACTGTTTAAATTTTAAAACACGTTGGATACTTTAGTTATCCGTTTTGTGGGTACTTATTAAATTTGCAAGCGTACGGCTGCAAATCTGCGATTCGATTGAATGACTAGCGTATTCATAGAATGACACCATTCAATTGAATGACTAAAGGACAACTCGTCAAGACGTTGACTGTGACGTTTAACGTTTTGACTAGAAGTCATATAGTGAAGTCGTTAAATGGGATGCTATTTTTAGTAGCTATTGACGGGGTAGTAATAGGTACATCAACGCTGTCATATTACTTTAAAGTAAATTTAATCGACAAAGTATTATCAACGAAGTGCTAAAAGTATAAGCTGTGTGAGTGGTTTGACGCCCTATTTGTTTTAGTGACAACTAGCGCCGCAGTGGGAAGGAAGTGAAGTACGTTAAATTACCTGACTGATTTCATGTCCGCTATCTTCAAAGGGCTATATTACAAATCGCTAACTAGTTGGACGTTGAGTGAAGATCGTTCAATCGACGTTCGGCCGATACATTCAATTGAATGGTGTCATTCAATGAATGCGCTAGTCATTCAATCGAATCGCAGATTAAACCAGATGACTGCGACATATATAACTTGACCAAATACAAGTGTCTATAATTATTCAGATTTGGTGCGCGGACATTCTGATCCGGTGACAAAGTCTGTTGCAACTTGCAGCTCATGTACTCACCGTCCGGTCTTCGTGATGATCATCTCTGTGCCAAGGTCATGGAACTTGTCCCACAGCTCCTTGGTCTCCAGCTGGCAGTCCACCGTGAGCAGCTCCTCGCAGTTGCATGACGTCACCGGAGGGGGCAGAGGCCGCGCGGGGGAGGGCGTGTCTCGATCGCCTAGATCTGAAGAAAATAGTTATAAGATAAAATATATTTTACACTAGAAGAATACGGAGAGTCCTATTAATTATTGGTGTTAAAAGTGTTTGAATCTAAAAAGCAAATGACATGACAGCCAATGCTGATGTACTTAGTTTTTATAAGCGACTAGCTGTCCCGGCAAACGTTGTTTTGCCATTTAAAGTATTTCCACTTCATCAGCATACAAAATTTTACCCCCTCTTTTGTCCCCTAAGAGGGGTGGGGGGAAAAAATGTTATGTAGCACCGGATGTTAAGTTGGAAAAACAGTTAATAATATAAAGTAAGTCCATTAAAGAAAAAAGTTTACTTAATACAAAATCTGACCCTCTCTTTGGTGGGGGTGGGTGATTTTTATACACCAGATGTTGAGTTGGAAGAAGGCAAATATATCTGCGAAAACCATATGCAAATCAGATCAGTAGTTTTCGTGTTAAAGCAAAAGTCTTATACAAAATCTGACCCCCTCTTTCGTCCCTTTAGAGGGGTGGGAGGAAATTTTTTATACACCAGATGTTAAGTTGGAAGAAGACAAATATATCTGCGAAAACCGCATTCAAATCGGATCAGTAGTTTTCGTGTTAAAGCAAAAGTCTTATACAAAATCTGACCCCCTCTTTTGTCCCTTTAGAGGGGTGGGGGGAAAAAAATTTATACACCAGATGTTAAGTTGGAAGAAGACAAATATATCTGCGAAAACCGCATTCAAATCGGATCAATAGTTTTCGTGTGATAGTGGAACAAACATACAGACAGACAGACAGACAGACAGACAGACAGACAGACAGACAAACAGACAGACAGACAGACAGACAGACAGACAGGCAGACAGGCAGACAGACAGACAGACAAAAAAACTGACCACATTTTTGGCTTGTATAGCGATGTAGTGACACCCTCCGCTTATTATTTTTTGAATATCTTTAATGTACAGAATCGTCATTTCTACAGTTTTATTATATGTATAGATTGTGATAGAAATGGAGTCATATATTAGCAGGGCACCGGATGACGCCAATTTTTATTGGGAATATTTTACTTGTGAGTTGTAACTTGTAAGTAGGTATGGGATAGCTGGTCATCAGGAAATATTATAAAGATACCCTAACTTTATAATATCAATAATATCTCCTGATAAAAACAGCAAAGTTAACAATGATTACATTCGTCAGTATAGCTCCTTCAAAGTATGAGGTAATGTCTTGTGTAAGCTAATCGACAAAACCTCAATCAGAAAGATAGTAAACAATGAATGAGAGTAATATAATCATGTAATTGACTTGTGCCAATATGTTTTCTGCAGCTATTCTAGTTAATTGCATTCATATTATGTATGTGTGAAAATGTTGGGTTTATGTGAACTGTTTATAGCAAAGAGTATCGGTTACTGGAAGCGATATTAACGTATGGTGTGTCACTTAACACTTTGCTCAACGAAGTTTTACACGAATAGTGTTGTAACTTGTATGTAAGGTTTAAGTTTACTCTATTCTTAAAACTAAGTACCTAGGCGGTAGGCACTAATTAGTTATTGTCATTTGTTAAAAAATAATACAAAATAAGCATCTAATAGATATTATACACATAATATAATTAATATCTCTGAAAATAATTGGAAGAATAATGTACAAAAATGCCTTTGTAAAAATTTTCTCCGGCCCGCTAAAAATATGATCCATAGACCATACCTTAAACTCTATCTTATTCTTAACTTAATAATATTACAGACGTATACTCTAATCGGTTTCATTTGAGGTGTCGTGTGACCAAAACATATTACCAAAGGAAGTCAGTTAAAAATACTAAAGTTGTCACTTTTGTGTCTGCGTTCTAAAATATTTCGATGTCTATTCTAATACTTAGATAGCTATGTATTTTATTTATAGCTTAAAGCTTGAATCAAGTACAATTTAGTTTTTACGTTGAGTGGGTACGAGGTATTGTGAGTCAAAAGTGTAATTACTACAGTTCATAATATTATATGCGACTTACACTCACATATTTTATGATAACGGAACATTCGTATTAACTTGATGATTGTAATTTAAAGATAACGTAATGTTAGTTCCGCTGTTTTACAAACACACGGGTGTAACTTAATATCGTTAAGATATGAAATTAAAAGGTATCGATTAAGTATTATGTAATGACTAATGACAATTTTAATGATGATGTACCAACGGATAACTGAGGACATTAAACAGTAGTCAAGTCAAGCGTTAGTCTATTAAAAGCGGCACGCACGCTTTCGAATATTATGCTTATTTTTCTAGTTATTGGGAAATTTCTAATAAAATTATATTATTTAACTAGCGCCCCGTCCCGGCATCGCACGGGTATAAAATATATAGCCTCTGAAAAAATGATTAAAATCGATAGCCTATGATCCTTCACGTGGTCTACTACTTATCTGTGCCAAATAACATAAAAAATTCTCCAGTAGTTCGCGAGATAAGCCCTTTCAAATGATTTCGCCCGTTTTTTTCCACATTCTCCTATTAGTCGTAAGTGATAAAATATGGCATAATGTCCTCAATAATTGGGCTATCTAACACTGAAAGATTTTTTTAAATCGGACCAGTAGTTCCTGAGATTAGCGCGTTCAAGTTTTTCCTTTCAAATAATTTTCCCCGTTTTTTTTCACATTTTCCTCTATTTCTTCGCTCATATTAGTCTTATCGTGATAAAATATAGCCTATAGCCTTCCTCGATAAATGGGCTATCTAACACTGAAAGAATCATCAAAATCCGTTGCGTTGTTTTAAAGATTAAAGGAAACAAAGGGACATGAGGGAAAAAAGCAACTTTTGTTTTATAATATGTCTACTAGCGTCCCGCCCCGGCATCGCACGGGTATAAAATATATAGCCACTGAAAAAATGATTAAAATCGATAGCATATTATGATCCTTCACGTGGTCTACTTCTTATCTGTGCCAAATAACATAAAAATTGCTCCAGTAGTTCGCGAGATAAGCCCTTTCAAATAATTTCCCCCGTTTTTCCACATTCTCCTATTAGTCGTAGCGTGATAAAATGTAGCCTATAGCCTTCCTCAAAAAATGGGCTATTTAACACTGAAAAAAATTTCAAATCGGACCAGTAGCTCCTGAGATTAGCGCGTTCAAGTTAGCCCTTTCAAAAAAATTTCCCCGTCTTTCCACATTTTCCTCTATTTCTTTCCTATTAGTCTTAGCGTGATAAAATATAGCCTATAGCCTTCCTCGATAAATGGGCTATCTAACACTGAAAGAATCATCAAAATCCGTTGCGTAGTTTTAAAGATTAAAGGGAACAAAAGGACCTTGTCCCTTTGTTCGCAAATGTCGCAGCCAACTGGTTTAAATAGCCGTTCAATCAAACAGCTAGCCCTTTGACTGAACAACGTCATTCAATCACACGTCTAGCTTTTTAATTGAATATTTCAGTCGCTCAAAACGTTCAACACTACAGCTGATTCAAAATCAGCCGTTTGATTGAATTAGTTCAGCGCTGACCACCGCGGCGCTAGGTGCGTTTTGTTTACAATATGGCGTCAACTAGCCGGTATTTTGTGATTATATTAAGATAGTTTTCGTAAATATACGTTACAAGTGTTATCAAAGTGACAGATATTATGGGAGCACATAGAGTAAATCAAAATTAAAACAAATATTCGAGGAGAAATTACGGGATTATGAAGTGCATCACCAAGGTACTTATTGCAATTTTACGTTTAATATTACGTTTGTGTAATAATAACACTAAACTAATGGTCACCTTAGTTAATTTGCCATTTAACCAGTTAGCTAAGCGTCGTCTAGCTGTAGTGTTGAACGTTGCAGTCAACAAGTCGGCTAAATGACGTATAGCCGTGTGATTGAATGGCGTTGTTCAGTCAAAGGGCTGTTTGATTGAACGGCTTTTTTAACCAGTGGACTGCGACATAATATACACGACGCGCACACCTTTTAAGAGTTAAGACCCCAATGCGAAACTGGACGCATATGTCTACAAATTAACATATTGTCTTAAAGTTTTAACCGACTAAAGATCTTAAAGTTGTGCGAAGCGTTATCCACCGGCAAAATATGTGTTCCCTGTACATTGTAGAATGAATTTGGTTGGTATGTACATTGTACAGGTAGATTTTGAGGAAACCGCTAAAAGCGTTGAGTCGCCATTTTAAAAAAAGACGGGTTGCACTCCGGGAGTGCCGGCAGAAGTGAAAACTTGATTATTAACGTTGTGCATTATTTTCTTAACCCATTCTTTATGAAAATCGATTTTTAAAAAATCTTTTTTTAAAATCTTTCTTAAAAATCGATTTTTAAAATTTTTAAAAAAAAATTTTAAAAATCGATTTTTAAAAAATCGATTTTTTTAATTAATCGAAACCCTTACAATCGATTAAAAAATATCGACAATCGAAAAAAAACAATCGATTGTTCGATTAATCGATTTCGATGTTACAACACTACTCTCCAACCGTCCTACGTTTTTTCCTTGGTTTTTCGATCAGCATGAGAATCTGACGCGAGTTTCACAGTTTTTACCCATCCCACAAAAGTGCTCAACGCCGCTAAAGAAGTTTTCACTTCAAAAAAAATACATCTTTTTCTTTTGTTTGTATGACCTAACTACATCCCGCGGCCTACTCTATATCACTCGACCATACACAATTACATACCGATACATACCGATCATTCGGTATGTATAATATCATATTGTGCTCGGCCGATGGCACTCGCCACTCTACTGGGTAGCCGTAACCACTAATCAGGCTTTTAAAATACCATAAGGTCCAACCCTGAAAGATGCAGGAGCGGTTGCGGGTTGGACCATAAGGTCCAACCCGCAACCGCTCCTGCATCTTTCCATGAAAAAGGCAAATAAGTATCAAGATTTTTAACTTTTAAGTTACCTTTTTTTTAACTTTTAAGTTACCTGAGGAATTTTTTTTAACGGGCGTTGGCCCACCACACAATCCCACCACTGTATCTCCTGTGTCGCCAGGATCGACCTTAGTATCCAACCACGAAAACCCTTTGATATTGTGATCTCAGGGAGCCCGAGGGACATGCTAAAACTGACTTGGGATCCGCAACGAAATAAATCAGAAGAATATAGGAGTAGGAAGAATATAGGAGGAGTAGGAAGAATATAGAACGAGTAGAAATAATGTAGAAGGAGTGGCAATAATGTAGAAGGAGTAGAAAGAATATAGGAGAAGGAAGAATATAGGAGTAGGAAGAATATAGGAGTCGGAAAAATATAGGAGGAATAGAAAGAATATAGGAGTAGGAAAAATATAGGAGTAAGAAGAATATAGGACGAGTAGGAAGAAAAGGTTACCTGATGAAGGCGTCGGCGAGGGCACGTGGTCGGAGGCGTCCCGCTCGCCGTCGGAGCACTGCTCCACGTCCACTTCCACGTCCTCGTCCGGCCCCGGGCTGCGGCAGCTCGACGCCGCCGAGCTCACCGACGCCGGCGAACTCTGCCGGGACGCCGGACCTGACAAAAAAATATTGGCTCTTAAGGGTCAATTTAGACCGCAACGCGACGAGGCGAGGCGAGACGCGGCGCGGCATAAATTTGTATGGATTTGACAGACTTCAATTGCGTGAGACGTCTTGCGAATCTGTCAAATCCATACAAATTTAGAAATCGCGTCGCGTCTCGGTCTGAACTAACCCTAAGGCGACGCCTTGATAATTTGGCTGTAGCGATATCGATTTTTCTCAGCAATGACTAAAGCTAAGAAGTTAAAGTTCATTGTCAGTATTCATCATGTCTTTGTCTTTGAATTACCCATAGCATAACACGATTGGTCAACTTATATACTACAGAATAATCAATCAAAAAGACCTCTGTAAAAAAAGGGATTCCTATTTTGCCAACAGAGGAGAGTGATTTAAGCTTCCAAAATTTGTACATGGATTGGTTCAAGCATACACTTTAATTTGCCCATAGCTTATATGAAATGTATTTATGTTTTTTAAATTACGCGACAAAAACCATTTTGTCGCTACGCCCTTTCCATTTTTTGCTGTTCCGTTACTTGTTTTCTATGAGAGGCCGGGCCGGCTTCTCATAGAAAACAAGCAGTCTAAAACATATCCAACCCGGTTTTATGCTTTAACGCGGCGTCACGTTAATAGGTACGTATTTGCATACGTAAGTTTTTAAAACGTTTCGAATTAATTATAATAAAAATCATGTTCCAAAATTCCGTTACATATATAGTTTAGGGTGTGCACCTACGGGTTTCTTGTAAAGTTCACTGTGAAAGTATCAGCGCTGAAAGAGTAACCTTTAGCGCTTTATTAAATGAAATGCAAGCATTTCATTAAACAATCATTTCATGAAGTGAGAAAATCTATGATGTGGGCACGACATGTTCACCACATTCATGTAATAATCATTCCAAAAAATAAGCTGCAGGCTTTGAATAAAATTCACAATATTTTAGTCTCTAGGGTCCGATGTGGTCCAAAATACAAGTTTAGGAATCCGATCGCGCTGACAAGCGTAACCCGAGCCCGACAGAACAGCAGCAACACGGGATCGTCTCGCTCGCTTCCTAGAACCCACTCCGAGGAGGTTTCTCAAGCGAAGCAGAAGTTATTTGTTTGAATACCTGATTAATACTCGTACAGCGTTTAGATATTAGCTATAGCTTTAGTATCAGACCGCAACCAAGTAAGTAAAAAATTGGAGATGACAATATCAAGAATTTCGTTTAGGTCTTTTACGTAGAGTAGAAGTAACGAAAAAAAGCGTACCCGTATGTATTCGTTACTTTAACTCTTCGTACTCGTTACTATTGTATCGTTACTCGTTACTCGATAGTTTTGAATTTTGATACCTCATACTTAACAACCAAGTTTTGTTGATTATTGGGTTCCGTACGCAAAGGTTAAAAACGGGACCCTATTACTGAAACGTCGATGTTTGTCCGTCTGTCTCCAGGCAATATCTCAAGAACCGCTATAGCTAGACCTCTGAAATTTTTATAGATTGTGTATTTCTGGTGCCACTATAATAACAAATACTAACAAAATAAAGTTAATATTTAGATGGTTCTGCCATATAACAAACGTGTTCTTTTTTGGCCTTTTTGCTCGTATTCCATAATGGCAACATGTAGAGTGTAGACACTTGAAATTTTCACAAAATCCTGAGATATATATTATATATACTTTAATATTTAATTATAAAATTAGAATAAAATAAATAATTAAGGGGATATATAAATACAAATAACACTATTTTCCCTACTTTCACTCTATCACAATTCACAGTACGGAACCCTTCGTGCGCGAGTCCAACTCGCACTTGGACGATTTTTTGTATATTTCATAGGTTAATAGTTATTTAATTTAAGAGTAACATTGGCCTACAAAAAGAACAATCCATATATTTTTAGGACCATCAAAACGAAATTTTAAATCTTTTCTATCTCTGTGAGCTACCACTTTCGCAGAGGAAATTGTTGTTCGTCTTATCAAAATTAAGCCAATCACGAAAAATTTAATCTTTTTTGAGTTTTTTTCTAAAAAGTTAAATACTGCAAGCGTTAACGCTTATCATCAGCTGGTAAACGATATGCTCGTCGCGATATTTTAGTAAAAAAATATATTAAATTTAAAAAAAATATAGCAACTACGAAAAATGCGAGTAACGAAGCGCACTCGTGAGTAACGTTTCGTTACTCGGTACTAGGTGGCGTACCCGTTACTCAGTACCGAATACATACGGTTTGCTACAGCTCTACTTTTATGTGAAAAATGTTTTTAGCTTGCTACCTGATGGTGAACCCAAGCTTTCTTTGAGCTTGGAAAACTTAGCTTCGTTAGAATTTTCGAAAATCTCAAATATCATAACGACCTGGTGTTTCCACATAGTCTTTATTAGGCCTTATTGATGTTTGAAACTTGAAGTGTGAGCATTAGGTCCGTTGACATGTGGCTAATAATGTTTGTTTCTCCAAACGCGAGGCGATCCGTTGTAACTTGTAATAGTGCACGGGCGTCGGGCGGACGGTGTCGTTGGTTCCGCGCAATTAATCCTAAATAACGAAGTGACCCGCAATTCTACGCGCCTGCGCCTGCGCCGCGCAAAGGAAACCACTCCAATTACTCATACCCGTAGTTTTGTTAAACCATATTTTACGGGGAATCTTATTTTAACCCTGCAACACTTTTTCAGAGTGATTACAGTGGAGATGAACGTATTCAAGTATTTTAATACACATATTGCAGCACTGGCATATCGTTAGTACAATATGTATCTATTTATATTGAAAAAAAAAACTCTTAAAACCGGCCAAGTGCGTGTCGGGCCACGCGCAATATAGGGTTCCGTAGTAGGGGAGACCGGGGCTGAAAGTTCCGATTTTCAAATAACATGGAATTGTATGATGAAAATGATAAGATTAATTTTTAATATTTGCATGTATTAAAGAACCTTAATCTGTCTCTGTAATAGTATAGTCATTTCTGCCAATATCTCAATAGTTTTTTTTTCTACAGGCATATTTTTGCAAAATTTCGGAAGGGAACATTCAACCCCGCGTTGGGGCGAGTTGTTCCATGTGCGGGGCAAATTGTTCCGCTTGTATAAAATATGAGAATAATATAGTTTTCTTTTAAATAAAATCGTCATTTTTAAGTTTTATTTATTGTATGTTTATTAACTACTATAAACTACAAAAAAAAAGAATATTTATCACAACAAAACTCTCGCTTTCTTGTAATACTCTTCGTTTAGCTTTTTCTTGAGCTTTTCCCTTGCCATTGCCTTTTCCTTAATTATTTTTGTTTTCTTTTCCCTTGATTGTAATGCTTTTGTTCTTCTTTGCTTTTTTTCTTGCTTGTTCTTCTGCCAATGCATTTTTTTCTGGCGTGTCAGTCAAGTAAGGTAAGTTTTTTCGAGGAACAACCAGCCCCTTTAGGAGGGAACTTGTAGCCCCAAATTGAGTTTTTGTATAAAACTTGTAATAAAAGTAAATTAACGAAATCACTTGAAAAATCATTCAAACAATAAGATACCTAACTAATGCCACTCTTAAATAGTAAAGACGCAAATAAATCGGTCAATAAAAAATAAAAATAGACCAAAAAGATTAAATACGAAAATATTTACTAAGGTGGTGTTCTAATAGCCGGTGTGCACAGACACTCAATCGCCGTCGTCAGAGCAACTAAAATGGCCGCCAACGCAGCGCGTCACCTGATGCTTAAACGACGCACTTCACGAGTATTGATATCTTTTTCCTCTACAAAGTTATAACCGTCGGAACAACTTACCCCGGGAACTTCCAGCCCCGCTCTCCCTTACTGCTAGTTTTTGAATGTATGGTCAATGAATGTAAATTTATAACGTGTTTTACACTACTAACAACATCATCAGCTCAGTTACTTTCTAATGAATTTTAACGAAAAGTTCAAGAATACATATTTTTAGTTGATCGACTATTACTCAACAACTTATTAAGTATCTTCTTAGCCGTGATAGTTTTAGCATCTAGCACTAGCACTAGACTCTAACGATTTTTTCCACTTTAAAACTTAATATTCCACAAATGGAGCCCTAAATCGAAAAATGTTCTATAAATACTCATAATATTTTTAAAAAACCTATCCAACGACACCCAACACAATATATGGGATGGACGCGAAAAAAAAATCATCCCCACTTGATGTAAGTATGTACCATCGACGAAATTGATTCCTATGCATTTGAGAGACCAACGTCATTTGGTCGATCATGTCAATTCAATGTTAATTGTGATCTGTCGGCTGGGTTTGACGTAATGCGACCAAACTACGTAGGTCCCCCATCTGCATAGGAATCAACTTCTCTGATAGTACCTACCATAATTTTTTTTATTTTTTTATTTTATGTACCATTTTGTCGGCATCATTAATATGTGCTTTTATGCTAAATTACAGCTTTGTAGGTCCTATAGTCTCTGAGCAAAACCGCGGACAGACAGACGGACAGACCAAAACTTTATAGTTTCGGTCTGTCCGTCTGTTTGACTGGGAACAAGGAACCCTTATGGGTTCCTTGTTGACTACGGAATCCTAAAAACGTATAAAATTTTATTATATTAATAATTCTGGTTCTGAATCGACATAATAGGACTTAGGAGGCAGGCATAGTTCTGCTAGTACCTAGAGGTAAACATACTACCGTTTCTTTATTTGCGACGGGCCCCGGAGGCCGGTTGTTGTACTTATGCCACTGGTTACAGGTAGAACCTATATAGTTTTTATTTCCAAAGTGTGAAAGGGAAACCAACAAAAATGTATGCTCGCTCGAATAAGTTTCCGAATTTCAACGCAAGTCTGAATAAAATATAGTTCTTGTGAATATTGATAAATTATCTCAGTAATAATTTAAATAAATTTGCTTTTCAAAAAATTAAAAACTACCACATTCTAAGGATTCATTCTTTCTTAAATATAATACTAATAGTCACACAACATTTGTGAGTTGTAATTCAACATTACCAACGAAAAAACCAGTAACAGTAACCCGCTGAGAAGCAAGGCTAACAGCTTGAAAATATTATTAACATGTTTTTACTTCGTTCTTAATTTTAATTTTACTTTACATTTATCTATAATTGAAAGAAAGTATTTAGTATTTTAAGAATGAAGATAATTTTTTTCTTCTTTTTTGTGATTAAATCGTGATCGAAGAATGGCGGTTGTATATCAAAGTTTTTATAATTCGATGTTACTTTGATGTAGGTACTCTACGTTTTGCATATTAATTATTATGGTTTCAGGGTTCCACTTAACAGTTACTAGTAGTAGATGTAAATCATTAAGATTATGAAGTACCTACTAGAGTTTCTTTTTACCCGACTGCACCAGAAAGGGGTGATATACCTAGTGTACCCAATTTGCAAGAAACATATATTTTGTTCTTCATAGAGTACTTACCTAAAATCTACATACTAGTAGGCACATACTTTTTTTTATTTTTTTCATCTTCGCTGGAGCCTAATCCTCTTTTATCTTTTCAGAATAATTATCTTGTAAATTATAATATTCAAGAGCCGCAGTCTGACATCTTAACTGAGGTGCATGCCGATTGCCGCTCATGACACGCTGGTTGACGACCACCCAAGCAGCATCACAAGCTTGTGATGCTGCTTGGGTGGTGGATAGCATTAATAGCTATTAATGCTTTAATACAGCTGTTATACAGCTGTATAACAGCTGTATTAAAGGTCGTTTATACTCTTAATGCTGTATTTCCAGGCTGCATAAAGGCTGTATAAGCGCTTATACAGCCCTTATACCCCTGAAATGGGCACAAATTACACAGCGTTTTGCGCTATATTGGCTGTACAGTAGCTGTATAAGCATAAAATAGGCTGTATAATAGCTGTTTTGCGGCTGCACTATGGTGTATGAAGAAACCAATACACTCCAATTATTCCATTGTAACTCACTTGTTCAGCTTTACGCTGTAAAAAGTATGTTGAACAGAGTAACAAAAGAATTAAAACGAAACAGAAGATATATTTTAATGATGGCGTTTATAATAACTGTTGATTAAAGTAACATATTATAAACGCTGTGTTTAAGGAGATTCGATAGGGGCAGGATACAGTGCATTAACGTGCAAAAATAAATTTATTGTGGTTATATATATATGTTTTGTGATAAAAAATAAACGCGCCAGCAAAATAATCAAGGAAGAGATATAAAATAAGGTTACTAAATATGGTTTTTATAGGTTAGAAATTAAAAAGTTTGAATTAATGGACGTAGAGCCTCGTTGGTGCATAGAAGGTTGTTGGACAAACTAAAAATATTGATAAATATAATAACATTAGTCTAATTTTTATGTACTCATGTTCGTTGTAATTGATAAAATGGCGACAATTTTCTAAGCAGCCTAAATTCTATTTTGATGGCCTTATAGCATTAATAGCTATAAATGCTATAAGACCATCAAAATAGAATTTAGGTGCTGTACTATGTAGGTAATGGATATAGTATTCAGCTTTAAGCGGTTGATGGGCTGTATAAACGAATAAATTTACTATTATTGCTGTTTATTACTCTCAAAGAGAGAAATTATACAGCTTTAGTCTGTAAAAGGGTGTACAATTACACCATAAAAAGAAGCTGTAGAAGAGAATTTGGCTAATCCATAATACAGAAATAAGATTTGAGGACCACCATAATACAGCTTAGAGCTGTATTAAGTAAGTGACGGTATGCAAAATTCAGCTTTTAGCGGTTCATGGGCTGTATAAACGAATAAATTTACTATTATTCCTGTTTATTACTCTCAAAGAGAGAAATTATACAGCTTTAGTCTGTAAAAGGGTGTACACGGTACGCATAATACAGCCATTGTACAGCTTTAATACTAAAATTCGGATCAAAGCGTTACTGGAAACTTAAAGCTGTACATGACAGTTTCGATACACTGATTTAGAACTTTAAGCGTACTTTGACTTCTTAATACAGACTTAATACAGCTAGAGCTGAATAATTACTCCTAAACCGACATTATAACACTACAATATCTATTTAACGCTCTTATACAGCTCTAAAACAGCGTTAAGTGCTATATTGGCTGCTTTTTAGGTGTTCATTACGCTTGGTTGCTGCTTGGGCACTGAGTCCACTGACCTATTACAGCTAGGGCAGACTAGGGCCTGTTTAAAGTGTTTATAGTTTATACTCTATCTGTCAACTAAGTTGTGGATATCCTATCCGGGTCGGATAATCCGACACTTTAACTAGTAGGTAAGTGGTAAAACAGGCCCCTAATGTTCCAAAAAAATAATTATAATAATATGAATCTAGGTTTGTTTGTAAGTTGTAACGCTTTCACGCAGAATTCAGAAACTACTTTGCCGATCATCATAAAGCAAATGCATCAAAGCATGAAGTATAACACATTTATATTTTTAAGAAGTATAAATTATAAAAGTAACATAATATAAAATATAATAGAACTCTTAACAAAAAATATTTGAAAATTAAAAAGACGTCTAAAAATATTAACATCTTGCTAATTCAACTAGAAACTTGTAATTTTTTACTCTTATATTGTAGGTAACCACATTTTTTTAATCACTCCTAATTGAGTAAATAAGGGATTAGGGAATCAACGTTGTTTCTACTTTCTAGCACTCTGGCGGACGAAGTCGTTGGGTAAAGTATATTTTGTTGAAAATAGGACGGACTGCATTATTATCATATTTCTATTAGCAAAATAAAATGTACCGTAAAAAAACAGCCAAGTGCGAGTTGCACTCGCAGAGTTCCGTACCTTTATAGAGCAAAAATTGTGTTTTTTGTATGGGAGCCCCACGTTATTATTTATTTTATTATAACATTAATAATTTTATTTTATTTTAAATTTTATTATAAATTATTGAAGTATGTAACATACAATATTGAGTACTTATTGCTGCCATCATTGATATCGAGCAAAAAATGACAAAAAAATCATGTTTGCATTTTTGTGGAACAAATCGTTCGACACTCGTTATTTATCCGACACGTTCGATTAACGCCCACGCGTTTGGGCTGCCAGTGCGAGCGCTGTGACCATCATTTTCCTTTTTGCCTTTACGTAATTATACCCCTGTAAAACCGCCATACTGGCACAAATCACCAAGAATTTTGTGTCACTATCTCCAGGCCTAAAATACACAATCTGCGAAAATTCCAACTCTCTAGCTATTACCGTTCTTGAGTTACAGCCTGGGGAGAAAAGGGTCCCGTTTTTACCCTTTGGGTACGGAACCCTAAAAACCAACTACCTACAGTTTTATGTAGGTAGTTAATAATAGTTATCCATAGGCGGCAGCAGTCATTTGGCATCAAAGGTTGCTTTTACTCATTTACCTTTTATTCATAAAAAAGTTAAAGGTACCTACTGTAATGACCACTGATTAAGTATTATGACAAAACTCAAAAGCTCACCTGTTTTTATAAGGTGGTTTTAGTTATGAGGCAACAACAATAATTATTAACATAGGCAGCCTTTTATTATCAACATCAATATCAAGATGATCATCACAAAAGTAATGATCACTGAAACAGCTGAAGAACCGATTTTATTAAGGCTCTTACAGGCAGAGAGCTTAAGATGTTAAGAAGACGTTAAATCTGGCTAGTTTTTAAAGAAAATTAATTATAATTATTATTAAAATTAGTTAAAAAGGAACAGAATATTATTCGCTTCATCCACTTACGTCTTCAATAATTACATTATTATTATTTCGTTTCTTTTCAACTGATTTCCAAAAAAGTACTTTGCACCATATTATGGTCGTTTACGAGTTTTTTTTTAATGTTTCTTGGTTCATTATATCAGACTCAAATATAAAATACCTATATTACGTTCTTAACGAAAAATTCGTTGATACTCCGCTAACATAGGTATTTAGGATCAATTCAGACCGCAACGCGACGAGGCGAGGCGAGGCGCGGCGCGGCATAAAGTATGGATTTGACAGATTTCAATTGCGTGAGACGTCTTACGAATGTGTCAAATCCATATAAATTTAGAAATTATGCATCTACGCGTCACGTTGCGGTCTGAATCAACCCTTTTTACTCTTTATAAAAGTGTATAGAGTGGACATAGGCACAATAGACATAGGTAGAGCAAAATGCTAAAGTCAATAGGTAAAGAAGTTTCTATAGGTAATGATTTTCTTAATACATGATCATCAATGATAAGTCAAATTAAAGTTTCTTTACGCTTATCTTACAGTGCTTAATTTAATTGCCTAATTGTAGATCTGACTCTACATTTTAATTACCAGCTGTTATAGTAAGTAATATAAGTCTAATTATCTTTAATATTATAAAAACAAATTCCAGATTTAACATTACAAACTTCTTATTATTATTACGTATTTCAAAATAATAATATTGAGGTAGAATTATTTAAAATTAACAGGGAATATGGTAATTAGTAGTGTTTTCTGACATTTATATGTACAATATACATAAAGGACTAAAGGTATTAGATACAATATAAAACTGATTTTTACATTCATTGCTACTGAATTCGAGTGATTGATGTTGTTAATTTCTAAATAATAGGTATATGTTAGGCCACGCTGTTCCATATAAATATAATAAAATAATAGTCCTAAAATGTAGAGTCAGTATGTAACTATGAGGCACTGCGCGTTGCGACTTGCGACGGGAAAACAAAACGCTACCTTGCAATGCGTAAGTGTTCATTAATATTGTTTTTTGCAGCTATAATTAAATATATTGTGTAATTGATAATTATATATATATGTGTGCACTGTGCAGTCCATTTACATTATAATAATACTTTGAAAATAATACACATTTAAAATGAGGGTGGAACTAGAAACAAAATTACATTTTATTGACTCTACATTAGTATTTTTCGCACACGTTTTAGGCTGTATAATTTATCCCCGCATAATTTTAGACACTGTACATATTATCCTTTGGTTAAATTATTATACCAAAAAGCCGCCGATTCAATTTAAAATAAGTAGGTAAGTTCTATCTTCTTATAATAGGTTACTAAGTTTCTTTTTAAATATTTATTCAGCATTAGCATTTAGCACCTCCTGCCGCAGCAGGATTTGAAGAAAATTTTCAAGGCAATTGCTGTATATTATACCGTCTTTAAAGTGCAGTAGTAAAATTTTCATTCTATTTTATTAGCACGGTATTTTCTCTCTGAAACATGAATATTGTGACTTACCGAGAAAGGGCGGGGACCTGGCGACAGGACTGCGCGGCTGTTCCACGCTCCTGGCCATTATAGCCGCTATCGAGAAGTCCGTGGCCTTCGTCTTTCCCTCTTCCGCCACCATCCTCGACCACCCGTCCACATCCATCAACACAAATACAGTCCGAACGCTAGCACATCACCAGACCGTCCGACACATTGTTCATATCGTTCACAATATCACTAAACTGAGCACATATTTTGCGTGGAGATTCCGATACAGCGCGTTCCGCCCCTCGCTATACAGTATGAATATGCAGTGCGGCGGTCGGGCGCGGACTGACGCGAGCGCGCGCGGCGCGGGGCGGGGCGGCCGACGGGCGGCGCGCGCGGCGCGTGGCGGGGGGCGGGGGGCGGGCACGCCTCCCCAGCTCTACCACTGGCCGCTCTACCCGCTGTCGCCGGGGGCCGTCACCCCTACTCATAACAATATCACATTATTATTTAATTTGTATTCCATATCACTTGCTGACTCTTGCCATAACTCATTGTTAGCGTTCAATATAATTTGTACAATCCGTTAGTAGCTGCCATCGACTAAACCATCTTCGTAATGGTTACTTATTGAATATTTTTTCGGTAAGATCGGCATGATAATAAGACTATAAATTAGTTTTATGGACTTAAAAATAATTATAAGTACGAAAATTTAAATAATCGTAATAGTTCTATAAGAAATTAGAATGTAGAGTTCCTTATTTGAAAGAGCCGCGTACGCAACTCTACCGCCCGCCCATTACAACACGATATGACTAGATAAGAGCGAGACGGCGCATATCGTAAACGCAATCATGAGCGTGTTAGAGAGAGTAGTTTATACTTTTCGAGTTTAGGCCGCTTGATGTATTTATAAATGAATTTCTATTTTATGTAAATCCTGTTACTTGCGTGGTCGACAATTATTTACCTAATTATCTAGTAATTACACGGATTTTCTTGAGTAATTATCACATAAAACTAAATTTCTTTATAATTATCATACTAATATTTTTATTCACTACACGAAATTCAGACACGTCACATGTAATTTTTTTTATTTAACAGCAGCTTTTACTTGCGGCTCCACTTGATTAAATAGAGTAGGTACCTACCTATGCCATGAAAATTTTCTCCGATAAAAATCTTAGGTAAGTATAAACATATTATAAGTACCTACTTACCTACTATACCTATACCTTGCCTATGCTCATTTCCGTGGACCGTGGTCTATTTTTGACACAATAAGATATTATTATGATACCTAATGCTAGTTTCGGGTCAGTTTTAGGTAGGTATAACGTTAGTGGGATCAAAGCCTATTTTATGCAAACAAATAAAATTTACCTTTTTATAATATTAATTAGGTACATTCTAGTATAGGTAGGTAAGTAGGTACCTATCTAGTACCTACCTAGTAGCATAATTGAAAACTTAACGAGATAACGTAGATTAATTATTCACAGCCAATGTTGTCAGTAGTAGATCATAGTAGAGTCAGCATGTCAAACGCTTAATTATTTATCGTATATTATGATCCCTTTTTGGGGAATAGAACAAAGTTTCGGTGAGTGTGCGCGCGGGTCTGAAATATTACCGCCAGCTCTGTATGACTGCCAACTTGCTAACTCCCGCGATACGTGCTTTCAGGATAGTAATTTATAGGGAACAGTTGAGGTAAGTTCTTATATCAAGTAACTTACTCGTATTTAGGTGGATTGGTAACAAAGATTTTACATAAACTAAGTATTAACTATTAATAATTATTATTATTATTTAAAAAAGTAAAATTATTCATTGACGATAGACTCTACATTTTTAAATGTGGGTAAAAAATGTGGGTAACTATCTGTATTTGGATCATACTAGCATTTTGTAAAACTAAAGTTCAGTTAAGTACCTAAACAATTTGCACATAAAATAGCTCGTCGTATGTATGAGTTACCTAATTAATTATTTACAGACTCTTAAGCTGATCGCACATTTGTCAGCACCGTACGCGCCGTACGCGTCGAACGCACCGCATAGTACACAAAATGCGGCGCGTACGGTGCGGACGAATGTGCGAGGTTTCACATCATTTCATACAACGAATTCTAAAATGCGGCGCGTTCGGCGCGTGCGTGCTGATAAATGTGCGATCAGCTTTAGACAAATCAATCAATTTATCATAATAGGTTCTAGTTCAGTTTCATTTTAAATTTTTCGTTTAAATAAATTAATGACGGATATTTTGAGAATTTGTTTAGGCAAAAAAGTCTTAAGTATTATAGTCAAATAAAAATAATTTAATGTATCAAAAAGATATTACATATTATTTATTGCAATTACATATTTAATCTAAACGTTTTTACATAAACAGTAGATCACATTTATCATTGTTGAGTCTAAACTCTACACAAAACTATCAAATGTAGCTTCCCCGTAGGAAGTTGCCAATAATCCCTTAAGCTTCTGCAATACAATGCCTACTCCACGTAAAAAATGGAATTAAGCAACCGGAACAAAATATTAGGATAGGATAGGAAGCCATGAAATAGGTATTGCCGAAGTACCTAAACAGGGTAACCCTTCCTCTATCACAATGGAGGCCAGAGTTAAGTTAAATAAATTAATGACAGATATTTTGAGAATTTGTTGAAGGCAAAAAATAGTCAAAATAAAAATAATTTAATATATCAAAAACATATTATTTCAATTACATATTTCATGTATTAAACGTTTTTACATAAACAGTAGATCACATTTATCATTGTTGAGTCTAAACTCTACACAAAACTATCGAAGGTAGCTTCCCCTAGGAAGTTGCCAATAATCCCTTAAGCTGCTTCAATACAATGCCTACTCCACGTACAAAATGGAATTAAGCAACCGGAACAAAATATTAGGAAAGCCATGAAATATTGCCGAAGTACCTACCTAAACAGGGTAATCCTTACTCTACTCACAATGGAGGCCGGAGTTAAGTCCCAAAAGTGGGCAAAACACGGCGTTTAGAGATCTATTCGGCGCATATTCGGCGTCAAAACGTCAATGAGGCATTGAAACGGCCTGGGCCACGTGGTGCGCCCACCCATGATGCAATTGCCCATATTGCACAATAAAGGATTTCACACGCATTGTTGCACTTCTTTTTTGCCATCGAACTATAAATGCAAATTAATTTTTCTTTACGATTTAAAATGGAAATTTTAAAATAAGTGTTTATGGACAACCGTCAACCAGCTTAAAGAAAGTACCTATGCTATACAATGCTATACAATCCTTTTTGAAAATCAGTTAAAAATTGCTGACACGTACTATGTAGGTACCTACTCGGTATGTTGACGTAGTTGATGAAAAATAACTTTCAAAAAAAGTTGGCAGAATATTTTTAGTTGTCAATTATAATTATAGTCATACCTTTAGGTAGGTACTAATGGTACTATATAACTATACTGTACCTACTCGGCGAAACATGGCGGTAGTGGTCATTGACTCCCTGTCAAAAACTTGTCATTTTCTATAATATAAACCGCGATTGACAATGAAGTGTCAGATGTTGCCAGTCGCGGTTTTGTATAGAAAATGACAAGTTTTTGACAGGGAGTCAATGACCGCTACCGCCATGTTTCGCCGAGTACAGTATAGGTAGGTATTATAGAATATAGGTAGGTACTTACCCACAAAAAGCATCGATACATTCTCAATATTTTTGACTGCTACTGAAATAGGGCTCTACCTGTAAAACTTAGCTCTTTAAATGAATCACTTCTTTTTTCTACTAATAATATATTATGCTAGTATTTGTCAACTTTTTTTTAATATCTACAGTTACACAAGTGAAGGCAATGAAATCGACACAGCGACGTTAAATGAGCGCCGCCCCCCGCTCGAATCAATTCTGAACAACTGTATACTCTGATAATAACGTGATTCGCAATGGTTTGCCTTTCATTACACAGTTTAATGATATCAGCTAATAGACTGTTTGTATTATACAGACTTTTGTGCCAGGTACTACGTCCAATATCGTAAACTAGCTAGAATTAAGTATACATGTACCTATCATGAGTATCGAGTTAAAATGTAGAGATAAGAAAATAATTCACAATATTACATCTTTAGCGGCGTTGAGCACTTTTGTGGGATGGGTAAAAACTATGAAACTCGCGTCAGATTTTCGTGTTGATCGAAAAACCATAGAAAAACCGTAAGACGGTTGGAGAGTAGTGTTTTGTGTCGAATTCGTTTCTTTATCGAGGGACTTTTATTATTATACATACTTACTTTCTCTTGCCAATATACAGTTCTAAGTTCTATATCAACTTGGACCACATATTTTTACAATGAAATGAGTAAATCACGGCGCAATGTAAATAATCGAATAGGTAAAGTAAAATCACAAACACTAAACATTATAAGTTACGGGCGTTATAAATATTTGAATAAAGAATAAGTGAAACATAAAAAGGACAACGAATCGAAGCAACAAATCGCGCGCATTATACATGACAAATGTACGTAGTGTCGGGTTGCGGCCACCCGCGCGCCGGATTAGTTTCAGCTTACTTTCCGCTGCGAGCTCCCTGCTCCCCAAACACGAGCCCTCTGCCCTTGACGTTTGCCACTCCACTACTCGAAATAACTCTTAAAACGATCTATTTATACTTACGGGGAAATAGATATGCCATTAATAACTTTCCGGAGCTAAGGGATGTATTAGTTAGTTCTTAGTTTGCCCTAGTAATTGCCTTAAATCCGATAATAAAGCAGAAGAGGGAAATATTATTGTAACTGGTTCCCATGGATAATGCTAACACCAGAAATATTATCAACTTTACTACTTAATAAGCAGCACCATTAGAGCTCCAGCTGGTTCCAACTTCCAACATAGTTTGGTCGCCGTAGCAGTAATTATATTTGGGGCTATCTTTATTCATAACTTTAACGGAAATAATTTTATACGCCTGTATCTCTAATCAACACGGTCTCGGGGAAGCATATTTCGAACCTCTATTAAATTCGAGATTTATACATCAGCTCTCGGCGACTCCCCGCCGATTCGCTGACTAAAATTAATAAAATTTTATGCCTAAAATTACCGGAGAGCGGTATCAAGTTTTAATTGCCTCCAGCTCGTATCAAACACTCAATATATTTAACACCCGAACATCTCCGATACAAGCTTGTTTATACAATAATCAAAGAGTGATAGGTGGCCAATTAGTTGCATATTGATATGGTTGCAGTGAACGTTAGTCTCATAAATCATTTAAGAATTATTTTTGTAAACGTTTAAAGTACAAATTACTTTCATCAAAATGACGTAGATAATTATTGACATAGAACTAAAGCGTCAGTCGTCAGTATGCTAGGTATTAATAACGTCACATTAAGTTACAAAGCTAACTGAAAATCACTTAAATAGGCCTCACAATAAACTTTGAATCCTACGTACCAAATAAATAATCCTTTGTGTATACAAGATTCGATCGATAACAGCGTAAGCACTTCGATCAATCTGAGGAATGGTCGATAATCCCTCATTACCGTGGGCCCGTGGCCTCCACCACGCCCAGGGCTGCCGACAGAGGTACTAGCAGGAGCTGCAAACAGACGACTATGTACGGGGAATATAGTAACGCTGACAACCCTACCCGCACCATTGTCGGATAAGCTCATTATTTATGCACCTATTACACGATCCAAAGTTTAACCATTCACATTTAGGTACGAACGCCCACGCTTACGCCATCACGAATTCCATTTTAGCCATTATAATGAAGTGCGTTTGTGTCGATATAGACAGTATTATTTTAATCCTATCTTGTACAGTGTTTACTTAAGTTTAGTTATCACTTAATTCTATTTGGGACTGTTCAAGGTATTCTGATTATGCTTTAAGCTCAGGACACTTCATATCTAACTCTACATTACCTTTTCTTGTAGATTGTAGAGCAGGTGGAAAGGTAAATAAATAAATAATAACTTATTGAAAGTTTAAATGTGTCGCTTATACAGAAACATTAATAATAAATAATAATAATAAACTCTATGCGATAATTTTAAATACCCCATGTAAAGTTAGGGGACCATGAAAAGGCTTGAACTTAGCCGGTTTAAGTCGTCGTCATTGTTAGCAAGTCACATTCAAACACATTCACATACGAACAATTCCGGTAAGTATTTAAGCTTTTATCGAGGAGGGCCATAAATATGTGCGCAGACGCATAATCCCCCCCCCCGCGCCCCGCCGCCAGCTATAAACAGAAGTCAACGTGTCGGCCCAATAAATCCTGCTCTTAACTATTGTATCTCACGCCACAATAATGAAGTTAGCTCGTTGGGGAAGAATTATGCACCACGTGGGTGGGCGACATCGCCGTGCGAATACGGTCGGTCGCCGGTCGCCGCTCGCGGAGTTTTTGTGGCTGTTGACACCCGAGGTCGTGCAGCCGGTGAGAGGTTGCCTCTGAAAAAACAAACGACCTTTACCATAATTCTGAGGTTTCGAATTGCAAACGCAGACTTTTTGTAGATTTAACAAAATTCATTTGACTGCATCAGGATTTAGGCTAAGTAATAGGTTCAGGTTGTAGGTTAAGGGTTAAGCAGATGCATTTCTAAAATTGTATGGATTTGACAGGTTTGCAAGACGTCTCACTCAATTGAAATATCTATAAAATCCATACAAATTCAGCTGACGTCTACAGAAATTGGCCAAGTACGAATCGTCGTCACACAAGGAAAACAGCTGAAAAAACATTTAATTGTTACTATTTGTTTAAGGGCGATCGCAGACATGCATGGCGCGGCCATGTAGATTGTATGTGCGCCGCAGACTCGATCACACAAAAAGTGTGCCGTCTGCGATCGCCCTAATTCAGAATTTTATTTAAATAATAGGACAGACTGAAAGAAGCCTTAGTAATTGATAAAATCACGCTTGACCTTTTATACAGAACCCTAAAAAATATCTGGGTAAGTAACTTACTTACGTTAGCATGCGTTAGCTAGTCCTAAAGTTTCAGTCTTCAGATGTAGGTACCTATTTGTGAGTTTTCTTGTTAAGTGAGTAATTCACAATTTACAATAACGGTTTAATCTAAAACTTTTATTTTGATTTTTGTCAAGTAGGAGCTACGAGACTAAAAACTTGTGAACAACTAGTAATAAAGCATGACATTAAACCAATACTTTTTACTTCGTTCGTTAATGTTTATTTATATGTATCGTAATCTAAAAAACTTTATTAACACTTAAGTATTAACATTCTGGTCGTGGACTTAAAGAACGATGTTGACCTCTATCCTCAATAGGATCGCTCATACGAGTATAAACAAGAAAATCTAATAAATTTTGGAGTCATAAAACATCAAGTTAGTTTTTGTGTTTAGTTTTGTTTATGTGATCGTAAATCAGCCGTGATTTGCTCACTGATAGGTTTGTTACGAGATATTGCGAGACAAACATACATCAGGTTGTCAGAGAATTTGAATGAACTATCATCATCAACCCACTTTGTTTTCTTAGAAGGTCTAGGTCCTAGGAAAACAAACTACTCTACATTATTTTTATTGTGATTTATAGCTTGTGTCGTATTAAAATGGTACATACGCACGCTGTATTTCACCTATCCACACTATAATATTATAAATGCGAAAGTGTGTCTGTCTGTCTGTCTGTCTGTTACCTCTTTACGCTCGAACCGCTGAGCCGATTTGGCTGAAATTTGGTATGGATATACTTTTGAGTCCCGGGAAAGGACATAGGATACTTTTTAACCCGGAAATATGTACGGTTTCCGCGCGTTAAACGAATTTTGGCGCAACGAAGTTGCGGGCATCATCTAGTCATTAGATAATTTTATCTGTAGACTGTAAGCAAAATTTCATGAACAATTAAATAATGTCACAAATGCTGTTCTGTTGGTGAGTCTTTAAAATAAAATAATAAAATAAAAAATGGAGTAGGTACAATACGTTTTTTACGTTTCGCGGTCTTGCGCGTTTACAGATTATGAGATTATACATTTTTAAGAGAAAGATCTAGTCATCAATCATATTATGGTTCATATTTATCACATGTAATAATAATCTTCAGCTGCTATAATTAAACTGCACATCTCGTGATAGCTCCGGAATAGCGTGATCATAATCGTTCATCATTTTAATTGGAACACCTAAGGTTTTCCATGAACGCGTTACAAGCTTATTCAAATACGATATTCAAAGTATATGTTATGACAAAAACTTTAATTGCACTATAAATACAAAATGTATTATAGACAATTAAACGGCTTAAGGTTCTTAACTCGCCACGAAATAGAGCTAAGTGCTGGGTGGTGATTAACTCGAGTTACTGCCCATATCTGGATCCCAGGATAGTAAAAAACTGTTATAATTCAACAAACTTTTATATCCTACTTAAAATATTACACTTTCCTTAGCACCTTTTGTATGTTTAGAGCGCTGTCCCCATTTTTATGGGTGCGGTGGTTCGTAAATCATTGTAGTGGCCGAGGTGTAGTATCGTAAAGTACACGGTTCCCGCAGGGAGAGGTAGGTGGCTAGGTGCTGGCGATTAAACTATCTCATTTCCGAGATGAGTATTTTCAATTTCACTTATAAACGAGGATTTTTATTTGTAACAAAAAATCACTTACCATAAAAGTCGTAAATGGAAGCCATGGAGGGATGAAAACGATTCGTTGCTTATTGCTTTTTTTAATTTAAAATTAGTTTTTGCTCGCGACTTTGTCTGTAACCGGCGGACTAAATTTTTTGTTAGTTTTTTAAGCCCCCGGACGAATGACGACGAATGTTTGTGCGACATGATGCGTAGATCAGCTGTCATCATTAGGTATAGGTTCCAAACGGATTAACCGATTTGGTGTAATCATTTGGTGTAAAATATGTTTATTTTTTTAAAGCTATGTGCTATTAATTATTTGTAGCTATTTTCGAATCAGCAGCACCCTCACTACTTGTATTTGTATGGTTACTTAATTCCCAACATTCCTGTATTAGAGGCACAGATAGATAGATAGTAAAAATAACATGAGGTCGATTTTGAAAATAAAATCACCGATAGAGGCTAAGCCGCGACCCGTCTGCTGTAAATTAAAGTTTATACCATTTTTAATGGCTACTCAGAATGGTGTTTTGATTGCGGCGCACTGGAGGCGTCGACAACTCGACAAGGTGATAAGGCAGCGACGGTTCTCGTGCCATGGGAGAACGTTTTATAGCCAAAAAAGCGACGAACGACATACGCTCAGACGCGAAACGAAGGCGCGTTTAATGTGAATTCCGTGACACTCGAATTTTACGAGGCTCATTAAAGACTTTCGACTCTTAGGCCACAGCCCATATTCAATAAGTATCCCACTGTTTCTGTAATTTTATAGGTCTCGGCGCGGCGATAACGACGCAACGGGAGAGTGATGATTTGTTTAAATTTTAACAAACAATCCATTTAACGGTTATTAACGTCGAAATTCACGAGGAACCGTGAAACGAGACCACAAAGTGAGCTAAAGAGTATCGAGTGATTACAAAAAGGGCCATTAATCTCTCATTGTGATGCTGGCGAAACGTTCCGTTGTGTTTGCGGAGTCGGCGGGCCGAGGGCGCTCGCCGCCGCTGCCATTGTGTCTAAACGATCGGGTGTGATGCGCACAAAGAGTGCTACAAATGGGGCGAAAATAACTAACAATTCATTATACTTATGTACACAAACTATAAATAACGGTACAGCTGTAAACAAGTATTGGGAGACTCGACTTCGAGCTTACACATAATATCGCTCGCACATGCGAGACGCTAATTTCGCGTCATATTTTAGATTAAAATTTTTGACAACTTCGTCTGTGAAACTTGACCTGAAAAATTTTCCTTGTGTTTTGTAAAATTTAAGAAATATTCAAAATATTGTTTCTTGAGTTTGAGGCTTCAGTTACCTACGCAGGGTGTGACCGATGTGTAATGTAAATTCACTGTTTAAAATTACAAAATATATTTTCCATTCTAAATCGTAGATTGTGAGAAACCATAAAGGAGAGCAATAGTAGTAAATTGTTTTTGTCTCCTTTTGCTTATTAATGTATTACATTACTTTTTACAACAATACCTTTCACCCAATTAGGTGGCATATCACTAGTTATTATGATTCGTTAAAAAGCAAGTAAGTATATGCCTACTGACTTTTTCAATTTACTTTCCCCTGTCTGTCATAAGTATAACAGCTAGAGAGTAGCGAGCATTATTTATCATAATACGAGTAAATATTGATAATATCATTATAATGAAAATTGTTCGAACGTAATAAAATGTCATGTAATTCGAGAATCGAGGCTTCTATTATTTTCTAGGATTACAAATAGTCGTGATTACAAAGTCGAAGTAGCAGCTACTACGTAGGAAATAGGTATTTTTGATATTAAATTATTAATTTACTACACTCCATCAATAAATCGTCATAATTAAGTGTAAATTATACTTTTATGTGCCCTATTAGTAATATTCTTTTGAAATATTTTTCCATCAGACGCAATATAGTGATTACGAATGAAAGTTTTACATTTTTATGTAATTAATTACAGACATATGATCCTACAAGTAATTAACAGTCGTGGGTTTTTTACTTGGTCTTTTAATCACTATTTCTGACATAATTTTAAATCCTACCAACTAATATTATCGCCCAATGATCGAAATTCGACCTCAAATAAGTCCTTCATTAGAAAGGGTTTATCTCACGAACTACTGGAACAATTTTTATGTTACTTGGCATAGATATAGAGTATACCACATGAAGGGACATAAGCTATTTTTTTGCGGAAAAATGTACGGTTTACGTAAAATTCCTTATTTACGCGGGTGAGCCGCACGGGATTAGATTTCTCATAAATGGCGGAATAGAAGAATGATATAACAGACACGAGATTTATGTGATACAAATAGAAAGGTCTTAACTCCTATGTTCCAACCAAAATTTAAAAACAGAATGTTACCTATAAGTACATAGTTGCTGAAATACTGAATTTGAACGCACGTCGACTTTTGAGTCGAAAGCCAAAACGACGCAACCTAAACCCCGTCGGTCGTCTCAAGCAGACGACGGAGGCATATAATAGAGCTCATACGAATTATATTTTCTTAGAATACACCAAAAATGTAAGTGACGAAGCAATTAATGACAAGCGGCTTCCAAAATATTTAGCTTCGCCGGGAGACCGATCGCTCATCAGCTCAATAACAAGATATTTGTGAGTTTAAATACTGGCATTGTTAGCGACGTCGATGCCGGCCGGGGGAGCCCGGGGGAGCCCGCTTCTCATGCTCCGGGATTGACAGCTCCGACGTGTGACGACCATTGTCACGCTGACATGTTGACACTGTCAAACTTGACTTCTGTCCGGATTCCGCATGTAAATACGGAAACATTACCCTCGGTGCCGGCGCACAATGTACCGACAAATTAAATAATAGAATAATAAACTGCCGATTCGGCATGACACATCTGTCGCTTGGAATTTGCCGCTTTTGCAACGGCTCAGCTGAGCATTAATTAAACCAGCTTTAAACCAGAACAAATTAAAATCTACTCAAGATAAAGTTAACTCGGTAGGTACCGAGTAGGTACTCGATATGCTCAATGCTGGTAATTGAAAATGACATAATAGTGTATTTGAAAAACTTAAATGTTTTTAAGTACATTTAAATGTTGTAGCTATTCAAGTCTACCTACTTTCTACAAATTCGTGACAAGCTAAATAATCGTGTTGTGTAAACTTGGGTGGTCTCGTAGCTACTGGTTTTAAAAGCCATTCTTTAAAAACAATAAATCTTGAAAGTGTAGCAATTACTTCCTTTGTATTTGCATCTTGCACTCATAAAAAACTGGAGACATCAGCGCAGAGAACGACTCAGTGTGGACCGTATTCGTACAACGAAGGTCGTAGGTGATATTACGACGCTTCGGCTTCACATAATTTGTTCACCGAGCTTTTATAAGACCTTCGCAATTATTTTAAGATATTATTTTCAACTTTTCTGAAAGTCAGACCGATAAAGATAGCTCACACTTTTTAGACAATGAAGAGTTAAAATAATAGGACACTTGTTCAAATACGTGTTTGTCAAAAAATAGAGAGAAATAGAGGAACCCTGGAGCGGCCCCCCGCGAGCCTCCTCCCCGCCGCGCGTCTCACAACGGTGACAATACGACAATTGGGACATTCAACTCTAATGTTGTTTGGAACTGTCGAATGGACAAACAATTCGCTTTATATCGTGCCACAATGCTCTCCGCTTGTCTTCCCAATGTACCATTTCCGCACGCAGCGGTCCGGTCCTTGATAATATTATTGTGTATTTCAAAATGCATGTGATGGAGCTTTGGTACGCATAGATCGAGTCGGTCGGAAGAATACCGTAGGATCGCATAGGAATTATTGCGTGTGTTACACTTTAGTTGCTGACACCAATCCATTCACGTTCGCAAATCGCTCTACTTCAAAAAGTCTTCATAACAAGGTCTTTACCTATTTGGAATTTCAGTTACAACCTAAGATTTATATCATCGCTCTCTTTTTATCAACCTATCTTCTTTAATATTCCGGTTCCGTCTTGTAATCCGTATAAATCAAACACGTAAGGGAACATAATGGCGCCCGCCCCATCTATTAGCCGCACTCTATCTTCCCCCGTCTTTGTCCGCTAATCCGCTGGGGAAGTGACTAAATATCTTGTGCAAATAAACATTCGGCTTATTGTCAGGGGAGTAGCCGTTGCGGATCGGCTTATGCGGCGTGCGGTGTATCACTGCGCCTAATTATGAGAGAGATTTATGGCATCGTCCGGAACTAACTTGTACATTATCATTTTAATATTTTGTTTAAGCTAATTTGGATTTAAATTAAAGTTAATATGGATCGTCATAGTCAGATCGTCGCTGTATGTTGCATACGAATATCTCTAATCCTTGATTAGAGTTTCTGTTTTAGGTCAGAAGTTCTTAACATGGCTAGTTCTTGAAATGCATTTCACCGCGACTCAGCATTAAATATAACATGAACAGATTTTAAAAGAACGTTAATAATTAGTATTAGGTAAGTACTTTAATGAAAAACGTTGAATAATTCCTCGCATGATGAAGTCAGCAAAACACGGGCAATGCAAATCGCGTGATCACTAGCTACCTACTCAAGTAAATAAACCCTAACGGCTTAATTAATAAACATAGACAAGCGTAAACTACGATTAAATTAATACAACTATTTCTAGCTGATAAAGTCATAATTACCAATGTGCTTAACATACCAAGCCGCAACTTTCATGTAATAAAATACTTATTATACAAGCATTAAAACAGAAACAGTTCGTAATAATTTATTAAAAGTTAAGCTATCGTAAACTTTTTAAAATTTTCTTATGATTTCTGTGATGTGATAAACTGAAAGTATTGTTCATGCAATACTATGAGTCATAGCATTATTGTAAGAGACGAGTGTCATACCCTATGACACTCAGTCGTCTCTCACAATAAATATATTCCCAGAGAGAACGTTGCATATTTAGACGCGACAGAAAATATATTATAACAGCAAAGCTTCTAAGGCTCTCTTAATATGTAAAGTCATCACATTCCCAACAAACAAATGCAGTTAGTGAGGTCGTTTGGATCAATTTACATGAGCGAACAATACTAAGCAGGCATTGTCCGCGACTCCGCCCAGACAGACCCGCGCTTACCGTCCTCAATGTAAATAGATCATAGATCAGATACTCAACAACTGGTTATTTATGAGCCCGAAATGATATTTATGACAAACAAACGCATATTTTAAACATAAACGGATTTCGCTTCTTCGTTTTAGACGACTTTTTCCGTTTTAGCTTCACGGTATTTAATTTAAAGACATGTGCCATAATGAAATTGAACTTCTGAAATATAATTAATATAATTATGTATTTATATTTCAACAGTTTAATTCAGATACTTTTAAAAAATCTGGTCTAGATGGCGGATGCTGAAAATTTTTGTTCGTAGCAATAAAAGCTAGACAGTAAGCTAACTTACGAGTTACGCTTTAACAACTTTAAGCTGTAACACATGTGGTATTTGCATAAAATAAAGTCAGCCCGAATCTGGTGACGTCAGATGAGTGTGCACATAGAGGGCGATGCTTATGCATGAGGCGACGGCTGCTCCTAGCGAGCTTCTCCCCCCGCATTTGAATAAATACAATTATCTTGTTTGTTTTAGCTTCGGTCACGCCCCGTCGGACGGCCTTCCGGTGACACATTCCTTTTTCATTCCACGATCGTCTTATACCGTGTAGCTTTACATAAAGGTGGACCGTGCACGTGCGATCTATATCAACAGGTTTTTCTATACCTAGATGAAATAAAAGGTTCGTAACATTTATTAACCGGAATAATTACTGGCACTATGATTCATAAAATTCATTTCTTTTAATCATAGCTACTTTTGTTGTTCTAATGGTAAACATTTTAACGATTATACAGAAAACAGCAGATAAATGTGATGCCAAATGATCGCATAATCTCGTGAATCCGAATTTTTGTTGAGGACTAAATTCAATATTGTTTGTTCGAATTTGCATTCAAGATTTTGGTATGCAGCAGCGGTCAGCGGTGGCTTTGAAGTCGGGAATCGACTGCGGCGTCCTGCACTGTTATTATCTCAACACCATCGTACTCTAACCTAACTCATTTCTTTTTTAACTGCGCCTCCGTCTCTGTCGTTCGTTCTCCGGCAGAGAGGGACTGCGGGTCATTTATACTAAGCTCGGATCGAAGGCGTTCCCTTGACGATTTATCATTTAGCGTAGCCTGCAGACATTATTTGAAACGCATTAAAATCGCGGCTGTGTAAAATTTGTCGGCAACTAAATTAGTACTTCTCCCAGAGCGCATAATTTACGCATCCGGCTCGTGGCCTGTGATGCTTTTATTCAATACTCATTGATGGTGAACATTGAATCCTTTGATAAGACATATTTTTTCTGCAAGAACATCTTATTTGGTACAACTTTTTAGCCAAGAATTAGCTTCTTCCTTTTAGAATCTGTTCTAAAATGTCTAGTCGCTACTCGCTGGTAAGTAATGATTTGCGGGTAAGGCTAATTTCTACGGTAACGTAGGTATGTTTTATTATTTCTTCTTAACAAGATATAAATTCTTTTAAAAATCTAGATCAAATTACCACAACTTAAATGGTTCATAACCGTGAAGTAAATCCACGACGAGGCGTAATACATCAGTTTTATGTGACGTGTGACTTAAATTGTCGTCGTAATTGGCTCGTACCGCCGTTTTGGTCTCCGGTCAGCGCACGTAGGTACCCACCGTATCGGCTGTCGTGCAATCATCGATTCGATTCGCCGTCCTATGTATTAGGGGAGGTTCATACTTCATTCTCACGTAAATAATTATCGGCGAGTCACAAATTACAAGGCACCGCGGCTGCCGATATGTGGCCGTCACGTAACACGCGCGTGACCAACGCCGCTCATCTTCAATTTATTCCTTAAGTTAATTTGTTACCTAAGTTAAAAGCGCAGGCTGATATCACTGCCATCGCATCGATATAGCGAGACATAGAGAACTCACCTGAATAAAGGAGGTAGAGACTAGACTCTAGAGTCTAGACTCAAGAGCCGTCTAACAAACTCATTATTCCTTCCACTGATTCTTTATTTTTACTCGGTGGGTGCCACAGACTTGCACATTGATATTTAAGGTGTTTTACATTTCGAAACAAATCGGCACACATTATGATTGACGTCGGTAATAGCCGCATCCATCACATATATTTAGCATTGCGAATACATCCTTTATACTTAAAGTAAATTTCGCGCATAAATCATTTCTCATTATCGAGATAATTTAGGGCGAATGAAAAATAAACGGCGGGAAGAAACAGATTTATTTTGTGGAAAAAAAGACGTCGGCGAGTGATGACGGTTGTTTTGACTGGTAGTGACGGTTCGCGTGTGGAACACCAGACTGACCGCGTGGAACTTGATGACCCTGTCTCAACAGGCAGGTAAGGAAATAATATCGGTAGGTATCGTGTCTGGGGCCAAATATGTAACGAATAGGTCCATGTACTAAGCAGATTAAATTCAGAAGATCACGGAATACCATAGGGCTTCTGAATTAGAAAATAGTAGTTTTTATTATTCGTAAGAAAATAGAGATGGATTACGAATTGGACTAGCTATAGTTGTCTATAGTAACGAAGAAGTGACAGATATAGCTGGTAATAATTAATAGACTCTCACAGAGAAAAACTTTCAAACGCTTATATATTTTTAATGTAGGTAACAAAGAGGTAGAGTTTTATAGAAGTTGATAATAATAATAATTTTGTATAATGAAATGAGGTTCTCTAAAAGATTTTTTACTTTGTTAAACAAAGAACATTTAATTATGTTTCCTGAAAGCGTTGTAAGTAGGGCATCGAGACCGGGTTTTTCCGAAACCCGAAAACCCGGGAAAACCCGGGTTTTGGGGATCATGAAAAAATGGAACCCGGGTGTTTCGAGCTTTTCGGGTTTTTCGTTTTTTTGATAATTATTAAAGGCCAGACCTGATAAAAGGTATTTATAACAAACTAACCTACAAATTATTTATTTTTACAACATATTGTATATGTTTAATTATTTATATATTGGTCATAATTGAACAAAATATAATATTTTAAAGGAAAACTTTTGCTATAAGAGCATTAAAGACTAGTTATCGTAAAAATATTTATTAATAATAATTAATGATACATATTTTAAAAATCCTACCAAAACTATTCGATTTAAGAAAGCCAAGTTTCTTCATACAATCTATCCTTCGCAAAAAGTTTTCAAATTTCATAGAAGCTGTCTTGTTAAACTTGTCTTATAGTTTTCAATCAACAATCAACATTGACTACAGTTTTGTTTATTATGTGATCAAAGATTTACAAAATAAAGTGTGGACAGCTTTAAAGGGTTCTAGCTTCTAAGTCTGCTAAAAGTACCGTAGACTTTTGATGATGGGCAAGTCAGCCACTAGGTGACAAAACGTTGAAACTTGTATGGACCGTTGCTGATAAAATACACCCATCAATAAAGTCTTCGGGATATTTGTATTTTTGGAATATCTTAAAACCTGTCAGGAATTTTTGAAGACAGTGTATGGAACAATGATAGCTTATGTTTTAGTATTTAATAAAACATATTATTAAAACACTTTTCCGAATTTTATCATTTCTAAAGCAATCACAGGTATCTACAGTCATAAAAAATCAATGATAAGTCAACAAATCTTCATTTCGTTTTATAAACTGAAAATTCCATTCGAATGAGATATTTTTACTGCTAATTGTCAAATTAATAGGAAGAATTTATACTGATCGATGTTTGGCATACAGTATTTTTACTAAAAAATATTTTTGTGGCCTGCTGCGGTATGACGCTCATCAGTCTTCTTTGCAATTTAAAGTCATTATTTTCAGTCGCCTAACTTACTAAAAACACTTAAAGGTTTTTGTTTGTCGTTATGCTTTTTGTCATTATTTGTTATATTCACAACATAACAAAAAGCGACAATATTAAGACAATGCAATCAGTAAAAAGGTTCCAGGAGAGCAACCAGCCCCTAGAAACTGACAAAACCATGCCGAGGAGTTTCCATCAAGTATATTTTGAATCCATATTTTTGTATTGCGGTCTGGCAAATGCGGCAGATTGCTTTTCATTGCTTGCGAGACTGATGTTGGTAACACATAATAGGACGAATGGTGGCTTTCTTTAGCCGGCCGTGGATGTCATACTCATTGCGGAATTATTGAAACACGTAATTTTAGTGAATCGAGATGAAATATAACAAGCAGAGTTTTTATCAGCACAAGCCCCAGAGCCATCATGGTTAATCTTACAAATTCATTAAAAGCAACCTTCTGCATTTGCCATAATATTATGGTCTGGTCTGATCAATTATATGGTAATCTGACATGAATTTTGTTTATTGTGACTAGAACTAATGACTACAAAAAGCTTCGAGGTGTAGTGTAATGTAAGATTTTTCAGTAATGTAAGATTTTCCACTAAGTTAGATGACAGAAAAGTTACCTTAAATTGCAAAGAACATTCGGCTTCATACCGTAGCAAGGCAGACAAAAGGCAATTTCAGGTAAAAACTAGGCACAAAAAATTAATTACAGGTGTAAAGTATGCCAACATCAATTAGGACTAAATAATTATTATTAAAAATGTAAAAGATTAAATAAAGATTTGTTGGCATACGTTTTATATTTCAGGTTATTCTTCCATTTACTGTCTTCAAAAATTCTTGATAGATTTTTATATATTTCATAAAATACAAATACATTTAATAATTTACGTAATTTGGAGGTGAAGCTTGTTGTAATACTTAACCTTGGCCTGAAAATGTTAATCCCTAGCTTTGATAAGTTCCAATATATTATATAATAGGAGAGGTAAATAGTCGCTTCTATAAAAGTATGATACGGCCGTGCCCGTTCACTCGAGACTTGGTTGGGCACTGCCGTGACCGCATACCGTCTACGACCGCATGCCGTATTTAAATAGTATTTTACTGGAAAGGTGCTGGCAATCGCTGAAAATCATATTTAAAGTATTTTCGCATCGTTAATCTTTGAATTTTAAGAAAACCCGAAAAAACCCGAAAAACCCGGGTACCCGGGTTTTTATTTTAAAAAACCCGAAAACCCGGGTTTTGAAAATTGGGTCCGGGTTTCGATGCCCTAGTTGTAAGTATGTAATACTTAATTTATTTTATTTTTCCGAAATTACTTCCCTACGGATACCAGCTCTACATTTTTGTTTTTACACTACTTTATGCTTAAATAGTAACTGTTTTTATTTTACCTCCTTCAAATTGGGCTATTTAGCACCTATAACAAATTGATTCAAACAAAATAGTCCTAACAGCTATTCAGCGCAACAATTCAAAACTATATCCATATCGCCATCTATCGGAGATTATCAACACTAAGAATGAACTAAAGACAACGATAAGAAGGCCCATAAATTAGAGCTATTAAAATGTTAATATTGATGTTACACTATAAATTATACTTACCCTGTAAATTCAATACACATCACAACTGAGTGTTTGTTTGAACAACGAAACATCAAAATAACTGATTTCAATACGACGTCGAATCTAAATTCTACCGAGTTATTGTTCGGCCGTTCTAGTTAGAGGCAGTTTATTGATACCTTATTATGCTGCATTAGATATTAATTTAGCTCAACCTGACTTTAGAGTAGAACAGAACGTTGCGTATTGGGATCGCGGGGCGAGAGACGTCCCGCTGAGTCAGGCCCCTAAAAACACACAGACCGCGGGGCGCCGCACTTTACCCGCGCTTTTTACTAATAACACCGTCTTTCCCTGTCATACCTTATTTCATTCGAACGTCTCTCGTTTTTTCACGTCCTCGTTTTTTATCTCGACCACGAACAATAACAATAAAACGAGTCTCTGATGATAGTAATCCTTCATCTTCATTGTCTTTTGGCAGTTTCGTGGAATAAAATATGTCGAGCTCCCGCGACTCGATATCCGAACGCCTTATTATAAATGGCGTCGCTTAAAATATTTTAATACCCTCTACATCACGGCGATATTAATTCGGTACGCTCGAGTTGAGCGGGCCGGGTGCCACTGCTGGAATGTTAAATGACGAATTACCGACCACCAAGATTGTGAGATACACCGTACACGTTTCAGATCTTATTGACTCTATTATTTTTGTGTGTTTAACTGTAGTAGATGCAGCAGCGTCGATAAATAATAATTGATACGAATAGATTTTTTTTTTAATTCATGAGATCGTGCTGGAAGGATTTCATTGTTATTGACACTGGAATCACCAGAGTATAATTGGTTACACTACATAACTGTTATTTAAAAATACCTAGGTACTTTTGATATTATCTCATAATAGTCCTACTAAGTAACGTTTTCTAAGGTCTTTGCGTTTTCTAGATAGGCATTATCAAACTTTTTATTGAAAGTAGGCAGTAATAATAATATCATTGAAAGTAGGTAGATATCAAAGTATAGGTCTACCAGAATCTGACATGGCAAAAAGTGCGAAAGTAAATTGATTCTAGCAATACCGGGAATAATAGGAATAAAATATTTTGATCCTTTTTATCCTTTAGCGGCTGCCTCTGTGTGTGAAACATGCAATTATATAAATTTATCCAATTATCAAGGATATTTTTAGAAAATCTGCTGTCAAAATTTGCCATCAGATTCTGGTAGACCTAGTAGATGCATTGATTATTATACGTAGCATTTGTTATCTATGAAGTTTTAAACTTGTATCCGTGCGTTTGTCAATATCGCCTTGGTAACCGTAAACAAAGCGAAAGTTTGTAAAGTGAGTTGCGAGCGAGGCATTTTTGTGATTGTAATTTCACATCTAAAACCACAAAATGGTTAAGATCACTGTGGAGATGGTACGTAAAAAAGCGGAACATCACGATTGCTTACTAGCACCATTAGAAGAGATAGCACTGCATCAAGAGAATATTGAAAAGATCGAGTACATTCAAGATTGGTGCCCCAAACTTAAAATTTTACTCATGCAAAGTAATCTAATTTCTAAAATAGAGAACCTGAACAAATTAAAAAATCTCACCTACTTGAATTTGGCCCTCAATAACATTGAAGTTATAGAAAATTTAGAAAGGTGTGAATCTCTAAACAAGTTAGATCTAACTCTAAACTTTATTGGGAAAATAATAAGTGTGGAATCCCTAGCCGGAAATTACAATTTGCAAAGTCTATATCTAACAGGCAACCCTTGCACTGATTATGACAATTATCGTTGTTTTGTTATTGGCACCCTTCCTCAATTATTTTCACTCGATGGAAAAGATATAAAAATATCTGAAAGAATTACGTGCCTCCAGAACCTTCCAATGATAAGGTCAGATGTACTATTCGAGCAAGAGAATTACAAATACCAACGCCAGTCACAAAAAACGCGGCTAGAGAAAAATATACAAAGCAAGTGGGAAAATGAGTACAAGGATATGGACCCAGATGAAAGAAACAAAAAATTTTGGGCAGAAAAGTGTGAACATGCTCCAGAAGTGAGACAAGAAATAGAACGCATGCGACAGCTAAAGATTAAATCCGAACAAAAAGAGGAAGATAAGGTACCTAAAAGACAGTACAAATTATTTAATGAAGACGGAAGGCCATTCAATATTAATCAGCCGAGGATAGATTTTCTTTTTAATGATGCGGAGCCAGATAAATTCATTTTAGACTTATCTATATTTAGATACATGGATACGAGTTTAATCGATGTTGATGTGCAACCCAACTACGTGAGGGTCCTGATAAAAGGGAAGATATTTCAACTGCATCTGCCTGAGGACGTAAACGTGTCAAATTCAACTGCTACGAGATCTCAAACTACCGGACACTTGGTTATAACGATGCCAAAGTCTAAATTCGTATTAGAAAAAGTACCAAAGAAAACCACGTCTGAACCTGAAGCAAGTCGCATTAATTCTACAAAATCTTGTGAAAGTAAATTTAATTCAAAACGTGAATTTCTGGAAATAGGGCCGCCAGTTAATGTTCTTGATTTTACTAAAATGACTAATTCTAACGCGACAAAGTATAGCAAGCCCAAATTGAATATGAAACCTAAGCCACCGTCAGATGATTTTGTTGATAATCCAGAGGTACCAGATCTAATATGAGCAAATGTTGTTAAAAGGTGTGTATTTTAAGTAAGTAACGAATGTCTGAGTATGTAATAGGATTTTTCTAATGTTAGTTTAAAAAATATTATGTTTATAGAAACAAAAGTATTAACATGTCATAATATTATTTAATTTATTAGATGCCTACTACAATATTTACAGTTCTAGTTAAAGCTGATTATATAAAATTTGGATAGTTTATAAAATTATTACTAGTGATTAAATATAGAATTATTTCTGACAGTAGAATAAACAACATTTAAAATAAATAAAAATAGAACTAATAACAGTATCATGTTATTGCTTATTAATCTATTACGTAAAATTATTATAAGAGCATCATTTATAAACTTATTTCATGTTACAACTAAAGTCACATATAGTACAAACACTGTGTAGTGCATTCAGCATACTACATTACATAATATACCTGAAATAAATAGGTAATAACAATATTACTTTTACTAATGATGTGACAACTGACAAGTAATTGAAACAATGGTATCGGTAAGTAGGAAATTAAAAATCTTTTGGAAACATATTTCGCACACTCATACCATTCAAGTGTCAACCTTCACACTATTATGATGAACACGATAATACAAATACACTCATTCTAAATCTGTCGAGTTTCGTTGGCGTCAATCAAGGGAATTCCATTTGTTTCTGCAGAAGTCACAATAAAGGATAGGAAACCATCAACGTCGTGCATCTCTTTGGATGTGAACTTGGCTGAGATCTGGTGACGTCCACCCCAAGGGGGAGTAAGCTTGAACTCTGCAGTGGCTATAGCACCAGGAGCTACGTTCTGGAATTACAATAAAAGTATGAGATTAATTTAATTGTTAGAATTAAGTGTTAAATATAAATTCAATGTAAATTTTAATCTGAGATAAATACATTTATGGAAACTATACTGGGTATTACTGGTCCATATTTTTAAATGATTTTAAATTAGGTTCAAATACCTCTTTTAGCTCAATTTTCAACTGTTCATCTAATCCAGCCCCCTGGATATAGAACTTTCCATTTCTAAGCGGGATCGGCAGTGGATTCTCAACTTTGACAGTCACAGTTAACTCTTGCCTGGCTACCGGCTTGCCTTCGTATGTAATCTTGATGTCTGGATTGCGTACTCTAAAGTCATCTTGGGCGAAGTAGTCGAAATTCCTATCAACGATTGTTGCTATACACGCAATGTTGAATGAAGCCTGTAAAACAAGAATTATAAATTTATTATATTTTGCTATAGCAATGCACCAAAAAGGAAACGATACCAGCATAGGAACACTGAAATTTGATTATTGCGCCTATGATTTTTTTAAAGCAAATCATCAAAACTGCGATGGCTGGAATATAGTGAAATTAGTTATAATTTATAAACATACCTGATCAACTAATTTCTTGTAATAGTCATCAAAGGTTACTAGAAGCGATATGTTATCTTTTCCTTCAGGTTGTATAACCTTGTCGAATTCTTCCCTTTTCACACCATCACCAGTAACACCGGTGTATGTTACTGTGTCAACTCTTAATACACCTTTTACGTTATGTGAGTAAATAGTTGAACGATTTTTGATATGTAATACCTGAAATAAGTAAATTTTAACGATTTCATTCTATGTGGAACTATAAACCTTGTACTACGGGAGCCCTAGAACAAATTTTTTTGTGATTACTAACAAGCTAATTTTTTGTGAGTAGCTTCATTTTGATAAGACAAACAACTTTTTTATTTGCGAAAAATCTTGAAAGTAGTAGCTAACAGAGATAGAAAGGATTTCATACTTTGATTTGATGGTCCTAAAATATGGATTGTTCTATTTGTAGGACAATGTTACTCTTAAATTATATAACTATTGACCTACAAGTATACAAAAAGTCAGCTGGTTAGGGTTCCGTTTTAGGGTTCTGTAATCAATTAAACTTGGTTGACTGCGGTACCCTAAAACGGAACCCTAGCCAGCTGATTTTTTGTATATTTTTAGGTTAATAGTTATTTATTTAAGAGTAACATTGTCCTACAAATAGAACAATCCATATTTTAGGACCATCATATCAAAGTATGAAATCCTTTCTATCTCTGTTAGCTACGACTTTCAAGATTTTTCGCAGATGAAAAAGTTGTTTGTCTTATCAAAATGAAGCTACTCACAAATAAATGATAGTTAAAAAAACTAAAAATACGCTTTTTATAGAAAACCAAACTAACAAATTGAAAAATGCTTTATTTTATCAAATTAGTGTATAATTGTCATCGGTCCTCGATAAATCTACAAAGTTTGAATGAAATCTGGCCGTTTAAAGTGGGTCAAAATCGCGCCCAAAGACGTCGGTTACAAACAAACATACAAACATACAAATTGAAAAATGGAATTATTATATCAAATTAGTGTATTGTCATCGGTCCTCGATAAATCTACAAAGTTTGAACGAAATCTGGCCGTTTAAAGTGGGTCAAAATCGCGCCCAAAGAAGTCGGTTACAAACAATTAACATACAAACATACAAATTTAAAAATGGAATAATTATATCAAATTAGTGTATTGTCATCGGTCCTCGATAAATCTACAAAGTTTGAACGAAATCTGGCCGTTTAAAGTGGGTCTAAATCGCGCCCAAAGAAGTCGGTTACAAACAAATATACAGGTGAAGCTAATAAAAAGCGTATAAAAATTAGTTTGTTAGTAATCACAAAAAAAATTGTTCTAGGGCTCCCTCACTATTGCCTCTCAATTTATTTATAAAAGTTTTAGGATTAAATATGTAGAGCAATTACTGCTAATTTATTATTAAAGAAATACCTAGTCAACAGCTTTTTTACTAAAAAAGTGAATGTTATAATATTTTAATCATCAAAAGTATCCACTCCATGAATACTTACCACATTAAAGTCTTGTCCTATCTTGATATCATCTCTCAACTCAAAGTCGAATTCAATATCATTAAATGCATCATTGAGATAGTATCTTGCGAATATACTCTGAGACTTTCTCAGCGCTTTTTCCATTGTATCACGTTCTTCTCGAGTTCGTTCGGGATATTTGTATAAATGTGTTATATCCTGAAAAATATTTACATACATATTAATATCTATCAGTTTAACTGGAAATTGTAATAAAATAAACGCTTTGTAATAAATTATTGAAAGCTACTGATTTCTTGCGCCTACAATTTTTTATTATCATTATAGCAAAATAACTAATATAAATTTTACAGGCGTTGGATTTTAACTTTTCAACATTTATGATCGTGTTTTTAGTTACATGAATTATTATTAATGATTATGTTTTTAATTTTAATAATCTCTAATAATCAGCTAATAATCTTATGTAATATATCAATTCGTAATACTTACTTCTCGCTCCATTTTCCCTATAGCCTTAGTTGATATGTCCTGACCTATCGATGTCGTATCACGTGCCAGTAGCTTCAGCGGCTGTATTTCTCCAGAATATTTCCATAACACCTGAAATTACGAAGCTCAGGGGTTTTAAATTCCAATACAAAGCCTTTGTTTATTAGGTACCTATATCAGAAGTAATAATTCCGCGTCTTTACACACAACTAGAATATCAAGTTTTTCTATGACGCAAGTGTTAATTTTAAGTATGTTTGGATGTTTATTTTGCAATACAGTAACATAGTTCGTGTCGTAAACATAGTATCAAGACGTATTTTGCTTGATTTACTACGTAGGTATAATAATGATCAATTTCATAAATATTTTTGTTTTTCCTACCTTGTCTGCGTTAACCTGTGCGAATACATATCCGGTATCATACGGTCTCTGTAGTTCACCGTCCCGAACAGCACGTAATGAAGCTGGTCCACACCGGAACACATCGTCTGAGGTTTCCTGTGGAGTGGAGTCGATCGCCTGCCACCCACTGTACTCTGAGCCTAGGTCAGGTCGATCGAGCCAGACCTGCAATTATTCACATTATTGGACTTAAATATAATCGTCAGTTTTTCCTTTAAGAATCAAGCTTCTTCCCAAAGCCACAGTTCAGCTATAAGTACCGATGTTTCTTATGAAAATGAAACACAACGTTGTGATTGAGATCATGCACGTATGCACTTTGGTAGGTAATTTTATGTGTTACGAGTAAAATATTTTTAGCTCCAAGTGAAAATTCATTTAATTTAATACTTCAGACAAAACGTTCTACTAAATGGCCGTCACTGCCTTTGATTACTTATACTGGGTCTGCCTTAACCTTTGCACTGTGGTTGCTAAATGTTAACTTTATAAAATTGTAGATACTAAAGTTTCGCTTAATTTATAAAAGCGCTGTAGCGTCAAACGTAATCAATATTGTAGCGAGTATTAATTATTGTATTCCTACGTTTAATATTCTTGGAATATGCTTTATAGTTACTAAATATGTCAACGCCTTCACAAATTAAATCATTAATTATTAGAATTTATTTAAAACTACTGACCTCATTCCAGACGTGATAGTTCCACACTGAATCTCTGGTGAACTCTTCTAGTGTGTTCCCGTTTTCGTCTTTAATGATGTCTATCGTCAGGCTGCCTTGACTGTCGTGTGCTGCATCATAACCGGTGATAGGCCTGCAGGGTATACCGAGTGCTCTGCAAACTGGAAACAAGATTATCAGTTAAGTATATAACTCTAGCAAATATATTATCTCGTAAGAAAACATATTTCGATAGAACGCATTTGCATACTTTTCACATAAAAACGAAAGAATTATCTCACTAAGCCTCCAATTTACTGCAATTGTGGAACGAAAATCCAATTAAAAAACAACTTACTTGTCGTAAGAACACCTGCGTACACCCAGCATTGCGCGTATTTCACGGGTTTTTTCTTCTCGTAATACTTTTGCAGTATAGCCAGGGAGCCCACCCACTTGAGCGGATGAGAGCCGCCGCTGTAGTCGCTGAGCTCTTTGCCCCAGTTGCCGAACAGCACGCCGTTGTCGTCCTGCACGTTCACCGCCGCGGACAGAGCCCGCACTATCCTAATAGGGTCAGCTCTCGCTCGGCCTTTGACCTGGAAACATCATTTCTTCTAATTATGCGCTAAGATTGGATCCATTGTGGAACGCATATAGGGTGGAAGATACAATTTCTTTAAGCACCGCAATCAATTAATATTTTATTGCCAAAATATTCTTGACTCATTTTCTTTAACGGCAAATGGCCCACCACACATTCCCATCACTGCAACTCCTGTGTCGCCAGGATAAACAGTGGTAACCAACCACGAAAACCCTTTGATATGATCTCAGGGTCTAGGGACCCGCAACGGATTTAGCTTGTCCAACTCATTTTTTAATTATTATTATAGAAAATAATCATAAAATGTCTCTGAGTATGAATCCTTTAGATTAGCATATTTCATTTATTTTAGGTTGTGGTCACAGCTACTCAGTAGGCACAAAATTAGGAGTCGGGAATTAGAATCGTAGTCGTTTCGTAGGAGCTTGAAGAATTACGAACTACTCTTACCTTTCCAATTTCTTTGACTAAGTATAGAGCGCACTCCAATATGTCCTTCTCGTACTGCGCGTAGTTCCAAGGAGTGGGTTTGATTCTATTGTACACTCCTCTGAACATGAGGCCAGCATCTTCTTGAACATATTCTTCTCTGTGACTGTGACCTGAAGAGTGAGTAAAACGTGTGTAATGATAACTTATTTATTTTATAAGACTTTTTTCCATTAAACAATGTAGCGACAGAAGAATGCGGATAATATGTCATCATTGATTCGTCACAAAAACATATTAATTCTCATCAACCGGTAGTAGTAGCTAAGTTACAATTGGTTATAAATATGTTTGTCATCGGAATAGATTTCGATTCTGATGACTCGTCAACTGTATGTATAACTAGCCCTATATTTAGTACAATAAGCTTAATTTTATAGAAAATTCTCAGCAGCTACTTACCAGGCATATAAACGCTGTCATTCAAACACCAAGGATTAAAAAGCACATAAATTGGCAGGGGATGTGTATAGCTGAGCGAACTTCCCCCGGACATCTTGGTGTCGATGTCCATGCGCCAAGCAGCCACGATGCAGTCCGCGGCAGGAGTCACGGCCACCATCAGATGGGAGTCCATCTGGCCCTCGTAGACCGCATTCCACGCTCCGAGTGTTTCGGAGCCCTTCTCTAAAAGGGGGACCGCCGCAGAAGTTTCGTCGGACGGCCCACGCTTCTCCACATCTGGTACAATAAACATTTAAGTATTTTAACCCTAAGCTAAAAATAGGCGATGATGCAAAGTTAGCGAAACAAATCTCGAACCTGCAACGTAAAATATGAACGAAACGGCATCTCTTCTGGTGTCGAATGGCCTGTTTAGCAGGATATCCAATTTGAAGGACTGGCCTCTTCTGATCACGAGACACTTGTCGGCCTCTCTCGTCATGAGATGGAATTTGTGCGTGTGATGGTTCTCGCCGTTGGTATCGACGCAGAAGTCGACGCCTTGAACTGCCAGCACGCCTTGTCTCGTGCCGTCGACGACATCTGCATAAACAAACAGAATCGTCCTTAACACCTTAAACGCTTTTGATTATATTATCCTACACAATTTGAATAATGCAATCCACCCACATACAAGTGCTCTATGCGAATTGCAAATGTCTGGTAATAAACTTCAAATCGTAAGTGTGCCCAAGCAGCATCACAAGCTGTATAACAGCTGTATTAAAGGTCGTTTATACTCTTAATGCTGTATTTCCAGGCTGCATAAAGGCTGTATAAGCGCTTATACAGCCCTTATACCCCTGAAATGGGCACAAATTATACAGTGTTTTGCGTTATATAGGCTGTACAGTAGCTGTATAGGCAAAAATAGGCTGTTTTTCGGCTGTACTATGGTGTACGAAGAAACCAATACACTCCAATTATTCCATTGTAACTCACTTGTTCAGCTTTACGCTGTAAAAAGTCTGTTGAACAGAGTAACAAAAGAAATAAAACGAAACAGAAGATATATTTTAATGATGGCGTTTATAATAACTGTTGATTGAAGTAACATATTATAAACGCTGTGTTTAAGGAGATTCGATGGGGGCAGGATACAGTGCATTATCGTGCAAAAATAAATTTATTGTGGTTATATATATGTTTTGTGATAAAAAATAAACGCGCCAGCAAAATAATCAAGGAAGATATATTAAATAAGGTTACTAAATATGGTTTTTATAGGTTAGAAATTAAAAAGTTTGAATTAATGGACGTAGAGCCTCGTTGGTGCATAGAAGGTTGTTGGACACACTAAAAATATTGATAAATATAATAACATTAGTCTAATTTTTATGTACTCATGTTCGTAATCTTCGATTTGTAATTGATAAAATGGCGACAATTTGCTAAGCAGCCTAAATTCTATTTTGATGGTCTTATAGCATTAATAGCTGTACTATGTAGGTAATGGATATATTATTCAGCTTTAAGCGATTGATGGGCTGTATAAAGGAATAAATTTACTATTATTGCTGTTTATTACTGTCAAAGAGAGAAATTATACAGCTTTAGTCTGTAAAAGGGTGTACAATTACACTATAAAAAGAAGCTGTAGAAGAGAGTTTGGCTACTCCATAATACAGCAATAAGATTCGATGACCACCATAATACAGCTCTAAGCTGTATTAAGTAAGTGACGGTATGCATAATACAGCTATTGTACAGCTTTAATACTAAAATTCGGATCAAAGCGTTACAGGAAACTTAAAGCTGTACATGATAGTTTCAATACACTGATTTAGAACTTTAAGCGTACTTTGACTTCTTAATACAGACTTAATACAGCTAGAGCTGAATAATTACTCCTAAACCGACATTATAACACTACAATATCTCTTCAACGCTCTTATACAGCTCTAAAACAGCGTTAAGTGCTATATTTGCTGCTTTTTAGATGTTCATTACGCTTGGTTGCTGCTTGGGTGGAATGATGATTCATCATTCATGTTAGTTACTCGTACAAGTAGGTAGTAATTAATACAAAAAATTCTTATATTAAATATAATTTATAAATTATTATCATTTATTATGCAATCAAAATTCACCTATTAGTTAACAATAATTAAAGACAAAGTACAAACTAGAGCAAAAATCGAAAGTGAATCCAATACAACAAAAATTTTTCATAAGAAAGCTTAAAAACTTTTATAGCTATATTAGTAGAGGAGGGGAAGAGGGGATTTTGGGAGTAGCTCGAGCGTGTCAGATTAAGCTTGTATAGGCTTCCGACATGTGTCTAGTTGATAACTAGACACATGGTATAGAAATCAGATTTCTCACGTGGTGGGTTAAATTTTTATTTTTAAATATTGAAATGTCATCCAATCTGTCAGATTAAGATAGGAGATGTTTAGTATACCCCAAAGAAGCTTCCATAAAAAGCACTGACGATTCAAAGATAAGGTAAGCCTGTAGGAACATATTTTTAAAATATAAAAAAATAAACATTCATATCTTCCTATTACTAAACTTCGCAGATATCTTATTTTGCACTAAACTAAATAATAGTCCTTCTTGTCTAAAATATAATAATTACTGACCGAAATAAGCAATTTTCTGACTATATTTTCTTTTTAAAAACTTTAAAATGGCCGCAGTTTCTAAACCCACCGCTAAAATAAAAAAACGCTCTTATTATTTTTTTATCAGTTTTACCTAATGTATAAAACCTACTAGGTCTCCATGACGCTTGAGTGACTACAAAATTAGCACCTTCCCCTCCCCTACTATATGCAATAGGGTAGCTGAAACTATTGCACAAAGGCAAAAAGGTTGCTAAATAAAATATCTTCAATGGTCGAAATACCCGCGTCCTCCTAGACTGCTAATTGGCTGTTCAATTCTTACGAGTCGCGCATTTATTAAATCAATACAACCAAATACGTGAACCGATCAACCGACTTTATTAGCATACTTGACCTTTTAATGAAGTAAGTACTATTATTTCCGTAAAATCGACTAATTGAGCTCTCTTATTGATACGGATATTAGCAGACGTAGGTCCCAGACTTAAAAGCAGATATCAAAAATTTTGTCACTGACCTACGTCGATTATAATTTAAATCTAATTTCGTAATTCATTATTTTTTTACAAGTATTTTAACTAAAGCGAAAAACGCTAAGTACTTAGGTCTTTTAAGCTTACATATTATGCCTAATAATACGTTTCTCTTTTATATTACTTACTATAATATTTGCTACAATAATTTCAAAGAATTATCCATTCATTTTATCTGAGAGAGCCCAAAAATTGGCGGGAAGCCAATTCAATTAGCCACCAGTATCAGATAGCTCTTCATAGACAGGAAAATTTCGTCAACAAAAAATATCATAAATCTATTGTTTGCTAATAATATTATATTGCTAAACCACATTTTATTCCTTGCTAAATCTAAAACCGAAATTTCAATAAGCCTACCCGGTTGGAAGGGAATTATAATATACTTCTGCCGCCTCCCGAAGTAGTGTTGCCATAAATTTTTGATGTACTCCATTGTCAATCCAATTTTCGGTCACAGTAATCACATAGTCTTCAGTTGGCTAATCGAGTTCTATCGTACTCCTTCACGACTCACAGGGCTCTAATTGCTCGAGCTGACGTGCCGATGCTCAAGAATGCCGTCATACACTGCCGGCTCCCGCTGGGCAGCCTCCTCTAATACTCCGAGATGATGTCATGATGTAAATACAATGCCGCAAAACTGTTTAGATCTTTGACAGTTCCTAGATATGCTTATTCATTTCCACAGACTTTTTACACGCATTGAATCATCGTCATCGTGTCCACTGGACCGACGTATTACATCACAACCTGATTGTGTATGAGAAGCTTTTTGATAACCGTTAGTTTAATCAATTGTATTCAATGACTAGAAAAAGTACTGAATTGAAGAAAACTCGAATTTCTGCAGTTCACTTTGGCATTTCTAGTGTAGGTACAATAGTGTGTAAGTATAGGTCTACCAGAATCTGATGGCAAATTTTGACGGCAGATTTTCAAAAAATAACCTTGATCAGAATCAGGCGCTATAAGAAAAAACAGGACCAAAACTTTTTATTCCAATTACCCCGGTATTGCTAGAGTCAATTTATTTTCTCACTTTTTGCCATCAGATTCTGGTTGACCTATAATTGGCGTTATCCTATTTTCTTTATAAATATGTTTATCGTCGTGAGTATGAACGAGGTCCGTACAATCACGTCAATAAATTACCAGGACCCACATCACGAGATGACTGTGTCCTGACCCCTGGTATCGCGGCCCCCGGGTCAACCGTCACACCCATTTTAATTGCAATCAAATTATGCCCAACGTTACAGATTGGAACAATCATTCCTTGAGTGTTTGCTTCGATGTTAGGTTGGTACGTATCGTCTTTAAATGTCGCGTTCAACTGTATCTTTATTATGTTATTTACAGTGAATGAAGTTACTTCAATAATCAGTAGCTATTAGCTAACCCTTCTATTTTAGCACAAGAATGTACTGAAATGCCAAGATTGATGTAGCTATTACGAACATTACAATTGCACCAATTAAGAACTTCTATTGGTAACTGGTGGACGCAAACGCATAGGTACACTGGAATTATTTTCAACAAAATTTACAAATCCCGATCATGAAATTCGACGAAATTTCGGGAATTTCGAAATTCTCTACAGTATTTCGTGTGATATCCTTACAGTTATCGTTACATCAGCTAGACTCGTCTGCAACGAAATATTTATGAAATTATATCCATTTGAAGTGAAGTCTGTGGGTGAGGAAACCCAAGTACGGTAAAGCACACATCCTCAATCTCCGCTGATTAGTTTTCCCACGCGTGCGTAAGATCAACAGAGTTAACTGAGATAGCTATCTATGTTACTATGACTTTTAAAATTTTATAGTTCTCTTTTCAAAATCTAGTAGGAAAACAACTTTTTTGAAAATAGCAATATCTGACGTCAAAATAGTCAATAATTCTGAATCTGTATGTAAATCACTGGACTATCTACTAAGGGCCTGTTTCACCACTTCCTGATAATGTGCTGGATAGGCATATCCACAACTTATTTGACAGATTCTCCATACTTTATCTGTCAAGTTAAGTCACGGATAGACTATCCGGCACTTATCAAGAAGTGGTAACAGGCCCTAAATCTAAGGCATAACAAAAACAATAATATCATACGATTTACTAATGTTGTCACTTGTCAGTCAAACCTACGTCTCATTTGTATTCCACGCGCTCGCCTTGTAAGCTAACGATATCTAAATCTAGATAATGACTAAATGATATTTAATGACTTAAGTCATAAAACTTGATGTCCGCTAATGATTCCGAATCCCATATAAAGGATTTTAAAAGCTTTTATAAGATTGTTACTGCTAAGTTTTGTTAAATAAATAATGAAGGTTCCAAGTTCAAACTTTCATAGGAATAAATCTTATTTAATTAATTATTATTTATTATTGTTAACATAGCAATATCTTAGTTACTTAAATGTTTCACCTCGCCATAATATTATTATCATATTCTGCCTTCAAGAAAAGTTGTCCAAAATTAAAATATTATACTTAGAGTAGGTACAGTTTACAACTGATGTTGCTGTAATTAATTATTTAATGTTCTAAGTCCTAATTAGTAATTAAAGATTAACTAATTATTATATAACTCAATTCACTCTGTAGTGAACATCTTTAAGGAATCACCAACTCATCTTCGTCCTCATAAGGTAGAAACCGTAAAGGGCAAAAAGTTGTCAGAAAGTTACGTCAAGCTAAAGACTGGGTCAAGACTCAAGGCCTTCTGTGTCATGTAGCTTTTGAGTCTCCGATTGACGCTAATATTTGACTCATGGCGAGTAAACAATCCATAGTATTTCCAAGAAAAAAAAACAAGGTTTAGTGGCAATTTTACTATACCAAATCAAAAAAACGATTAACGAGACTGGGCCCAGAAGTTTTGTGCCTAGATTCGGTGTCTAAAACACGGCTCTTTCCTAAGTCCAAGTAGCTCTAGTGTAATTAAAAAAGTCGGTAAACGTGCACTTCACAAGAAGAACGGTGCATTTATTTAAATTCTTAACCATCATTTCTTAAGTAACATTCTTTATGTCAATGATAGAGACTGGCAGAGCTCTACTATACTACGTAGGCTGCGTGCAGTGGATCACCTTGAGCGGCCGTGGCGTGTAGCCATGCTTTTTGTTGGCTTTTTGTTGTTTATAGAAACAGGACATTTCATTCGTCTAATAACTCAATAAAGGTTCTCGAAACAACAGGATATTCACTTGAAAGTCGCACAACTGTGACTACATATTATAGTAAGTTAGTTAAAAAACACGACGGTTATACATATAACTCATATATTATATTTAAGCATTCGAAACAACGGGAAAAGAAGCGTTTTTCTTCAGGGATTTAAAAGTACTGTCAAACATTATTTTTTTTCTGAGAGTATCTTCGACCTAATAATTGAGGGGAACAGCAAACAAACAAATCCATTGTTACAAATATTGGTTAATTACTTCCGCAGAAAAATCCTTTCCATCCATCTAATTTAATGAAGAAAAAAAATTCGAGTTCTCTTAATGATGCAGGTAAAGCTCTACATTTCTCACTCCACGCAGAGTAAGTTCATAACTAAGTAGTTAACGCATTTCTAATAATAACTTATAATAACTGTGTTCTGTTTATGAAACGCACACGGTTTTGGTGCTGCTATTTGCAAACCTTTGAATGTTATTTATACCATGGACACGTTTCTTGTATATTTTATAAAAGTTAGTTCGCTAATTCCAATGATAGATATATTATAACTTCCGTGTTGTCACACTTCACTGCTATTCTCTACGACTAGATAATATTATATTTACTTATATTAGTTATCCCGTATCCATATCTGATTGCTTATCATCATTCATCTGCAGTATTCGTAATCAATACGGACAACTCTACTATGTCAACAACTAATGACCTAATAAGGATGTATAATATTAATTTGCAAATCAGTAAAATTGTATATGAAAATTAGAATTTTATTTTATTAATAATCCGTCGATCACCAATTCCAGGAAATCTTTTGTTGTCGCGGCCCATATGGGCCTTACGGGGCTTGAGGGAATAATAGTTTTTTTCTATTTAATAATAACCGTAAGTTGTCTACAATTCGCTGAAATCAATCCTAATATTAAGTAAATTTATCTTACGATTGCGTGAAACAATAAAACAAACTATACGATACTACTAAAAAAAACCTTTGTGATATTTTGGGTGATTTCACGAGAAGCTAATAAATTTGATCTTGATTTTTATTTGCTTTCCGTTCCATTTTGTGAAGTGGACATCAAACCGCACCACGCATTAATCTCATTCTCGGAGTACTCTGTTTTTATTTCATGGAAAATCCATTGTAATGTTTATGTAATATCCATTATCCACACTCCACCGACAAACTTATTACTGAATATTATTACTACACTCTATCTGAAAAAAATGTGTGGACAGAACAACTAGGCATGTTCTGCGATGTGTAAAACTTAAAAATTAGTTTTACAACTGGGGAGTTTCAAAAAAATACTACAACAGACAAAGATCGGCCAAAAATAATAACTTTCACATAATGCGGTTTTACGATTTTAGTTATAGGAGTATATTACTAAATTTATTAAATATCATATTTTTTGTGACTAATAGACTATTTACTAGTAAAAAATTCAAAAATATGTGAGTTAGTATCAAATTTGTGTCCGTTTTGTTACCATAATCAAGTTGAATAGAAATAAAACTATAATATATTTTGAGACTCTTACGTATTTATTGAAATAATACAGTTCTTTTACGTTATTTGCATGAAAAATTAAGACACTGCACATTTTAAAACAGATTAGAAAATCCAATTTTTATTTCGGGTTCCAAAACTACATCCATTTTTTATAGTACATTCTCAAAAATTGAGCTGTTTAAAATCTGAATGCAATTAAAAACGCTTAATAATCATTGTTTTAGCTAAGACAGGAGACATATCTCATAAGATAGAAATTTACGTCAAAATCTTAAAAATACCTTAAATAAATTCAGGGACAGTAACAAAACCGACAGTAACAAAATTTTAAGGCATAGTGTACAAGACTTAGAATTCAATATTATATTAAAATTAGCAATTATTTTTTCTTAACTCCACTCGTCTATTCTAGCTTCTGCCTCAGCTGGATTCAGTTCCGATATGTTTTTCTTTTTTTATTTAATCTTCGTAAAACTTTCCTTAATTTACTCTGGATTTTAATTTTTTAACCTCTCCCTATACCTATTTGTAAAACAAAAATTTTAAACAAACTATCAGCTATCTTTAACTTTACAAAAATTGTATTTAATTGAAACTTCTTAGATAATTTATCACCATGCAAATCCACAGCTTTGTGCTTTCGGTTTTGTTACTTTGCCGGTCCGTCTATATGTTACCCTGTAAGCAGTAACAAAACCGAAGTAACATTATGCGTCTACCTTACACTTAACGACATGTAAAACTTTTTCTGTTTTACGCTGAATCAAACTACACACACTTACTTTTAGTTCAAAAATCAGTCTATCTTTACAAACTATTATGTTACAAATAAAGATAGTAAAAAGTATCAAACAGTCGTAACAAAACTGACAATCAATTTTGGTCCATTCCAACTGATTACACATTTCTTTGCACCACCGAAAAAATTACTCAGCCAAGCCGTATTAAAATGGCCCATCGTACTGAATATTAGTTTCGCCATAAACAGAACACAAAAAATATATTTTAGTAGAATGTTATCATGAAAAAATTATGGTAACAAAACTGGAATGTCCGCAAATAGCATATTCCGGGGACAACAGATAACTGCAAATTTAAATGGATTAAAGTAGTCTTACGCTTTAAATTGAGCCTTAAAAGTAAAGAATGTGTTATGAATAACCAACATTCATTTAACCAAAAAAACAATTGAATGTGTCAAGTATTTACTGAAAATTTTAATTTAATTCAGTCCGAAGTTTTAAATTGTTACTGGGGACACTGGAAAAAGAGGGGCTTGATAAATTATATCACCATAATTTCTTTTTTCTTTCTAAGTATTTGAATAAAGTTTTTAATTATCCAAAATAAAGTACAAATAGACACTCTTTCAGTTACTTTATAAATAAATACCAATAATGGTCAAAGTTTTTAATAAAATAATTATTAAAATGAGGGACATGCCAAAATGGCTGTTGTATTATTTTTTTTAAACTCCCCAACTAACTAACTGTTAATAAAAACTTTGAGATCCTTGTGTAAAATATTTATCAGTTACTTATCACGGTCTATCACCATTCGCCAGTAGTATGAGTAGCTAGAGAATAATCTTCAAGTTTTAAATCTCCTTGTCGTCCTTTAGAATTAAGTTTTCCTTAATCATTTCGAAAACGTTTTAAATCGTCATTCGTCATTCATGTGAGAAGTTTTTGCCTTCTACTTTATTTTATACGCTTTATTTACCAATGCACAGTTGCTACTTGTTTCATATAGTGTACACAGGTGCTGAGTACTTGCTTATTTCATTTTTATGAAATATCATTTTACATTAATGAAAAAATATTATTATTTTAAAGGCAATTGACCACAAATACGTATGTCTTGTCTGCTCGCTAGCTCCAAAGACTTTAGAGGCTGAGGAGCAAAAAGTTGCGGGTCGCGTGCGGATTGATCACTTTTCTCGCACAATTCTCCTCAACATTCCTCATATTCCTTAAATTATTTACCGTAGTCTAAGAAAGACTAAGTTTACTATTTTTCAACCTTATACCTAGGCGATACGTTCAAATGTAGAATTAAACAGCTGTGGACTGTGGTGTAATATCGGAATTTTGAACCTTATTAGTGTCATTATAAAATTAATCCTTCAAGCCCCATAAGAGCACCGGTGATCGCGACAACAATAGAATACAATAGTATTTCCAAGAATCTGCGATAGAAGGATTAATTGGTGCTGCCTACACTAGATCTGTATCTGAATAATTCTAAACCTGTTATAACATAGTTACTTATACATACCTAAATTTCCCTTAGGTATACTTTGTATAAAGTTTCAAACTAAGTAAACGCATGCAAGTTTAGTTCAAGTTAGTCATTAAAAGCTGCATTGTAAACAACGTACCATTCGATGTGTCTAATCGGGGGGGTCGAGGTAAGTCTTTGAGGTCGTAGGATTCACTCTTCCTGAACGGACAACAGCATCTCGATGGATGATAATTGGCCAGCTTGCTCTTAACAGCTCCCATTTTCGAGATAATCACTTAATCACCAGTTATCAATATGAGATTAGATCACCGCTAAAACACTTGAAGCAATTGAAATCAGTCTGTGTATGTTTAAATTTGATCCATCACTAATCGCTGGCCCAAGATTATCGGCAATATTATTTTCCAATAAGAACACGGTAAACGCGTGCGCACACTGGTTCGATTGTGATCCATCTGCGAAGCTGCGGTGCATGGTTACGCCACCTTATGCGAAATCTTATCAGTGCAGTGAAAAATCGGGATATCCCATTACTTCAATTTCTTTATGAATGAATTAATATTAGAACTGAATCATGTCACCGTTAGTCATGAACTCATGACTACTGTAGACCAAGTACGAGCGTCAAAGGTCAGCAATGAGTGGACGGCTGTCTAAAAGTTAACTAAAGTCATAAAGTAGGTTAAATACATAGTATCTAACTATTGGGTATGATGTTTCCAAGAAATGTAATAAATGACAAGGTTTCTTTTCTGGCACATTATATCATGTTAAAAATGTAAAATCTTGTAATTCTATGTCGTTCCACCAATATTCCACTTATGGTTCAGAAGCTAAGAGATATATCTAAGCACTGCTGCGTCCCAATTTCACTAACGCTTGTTAGAGTTAATGAGTAGTTAAAAATCTTGCCTTTTCTTTCCTTTTTAAAACGATAGGTAACGTGGTAATCAAGATTTAACTTTAACAGATACTTAATAATAAAATAGCATATAATATGGGTGGAATAAGGATATTATTACGCTACCTGGTAAAGAACAACCATTAAGCGGTGCGCAAGATTGTTTGTTGATCATAAATTTGATAGTCTAGTGACTAGTCAACTGATTTACTCGGTTTATGCTAATATACTACATGTGACATCATCCCACAAACGCCGGACTGATGTCAACACGCGAATGGCAACACGAAGGTTAAACATTTGCTTAAGACCACATGAATGAAATTCCAAGTCCCGTTCCGATGATGAATTTTCCTAAGAAGAATCGAAGCCCTGTTTAGTATGAGTGATGACACATATTTGACATTACCATTAACCACACTCCACATAAATGGAAAGCCCAGTGGCCAGTACCTACGTGCGTTAACTGTGATCAGTGACTTTTTTCGGGAGGGACTACTTATTATTAGCCTTATCTAAATGCTCTGCCCTCAAATATTTCTAAGTAAGCAATCAATAAAATCAGATAAAATGAAATATTTATTGATTGCTTCCTTAGAACAGGGTATAAGTCCATTGAAATGTTACAATTTTAGGACCAAATATTGCATTTATTAGGGGACGCAATTTTATTTTTGGAATGTTGGGGGGGTCAATAAAAGCTTAACCTCAAGTTTGTGGGGTCGCCACTCTTGTCCCCCGGCCGCCATCTTGAATAAAGGGGTGACAATACTATTATTATCGTGATATCTCGGAAACTATAAGTCTTACAAAAAATTTGTAAGAACGTAATTTGTTGCAAATTATTTTGCCTATAAAAATGTTTATATAACTTTTGACCCCATATTAAAAATTTAAAAAGTTATAAGCAAAAAGTGATAATTTTTTTAAAAGCTTTATTATCGCTCTTTAACTTTGTTTAATACATTTTACAAAAAATTACCTTAGACCAACCTTGTAAATGATCTTTTGAGAAAAAGATCCCCCAATCCGAGGGGGATTGGGGGATATCTCATGAAATTAATTTTCTGCAGATGCAAAAGAAACTGTGGAAGCATGTGTGGCTGCAGAAAAGCAGGCCTGAAATGCTCTACAGTATTCCTACTATTCTGTAAAGCATTTCAGGCCTGCTTTTCTGCAGCCACAATCTACAGTGTGCCTACTACAATACATAAATATATGTAAACTATATCATAGTATGCCTACTTTACTAGTCTGCACATGCCTACTATACTATAAAGCATTTCAGGCCTGCTTTTCTGCAGCCACAATCTACAGTATGCCTACTACAATACATAAATATATGTAAACTATATCATAGTATGCCTACTATACTAGTCTGCACATGCCTACTATACTATAAAGCATTTCAGGCCTGCTTTTCTGCAGCCACACATGGTTCCACAGTTTCCTTTGTATATGCAGAAAATTAATTTCATGGGATCGGGGGATTTTTTTCTCAAAAGATCATCTGCAAGTTTGGTTTGAGGTAATTTTTTTGTAAAATGTATTAAACAAAGTTAAAGAGTGATAATAAACCTTTTCAAAAATTTTCTCCCTTTTTTGCTTATAACTTTTTAAATTTTTAATTTAGGGTAAAAAGTTATATTAACATATTTGTAGGCAAAGTAATTTGCAACAAATTATGTTCTTACAAATTTTTTGTCAAACGTATAGTTTCCGAGATATCACCAAAATAGTGTTGTCACCCCTTTTTTCAAGATGGCGGCCGGTGGACAAGAGTGGCGATCACACAAACTTGAGGTTAAGCTTCTATTGACCCCCCCAACATATTCCAAAAATAAAATTGCGTCCTCTAATAAATGCAAAGCAAATGTAACATTTCAATGGACTAGTAGAGTCTGCGACGAAACGCACAATTTAGGATGCTGTGTGCCTGTGTTCTATTTAATTACATGCAATTTAAAATGATACAAGTCAAATTAAATAAAACAGTTACTTCGATAAATGAATAATTAATGAATGCTTACCTTTTAAAATCAAGGTCTAGCTAGCAAGTCTAACTAATTATAGTAATCCAAAACAGTTGCAACTGGCTAACCTTACTTTAAGCACGTACCTGATGTTATTTTAGGTTCTTCATGGGTAATTCCAAAACCATACAAAATACAATAAACATTTAGTAGTCCTAATAGTTATTATGGTTAATGTTACTGTTAATGTTTTATTCACTATTTTAGGCTTGCATCAATAACAATAATCTTAAAATGAAATATTTTTGCAATACTTACTCTTATTAACCCATCAAGCCCCATAAGCTCACCGGTGAGCGAGACACAATAGAATAACAATAGATTTCCAAGAATCCACGATCGAAGGATTAAGTTATTAATGTGTCGAATTTAAACTTAACTTCGTGATGTTTAATCATTACTAAAAAGCTTCAAGCTTCAAAAATGTTAAGGAAAAGTAATGCATAAATAATTTTGATAATGATATTATGAAAATAACAACGACCTCAACAAAAAAACTAAATTTTAGTTCAATTTTTTTTATTTTTGAGATCCCAAAAACACAAAACACGGTGCAAAGCCATTACAATAAATTATTATCTTATTCGATATAATATTCTTAATTTCTTAGTAGAGACATAACAAATACTTATCATACGATACTAGGTATAATATTAAGCGTTAGGCCTTAGACTAGAACTTTTGTACAATTAACTGGAATGGCACTCAAAGCGACGGTTTTGTAACGATTCGTGATAAAAATTACACAAGTGCAATGGTGATTTTTTTATTTTTGTATTTTTTATTATAATGTGAAATTGTCCTTCAAGCTTCAATCAAGTCCGTGTTCACAGCGTTAGGTCTGCGTTAGTTATAGATCCGTAAATGTCTTAGCACTTATAAGTAGACCACTCACTATCACCATATTTAACCCTTAAAATAACTAACTTAAAGTTAACTTAAAGTTGTTAGGGTTCAATGTTTAGGTTGGTAAGAATTTAATTGGAGAAAAGTTAAATGCAGTACCATTAATGTTATTAAAAGGCGTTAAAAGAAATCCGTAATTTAGGAAGCCGATTTCATGATCACTATTTCCTCCTCTTGCAAGTAGTAGTGACATTCGGGCGCCACGAACGCCATGAGATGCGCTTCGTAGCAGTGGTCGTAGTGTATGGTCTGGGAAGGGCGCGGGGGCTGGTCTTCCCTAGGCCCCGAGGACTCTCGGGACCTAGGGCTTAGCTAGCCCCGCACACTGACGGCCGCGCTGCCCACCACCTCGTCGATCTGCCGCGACGAGAACGTCACGACGACGTGGCAGTCCCCGATCCTCGTCGGAACGAACCTGTCCTGATGGTTCACGAGCTCGTTGGGTTTGACGTCGCGGACCTTTATCTGAAAAAGAAAAACGAGTGTCAGAAGTTTTTTTTTTATTAAAGGTATAGGTAGACGTTGAATATATTTACCTGTCGCGGTCTCTGTACGCCCGGGCCCTCGAATGTAAAGTAGCAGTCGGTCAGGTGAACACCCAAGGGATTCTGGAAACTGAATGCGATTCCATTCTCTTGACCAACGGTGGGATGATTTCTGACCTACAAAAATTATAAATTGGAAATGACAAAGAATATTTTGCAACATGGTTTGACTTTCTTATAAAAAATCAAATCCATCCAGATAAGTACCTGCACTTGCAACTTGGGCTTATTCAAACAGAATTCGTCTTCATCGGACCACGCCTGAGATGTTTGCTTAACATAAGCCATGGCGTGTATCTTCACCATGGAATGGTCCACGAGCTTGTCTATGTACTCCTGCGGTGTGACGTGTAATTTCAGGACTTCCTTCTGACCGGCGCGGACTATGAATTCGCCGTGAGCTCTCCGCAATCGGGACGCTATTGCTCCAGTGTAATAACACGATGACGCTGTCAGTACACACCAAATAGTACGGTCCTCGTTCGATTTGTTCTGGGGATTAAAAAATACTTAAAGTTAAGGCTAGGGCTAGGGCACCTAGAGCCATAACATTTTGCAAATTTCTCTGCCTTTAAGTAAAACTGAAGAAGTTTACCTGTATATTCATTGTGCAGTCGAAAGGCTGCCCATAATGGATGACCTCCATGTCCATAAGATCGAATGTTACATCTTCACCGCTACGGTCTGGATTCTCGTAGTACTGCTGCAGGCGCTGCGACCCTCGGCAGGCAGCGATAGCAGACTGTCTCTCCGCAGCAGTGCTCTCTGACAGTTTGTATTCACTGGTTATTTCCAGCAAATCCGTCTCGCCTTCGTCGTCCTCTTTGCCCGGTGCCTTTGTTATTATTTTGCGTCCTACTCTATAGATAAAAAGTAATATGTATCTCTATTATTTCATAATTAGCTAATAGTGTCAAACTGAAAGTTTTGAATAGAGCATTGACTTTTGATCAATATTTAGCCATATACTCACTGGTTCTGATTGGAAGGAACTTTAACGAAGCCCCAATCCGACGAGTCGTCTTCTTGGAAGTGACAGAGTTCGGAATTTATTTGGGAGTACATAAAAGGTGTATCGTATTGAAAGCCGACTTCCCCTCGCCGAACCGCCTCTACGCTAGCCGGGCCACATTGAAACACAGAGTCGGAATCCTCTTGCGGGGTAGAATCTATTATCTGCCAACCACCGTAACCTGAAATTGTGATTTATGAAATACCAGTTCCAGTTGATACAGCTGGAATAAACAACAAAATATAACTAACAACAATTAAATAAAATATTATACCGAAACGATGACTTGCTTACCTTGAGGTAAATCTGGCCTCTGCATCCAAACATCATTCCAGACGTGAAAGCTCCAGCAAGAATCGAAGCAATCTTCATCAGGTCCGTTGGGAACTTCATTGCCGTCTTTATCAAAAAACTTATCTATTGTAAATGTCCGATTCGTATCATGAGCCGAGACGTAGTTAGTAACGGATCTACAAGGAATACCTGAAACAATAATTGGGCTTGAAATAAAGTTTTTGAGATACCTTTTTACGAGGTGTGAGTTTTATTGATTCCAATATCTCACCTAGAGCTCTACATATCGTGACTACGAGGCCCGAGTATACCCAGCACTGTCCGTATTCCACAGGCTTTCCCCCGCTTGTGAGATACCGTTCCAGAATAGCGACTGATCCTGTCCAAGCATGCGGAGCTATACCATCTCTGTATTCCCCATCATAACGGCCGACCATGAGACCGTTCTTACCGTTTGTATTGATCTAAAAATTTTAAATTATAATATTAATTAACAATAAGATCTTGCTTACTTGAATTATAGTATTAAGACTCACCATAGATGAAATAGCTCTAGAGACGCGTATTGGATTACTACGTTCAGAATGCTCCAAGCCACTTTGCTCCAACAAATACATGCAAGCCGGTAGTACTATGTCATCGAATTGGCCATAAATCCATTTCCTCGCTTTTGGCTGTCGCCAGGTACCACACCAAATTTTACCTTGCTCGTTTTGGATGTATTCTTTTCGTGAGGTGTCATTCTCTAGGTAGACAGGATCTTCTTTGCACCAAGGATTGAACAATACGTAAATTTCTTCATCACACTTGTAGTCGTTGCGATTATCGCGCTGTCCCACCCGGTTAGTTTGTACCCAGCAGTTCCACACTCCGACTGGAGCTGTGACAGGAATTCGAACTTGAAAAGTGACAGTATTGCCATCCTGTCGGAGAATACTCAGGTCCCATTTGTCCAATTCGGGAGCTAGCGCTGCTAAATTTTGCATGGAACCTTGTTGAGATCCCACGCTTTTTGTAAAAGAGTGTTGAGATGCCCCGAATCTTTCAACTACCGGCCGTTCTTGCGGGGCGGGTGGGCTGAGAGGGCTGTTCACAGTCACCGTCTCATTACTAATCGAAGTCCTCCGAATTCCGTATGCAGCTGTTTCTCGAACGGTACTTATTGGACTTACTGAACTTATTGGCATGGAGACAGCCGGTGTGACGCTGGCGCTCGTTTCATGAACTTGTACTCGCGACATTCCTATACCCTGACCGATGACATCTCGGGGATGTGGTATCGCGTTTGGTTGAGGCGTATCAAATTTAACGGGTAAAACGACACGTGTTCCTTTAGTTACGCTTGGTTTTGGCCCTGTAAGAAAAGTAGGATAGTCTATTTCATTATAAAAAAAATGTTAGTCTCACTAAAACTCGGAAACGGCTGAACCGTTTTGGCTAATTTTGGAAGTTTTATATTAGCAGGGAAATAATACGAAGTTTATCGGGCCATCTAGTGTGGGATATAAATACACTATCTAAACAATATTTTTATGAAGTAAACACAAAATGCTTACCAAAACAAAATACAATACGAACGATGTCTTGTTGCTTATCATGGGCTCTATCAAAACGAACAGCGAAGTAGAAAGTTTGACCTCTCCGTAAAAGTGGGTTCGCCAGTAAAGTAGAGTTTACTAGATCATATTGATCAGTATGGTGGTCTTTTGCGTTATCTCTGGAGTAGAATTCTGTCAACTCCACCTTTAGGGGTGCTTGAGAATAATAGCTCAGGGAAATCATTTCCATCGCGTCCTGACGACGCCGGCGTTCGTTCTGATCGGCCAGCTTGGAAATAAGATTGTGTGCGTATATGGTGTTAGGACTATTTCTTGATCCTTTTTGAGCAGTCGGTCCAGATCTCTGAACTGGCAGGCGTTGCGTCTGTCCCGGACGTTGGCAGAAGCTCGAAATATTGTAGTTTGATGATATTCCGGGCACGTAATTGCTGGGCATTCCGCCGATGGTGATTTGTGGTTCCTTCGAGCAAGTCAGAATATTCAATGTAGCCGTGAGTCCAGTGATACCACCGAGTCCCATGCCCGTCACGCTGGACGTCATGCTGGATGACATCTTCTCCGTACAATCTTGGACCATGGATGTTGTGAGTTCGTGCTTACGGGTGAAGTGCGCCCTGGGACTGACCAGAGCAAATAGTATTTTTTTGCCATTAGAATCCCTTTATATACTGTTCCTAGCGAGGATCGTTCACCGCTAAAGTATCGCATGTCGTATGCGCCAGCCGGCTAGTTTTTCTGTTCTATTGTGTGTACTCGCTGACTTATAACACTTCCGGAAACGCTTTTTAATGGAATCATGTATCCTTTAAACTGTGATCAGTTGGGTGTATAAAACCAAGTACCAGTTTGGTTCGCAGACTAGAACGATGGACCACTCTTTAGTCTCATTGTATAGTTACCTTACTTTAGTATCATTCCATAATATTTAGGTATCTACTATAGATACCTAAATATTATGGAATGATACCACCATGTTATATTTTATATTATGTGATGTTGTTACCTTTGTAAAAGTAGTACGGTACATCTTAGGTATGGCTCATACTAGGTAGGTACAGATTACTAAATAGTTGTTACTACGTAACTCATACTAAGTTATTTAAACGGTTGAATCTATCTTCTATGTCAATACGCGTTTAACTACATATTATTAATTCTTATAATATTAGGTCTGTACCAAGACATAAGTAGATACCTATGAAAATATGAATAACCAGGTCTCAAGTATTCGCCCAACATTTTTTAATATAGGTACTTAATAATAAACAATTTATTTTTGCTGTACCGAACGCTAATTAGAATGTTAATAAAATCGGCCAAGTGCGAGTCGGACTCGCGTGCGCGCACGTACCTATAGCGAAAATAGGCAAAAAATTGTGTTTTTTGTTTGAGATATGAGAGCTCTCCTTACATACTTATTTATTTAATTTTATTATTAATCAATAAAGTACTTACAAATATTATTTTAAGGATTTTGTAAACATATAATATTTCAATTTCTACCTGTTGCCATTATTGATTACGAGCAAAAAAGTCTAAAAAACATTGACATAAGAAATAGGTTTAGAGAGGTCTTTGCTAAAAAATGACAGTTTTGTATGGGAGGCTCCCTTAAATACTTTTTTTATTTGTAGACTACATATTTGTTGTTACATTACAGCCGCAACAGAAATAAACAAGCTGTGGCAGAAGTCTAGCTATAGCCGTTTTTGCGATACATACCTAATATCTTATGGAGAGTGGAGACAGACAGACGGACAGACGGAACCCTAAAAATCAGACCGTTGTTTGAACTACTATAGTTCTATTCTTTTATAAAATAAAGCGAGGTTTTCTTACAGAAATGGACACCACTTTGCAAATAAAAGAGATTGCACGCCAGTGGACACACTCTAATGTGTTGTTTTAGCTCTCTCTACGGGTAGATTACACGTTCAATGGTGAAATCATAGCTTTACGACACGTTTAAGGAATAAATAAAAAATATAAAGTATTTTTTTTTTATGAAATAAGGGGGCAAACGAGCAAACGGGTCACCTGATGGTAAGCAACTACCGTCACCCATAGATACTCGCAACATCAGAAGAGCTGCAGGTGCGTTGCCGGCCTTTTAAGAGGAAATACGCTCTTTTCTTGAAGGTTTGCAGGTCGAATAGGTCCGGAAATACTGCTGGTGACAGTTCGTTCCAGAGTTTTACAGTACGCGGCAGAAAGTTACGCGAAAAACGCAATGTGGAAGACTGCCACTCATCAAGGTGATGAGGATGGTATGTTTTTCGCGTGGGACGATGGCGAAAAGTTGCAGGTGGTATAATTCCGAACAATTCCTCAGAGCACTCCCCGTGATACAACCGATAGACTATAGAGGATGCAGAGTGAAGCTACATCTCGGCGTAATTCCAAGGGGTCCAAGCTGTTTGAAACACTATCAGGCAGTCAACAATTCGAGCGGCCCTTCGTTTGGATACGATCTAGAGGGAGCAGTTGGTATTTTGGCGCCCCTGCCCAGAGATGAGAACAATATTCCATATGAGGCCGAACCTGCGCCTTGTAGAGTTGTAGGCGTTGGTCCGGACTGAAGTACTGTCTCGCTCTGTTAAGAACACCAAGCTTCTTCGAGGCTAATTTGGCCTTACCCTCTAGAATCTAGATCATTGATTCCCAAAGTGGTCCAGGTGGACCCCATGGGGTCCACGGGAGCCCAATAGGGGTCGTTAACGGGGGTCTATAAAAATTAGGTGACCCGATTTGACTTCTCCTATGAATATAGGCAGACAATATTATATTAATAGCAGATTAAATATTACAGAACGAGGAGATTTAGAAATAAGTAAAAGTGTGGTAATTTTTTTGTTGTGTATGAGAAAATATTTGCGAAACTTACTTTTTACTACTCCGAAGTGAAGGTTATTGGTTCCTTGTACTGTGACTTGTGAGTCAAACTTGGGAATATCTGCTCTAGATGATATCGGAACTGGACTTCGCTCGATATGTTGACGCCAAGTATCTCAATGCTAGGGGAGATGGTTAAAGATGTGCCCTCGAAACGAGGATATACGACCATTGGTGACTTTTTAGTGGTGAACGCGCAGACTTGTGTCTTGGTTGAATTGGACTAAGTATTTAAAAAATAATTTTGCGCTAAGTATTTAAAAAATAATACATACCTACTTTTGCGCTATGCGCTACCGAAACAATTTTATCACTTTTTCTGCAAACTAATTCGTTTTAATTAAATAAATATAAGAAAATTACTAAAATATTATGCGACTGCTTAAAAGTATAATATTGCAGTTTGATGTAAAATATTTTCTTTGATGGTAAATATTTTGCCTTTGATTAAAACTTAGAAGCAAAATATTTACCATCAAATTGCCATCAAACTTGTAGCAAGTGTTGGGTTCCAAACTTTTTGACTACTTTGGCCGTTGTCGGATCGTTTATGATCGGTTGCTTAGCAACGTTTGGCAACCAAACACAAATTTTATAAGCTATCCTACCGTATGTAGAGTTATAGGTACGTATCGATAAAACGTGTAAAAATACTACAAATAAATGCTCGTTCTTGATTTAAAGCTTAACAAGATGGCTCTGTATAAACTATTTGGAAACAAAGTTGAAATTCAATACAAAAGTTACTTGATGTCTAAAGCCACGTTGTTTATCATTGTAACAAGTTTACTGAACATCATTCTCCCATTTATCATCGCTTACAGAAGCAGAGGTAAGTTACATAGCTGGTCTTGTGAGCCAAAGTAAAAAAGTTTTGTAACTACACTTACTATTAATATTAGAAATTCAATTACTAATATTAATAGTAATTGAATTTCTATAATTAGTTGCGATCCGCGTTTTTGATATCTTCACTCTCCAGGCCTCCAGTTAGAAAAAACTCACGCAGCCAAATACAACATACTAGTTTTCTGGAAGTCCGTGGTATTGCTTTGGCCAACTCTTCCAATATTTATTTAGGAAACCACTTTAAATCGTAAGTTTTGTAATTTTAGGCTTTTGGTTGAAGTCGAATTACTTCTATGAGCAACCTACCGTAAGAGCGACGTATGAATATTTACTGATAGCAGAGACTGATGATCCCAGCGTGACTGTAGTGTGCAGGGATCACAAAGACTTACCACAAGACAAGGAGGCTGAAGAAAACTGTTCGGAAGTACAAGTAGGTTTCTTCTTCATTCATTTGAATGTATTATTCTTTTAAATAGAAATCTGAGAAACAGATAAAATAAGTGCTTCTTTATAGGGGCAATTGACATAATCTCAGGAGTCAAGGGTGTCCAAGGAGAAATTGGGGCAGGATAAGTTTTTTGGCGCTCTTAGGCTTCTTACAGACGAACGGCATTTGCCGCGTGCCGTCGTCTGCCGTCGACAAGTGCCGTTCGTCTGTAAGAGCGCTTTTTATAATTGTTACTATATTTTAGATACAAGAATGGGATGCTAATGATGATGGCAACAATGATCAAATTGAATTTAAATTTAAATTAAACCTGATGCCCGAAAGATATGTTGCGTCCTTGAATTTGTTTATTGGCCTTGATTTCCAGATAATGGTAAGTGTCTTAACTGTTTGCATTTACAAAATGATTGATTCAAGATTATCGACCACTATAATATCCGCCATACTTAGAGATATTTAATTATGATTAACCTTCAATTTAACGAAGAGTTTGACAGATAATGTATGGGGCTTATGTCAAAATTTTAAATTAATTACATTTAGGGCCTGTTTCACCACTTCTTGATAAAGTGCCGGATAGGCTATCCACAACTTATTTGACAGATTGTCCATACTCTATGTTTCAAGTTAAGTGAAGGGTAGCCTATCCGGCACGTCTTATCAGGAAGTGGTGAAACAGGCTCTTAAAGTAATTAATGTTCAACTCTGAGTGCGGCAGTTAGTCCTCGTTCTTTGTACTTATATTAATTCATTATTTGTAACATTTTTTCCAGACAACATGCTCTCTTCAAATGCAGTCTTTAGGTATAGTCAGTAAGGAGTTTGCAGTGCCCGCAAATGAAGTCAATATGTATGGGGATCTTCAGTTTTATCAATCCACACATTTATCGTGCTTGCATAATGTTATCGATGCTAAATACAACGTGTCACTGTTTGAGCATCAAAGTCCTGCGAATAATCATAATATAATACGCAATATTTACGAAGATTATGTACGCAGAGAAGGTAAGATCACACAGTGCAAGGCTTAGGGCCTGTTTCACCACTTCCTGATAAGTGCCGAATAGGCTACTCACCACTTAACTTACAGATGAATCATGAAGTATGGAGAATCTGCCAAAAAAGTTGTGAATTAGCCTATTCGGCACTTTATCAGAAAGTGGTGAAACAGGCCCTTATAATTTTATAACTTTCCCATGCAAGCCAATATGCATTATTTATATAATTTATTTGCTTTGTAAGGCAGGTTATTAAGAAATACAAAAATTATAATCTGGTAATCTTTGCAGCCAGCACAAAAATAAGTAACATTTTCATAAAGACTGAAAATGGTCACACTGGTGGCCTGGGCGTCAATGTTAGGCTGAGAATAGCAGAGATGAAGTTCAGGTACCAGCCGAGCATACTGCAGGAGCTGAAGTGGGCCTGGCCGCAGTATCTCTCAATAGCTGTGATATTCTACTGGATACTAAATAGAGTCAAAGTTTTCGTCTTCAAGAACCGACTGTTGATGGCGTGGGAGATTGAACCATATTCTAAGAAATAGTTTATAGGTATTGTACTGAACTAATTTAAAATTTTACTACTACATAGTACATACTACTACTAATAATAATAATTACTTATTGTGACTTTAGTTATTATTGTTTAAAGACTGTTTAATTACATTAATAAATTACTAGGAAATAATTGGACAAACAGTAATGATAATAAACAAATTTATTTACAATAAAGTAATTTTCTTTTAGCTATTCTATAAAATAATATACATAATAAAACTTCCATACCACTATTTAGTATTTACTGAGTGAGTGTTAGTGTGGGCAACTGAGATGCAAAATCAGGTTTGGATTTGTCTAACTCGGCTCTATTGTCTTCAATAATGAAAGTTTTGCCACTGTAGTCATCCAGCTGCACCAACAGATACCGACACTGGTAGTTTCCATATTCGTTCTGCAAAAGTAACATGAAACTATTATATACAATGCAATATAAATGAGTAAACATTTAAAACACAACAACTAAATTGAAGCCGACTTGCACAGAGCTAGGATTATGGTATCTCTTTCCTTGTTTACATATTATAAGAATTGTGAAAGACATTATTTCCAAGCCATTATCTTTAATCCAGAGTTCCCCAGTAGGCCTTAGTCAATATTAACGCTTCAACTCCCATACGGCCCAAGTGGGCCGTGAGAACAATAGATTTCCAAGAATCCACAATCGAAGGATTAAAATATTTAATCCACACTTAAAGTGTTGAATGGCAAAAAAGCAGTTTTGGGAAAGCCATTTGATAGACAATGTGAGCCACAATATGAATTAGCTTGCATGTATATATTTTTATTATTTATGATAAAACACTATTATATGGTATTTCACACACCTGCTTCATGTCTAGCTCCACAATAGCTTTGTTCCTTATACCTTTGATGTAAAACCTCATCCTCATGTGTTTAACACCATCCTTTTCATAAACAGCGTGACTGACATGTGTGCGCCTCCTTCTGGAAGTTTCTTCGCCATATGCCTTGATAGGAGCACCCAGTGCATCTTCCACTCTAGGGTCCTATAATATGTGAAAAAATCAAATAAAGCAACAATAATAATTAGGAAATGCACATAAGTAATTTACATTGTAAAACATTTTATCTAATTGCAGAGTGAGTTAAAACTTATGAATTACACAAAAAATTACAGAAACTTAATAAGGTTCCTTGTCAGTGATTTTGCGATGGGGTATGACCCCAGGTAAGCTGGACATCTTGGTCAGGAAACAAGAATACTGCTTTAATACAAATAAAATATACTGCTTTAATACAAATAAAATTCCTTGTTTTGCAAAGCTGAAATTGTTCTAAAAGTAGCTATAAATTAATTCTACTCACATTTTTACATTTATCGAATGCTACTGAATAAATACTGTTGGGGCTATTACTTGAAAACAATTCCCGTAGTACATAGTAGAAAATGATGCCAGTAACACCAATGCCAACAACTATTATTCCGGTGTACGAAACAGTTTTAGTAGTTTCCTTTATCTTCTCTCCAATTGGACGCACATCTGTAGATACATCTGCTCTTTCTTGACTTTGGGTTAACCTCTTTTCTTTCTCGGTCGAATAGTGACGATCTATTCTAAATTTCGATACACCTAAAATTGCCGGTAACAAGTCAGTTGTTTTAACCGGCCGTAAAACCGGCAACAATTTAGGGATTATATTGTACATTATAAATAAAGAAACTAAGAGTACTATGTAAATTTTCTGTTTGATTAATTGTAATTTTCCGATGTTTATTTTTGATATAAAAATAGAAGGAATTTTGGAGAATTTGACATTTTGACAATCAGGCATCAGCTGAGCTGTTTTTTTTTTACCTTTACCAATATCTCTACTGCAAGTGCAACGTCTGCAACTGCAACAGTCATGGAATTAATATATAGGGTAAATGACTAGTAGATAGGACAGTACCAGTCATTGGAAAGAGCACAAAAACACAATATTTATTAATGTTGCTTTAAAAGTTTCCTGTTTTTAAAGTAAAGGAACGCCTGTTTTTTAAGAAAAACAGTCAGTTTTTAAAGCAACATTAATAAATATGGTGTTTTTGTGCTCTTTCCAATGACTGGTACTGTCCAATCTACTAGTCATTTACCTTACTTATATACCGCAAACTACCAGTCATTGGACAGCTAAGGATTTTTTTACAGAAATAGCTGTAAAAGATTAAATACTTCGCATGAAATAGAAATAGATATTATATTTGTGTTCATGAATAATCTAGCTTAATGCAAACATAAAAATGCGATGGTTTTTCAGTTTATATTGTTTTTTTGTTAAAAACTGAATGGTAGGTAAATCACAGTCATGGGACGGAATTACAGTAGTTGGCACACCTAAAACCAGTAGTTGGACAAGCAAAGTTTGATTGAAATTTGGTTAAATTGGTATTGTAAGTAGGATACATTATAAATAATTGTTGTTTTCACATATATTTTTATTATTTATTGCAAAATAAGGTATTTTAATTAAATATTTAACAAAAACTGACTTCAAAAAATTAAAATTCTCACCAATATTACATAGTACCTACTATACATATCCATACTAATATTATAACTTTATAAGTATGAAAGTCTGTTCGTCTGTCTGTCAATTACTTCTTCGCGCTCAAACCACTGAACGGATTTTGCATAAATTTGGTATGGAGACACTTTGAGTCCCGGGAAAATGTACGGTATCCACTCGATAAACGGACTTTGACGCAATGGAGTTATGACCGTCATCTATTAATATAATAGATGTAAAAGGATGTCCGTCAGTTTCTTTATCTGTATGTCTGTACCTACTTATATTACATTGTTCGGGTAAAACGTAACTCAAATATTTAGAGATTTCAGATTGTCCTCATCGAGCCAATCGGCATACTCATACAATATTTAAATATGGAGTACAATGCAGAGCAGCTTATTTGCCTGCTGCCAAATAATTGGAGCGTACTTCACAATCCAGGGATTTCCTAATAAAACATAAACAAAAAGGGTAGCTGATTTTGAAAATTTTAATTCCTCTATAAAACGCGTTTAATAACGCGTTGTTTAAATATCAGCCCTTGTGCAACGCACCGTAGCATTTTACAAGGCCCCCAAATAGCGTAACGTTCCCTTATTCATTCCATACAACTAACGGCAATAATCAGTAGGTTCTTGAAATATTCAGAAGTCACACTTCATTGAAGTATTCAGAAGACACAATATCACACACTACGTCAGCTGCAAATTAACATTCGTATTGAATAATACTCTCTTCTTTCGAATTTATATTATCAAGTTGATCAGTATTATTTCATCTAATAACGTCCAACAACTGTTTCATCAGCACTTTTACAATACCAGTAGTAGGACAGGCCAAAAAAACCTTTAAATGAGATAAAAGGTTATTAAGAATGTACAAAAAATACTTAATTGATTGTTATTTATACAATAACACGTTTATATTAACATACACAATGTCTAGCATAAAAAAGTGTGTCAGCTCCGACGCACGACTGAAGTTTATTCCTTAAGTACGAGTATAGCAATATAAATACATCGACACTGATAGAAACAAACAAGCCCAATAACATATAGTATATAGGTATAGTCGCCTATACAGCATACCATATGTACGTCTTAATCATAAAGTTAATATACCTATCGGAATTTAATATTATATAAAATAATATAATTATATAATTATATTATATTATTATATTATTTTATATAATATTATATTCCGATAGGTATATTACCTTTATGGTCTTAATACACTCACAGTCAAATTAGAAAGTTGCGCACTAAAGGTGCGCACCAAAAACGTGACACATTTTCGTTACTTGTTAGTAGGTTTTACCCCTCGGATTTTTCTCATACCGGGCGCCTTATATATGAAAATCGATTCTTAAGGAGTAAACTCCAATATTATTAAAAACTTTTGCATGTTTCTAATTTTTTTCTTTTCATTTGCAAAACCAAGGCGCACGTGCTGACCATGGCGACAAAAAGATGTTTTATTTTGGTTACACTGCAACCTGATAAAAAATACTCTATTTTTATTGTAGCGTGAATGCCCCTCAATATTAATTCCATTATTATTTACATCGTATAAAAACCACAAACTTTTATTTTTACGATCAAATTGTAAAATGTCCCTCTACTGAAAAATTCTAATGACTCGTAATTTACTTTACGTAGTATATATTAATTCCATGGCAACAGTACAGACCGGCGGATCCCAGTTGCTGTCAGGGCTTCATCATCATCATATCAGCCTATATTCGACTACTGCTGGACATAGGCCTCTCTCAATGAGCGTCAGCGGCTCAGCGCCAAGATGACTGATCTCCTGGCTCCTGCTACTCGCATCCAACATGGGCCCGCGCCCTGTAGGCCGCAACTAAATGGAGATCCGTGGTGGACCGTGAGTAATTTGTATTCTGTGATGGAGATCGTCGACTTCTGTTATTAGTGTATGCACGCACGCAGTTAATTTTGTAAAAATTCAACAACGCAACAAGCTAAATACAGACACCATTGAAGGTCTTTTGCATACAAAGTAACTGATTGGTGCAAAATCATGCTATAATCTAGATTCTAGAGGTTGATGAGCAGTTGCTGTCGAAATTTAACAAAAAAAATTACAAATGAAAATAATATTTCGATCATGGATGTATAAAAAAGGCGGACGGAGTCCAACCATACACAAAACTGTGTCCTTCAGAGTCGGCCAGCTGACTGTATGTACACGGTCCGCACGCATACATTCTGACGCTAGTCCATACCATTTGACAGGCGTAAGAATGTGTGCGTGGCCGACTCTGAAGACACAGTTCTATGTATAATAAGACTCCGTCCGCCTTTTTTTCTACGTTCATGATTTCGATCTTATTGCTATGTTTTTATTTTTATTTTATTATGTTAAGGGCCTGTTTCACCACTTCCTGATAAGTGCCGGATATTCTATCCACAACTTAACTAGACACCTGACAAAGTATGGAGAATCTGTCAAAAAAGTTGTGGATAACCTATCAGGCACTTTATCAAGAAGTGGTGAAACGGGCCCTTAAAGGGTCCATTCACTATCCTACATTGCAATTTGCAGTCCTGCTGCAGTCCGCCGTGCAGGCCTGCAACACCATTCACTATCCTGCGTGCAGTCCGCCGGCTTATGCAGGATAGTGAATGGTGTTGCAGGCCTGCACGGCGGACTGCAGCAGGACTGCAATGCAGGATAGTGAATGGACCGTTTAAGTGTGTTTAATTTTTGACGTGACAACGTCTCATAATTCGATATGGGCTGCGCGCACGAAAAAACATGACGCAATATGCGGCGTTACCTCGCTCTGAGGCGTTCCATTTGAGTTGTTTAGCACACACAGTACAGTACAGTCGGGGAAAATTGTGCTAAGCAGAAATGTACAGTCGGGGAAATGAGTTGTTTAGCAGAAATGTACAGTCGGGGAAAATTGTGCTAAGCAGAAATGTACAGTCGGGGAAATGAGTTGCTTAGCAGAAATGTACAGTCGGGGAAAATAATTGTGCTAAGCAGAAATGTACAGTCGGGGAAATGAGTTGTTTAGCAGAAATGTACAGTCGGGGAAATGAGTTGCTTAGCAGAAATGTACAGTCGGGGAAAATTGTGCTAAGCAGAAATGTACAGTCGGGGAAATGAGTTTTGACGTGACAACGTCTTATAATTCGATGGAGCCGGCTGCACGCACAAAAAAACTTGACTCATGCGGCGTTACCTCGCTCTGAGGCGTTCCATTTAAGGCTTGAAGTGCAAGCGAGAGCGCGGAACGAGCGACAAAGAGGCACGTTGTCACGTTCAACTATCGTCAGTAAACCGACTTTACAGACAACCGTTTTTTTTATTAGATTTTAAATTTTTACTGGCTGACTCTCGGGAAATTTCATACTATGTTTATAAAATTGAGAGTATAGGTACCCAAAAAAAATTTTTCGTTACTTTAGAATGAGTGTCGAAAGTTTCGATGAACTGTGATTTGGCATTTACGTCTGAGTATTCTTTTAATTTTTTTTTATTACACAGTAATTGTCTGCTTTCTACTTCTTCAATTAGTCTACTATTATCAATATCTTCTTTGACCGGCATTTTACTTGGCATCTCAGAACATAGAATGCGCGCGCGTATCCGTCCGTACACTGCAGCTTACGCCTTACACACAAACTCACGCTGCGGCGGTCGAGTGGTAAATAAAGTACTCTGTGAGTGGTAACTAGCCGGTCGGCGACTTTTTTGTTGCCCGTGCGTGCACTTGCATAGAAACCAATAGGGAAGGAGACAGTTGCGTCGCGGGCTCTGGGCAACGAAAAGGTTGCCCAGAGTTGCGTCGCTACGTGCGCACATTTCCATACTAGCTCCTAGACTTGATCAAGAGACAAATAAATCGCCGAGCAACTAAGTTGCCCGTGCGCGCATACCCTAACGGTAATTCTTGTTTTATGGAAGCCCGTTGGTATTTTATATTAAATAAGGATTTAGGAGTCCTGTAACTTGTCGATAACTTGTATGGATTTTGGATTGTATAGCTTTTGATTCATTCGTTATCCTAGTATAGTGCGTTTCATCAAATAGTTCCTTTGCCGTCATGTTGGCACTAATGCAAATTAATGTTGCCACATTACCCTTACTGTGCTACCTTAAATTAGGGGAGATAATGTGTTATCAGTTTATCACAAAATGCACTTAAAGAAAATTGTACTTAATTCTAACAGCTTTCGCCCGCGGCTCTGCCTACGTTAACGTCTATCCCTCGGGGACCGTTCTTTTTCCCGGGATAAAAGGTACCCTATGTCCTTCTCCATACGCCAGACAACGTGTATTATACCTATGAAAGTTTTATGATGATCCGCTTAGTACTTTATGTGTGAAGGTGTATAAATAACCAAAGTCATTAATCTTTCGCATTTACTAGCTAAAAGCCGAGCTTTGTGAGGGCTCGCGTCATCACACCTTCACTAACTGATGATAACACATTTACATGTAAATACTATGTTAAAGCACAAATCAATAGGTGTGATACTTTGTCCGTAGAGTGTACCACAAAATGTACAGGTTGTGAGAAGTACTAGGGCTCGCTTCGCTCGCCCTGATAATATTATTGTACTAGCTTTTACCCGCGCCTTCGTTCGTTCGCGTGTATGTAGTTTTCGTTACTAGAAGTGCGTTTCATCAAATAGTTCCTTTGCCATCATGTTGGCATTCTGTTAATAACGTAAACACGGTAGACACGCTCTGCAAGTATTCATGAGTTTTACTGTGTTTAAGGGTGATTAAACTGACGCTGGTAACTCTATTTCACTAAGCCGTAATGGCGGCAACCCGAGTTTAATGGAATTATTGGGGCCTAGTTACGTTTTTCACGTTCACAAAACTCTTTCACTCTTAGTACCATCATTCTTTCACCACTCTTTAATGTTTTCGGCATGATTTTCTCACGAAATCACAGTAAAACTTATGAAAACTCGCAGAGCATGTCAACCTTGTTTACATTATTGACAGACAGGAACAAACTACAAAGAATTTTTTTACTCTTGGACAGGAATGCCAATATGACGGCAAAGGAACTATTCGATGAAACGCACTCTAGTGAATAGTCGTCTTTTATCGTTTTTTGCTAAGCCGTCGTAAAAACAAACAATGTCAAACTATTTATTTATCTGCCAAAGTTGTCAGCTGTCAAAGTTATTCAAGTGCAGTGTTGCAAAAGTTCCCGATTTATCGGGAGATCTACTGATTTTGGCGTCTCCCTCCCGAAATCCCGATTTAACTGTCCTATCTCCAGATTTTTACATTGTATGCAACGAATGTTTAAAATATAGTATTATTTTGCATTATCAAGACGACAACACTGAAGATTATCAGGTAATACTAAACGGGTAAGTAAACACTAAACTCTTTAGTAAGGGGATTCCCCAACTAAAAGAGACTGAGGCAGCGCTATACTGGGAAGTGAGAATGAAGTAAGGACATCTCTTTTCTCAGTATAGTGTTGTCCCTTTCAATAATTGGTGGTTGATACCGACATGATACCGACTGAACATTTCAAACCTCTACATGGTCTGAAATGTTTTTCGTTCGCCCGCACGGTTGTCATGGAAAGAAAGAAAGTTTAAATTTTATTTGTGTTATTTGTTGAGTACGCAATATGTGACGATGTCCGACTCCGATGATTCATGTAATAGTCCAAGAAGAAAATACTCACAAAATTTTAAAGAATGTTTGCAAAAATAGCAACCAAAAAGTGGTATGAAAATGTGATTTGCCATTTTCAATGTATTTTATATGTTTTTAATAATATACTTTAATTAATAGCGTAAAATATTATTGTTTTATTTGGAAAAAAAATCTCCCGTTTTCTCCCGATAATTACCTGGAAATTTGCCCGATTTTTGAATCATCACTTTTGCAACACTGTTCAAGTGTCAACTGTCATTCCATATTTCCGATTTCCTAAAAACGTCAATTCGCAATTGTAATTTGGAGTTCTGCACAAGAAATATTAGATCGTGTCGTTTGATTTGGATTATTTGAGAATTAATAAAATCTACATCTAAAACGTGTCAATAAAAATAGGGATAAGTTCCTAATAAATATAAAAATATAGAACAACAATGTGCTACAGATCCAGTGTTCACACCGAATTGTAAATTCATTGAATTTATTCATAATTGTGGAATCTTTTGTTAAAAAAGTCAGAGAAACAATGGATTGGATAATTTCTGACGAGTTGGGGCTCACAGTCGGCCATGTAGTGGGTTGGACCGCGGCCGGTGCTATGATCATTGGAGGAGTAGCACCCTACATCCCTCAATACAGGCATATTCGTAAAACTCAGGATGCAGAAGGATTTTCACTTTATGTCTGCTTAACACTTTTAATAGCTAACACTTTACGTATACTTTTCTGGTAAGTTTTATTTTGCTTTGTATAGGTAACTAAAAATAGACTTTTTTCTTTTGTCTTCCCCACTTTTGGCTTTTAATTGAAACATATGTTTGAAAATTTTAGGGCTTATCAAGAAAATGAGACTTGATGAATATTTTTCTGTACATAATATTATAATGTAATGTGACAACTGTGTAAACATCATTTAGGTTGTCTATATAAACATTTAAACTACTGATTACTCCTTCTATTAAAATCTTTCATTTAAATTAAACTATTAACATAATATTATTAAAAAGAGTAATGTTATTTTGTATGTAATTTCAGGTTTGGGAAAAGATACGAGCTACCCCTACTGATTCAGAGCATCGTAATGAATATTACAATGTTTGTGATGATACATCTTTGTGTTACAGTAAGAAAAAAGAACCAAATAATAAGGGCAAGAGAAAGAATTTTCACAGGTTAGTATTGCTCTTTAAATTACTAAATGATAACTATATTCTATCCGTTACATCTTGGTTTCTGATGCCGCACTGCCCTGTTACGCACAAGCATGCTATTTTAAAATAGACGGGTTACGCCTAACCACTGCAAAATAGTCTTAATCAGTACGGTCTATATGGCACTAAAGACAATTTCAAAAAAATAATATCTATCGGTGAGCCAGAAACTTATATGACAAATTCGTTTAACTTTATTTTTTATTGTTTCAGTTAGGCCACTCATTCAATTTAAGTTAATACAGATGGGCAGTATTTATCAATAAATTCTGTAACTCAATCTGTGTGTTTCTAATTGCACGCAACTCTTCTAACTTAAATTATCACACGACGCGTAACCACGTTTGTATGAAGTGATGGTTATTCATAACTCGTTTAACTCTATTTAAATATTAAGTTTTACAGATATTTAAAAAAATATGATAATATTATGTTCTAGAAACATTCAAGAAACTCAATCAAACAGTTTAAAGTTTATAGCACATTTTATTAATACAATACAAGCAAATGTTTATTTAAAACTTTTGAGCCGTTTTTCTCAAATTTGCGTTTTTTGAGATAGCTGACTTGTGCGTGACACGGCAGCGCAGCCGCACATGCGTCTATCATACAAAGCTTTGTGCTATGAGACGATACCATTGGACGATACATGCAGATCATCCAAAAAACACAAAGCACTATGCAGGTGCGGCCCGGGCATTAGAATAACACAGTTTCTTTAATTTATTGTCAATATGTATTGTGTATAAAACTTTAAAATCTCATAAGATTTTAAAGTTTATCTTTTTTGCTATTTTGTTAAAACAAGCAAAATTAACAGTTGTGTATTATATTGAATTTTACATGCAAATTAATTTTCATATGCCTTTTTCATTAAATGAAACTTTAATGTCTTAATATATCTCTGCTTTTCTTCTTATTTTCTTTTTATTTTTTGCACCTTTACACTTTACATTTATCCAAATTTTTCTAATAAGAGCAAACAAAAATTTTGAAACAAATATTGTTTGTTTATGTAATATTGTATCTGAAAGACTATGCTACCAAAAATAAGTGGTTTTTCAAGAATGGAACCACACTAGATATTTTTTCACAAAACCTGTATACTAAATTTAATAATAATAGCAACCATTTCCAAGAAACTATTAATGTATATTATCATAAATGTTCAAAATGGTCTTTTTTAAAATATAATCATTTAATAAGAGTAACCAAGATCATGCAAAATAATTAAACAATATTTTAACTTTGTGACTTTTTATAAGAGGCCTTTCAACCAATACTAGGTCAATATGACACTCAAAGTTAACCTTGTGTTGTGAAAAAGCAATCTATTGCTCAATTATAATAAACTTCAGAATTTTTTTCTTCTTCAAAATTATTATATTTATTGTAATATTTTTTGCTTCTTTTTATTATTTGCTAACATTTTATGTTTTATTTGGTGGTCGGTGCTATTGGTGATATTAGGTGCAATATTCATGTTATATATACTGTTGTGTTGTATAAATGGGTCAGCCCAGCCAGATGAGACGGCCGGCTGGTTAGGACAGCAGAGTGGCATCACTGGCAGTGAGAAGCCGCATCGCTTCTATGGTGAGTCGTTTGTGACATCACAATAAACATTCAGTATTTTATGTTACATTCCCATTATTGTTCTGTTGCAGCTGCCATAGATGCTCGTGCTTCTCACTTTGGGTACACCACATTTTTGTTCATATTATGTTGCATTTAAACTGAAATGAAATCTTGCTTTGTAACTGAATTTTATTTTTGTATCTTTTTTTTAATATTCATTAATCATTGTTATGGTCAAGAAATATCCAAAATATATCACAAGGAAGTTAAGGAGTTAAAATTAGTATTATTATGTATATTCAAATAAATTTTATCATGTCTCTCATTCATTTCAACATAAGTGATAAATTGATAATGGATTTATTTATAAAGCACGTCAGTGGAATGTAAGCATGAGTTGATAGTAAGTTAGTTTACTATTATATTATCTCATTTCTGGTTAGAGCATTGACCCACACAGCCGCATGTTTGTGTATTGTAATCTCTATGTTATAGTTTGCATGCTTCTTCCCTATTGACGTCAATGTTTTTACTAAATTAGACCTATAACTTGAGTACTGATAAAAGTATTGTAATCTCTATGTTATAGTTTGCATGCTTCTTTCCTATTGACGTCAATGTTTTTACTAAATTAGACCTATAACTTGAGTACTGATAAAAGTAAATGTCAATGAGTTTTTATAGAGAAGTGAAATATTGTATTGCGTTTGAGTAAACATGCTTATTATTATAGGTCTAATTTGGAAGCTAATAAACAATAATAATTAATTAGCAAATATTTGTGATTAAAAAAACAATGCTTTTTTAACGTAAAGGTAGAGTAAATAAGCTTGAAGGTAATGCATTGTTTTGTTACTTAAAGTGAAATTACATTAGTGTGTGCATGCGCCTTTTCTAGTACATAGATACAATGTTTTGCTTCGTAAAGTGTTCTGAAATCACATTAAAGTGTGCGTGCGCCTAGTCTAGTATAATACAGAGTGCAATTAAACCTTCCTGCCAAATTTTGATGTATTGATCCTTGTTAAAAATAAAAATACACGTATTTTTTATGTTGAGAAATAGCTTCCGAAAGTTATCCTTAAAACACTACAATTGATGGACACGATGCGTCGCCCGCGCGTGATGTGACCCCGCGCGCGCGCCTCCCCCGCGTTACCCCCGATCATTCCCCCGCGCCGCGAGTGACCCTTCTGCAACGATTTTAAATGGAATAAAATGTCAATTAAAAAAATTTAACACCCAATTTCTTTTGGTTAAATTGTCTCTCCTAATGATACCTAAGCCCTGGAAAAAATTTGGCAGGAAGGTTTAATTGCACCCTGTATAGCTGATGGTCTTTATTCGTATCTAACGTGACACTACTGCTGTATGTCAAAAAGTTCCCAAGTGTGACGTGGGGGCTAAAATCCCCAAGTAATTGAAACATGTGCTTAATTATGCCTATCTCTCAATTTCCAGATATGGATAGGAAATATTTCTGGGCGTGGACGGACTTCCAGAGCTATGTGGACTGCATGCTGGTGTTCTCAGTACTGGGTGCTGCTGTCACGTACCTGCTCATCGAGTTCTCTCCCTTTGTCGAGCTTATTGGCTTCCTCGCTGTGTTTACGGAAGCCATGTTGGGTGCTCCTCAAATAGCCAAAAATCTACAAAACAAGAGCACTGAAGGCATGAGGTGTGCAGATTGATTTTCAGTGAAATTTAATAATTTCTACAGGATGTAATAAAACTAAGTGATAATACTTTAGAGTTTAGGTCGTGGCTGGTTCCCTTATATGTATAAAGTTTACTGTGAAAGTAACAGCGCTGAAAAAGTTTTTTTTGTGATATTTTATATGGGCAGGCACCCCAATGCCATGAGTTTGCCCATACAAAAGTAAAAAAAAACTTACTCTTTCAGCGCTGCTACTTTCTCAGTGAACTCAATACTGGGACTCATACACACCTCAAAGTATTATCACTTCATTTTGTTACACCCTGTATATTTAAAATTGTCCACTCGTTATCAAGATCGGTGCCATTGTTTCTATCGCTGTTTTTTTTTTATTTCCTTAACAGTTGATAGTTGATCATAAGATAAGAATAATATTACAGCCCATTAAGTAGATGTGAAAAACTCAATAACAACCAAAATTTTACCAATATAATAATTATAATATATACTTAATCCTTCGATCGTGGAAAAACTTTCAATTGTTATCACGGCCCACTTGGGCCTTACGGGAGTTGAAGCGTTAATTCTTTCTGTTTTAATTTCAGTGTAAGCATGGTAATCATGTGGACCTGTGGGGATGTGTTCAAAACGGCATACTTTGTGATCAGAGAAGCTCCAACACAGTTCTGGGTGTGCGGAAGTCTTCAAGTCACCTTGGATATTGTGATATTGTTCCAGGTAATTTTTGTACATTTTATTTATTAAATGTATGTATACGTGATAAGTAATTTATACGTGATATGCTTTAACTTCTGAACTAAACAAAAAAGTCAATATGAATTTACCATCTTTTTACCTACTTATTCTGCAAATAAATGATTTGATTTGAATTGACTTGATGAATTCATAAATATGTATTTCTAATTTTAGTAAGAAAATTGTTTCGATAGTGAATGTTTCTATTCATTGCTACATTCAACCAGAAGAAGCTCTTCTCATCACAAAATAAAAACAATGTAAACAATTTTCAGGTATGGATATACCGACATAACACGTCGGCGGCGCGGCGACTGCGACGCGGGGACTAGCAGTGGACGGAGAGTGAGTTATAGCGCCCGCCGCCCGCGCGCCGCCGCCCCTCCCCCGGCCACGCCCCCCGCCCCGCCCCCGCGTGCGCCCGATCACACGCACTATATGTGATTAACCTCGTAGTACGTTTGTAGTTTTACAATGAGCTGTGCATCCAAGCTGGGACTTATCTTGTACCTCGGAATATAAAGGCGCAGAACATTGCGTTTACCAGCCTTACATTCGAACGAATCGAAAGTACTGGACCCATGTTATTTAGTAGAGTTGTGGAACTGTTATTGTAGGAAATAGTAGTCTACGCATGACATGCGTATATTGTGATTGGTGAGGTGAATTACGGATTTGAATTGCACCAAGACCGAAAGTTCAAAACCGCTCTAAAAGAGCCGCACATTGTAGAATCTGCGTACCGATAACGAATCGGTTTGTACAGTCATTCATGGTTGTTAGCCTTTTTGACTAACCTCTAAGTGAAAAGTGTACATGGGATTATGCCAAACATTTTACTGAGTAGGGAAACTCATATAAAACAAGAGAGTTAAAAAGAGCTTACATACACTTTGATACTTACATCTTCAATGTTTTAATAACTTCATCAAGTCTAGACCAATATTTTACTGTGTGTAAAAGTTTTTTTACTTTGATTTTTAATCTCAGGTACTTCCCATTTTACGTAAGCTCGCAAGAAACTTTTAAATAGATGCCATAAAGGATGTTAAGTTATTAGCGTCCTGCAATAATAATTATTCTTATTTTATAATGTTAGTATTCTACGCAAGAGACGTAACGTATTAAGTGTAATAGGTGCTAGATATTGTGAGCCAAAGAGGCCTCTTTTAATTTGAAATACCGTTTTATACTAGTCGAAGTGATGATAATGTTATATTATGTACGCGAACAAAATATAAACAAAAATACTGTATAATCCTGCAGGTTTTATATTTGTCAATGTTTTATATTATATTGTTTAGGTTTCTATGAACTACTTTTAAGCACCGATACAAGTGCTGTAACGAACGCCCTAAATATTTTCTTTTGAATAACGAATAGTTCAAACAACATTTCTGTAAGTTTGTCCCTTTTAATAATTTTATTAATTTTGTTATTATGAATAACATATTTTTATTTTATTTAAATATTTTTACGACGGTTAGATTCTACAAATGATATGTGATGTTTGGACATTTGAAACTACGTATATTGCACTTACATAAATAAAAAAGACTGAAAATAGTAAGCGTATATCATAAATTCATAACACTTAAAAGTATATATCATAACACGCGTACAATAGTCAATATGCTACTCAATATGTTATACTTTGAGTATATGGCTTGGTTTATGTCAAACACTTTTATGTAAGTGCATTAAACCAAAAATGTTTGTAAAGAAACCAACACGTCTCTACGGAAAGCGTAACATCTGTTCTTGTCTATATAATATTATGAATATTGTTGTAAATTAAACATCGTGCAAAAACGATTATTGTGATAATGCCACTTTTTAGTACAATTATTGATTGCGTTTTGTGGTTCGGCGTTTTTAGGTAATGAAATATTGTTATTTATAATCTAGGTAATGTAATACATACTAGATTCAAGGGTAGAAAATATTCCATAGGCTAAGTTAGTATTGCCGAGTCGGTTTACGGCTTGTGATAAGCGCTGGTTTCGCTTTGAATTTGAAGACGTAGAAAACCATTTCATCAGTATAATAAAAGAAAGTAGGTAAGATACTCATACTAACAGTACCTCAGATTAAAGAAGTACTCCATTGTGCCACAATAAAATTTTTGACGCCATGCTGCTGTCTTTATCTTTCATGTGGCTTTTCCAACGCATGAGAAAAGGACAGCAACATACAGTGGTAAAGATTTTATTAATGAGACGCGGTAATTTTGTATCCATTAGTAATTGTGATTAGATTTTCTCTTATTTTTGGATACAAAACTGTATCATTAACGAATTTCTAAATAAATCAAGCAACCTGAATTATATCTCACAGTAATGTCGCATTCTAGTTCCACAATTAGTAGTGAAGTTACAATAGTTAGGAGGTAGTATTTTGATGCATTCCGAAGTGCAATTTTGCTTACGTTTTGAAAGAATGCGCGGGCGCATTTCTTTCTATATAAATAGAATCATTAAAGCAATATCAAAAGCAGCACAAAATCTATAGATGTAGTTTACTGTATATCAAACGGTGCTTCGTTGTAGTCTTCTACTAAAATTGGTTTTGATAGCCAGCTAGTTTTCCTGTGTAAAACTTTTGCAATGTGAAACAAAGTAGGTAAGTGTAATATTTCGTTGCTTATCTTTTCCTACTAGTGCTACATTGTTTTCACAGACACGCGATAGGAGCGAGATAGCAATATTTTTGCGTGTTAAATGTTAATCAAGCGAATAAGACAAGAAATGATAGATAAATGTTTAATAAATGTAATGTTTGATAAATGTACATTTATCTATCGCTTCTTGTCAATAAGACAAGCTCGATTAACATTTCAACACGCTTTTCGACCAGACTTAAATTTTTAAAGAAAAAAACTTATACCTGAACTGTCTCATGTTGATTAAATAATATTGCAAAAACTAATCTAATTTTTTGCCCTGCGAAGATATGTAGATATTCGATAAGTAGTAGAAATCTAGAATTTATCGTCTCAATTCAGTAATTTTTATTTCGTATTGTAGGACCAGAAATTACCTTTGTATATAGATAGGGTATGAATTAATATATATAACTAAACATAATATGGGTTAAATAAAAGACTTGATACATTTGAAAATTGAAATGATGGCGACGCGACGATGTGATGATGAAACTTTTTCAATGCCCGGTGTCCGATGTTTTTTGACAGGAGCTTAAAGTAACTTTGTAAAGTGCTACAAGGCTTTAAATGAACGTGAACGGGGCGCTGCTGGTAAAGGAGACCTGTCAAAAATTGCGTTATTGTATGATGGCAGCGTTAGTTCCTTTTTTCGCCACGTTCATTTAAAGCCTTGTCGAACTCTAACTTAAATTTCATTGGTGTTTTATATTAATTGTTAAAGGTTTTATTTTAATATAATTCGTAGTCTTCCTATTTTATTAACGACGTGCGTTTTGTGAAAATTAATGCGCGCAAATGATTGGGAGGCGCTGAGTCTAGCTACGTTACAGGCGCGGAATTCGGAAACATTAAAAAAATAATATTTAGACGAAAAAAAAATGCTAACTTGGTAATTTACTAGATATTGTTGAATAATTAGCATGTATTTCCTCATTTCACTTCTCAATCGTTTTGGATGATACCGATACCAACTTTTTTAGTAAAATCTTATAAGGCATGACGTAATTAAAGACATAACTAAGATTTTTGAAAATCTACTATTTTTGCATAATTCGAGGCTATAAGACCGGGAGAATGGTTTGCAATCATAAAAATGTGGATTTTATGTATTACAAAGTGTGCCAGATAATGAAGTAGGTAAGTTAAGTATTGTTCAAATTAAAAGGGAAGAAATGAGTAATTGCCCTTATGTTACAAAATGTTCTCTTATTCTTCTTCATCCAATTAAGTCTTCAAGTATGAGTAACATCCTCCAGTTACAAGTCACAGAAGTATTATGGTCGTGTAAGTCATGATGTTACCTTTTCGATCGTAAACGTAATGCTACATATCATATTAACACATTTTATACTAGGTACCTATTTTACCAGCACCAACTTGAATGATATGACCACTATGAGACTTTCGACGTCAAACTTTGATATCTAACTTTACCTTTTATTTACCTTTGTATAATATAATGATATAGGCTCCATTGAATAACTAGAACAATTTAAACTATTGTGGGTTTGTCACCATAGGATATTCGTCGGTCGACAAACCAAGAAGTCAAAAAAGTTTTATTATAATATATTATCTTTTCAATTTAGAAATAATTATAATATTGTAAATTCTATTATATTATTGCTATGTTTTATTATTAAGGAATTGATGTACCAACTCGTAACAAATGTTATATTACGGTATTAATTAGTGACTAACTCATTGATACAAACAATTTTGTAGGTTCAAGCTTTTACGGGCAGTGTCTGCTTCTAGTCGAGTTTATCTATATCAAAACAACTGCATTTAAAGAGAAAGAACCATTATGTGAAACGTTTCGTAGATAAATAATTGACGATCGGTCAATTAAATTTTATATTGTATAGAGAAAGAGATGAGAACGCAAAAATTGTTGTGATTAATTGAGCTATTATTGACATTTATTGAATATAAACTTGTTTGTTTTATCGTCGTTTCTGTTCCCCCGCGTCTAACCTATCATTTTATTAATGAACGCGTAATGTGGGAGTCGACGAGGCACTAGTCTACACTGAACGACAGTATTATGCGGTATCGGAGGACCGAGCTTTGTAATCAGTGTAGCGTCGCTCCACGCGTTTTACGTCAGCACACAAAGCTCGGAATGCTACGGGAATACGAGCCCTATATCTCCTCCGATAGAGGCTAGTATCGCCTCAGGGGTGGTAAGGGTGGATCGATGGTCGGAGGTTGGTGTGAGGCAGGTCGGCGGGAGGGGAGGCAGTGTGCCGGGGTCGCTGGCGCGGCGAGGCCGTGGTGTGCTCGTCCCAGGAGCTACATCGTTACAATTTTCTTCAATGACATACATGAGGTGAGTTGTTTTTTTTTTGTCTGAATAGATAATTCTTTTCATATTTGAAAGATAGACTTTGTATATTGGTGTCTGTTGGAATGTAGGAGTTACGTAATTTTTTTTGGGCTAAGTACATACAATATCTCTCGACGCGACGTCGCAGATTATTTTCTACGGAACCCTGTCATTTTCTACAGTTAATGTGTGGTAAATATTCACGTTATACAGCTTATTATACAGTTTATTTTAAATACTTCTGCTATGTAATGTCTATTTCAGACATCATATTATTATGTATTATATTTAGGTAGTAGTGTATAAATTGTATTTAATTATAAATAAAATATAAAAAAGCTTCGAGTATTAACTATTATACGATAAATGTTTATCTCAGCATAACAAAAATACTAGATAAGTAGTAGGTATGTTTTCTTGCCGTGCGTATGATAAAGCCTAGTACCTACTTACTATTTAAAGTCTATAACTACATAATATTATTAAGCTTAAAACAACAGAAAAACATAATATTATATCACCAAGTTATCAGAGCACATTTCAATCTTTCGTGCTTGTTAAAAGGGTTTTTCTTGCACAAGCCTCATAAGCCCACAATATCTACCTAGTGTTCCATGTGCAAACGTCCTTACGTCATCAAAGTTTATTTGTATTGATATTTGAACAAAGGATCTCCACCAGCCGCCCCCAGACACTATCGTTTACTCATTATTTACGTCGTTACTCACTACGACTACGTGATCAAACTTATGAGCGCTTAAGCTCATTAATTCAGAAAGTTTTTGCCTTGTCCACCTGAGAAAAATGCAATATTGTTATTGTGTAACATTTCTGTCTCTACCAAAGCACAAAATACATATTAGTTTAACAAACCAAAGTAAAGCTAAGAATCTAAAAAAATAATTGTAAGAGTTATAGCAATATAACATACTTAATTCGAAAAACACCCCAAACCTAGAGGAGGAATACGGCGCCTTTTTTTGACAGTACTTCTCAATAGGTTTTCGCGATTATACTAATTATATCTAGGTGATGAGGGCTTGATAAAGAACCCTTTTAACCCATCAAGCCCCGTAAGGCCCATATGGGCCGCGCTAACAAAAGACTTCCAGGAACTATTGGTGATCGACGGATTAAAAGTCGAAAATGCCTCCAATGTCAAAAATAGAGCTCTGTTGATAAACGGAGGCTATGTTTAATGTTTTTAAGATATTATTTTAAAACGAACATTATTATCTGTATCTAATTTCTTTAGAAATTCTAAAATTAGCAAACTATTAACAACTTGTTGCCTAATTCTGCGAGCAGTTACCTATATAATATTCGATATGATTTTTGAAATGCAATTAACTGAATCCAAACTCGAAACCAGCTCCTATTTAGCTGTCATTTCAAACGATAGACAAGCATTGGCTCTTGAATTATAGGTGAGAGACTCTCCACTATACCCGTAGCATCCCCTTAGTAGTCTCTGACTATACCAGATGAGTAAACAGCTATCGAATATTAATTAACGTAAGTACTACGTGTACCGTACCTACAAAATTTTATCTTGAAGTTGACTTAAACCGTCTTGGCTATAGCATTCAGAAGTTATCTAAGCCAAATATTATAATATTATGGTAACTGGGTGTAAATTAAATAGAATAGTAATAGGTCGCGTAGACGGCCGCGTAGAAGGCCGGTCTACGACGTAGCTCAGGAGCACAGGAGCATGCAAGATAATAAATGGACACCTTTCCTTTTCCTTGGTGCTCCCACACCGCCGTTAGAAAATGTTTGTAAACATTTTCTAACATAAAAACATTTACTAACAAATGTTGTCAATTGTTACATTTTGTTAGGAACTGTTACATGTTATTTAAGTGCTCCTACACTAATAAAATATGTTTACTAATGTTTACTAACATTTTATAGCAATTTAAATCTGGTATTGGCTCACCGCATACTCCGTCGTTTTTTATAAAAGGTTTACAAACAAAAGGTAACACAATATGTTTTATTTTGTTATAATTTGTTTTGCTACAATTTGTTAACTTACGTTTACTAAACATTTTCTAACATGAAAACATTTTTAACATTTTTTAACATTTGTGATTGAATGTTTGTTTGAAACATTTTCTAACTGCGGTGTGGGAGCACCACAATAAAATGCTTTGACCTATCAATTACGGTCAACTTTAACTAATATTTGCTTATCAGTATCTGACTGGTCGTTTAACTTATCTCCTGTTATCACTGTTAACGCGCGGCCGTATATTTTCTGTGCACGATTTATGTGCTCTCTTGACACAAATCGAGGGCAAAGGACGCGTCAAAGCCGATGCCCCAGATTATGTGCCATCAAAGAGTTAAATAATACTGGCGTTAATTTAAACTACCTCCTTTAATTATAAGTAATTGGAGAGGGTGTATTGAGGTCTATAAATTATAATTTTAGACCTATTTTAGCTTACTTAACTAGCTTTGATCATTTAAATGTTACCTACTAAAGGTTGTTACCCACTTTAATTAATTTGGTCGCTTATTATTCTTGCATGTTTGTAGGTACCTTATCTATGTAGGTAGCTCAAGGGAAATATTTCAGCCTCGTTTTAATATTCAACGGGTAAGGACACATTTACCAACGTTTTAGAATGTATACGATTGAAATCGATACTACAAATCGTTTGGTAATATACACGTAATTTAACGCTAGGTATAAGGTAGTAGGTACGTATTAAATAAACCATGTCTATTATAGACATAGACTACAGGCCCATGTCGAAAATGGATGGATCATATGAACCACCTGGTGACGTATATAGGACGATATTAGCGCATAAAATAATAAGATTTAGCACTATGCCGTCACTTGTAAGCTGTCCAACTGAGTGCTGGTGAGAATTCAAAAGAGCATATAGGGTGAGTACATTTTGGTCATATGTTTCTGTACGGCATTTTTACCATCGATAGATACATGAAAAATAATAAGAAAGCCCGCAGTACCGTACAAAAATGATGCGCCACTAAGTCGTTATTTTTATTTAATTTTCTGATAATTTCCATGGTAAATTTGGTCATTTGATTCTATACGGCATAAGTTTCATACTGTTTCAATACAGCTTCGAATCAATTATTAAGCAACGCCGTACAAAAATAATGCGACAATGGAAAAAATGGAGGGTTACACTTACAACCCCCTCTTTTTCCGTGGTCCGGGGGTGATTTGAAACTGTTTCAATGTATTCAAACAGTATGAAACCTGTGCCGTATCTAGAATCAAATGACCAACGAAGAATCGAAGAGGTTCTAATTAAATGTTTCCTAATAAGTTTGTTCGTTTAGTGGTTTCCAGTTAGCCTTGCCGCTGAGAGTAAACAAAATATGACTCAACAAATATGCGTACAAGATACAAACGTGTAGGAGGTTCGTTAGACAAAGAAAATCGAAGAATACCTACCCTTTATTGCTGCGTTTGGTTTTGCTTTGCGTTTGTCGGCCTTGATGTTTTGCGGAAATCCGCTGCAAAGTTTGATTACAAAGAACGAACAGTTTAAATTTTTAACTGCGCTTAAATTGAAGACGGAGTGGTCTGGTTAATTCTTTGACAAGATCTCGTCCTAGTATGAGTTATCAGGTGTCACTTTTTAACAGTAGTTATCATTACTACATACCTAGGTAGGTAATCGTTAGACTAGGCATTACCGACCTGAGACTAACCCTTTTAGACAATAAGACTGATGAACACCAATAAAAATGTCACAAAGACTGTTCAATAACATGAGTAGAATTTTAATTCCAAATGCTTTCAACATTGCACAATGCACTACATAAAAAGTGGATTTTATTGGAAGCTTGAACATGTAGAATTGTAGACTCTATGTAGTGTATTTTTGTACCGCGTAAATGGTAAAATGTAATATACAGGGCGTAACAAAACAAAGTGATAATTATTAGGGTGTCTATGATTCCCCTGTATCGAGTTGACTGTTAAAGTGGCAGCGCTGAAAGAGTAGCTTTTTTAACATTTGTTGGTGCAAATTCATGACGCTGGGGCGCTTGACCATAATAATCACAAAAAATGATCTTTCAGCGCTGCTACTTTTGCTAAAATTGTTCTTTACAGAATTAACTCAATATAAGGGACACATACACACCCTAAAGTATTATCACTTAGTTTTGTTACACCCTGTATAACGACAGGGTCTGTCTGGTGACGTCACAGGGTGCACGATGCAGACGGGAGGATGATTTTACACTCTAAATAAACCCCATCGCTGTTTCAATTTGAATACGCGATTAAATTTATTTGTTTGTGTCTCCAGTCTACTGTCTGACGTATAATGAACTTTATTGTTATGCACGTTGTTATGATACGCATAGGTAGTTATACCACAGAATATATTATATTAGTAGTACCAACTTATACAGTAGAACCCGTTTAAGACGATCACGCTTAATACGATTTCCCGCATAATACGCCATTTTGCGTGAGTCCCTGCAACTTGAGACATGTTTTCTTACATTCTTTAACGCTTAATACGATCGTCATCCCGCCCTAACGGCCAACACATATTACCTCTTACTTCATCGCCACAGCATTGTGTACCGTCAAATCAGTGGGAATTAGATGTTGATAGTTGATACGTGGATGGCAAGTTGCAATTTTAAATTGAAGCCAGAAAAATTCTATGTTTTTAAGGGAGAGACTTGTCATGGTGGCAAAGCAAGTAAAGAGAAACTGACTGTCCTGGCCTGTGCCAATTCTGATGTGTCAGAAAAGTTACGTTTACTGGTGAATGGTAAGGCGAAAAATTCACGTTGTTTCAAAAACGTAAAATCGCTTCCTGTAACATAATATTATTATAATGCACAATCTCGAGCTTGGATGACCGGCATTCATTTCATCGATTGGTTAAAAGCTCTAGATCATCACTTCCAGATTAAAATAATTTGTACCTAGACGCATAATTATCTTCATTGATAGGAACACCTTCATCCGAAAAAACATAATAAATATTAATACATACATATGTAGTAGGTTCGTTTTTTCATTTCTCTATATCCCGCATAATACGTTTTCCCGCTTAAAACGCGTTTTTGGTCGAGTCCCTGTGAAATCGTCTTAAACGGGTTTTACTGTACTTAGATATAATTTATATTTTATCTCTACCACTACTCTACCACTCTACAGTCTACACTGTATAGAAGAACCACTAGGTATACTAGTGAGTAGTGGTTCTTCTAACTCTACTCAGCCTTGGCTTGAGCCAACGGAAAGTTTTGCTAACATCTATGAATTGTAGAGGTGCATTATTCCTGTCATAAAATCCTTGATTGTGTGATACTTGATACACCTACTAAAATATAATATCAATCATTCCAAAGGCAAAATAATATAATGTTTTGACTCAAAACTAGAGCTCTGCTTCTTGCTGTTATTGCTTTAGATCCGATTCAAGTTATTTCAAATATTATTTATTTATTATATTATTTATTATCAATATTCTATCGCATCTGCAGATTATAGAAATAACATTGGAAAGTGTTTACTTCGAAATTGTTGTATTGTGTTGATTAGGCTACTCACCTTTAACCGCGATTACAACACCTCGTCAGGTGATATTTGACTCGTTTTCTAAATAAACACCAGCGTGCAAAACCTCTCTTACGTAATTTGTTCTTCGGGCAATTTGCCAATGTGCGTAGGCTCCGATGGATGTCTTTTATCCCTCGTCCTTAAGGTCAAACCAAGGGCGTAGCTCACATAAATAGACCCAGAGAAAGTTAATCAGAAGCCTTCAATCTTGACCATAATAATTATTACGTTATATACCAAAACTCTCGGTGATAAATTATATCATTAAGATGGTGGAGCTCAATAATTATTGTACGACAATATTAATTATTATGAAATCGGAAAGCGCACCGTGAGACTTCCTCTGCAGATATGACGAGAAGAAAGTGTTTTCCTGTAGGACAGTGGCGAAAAATTACTTAAACATTTTAAACTCTAAAGTCTTAAACATTCTTCGTAGCATATAGGCAAAGTTGGGTCAGCACTCAGCATAGGTAGAGTTTAGATAGTTAGAGCAGTGGTTCCCAACCTTTTTAGAGCTGTTACCCCTATGGCCGGTTAGAGAAACTGATTTTACCCCCCCCCCAAATTAAAAACAACTTTATACATTACTCGCATCTCATATCATGCTCCCACTGACCTCCATTATACAAGTACGCTGGACTGATGATACCCCCTTGATTTTTGTGCCTATTTGAAGCGGAATCAACGCCCCCATTATTCGGGATGAGAACTAAATTTGACGTAACCATTGGTAACCATGTATGTATTATATTTGTCTATGGCTTAATCGTTTGAATTGTTTTCGTGTTTTAAAATGTTTTAAAAGGTTTTACGCGATTAAGTAATATATAAATAAGTGGTGGTAGTTCATAGTAAAACTATGAAAGAGTGTATGTTATGTAAAACGCAGTACAAAAGGGATGTGGGGTTACATTTCACAAGTAAGTGATTTTAACAGCTGATTTCTACGATATTAAACTTTTATTGATATTATAGGCAATTAAAAATGTGGCACTAATCTTATTATACCGTATTCACCACATATTTACCTTTGTTTTACCGATTTTTGATAAACAATAAAATTCAATAGTGCTGGAGTTTTCTGTCGATAAAACTTATCGATATCGATATCTATAATAATTGTATTGAAATCTCCGATAACCCATTTTTATTATCAAATACATATTATTATACTCTTAAAATAATTGACAGGTTTCCGTCTGACGAAGGAAGACTGGAATTAGGTATGGTTGAAAAAAATTGAAAAGCCTGGTTGGCGTCCGAAAATTGCTACTACCGCTTGCCGTTACTATTTGAAGTGTACAAACGTTCTCTGTGAAAATACAAGGCGCAAAAACTACCATTTGATCGTGATTATGTTTGGAAAATTTATTTCAGCGTCTACTCTTTCTTGACAGACTGTAACTGTGTAACGGTAACTAATAAAATATAATGTTAAAGTATCGCACGTATATTTTTATTATTTATAAATACCTTTCCTACTCCACCCCAGTAAAAAAATGTATTCAAACGTTCTATATTTATTTATGGATCGCATTATCCAATTAGTTGATTTCCCTCGCACTTCTGCAATCAGCGCCAAAATGGAGAAAATCAAATGAGATAAAGTAAATAGATAAAAATTGGCTTGCTAGATCCATAAATAAATAATAGGGAACTTTTATATTATTACTAGACGTTCCGCGCGGCTTCTCCTACGTAAAAATATAATTTCACAGACAAATTGATCCACAAAAAATAGCCTATATAATCCTTCACGTTATACATTCCCCCGTTTTTTCCACATTTTCCTCTATTTCTTAGCTCCTATTAGTCTCAGCGTGATAAAATATATAAAATAGGCTATCTAACATTGAAATAATTTTTCAAATCGGACCAGCTATTCCTGAGATTAGCGCGTTGAAACAAACAAACTCTTCCGCTTTATAACATTATATTATGGTATAGATTAGTTAGGGTCTAATCACACAGAACACTTATTCAGCTCTGTTCAGCTTTATACGATACACTTTAGCACTACTTTGATAATATTAGAAATGAAATTAGAAAATACAATACAACAAAGTTTTGTTAGAAGCTCATCTTCAGTTTTGTTTTTAGTTTTTCGTACTTAGTGCTAACTGGTAAAAATAAATGGATTATAGATAGGTACTGGCGTACTGCTACTTCACATTATCTACGTATGAAATCGTTGTTAATTTATTACGCCTATCTAAATTACGGGGAGGAAGTCTGTAATCTTTAATACAAATATATAGCGTTTGTATTATTCAATTTAATATTTTTGTCCTAATGGTCGACATTATCTGAATCTGGAAACATTTCATCGATAATAGAAAAGACAGTTGTACATCACTAGTATTATTTCCAAATACTCCCACTACTGCTATCAGCGCCAATATGGCAAATTTCAAACTTCATTTTTACGTCAAATTTAGTTCCTACCCCGAATAATGGGGGAGCTGATTCCGCTTCAAATAGGCACAAAAAATAGCTGTCATTTCAAAGGGTATCATTAGTCCAGCGTACTTGTATAATGGAGGTCAGTGCATGCTCCTGATTCCTGGTTTCTTGCCTTTTTTTAAATGTTACCAGAGTCTAAACTCTGGCCGCTAGAGGCCGCTCTCGCATTTACAAGTGGTAGCTAACGGTACCAACATTTTCAGATCTCTGTCTGCAATTATAGGGTATTCTGTAGCTGTTTTTCTTCAAAATGTACAGAGTTTATGATTTTTTTCTGCTAATTCATTTATTTTAGTCACCACCTCTGTTACCCCTTTAGAATAGCTATTTTACCCCCGCGGGGGTAATTACACTCCAGGTTGGGAACCACTGGTTTAGAGACTCTACAAACATACGCCAAATTTTTTTTTGCGTCGCAAATTAATCCCAAAATCAATTAAATAACACATTTGAACAATTGTGCAACGACTTTAATCTGACGGTCAAAATCATTGCCACTGTATTGACCCAAATCCTCAAGAAATTCATTGACGCTTATTTCCTTTGTTTCAGGGCTAGGCCGCTCGTTTGATTCACGCAACCCGCGCGGCTCGTAGATCCGGATCGAACTAAAATACAATAATCCGAGATAGTTCATTCACACGAGGGCCGCAACGGTCGACTCTACTCTCTAGGCTCCAGCTGATATGCGCCTCCGCGTCGTGTCGCGTCTGGGCGAGTGTCTCCCTCGAGTTGCACTGACTATAGCGGACGCGGTGTGCTAGTTTTCGCTTTCATCGACGCACTCACCGTGTAAGTAGTCGCACGTGCGTCGGCGCACGTCGCGAGACTTATGGTGAATTAAGAAAACAGTAAAAGAAAACCACGCAACTTTTTATATAGAGGGGTTTAAGTGAGAAAGTGAATCGAGTGCAGCGAGTCCAATATGACGTCGCGGTCTAAGGAGAAGGTAGCTGCCGCATTCCGGAAATTGTTTCGCTCTCCGGAGAAGCTCGACAAAGACGGAGCCGGACCCAGTGGATCACCGGCCAAGCGCGGCCTGTTTCGTCGTCACAGGTTCGTTCCTATAATTTACCCTACCTTATATAGATAGGTAGGTACTTAACTAGTTTTCCCGCGTGTATTACTATTCCACAAATTGTTATGCAGAAAATATCTGCCTTAAGATTAGATTTTTTAAATTTAATGCCTATCCTAAGTTTAATGCAATCTTTGCGTTGATTTATCAGTTAATAAGCTTTCCCTTCTATGTCTTTGGTGCTATTAGTTCCATTAAGTTATTAAAACTGAATGCGACTTATATCCTGCTGAGATAACGACAAAATGTTCGCTTGGCATTAAAGGAAAGATTTAAGTAACTAGCAAACTAAAGGTAATAAAATATAGAGAGCACACTAAAAGTGCGAAAACTAAATGTGCTTACTTATGTAAATATAGAGTAGGTACACAGTAGAAACTTGGATAGTGGCTATACGTAGGTACTTAATATTATCGCTGCATGTTATATTTACATGGTATCTATAATTATTTTATTAACGTATTAATTTTAAGGTACTTTAATATCTCTGTCCTCTTAGTATTTTGCATCAACCTCACTATCTCTGCAACACCCTAAGGTTTGGCTGGAAGAAAATGCCACAAGGCATTAAGCCCGCCTTTGTGCAACAATGTGCAAAAGTCTTAAATAAATAAAATAAATAAATAATGGGTAACACGGTACAGCTACGAATTATAATGCAATGTAGAGTTTATGCATGTACGTAATCTTTATTCCGAATGTAGAGTTATCCATGAGAATGTTTAACTATTTGTAAATATTGCATTCGAAATATATTTAACTCGAAATTGACAAAAAAATCCCTTTGGAAAATCCGACTGATGCATAAACGCGCTAGCTCTGCATTTTTTTCTTGGTCTACAAAATATGATTGTGTTTAGTATGAACATAGCATGTGCACGATTGTATGTATTATAAAATACTAGCGACCCGCCCCGGCGTCGCACGGGTATAAAATATACAGCCACTGAAAAAATGATTAAAATCGATAGCCATTGATCCTTCACGTGGTCTACTTCTTATCTGTGCCAAATAACATAAAAATTGCTCCAGAAGTTCGCGAGATAAGCCCTTTCAAATAATTTCCCCCGTTTTTTCCACATTCTCCTATTAGTCTTAGCGTGATAAAATATAGCCTATAGCCTTCCTCAATAAATGGGCTATCTAACACTGAAAGAATTTTTCAAATCGGACCGGTAGTTCCTGAGATTAGCCCGTTCAAGTTAGCCCTTTCAAATAATTTTCCCCGTTTTTTTCACATTTTCAAAAAATAAGGACAAAAGTAAAGTTTGTGATAGGGTTGATTCCGTAATATTTAACCTTACGTGTAGTTTCTACAAATGCTATTATTTATTAACTATTCAGTTTCAAAGAGCGGAAAAATACTCAAAATTTAGGTACTCTTCAAAAGTATTTAAAATTTTAGACAGCAATTTGAATATCGAAGTAATCGAAGGCTGCATAAAGTTCTAACCCGTTCCGACACTAGCTGGTGCAATGCGCTACTGGTATGCGACAGGTGGCTAGCAACCTGGGGTCAAAACACTGGCCTCAACTCAGATGTTAACGCTCCGCACAAGATTACTATAACCATATTTTCACACGAGGAATCCTTATTATGATTTAGAGCAACTTTTTTTAGCTGGAATAGGGACCAAGGAGTTCGTGATTGGGTGTTCCTGTCTAGATCGTCGAATATATTAAGTGACATTTCAGTTCTAAAAATTACGGTTACCTATCCAAAATATTTCGTAAAAGCGCATGTTAGTGCTTAAACGTACAATCCAGGAAGCGACGTATCTAGTTACTTATACTTATAGGTCTTGCAATCTACGAGCGCGCGTAGCCTTTATTTGTAGTTGAAAATGTGAATAGACATTTTCGTTAGTGTGCGTACCTGACGGAGCAGTCAGTAGCGAGCGAGCCATGTACGCGTGTATAGATACGGTCACTCACACAACTAAGGGCGCCGCGCGCTCGTAGATTGCAAGATCTGTAACTTGTATAATACCTATGTACTTATAACTCGTTATAACTCCACTTGATGACGCCCACAACTCCGTTGCGCCAAAGTTTATAGCGCGAGAACCATTAATTTTCCCGGGATAAAAAGTATCCTATATCCTTTCCGGGACTCAAAGTATCTCTACAAATTTCAGCAAAATCGGTTCAGTGGTTTGGGCGTGAAGAGGTAACAAACAGACAGGCAGACATATAGACAGACAAACAGACACACTTTCGCATTGATATATTAGTATAGATATTGGATAGTAGGTATGTTGTAGAACAGTTACAAGTTACAACTCGACACATGTTTACCTCCCGCGCGCTCACATGTTTTGCATAGTTAATCAAACTTAGTGCATAAATTATAATTGTAATGCGACACAAACATACAGCTGTTAGTTTACTAGTTAGTATTCACTAGTAACCTTATAAGTTTAAATCAAACAACATTAATTTATTGTCTTACAGCGTTATTGTTGTGTTGGTACTTGAATCTTGATTTAACTAAATTGCTAGACGAATAACTTTGTTTTAATGATATTATAAGTTTAAACACTTACGGATTTTGTCGCGGAGCACTTTTATTAATCCCGACGTTTCGGCTACTTTACAGCGGCCGTGGTCACGGGCGGACTGAGGTGACAGGTGTCCAATTTCTTGAAGTTATCCAACTACCCGACGACTCATCAATATTTGTTTGCGTTCCGATCTACGCAGAACGAACTCACAGTGTCTTGAAGCCGAGGTATCATAGATTTGTGCTTTAGTTTGTTTATCACTGGATCCCAACTAGATGGCAGCACCCAACCATCTTCGCGGTTGAAATTAGGGTGTTTTTTAATTTCTATGGCCTCGCGTATCATTCGTGGGCGGTATCGTGCTTCTTTTGCCAGTACTTGTGGCTTATCAAATCTTATGTAATGGCGAGGTTGATCCAGTGTGTGTTCACAAATTGCGGACGTGTTGTTCCTACGGTGTTTGACATCTGCAATGTGTTCCTTGATACGGGTTTTGATGGCCCTTTTGGTTTGCCCTATATAAGAGAGGCCACAATCACAGTCGAGTTTGTAGATTCCTGCATCTTGAAGGGGTAAGTTGCATTTCACTGATGGTAAACATTGGCTGATCTTTTTGGGCGGCTTAAAGTATGTTTTTATTGAAGCTTTCCTTAGAATGTAGCTCACTTTATCAGTGACTCCCTTTATAAATGGTAACACTGCAGGTAATCTTTCCACTGTTGCCGGCTTCACTCGGTTGCTGCTCTGTTTGCGTGGTACCCGAAGCTTACGCAAACAGACGCAAACAGAGCAGCAACCGAGTGAAGCCGGCAACAGTGGAAAGATTACCTGCAGTGTTACCATTTATAAAGGGAGTCACTGATAAAGTGAGCTACATTCTAAGGAAAGCTTCAATAAAAACATACTTTAAGCCGCCCAAAAAGATCAGCCAATGTTTACCATCAGTGAAATGCAACTTACCCCTTCAAGATGCAGGAATCTACAAACTCGACTGTGATTGTGGCCTCTCTTATATAGGGCAAACCAAAAGGGCCATCAAAACCCGTATCAAGGAACACATTGCAGATGTCAAACACCGTAGGAACAACAAGTCCGCAATTTGTGAACACACACTGGATCAACCTCGCCATTACATAAGATTTGATAAGCCACAAGTACTGACAAAAGAAGCACGATACCGCCCACGAATGATACGCGAGGCCATAGAAATTAAAAAACACCCTAATTTCAACCGCGAAGATGGTTGGGTGCTGCCATCTAGTTGGGATCCAGTGATAAACAAACTAAAGCACAAATCTATGATACCTCGGCTTCAAGACACTGTGAGTTCGTTCTGCGTAGATCGGAACGCAAACAAATATTGATGAGTCGTCGGGTAGTTGGATAACTTCAAGAAATTGGACACCTGTCACCTCAGTCCGCCCGTGACCACGGCCGCTGTAAAGTAGCCGAAACGTCGGGATTAATAAAAGTGCTCCGCGACAAAATCCGTAAGTGTTTAAACTTATAATATCATGAGTGATACTCGCGAAAACTTAAGAAATAATTATAACTTTGTTTTAAATCATCCTTAGAATGTAAGATTAAAAAAGTAAGTATTTCATAATTAAAATCTCCACCCTCAACTTTATGGATTGATAAAAGATTCTCGAGTGAATATGTTCGTATTTATATATTTAAATCATCGATTGTAATAATAGTTATGATTCTCGACTACATATTTTTGAAAAAAAGAATCGGTTGTCTGTAAAGTCGGTTTACTGACGATAGTTGAACGTGACAACGTATGACGTTGTCACTTTCAACTATCCTTAACCCCTCAACCCTCGCTTCCGAATCTCTATAAATAGAAACAAACTTTTTCGACTGTAACCTATAGTTATTTCGATGTATTTCTTTCAAATGATGGTCTAAAAATATTTATAATGAGTAAAATAAACTATTCGCAATACAAAACGCTACATACATTCGAACAAAGACGAAATCCAGTAAAATCTTCGAACAAAGCACAAGTCATACCTTGACACGTAGGAAATAGAGCACAATTTTAAATAGCCGAAATAATACTAATAGCTCACAGATTGTTTATTTATTTTTCATTCAGAGTGTGGTCAATGTATCAAAGGTCATAACTAACCAAACTTCTTCATACCTACAAAAGTATTCTCTAAGTCATCGAAATACGTAATATAATCGAAACAAAGAGCGCGGCCCAGTTGGGTTGAGTACGGTTGCTGAGAGGATAAATGGAACGCCTCAGAGCAGCTGTCAGCGAAGCAACGCCGCATGAACTGTCATGTTTTTCGGGCGCGCAACCCATATCGAATTATAAGACGTTATCACGTCAAAAAACACCTTTTATTTTGTTAGGGATTGTATGGTGATTGGTGAGTGGCAAATGGTAATGACCCAGAACCTTAATGGCACCGAACCACCTTTTAGTGCTCTACCGACTCTACATGTTATAGCTCACCTAATTGGCACTTAATAAACCCTCCGCAAGTGCGGTTTTATATTATGGATGGGACATTTTGATTAACGAAGTAGGTGTATACAGTACTCTCAGAGAAATTGATTTATAGGCAGATGACGGGCCTAACTAATTTTGGTCGGTTTATTGGTAACTCCAGCTAACAGATCACGGGCCACGGCTAACATTGAATTGACATAAGTACATTAGACATTGAATATAAATCAATTTCTTCGTTGTTCGTGAATCGTACCTACGAATTCATAAAACGCTCAAATCGAGCACAGGGAACTTCGAGCCCGACAATAATTATATATTTACGATAACGGAGACATTTACTTGGCAAAGTAGGGCACCACAGATGATTCATAAACAGATTTCTGTAAAACATATTTTCGAAAGCGGTTCAACCTAATTCTTTATTGATGTAGGTCAGTAATATACGAAGCTTGAACTAAACATTTTATTCAAGAAAATTCGATCAAGTGCGAGTCGAAAACACTTCGTGGGTTCTGTAAAAAAGACTGTAGCATTATGTTTAACATTAAACCAAACTGAGTTTGAAATGGTTCTCTCCTTATATACGGAACTCTAAAAGCAGAATCACCTTCAGGAAATTTGTTACCTACATGCAATTAGCCTACTAATAACCAAAAACACGTCAGTTTATAATTGACGATTTGCGCGGTTATTAATCGCGTATTGGTCATTGCGTCATATTATAATGCGGAACAAAATACTACGAGTGACGTTGGACTTAAACGTTAGTTTCCCTTACATTACCTACATGATGCATAAGGACTTTTTTGCAGCCACAACAAAGACACAATAAACATACGCATTAAGGTCATCGTTTAATTGTGATAAAGTCACAATTGGACAATGGACGCGGACGACACTGGCGATCAAAATATCTCGCAGACGCGTCACAAAGACCAAACATGAAACATCCAAGCCCATAACAATTCATATGGCAAAGTTCAGGCAGAACTAGAGCGATAAAGACCAAATAAAGAGAAATTTTGAGCAATATACCTAACTTAACTACTTGTTCCTTTTCCTCGCGTAAGTTAACAGAAAACTCATGATCTCGATATTTATAATTTTATAGCGTTATATTGGTGCGTGAGTTAGCAGGGCTAATGCTACTAGAGAGAATATTATAATATAGAGAGATACTTGCCTGTAAGTTTTATGGTGTAAGTTGTTTCAAAATTTCTCACTATTCGGCTGCTAGACTTTAGTACGCAATATTCACAGTCTACACTCTACACTTTGCATTATTGGGTTAAGTTAATCATGCTTTAAAATTGCTATATTACCTACAAGCAATCTCATTTATTTATTAGGGTGTAGTATTTCACAACTATGTAACTATGTACAGTTTACCTACATCAGGTCAAACATAGACCATGTGTATTATGTGGAATTCGACCCACACCAAATTGAAACTGAATTTACGGAAGACTGAGGTGCTTGAAATACCAAAGTGAGCACGCGGAATTTCATTAGACGCGACCGCCCATGTTTATATGTATGAAACCCTATTCAGACCTATTTTATACAAGAATTTAACGGACGGAGGGACCCGCATGTCCTGTCGCATAATACAAACTGTTCAATCAAATACCTTAGATAAGCTAACATAGATGAGATAACATTTACTATTACGAGCTTTGATTAGGTATCGAAATAGACATCGAAGTTTCGTAACAAGTAGGGGAAAAGACGGTGACAGGAAAGGACACGCTCAGTCCATCAGTAACAACAAGATGTTTGAGTGAAGAGAACGAATGATAGAGAAGTTGCTCATTGCAAGCTTGCTCACAAACGTTATTGTGCGAAAACCTAAGGCTTCTTACAGACGAACGGCACTTGTCGGCAGCACGCGTCGACGGCAGTCGAGGGCAGCCATTGACACTGGTTGACAGTCGAGTGCCGTTCGTCTGTAAGAAGCCTTACGGCTAACCTAACCTTGCCTCTCAGTGACATCCTCATACTTTTATAGATATATTGATGTTGTACAGTGTACTTCACTCACAGGGATGGTGTGACTCCAGCCGAGGCGGCGGTCAGTCTGCCAGCGAGCCCGGCGTCCTCCGCCCTCGGTAAGAAGAAGTCAGCCGGGGCTGATGTACGGGAGCGGGCGGCGGCGGTGCGGACCAGGCGACTCATGAAAGAGCTCAAGGAGATACAGAGGTTGCAGGAGAACAGAACCGACACTGTATTTACGGTAACTTCTGGAATTATAGTAGTCTACTTGATCTCTCTCCCTCTCTCTCAAAAGTTTTGCAGTAAGCTCCGCTATTAGCGCACTTCTACAAAGTACTGGTAAGCATTTTTTTTAATTTCATAAGATTGATGTACTAGTAGCTATCTACTAGCACATCAATCTTATGAAATTTAAAAAAATGCTTACTAGTACTTTTTAGCTGATAGTATTGATTAAATAAGTAGTATTAAGTAGTCCCGTATGTTACGTAGTATACAGTTTAAATCCTCTTTGGTCCCGTAGGTAATAGTAAAGTCAAATAGTTACGAATAATATATGAAGGAAGCTTTTATAAGGAAGTAAGAAATCTAATATTATTATACCATATAGGCCTGGAGATACTGACACAAAATTCTTGGTCATTTGTACCAGTATGGCGGTTTTACAGGGGTATAATTACGTAAAGGCAAAAAGGAAAATGATGGTCATAGCGCTCGCACTGGCAGCCCAAACGCGTGGGCGTTAATCGAACGTGTCGGATAAATAACGAGTGTCGAACGATTTGTTCCACAAAAATGCTTGTATTTTCAGATAGTCGAAAAAAAATAAGTAGGCGAAAGCGTAATGCCATACTTGTCGGGTGCGGCTTACAGCCCGCCATACCGACGCGAACACGTTAATTTTAATAAAAAAATTGAACCATTTGTACCAGGCTAATTTTTGCATAGCTAATCATCGTCGAGTAGCCATTCACGAAAATCACCTTGCCATACTTTTCCGACAGGTCCCAATGGCCGCCATACCACTGCAAAGATGTAATTTTTTTTTCGCCAAACGATTTGTACCACCCTGAAACTTTATTTAACAGTTCCCTGTATGATCATAAATAGGAGCCTGATAATGCCATACCTGTGGGAGGTAGCGAATATGATCAATATTATTTCAAAATCCTAAGATTTTATTCGTAATTTCAAACGGTTTTTCAAGTATGGCGCCACTTTTTCCCTCTACTACAAGTATGGCAAATATAATAATGGTCACATTGTATCGTATAATTTCCAAAAATCCAAATGCCATACTGGTACAAATCGTCAAATTTTTATCACTTTTTTGCTCAAGTCCGATAGTCATCCCGCCCCATGGTTACAATCTGTAACAATTGTTTTTTTTTTGGTACAATTGCCAATTGACGAGACTACAATGCTGCCATGATGTAAAAAATGATTTTACGTATTTTATAGTCGTATTTTTAAAACGTGTCAAATAAATAAGTATTTCAAGTATGGCAGCACTTTTCCCCCTACTAGAAGTATGGGAAAAATGATAACGGTCATATTTTATCAAATACTTTCCAAAAATTTAAATGTCATACTGGTACAAATTGTTTGGCGAAAAAAAAATTACACCTTTGCAGTGATATGGCGGCCATTGGGACCTGTCGGAAAAGTATGCCAAGGTGATTTTCGTGAATGGCTACTCGACGATGATTAGCTATGGAAAAATTAGCCTGGTACAATGGTTCAATTTTTTTATTAAAATTAACGTATTCGCGTCGGTATGGCGGGCTGTAAGCCGCACCCGACAAGTATGGCATTACGCTTTCGCCTACTTATTTTTTTTCGACTATCTGAAAATACAAGCATTTTTGTGGAACAAATCGTTCGACACTCGTTATTTATCCGACACGTTCGATTAACGCCCACGCGTTTGGGCTGCCAGTGCGAGCGCTATGACCATCATTTTCCTTTTTGCCTTAACGTAATTATACCCCTGTAAAACCGCCATACTGGTACAAATGACCAAGAATTTTGTGTCAGTATCTCCAGGCCTAATACCTAAATTTGCAAATGCATTCATTGCATTTAACAAGACTTTTTCCGCTGCCTACAAGCAGTTCTACTTCCACTAGAAGTTCACATGCTCGAGCGAGCATTAACTGCCTGCTAAAAGTTAACACCAGAAGTTAGAACTTTAGGAATTGACTTTACGTAAATCCTATTACGAAAGTTGTAAGAATGTATACCTATCGATTCCCGAATAGCTGGTGATGACAAGGAGTCTATCCTTCTAAAATCGAATTTCAGTTAATCTTTATTCGTTAATACTCAACGCAACGAAAATAGAACTTCAAACGTACGGGATGAAACGTACAACTGCTTTATCCGCATTAAATATTGATATTGTCTGTAGGTGGAGCTCGTAAACGACAATTTATTCGAGTGGCACGTGCGGCTTCACAAAATTGATCCCGAGAGCGATTTAGCGGCGGATCTGCGCGAGCTGAACATCCCCAACATCCTGTTACATCTCATATTCCCGGAGAACTTCCCCTTCGCGCCGCCTTTCATGCGAGTCATCGAACCGAGAATAGAAAAAGGTTTCGTAATGGAAGGTTGGTATAATATTAACGTTATGGCCCACGCATTTTCTTATTAGCTAGGTACGTTATTATGATAAAATGATCGTACGAAATTAAACCTCTGGAGGCTGGAGCCAGGTACAGTCGCCGACAGTTTCGCTCTACCATTTCTTGTAGGCTCGATTAAACTTTTTCACAATTTGAATTTAGGATTATAAGGTACTTACATACTTACCTAAGATAGGTACGGCTTATACAAGTTTTAAGCTCGTAACTTTCACAGAATTCTAAAAAACAAATATCACAATTCCAGGTGGCGCGATATGCATGGAGCTACTGACGCCGAGGGGTTGGGCTTCGGCGTACACTGTGGAGGCTGTCGTGATGCAGTTTGCGGCGTCAGTGGTGAAGGGTCAGGGGCGGGTGGCGCGCGCCCCACCGCGCTCATCCCGGGAGTTCTCCAGGCGGCGGGCGGAGGAGGCGTTCAGATCCCTAGTCAAGACGCACGACAAGTACGGCTGGGTCACGCCCGCGCTCTCGGATGGTTGAAGATTTGATGGTAATTGAAGAGTCATAATATTTGAGGTGATTGTGACGATTGCTGCAGCCTGCACCGCCGCCACACAGCATTACAATTATTTAAATTGAGAAGTCTATCCAACTTCGCACTAATGATTGTCCAGTCTACCTAAATATTATCTTTGAGTGTCTCCTAGTACTAAATGACAATAGGGATGATGACAAGGTCCAAGATTAGCGAATTTTGTTAATAAAATAAAGAAATCACGGTAAAAAATAAGCGTTCCCAAAATTTTAACTTGCTAGCATTTGTATTTTTTTTTTGTTATGCGCCTTCAAAGTTCGATAATCAAGTTTTTTTTTTTTCAATTAAATTTCTTAATATTCGTATATCATTCGATAACTTATGCAATTAAAAGTAACTTTTGTTGTGAAACCACTTTCATAAACGCAATATTTAATATACCTATCGAACAAAGTTCTCTCCCGATCCATACAAACTACGAAAGAGTGACGTCAGTCTTTCGTAGCACTTTGTATGGAGCGTTTCGGGCAGGTCTATTTTATGAGATGTTTGAATTGTCATATCTTGGTGAATTTTTAAGCTATCAGAGTCATTCTTTCAGCGATGTATCTATTTTTTAAGGGTCTTTCAATTACCAATAAGAAAAAAATATAGTCATCATGCCTATTCATAACAAAGAATATCTACACATTTTGCTTGCAAACTATAGTTTGTTTCCAAGGCTTGTGTAAACCAAGCTACAAACCAAGTATACTTTTAATTTAATGTTTTTTTTTTCAGATGAAACAAATCGCAGCAACACACCATGGATCTCTTAAAGTTAATTAAACCTTAACTCAATTAATTTTAGTCCTGATAAGTGATATTTAATAGTCTGTAAAAAATTACTTTTTGAGCACATTAACTTATTAAAACTTTTATAAAATTTAAAGTTTTAAGTAATTGTACTTACTCGAAATTTAAATGAAGACGTCGTGATAAAAGAAAAAAAAAATAGCATGAAATGTGAACAAGTTTATCTTTAAAAGTATGTTAATTATGATTAATTATTAGTATTAGTATGTGTCAATGTAAACATGTCGTGCCAAACATCAAGCTATTTAGAGCTCAATCATAAAATTTTAAGGTTTTAAAAATTCTTGTAAAACTATTCTCTACCGATTTGAACCGAACTTGCGGTAATACTTTTGAAAGCAGTACAAATTTTCGTACGAAATGGTACCCCCGTTCTTGAAACATTCATTTTACATTTTGCTAATAATTATTATTATAATATACAAATCTTTCTACACATTGATAAAAGTTGTATCATATTATATGTTCAGAAAATATATCATAGAAATCGGTCTTCTAGCAACTTCTAGCAACTCCTCCTTATAAAGATTTTGTTGGGCAAATCCAGAAATTATTTTCTGGATTTGCCCAACAAAATCTTTATAAAAAAATTGACATCAAATTAATTGTGTCCTCATTATTCTTCACCACCTTTATAATATATTTTAATTAGAAAGAACTCCGTCCCAAATGTTCAACATTTATCAAAATTTAACCAAAGGATGATTACAAAACGAAAGGATCGCATTGTAATACACAAGTTTTAAATACTGTAATGTGTCAATTTTTTGGACGCATAGAAAATATAGTCATGAAAAATGTTGTGTTCAAAAATATATTTTATTTAGCAGTTTAAATTGCATGAAAGAATGACATCCTACAATTATATAAAATTGTAAAACTCAAAATTATAACGCTTTTTCATATGTGTAACATTGATTAGCTTTATAATATCCATTGCTTGATTTTAAAATAGATGTATTTCTAGTATTGTATTATAAATACTTTTGTTGTAGATATAAAGTTGTTTAGATATTATTGATGTTGAGTTTGTTTGGTAAACCAAAGATATTTTTGTGCAAATAAATTTTTGTAATGTGTGAATACCTGATGTAAATGTAATATTATGGGTGTAATAAATTTTTTGCTCAAATATTCTATTACAATATCCTACTTTCTTCTATTGGTGAAGCAGGTTTGAAAAAAAATCAAAATTTTTAAAAATACCCTACATGACATGAGAAAGGTAATGATATCGATATAATCCCTTGATCAAGGATTCGTGGAAATCTTTTGTTATCGCGGTCAAATGTGACCGCTTGGGAGTTGAAGCATTATTAATTATTATTTATTTATGATCACTAGACTACTGCCTTGTTGGTTTCTAATGAAGAAATACTTAATTATTCAATAAATAATGTTATCACCAAATTCTATATTATTATCATCATCACCATGATATTATAGCTTTTATGATTCCCGATTGCTATGCTCTTGGTAAGTAATTAATAACTATTATGTTTAAGATTATAATTTATACATAATGAAAAATAATATTACAAAATATGAGATAGTTAAATCACAAAGATCACTCGCCACCTCTCAAGGCTAACACCAGATGAAGTACGGAGCCACCTTGTACTTTGTAGTCTTGAGCTGTCTTTTCATCGTTCCTGAAATGTATTATATTAAATTAGTAAACTATTTAAATAACACTTTCGGTTACTTCTTAGTATTTAAGGATGATTAATAAATCGTTAACAAATAATCCAATTAATTTTGTTAAGTCTTATCACTCTCAATCTTGACAATAATTATTTTTTTCTATATACAACATGTTAGTGCAAACACCGTTACCCTTGAAACCATCAAATGAGCCCGTCAAAATGAACAACTTTTTCTATGAGAAAATGCTGGGAAATATAAAAAAAATCCATCTTCATACCCATACAAATTGCCAATCCGGGCATCCGTATGGGTATGAGGATGGCATTTTTTTGAGTTCACAGCATATATCTTGGATTATGAAGGATGATTTCAAAATATAGTCACTCGTAATTTTTATCAATATATCCAAATAACATTTTTTACAAACTTTATGACTGTTAATGTTCATTCCCTGTAGGCTGTAAGGCTCACTAGCATGATGCAATGTAATGTTTATTTTTAACTAGCTTTGAACAAATTGACATTTTTGTACCTAATTACAAACTCAAACAGAATTCACTGCTTTTTCAGATTCTTAGGTGCATGCAGATTATAGACAGACAGAAGGACTTTAAATTTAGAGTTAATCATTAAGATACACATAGTATTTCGTAAAAACACAGAACACTCACATTTGTTTTCCGGAAAAGATTAACCGCTGTTGTTGTGGTGGAATGCCTTCTTTTTCTTCAACCCTTTCTTTTATACGTTCAACTTTATCAGTAGGCTCTATATCAATTTCGATTTCCTTGCCCGTTAATGTCTGAAATAAGAGGTTATTATTCTACCTGCGAATACAAAGAAATTTTATGGTATTTACACTGCATGTTTTCTAAGTACTCACCTTAACTTTGATTAACATTTTGAAACTTTAATCTAAGTAGTAAATATAGGTTTTTTTATTTAATCTTGGGAAATAAGTTAGCGGTTTCTATTTTGATGATAGCGTAAAATTGTTCGAATCGTTAGTTTTTCTGTCAGCTTGACAATTTACAAATAATGGGCAATTGTCAATTGTCAAAAGTGACATGACTTTTTTTTATGAAATAAAGTTGGTTGCAAGTTGCAACTTGCAACGAGGTCTTTGGTTGCAACCTACGAAGTACGATTAGGAATAAAAGTGGTTTATCCATAAAGGTCTTTGGATTTATCAATAAAATGGTTGAAATTCCATAACTCCTTACGCTTCTAGTACACCGACGCTGCGAAACGCGAAACAGCGGCGAACCGATTTGCTGTCTAAGGGCTGGCTTACACGTATTAAGTAGATAAGTAGTAACTAAATTTTAACTTAATTTGAAGTGCCTGCCCGAAATGTGTCAAGTGACAAGCCCCGCCTGCCAACCTTACAGAAAATAGTCAAAATTCTAATTTCCCTGTTTAGTACTTAACTAAATTTTAACTTACTACTTGCTACTAAATGGGACATTTTCTTATTTTTTTAATTTGATTGTCACACAGCTTCCATTTTAGTAACTAGTTGGCGTATGGGAAGACAACTATCGGTAATACCAGGTAATACCATCAATAATTGCTACAAAACTGGGCAAAAGAATGTAAAACTTGATACATTTCAATTTGAAAAAGACACAATGATATTTCAATGAATAGGATAATAAAGTTATTATAACGATGTTTTAGTTAAAACTCACGGAAGAAATAGACCTATTTATCGTTATTCACACCAAATGTCACAGGAATTATAAATTTTGGTTTTGACAACATCTTACCTGCACTTGTGCACGATAACGGATATTTAATGGCCAATATTTTACCAATAATGAACATCAAAAACCCAAATAACACAATTTGGGAAAAAAAAACCACACCAACAATAAAAAGTAGAAGAAGTTTCAAAGTAACATGGCCGCTACAAGGCCGTTCAGTTGTCAGTTTTCAGTTTGACAAGTTTTTATTTTAACAGCGTGTTCCTAAACTATTACAAGTATAGTGGCCTAATCGCTTAGGGGCTTAGGCCAATGATCGCTTAGGTTTAAGATATTTTGATTTATGTCATACTTGACAGTACACTGATATTTTTTAGAAACATATCCAATATGTCAATCATATGTCAATGATATGTAGTCAGTGATGCCAATTTGCAGATAATTTCAGATCGGTGGGGAACCAATAGAAAATCTAGAAGTGTCTACTGTCGCGCCGTCTGGTGGAGATTTAAAAAAGAAAACATCCCATTTTGTGTTTACATGCAATAAATAACATAAAATTAAGTTAAAATTTAGTTAACTACTTATCTACTTATGTGTAAACCAGCCATAACTGTCTTACTCGCCAGAGTTGCCACATCACACATGTGACATGGCAGTTGGCACATGGCAATGCATTAGGGAACATACCCATACTACGTGACCCATTTAGGGGGGGGAGGGGGGTCTTCAAAATACTACGCTCGGTCACAAGAGGGGGGGAGGGGGTCTAGAGTTTTGTCACGTAGTCAATTTCGCCGAGAGAAACGTCAAACGAATTTTTTTTTCTCGCCATTTAATACTTGACACTGGCATTTATTATGGTTATTTTAGTTATTTATAGCCAACAGCCATTAAAAAAAACAGGGACTGTTTTCACTTGTCAGGCATTTTGAAGTTTGGTGAAGCTGTCAAGCTTGGTGATCATTTACTATATTTGATGTTCCAATAAAATTTGAACTACAGTCATGACTAAAATAGTTAGTATGTACCATCGAGGAAATTGATTCCTAGGTAGTTGACAGACCAACGTCATGTAGTCGGATCATGTCAATTCAATGTTAATTGTGATCTGTCGGTTGGGTTTAACTTAAAACCATAAAGCTTTAAACTGACCAAATCGCTAAGGTCCGCCATCTGCCTAGAAATTAATTTCTCTGACTGTTCTATTGTAATTTTAGACTATTATTATATACTATTAAACACATTGAAATCTAATTGATAATACTTTAGAGTGTGTATGTGTTACTTAGAGTTCACTGTGAAAGACCAATTTTTTTTTCAATTTTGTATGGAGAAACTTTTTACACTGGGGCGCTTGCCCATACAAAAGTGAAAAAATTTTGCTCATTCAGCGCTGCTACTTTCACAGTAAACTCGTAAAAAAAATAAGCAACACGTACACATCCTAAAGTATTATTACCACGGAGCTAATACTAGCTCCGTGATTATCACTTAGTTTTGCTACACCTTGTATAGTATAACTTAAATATTGGTGTCAAGTATTTCTTTTTGGCAAACTATTGGATATTAAGAGCCCGTACTATCTTTTCTACTGCTCTCTTCACACTCACGCCCGTCTTTCATAATATGCCAGGTGAAAAAGGACGATCGCCAAGTTAGCGGGCAGTTATAGGTATTCTGTTTTTTAAAGGGTTTTTTATATTTAAGTGGTAAAAAGTAATTCCAACATTGTATAGACGACTTTCTCAACAATACATTGTATTTTTTTCATACCGTTAAGACGTCAATACAATCCATAAAACGGTGATATTCTAAACCTTTTACAGCAAAAATCACAAAACTGTCGCGGGTTTGAGTTGGATTATTTAAAGATACTTAAAAAAAATAAAAAATCTAGCTGCAACATTAGATTATAATTGAAATGATCTTACATGTTGTGCATTAAAACTTATAGAAATACTGTATTTTATGTGTTAAATGAGCGAAATCGGCAAAATTTCGTATATGGACTCTTAAAGTAGTAATACTCGTAATTATTATAAACATGCAAAGAGTCTTTTGTAATAAATAACTTAAGAGTCCGTATACGAAATTTGCCGATTTCGCTAAAATACAGTATTTCTATAAGTTTTAATGCACAACATGTAAGATCATTTCAATTATAATCTAATGTTGGAGTTAGATTTTTTAAAATAATCTTTAGAAAAAAGTATTTTTAAGTAATCCAACTCAAACCCACGACAGTTTTGTGATTTTTGCTGTAAAAGGTTTAGAATATCACCTGTTTATGGATTGTATTGACGTCTTAAAGGTATGAAAAAAATACAATGTACTGTTGAGAAAGTCGTCTATACAATGTTGGAATCACTTTTTACCACTTTATTATGAAATAGTTGAGTAAAAAAATATGTAACTCGGCAAAATTTTAGAGAAAATGGGCAAAGAATTGCTGTTAATTTCGGCAACTTGGAGGTGTAATTCATAAAAAGAAAACGACATAAATAATCTATAGATAAAATTCTATCCAATTCGAGAAAAAAGAAAAAAAAAACAAATTGTGCCAAAAAACACGATTCAAAACAACCTAAATCTCACATTATATTACTCGCCGCAAGGCTCGAGTCGGCAGTCCGCGCTTAAAATATATTTTTAAATCTAATAAGGGGAAAAAACCAAATTATTTTCATTTCCTATCTACTCTTTCTATTTACAAAATTATTAAAAATTATTCTTGTAATTACCACGTAAACAATTGAGGGGGGGGGGGGGTGTCTTGGCATATACTACGCGTGGTCACCAGGGGAGGGGGGGAGTCAAAAAATCTTAAAAAGTAGGTCACGTAGTATGGGTATGCTCCCTTATAATCAGGGTTTCAAATAACGTTATTTTTTCATAACGTTACTGCTTCAAGGGCATAGATAACGTTATGAAAATTTACCCGATATTAAAAATAACGTTAAAAATTGATATTAATAACGGTTAACGTTATAACGTTATATAGGATTTATAACGGTAAATATATGTTCTTTGATAACGTTATAGTCCGTCAAGAAAGTCATGACAGGCGGGAAAAATTTCTAAACGTAATCATGCTTGTAAGGTGTATTTTTAACCGACTTCCAAAAACGAGGAGGTTATACGTTCGGCTGTGGATATACATTTTTTTATGTATGTTCAACGATTACTCCGCCGTTTGTGAACCGATTTTCAAAATTTTTATTTTGTTGTATTAGGTTTCACTCCAATTTGGTACCATGTTCACAAAAGTGGTGACCTGATGATGAAATCCATGAGTAATCGAGGGAACTCCTTAAAATTCAAACGGAAACATATGTTTTTTTTGGTTTCATATAAAGTATTCTAGGCATATGTTACCAAAAAGTAAGATTTTGCACCAGGATGTACCATGGTTCGAAGGTGGTGAACAGAACTCCTTACTCCTTGTAGATACATGTTTGAGGGTTTCGGCATTGTTTTAAGAACTGAAAGCATCTACTACTAAGCTAATTACATTAATCATCATCATCATCATCACCACCATTCTACCATACACCTTCACATTTTGACCCTATTATAATTGGTAGGTATTTTTCATAGTATTTTCAGATCAAAATGGATCACGGATGTCTTTAAACATTGTTCTGTAGAAAGTTAAGCTATTTTGAAAATTATTTAAGATATTATTTCGACCTGATGATAAGATCCATGAGTAATCGAGGGAACTCCTCAAAATTTATATGGAAACATGGTAATTTCATAGGAAGTATCCTAAGCATACTCGTATGCTACCAAAAAGCAAAATTTTGCACTAAGATATACCTTGGTTCCGAAGGTGTTAAGAGAACTCCGGATTTCTTATAGATACAAGTTTGGGGATTTCGGCTTTGGTTCAAGAACTCAAAGCATATGCTACTATGCAAGTTACATTCATCATCATTATCACCACTACAACCAGTCACCACACCATGAATCACTAAATCATAACTCTTAATTTGTCGAACGGTTTCAAAAATTATATTGTTATAGGTATCAAAGTAAATGATTCAAACTTGGTGATCAGGTTACCAAGTTAACAATTTGATCATGTGATGAATTATGAGGTATGTTCGTATGTAGAAAACTCCTTATTATTGGGACAAAATAAATAGTTATACTAACGTAGTTCTAAGTAGTTTAAGCATAATATTATATGAACATTATAGTGAGCTGATGACTTTCCAGGAGTGTTGTGATAGAAAGAAAGTCACTGAACAGAACTTTAGAGCCTTTAGAGATAGGCGCATGAACATTTATTTTATCATTGCTTGATTGACGCCAAGCTTTTATTATAACAGTAATACGAGTATATTCTTGGAGTTGCTTATGCAATTCTCTATACCGAGAGGGCGCTAGGTATATTAACTTTACGGTTCTCATATCATAAATGTGTATCCTGGCTCCAAAGTCACTTAGTAGAACACATTAGTATTTACAGAAAACCTTATAAATTACTTAAATTACTAAAAAGAGTGAAATTATTATTTTTTTTTAAAAATTAAAACTGATTTCCAGAGTAAAAACAATAATTATTATTTAATGAACAAAAAAGTATGAAATAATCCTTAATCATAATAGTACCTTATGCAGAATACTCCTAAACCTCTACTGTTTCTGTACACGATCTTCATAATTTTGAAGTCGGTACCAGTCTATAAAGTTAAAAATATTTTGTCTAAGAACTCACCATTCTTAGCTGATATCGCATGGCGCGCGCCATGCAGACTGTATGTAAGCCGCAGATTCGATCACACAAATGGTGTGACGTCCGTGACACGCCATATTATAGGATTATAGGATTGAACCACAGTCCACATACATTAGGGTTTCTGTGTGTTCTGTCGTAGTGTATCATCATTCGTCGCATACGACCTTTCGACAGCGTGCGTAGGCCGTAGCTAACAGCTGATTATACAAACGTAGTACGAACACGAGATCGTTGACCGAGCGCGGCACGCTTCTTATTGCTTGGAGTAAAAACAATAAAATTAAAAAAAATATTTTCAATTATTTTTCTATGTGGTCTATTATTATGTTTAAAAGGTATTAATTATGAAAAAAAATTAAAATTTAAATTTAAAAAAATAAATAAAAAATACATTTTCGTAATCAGAAAATGTAGTATAATCATACCCCAAAGTTATCGGAAGTGGTCTTATTACACCCTGTATACAGTGTTTTGCTTTTTACGGCCCATTTTTAGTCCAAAATTTATTATTTTTATTATTTCTCTATGTATTAAACTCCTAAAAGTAGCTAAGCACAAATCTCGCAAAAAAAAGTGGGCTGCGAGTGAAATTTAGTGCACCGTGCACGATCGCATACCAGAAAATAATAAAAAGATTATAACGATATTTGTTCGTTTATACATAACGAAAAACTATCGTTATAATAATAACGGTAAATATAATGTTATTTTACTAGATATCGTTATAAAAAATAACGCTATCTGGCTACCATTATGAAAATAACGGTACGTAACGATATTTTTTCTGTTATTCGATAACGTTATGAAGCCCTGATTATAATTTATATGTTTATTAAGTATTTATAAATGGTATCTCGCTGATCTTGCTTTATTCCTGTTTCGCAGATATTTCGCGTTTCGCAGCGTCGGTGTATAACAGTCTCAACTCTCACTCAAATACCTCTAAACCCGTTAGTAACATAGAATATCATTGAATGGTCACACTCTTCACCTCAGTAAAAGTTAAAACGTACTGATTATTATTCTCTTTGCACCTCAGTCATGATTAAAAAAATAGGAAAAACAAGAAGGAGAAGGATACAAGTCATGTTTGTTTTGTTTTTGCCGTGTATTACAGTATTCGTATTAGTGTATTTTTATATTTTCGCTTAATTTTCATTAAAATAAGTTTTCCCATACAATTTTTATTCATAAAGCTTCCTTAAATTCTGCATTTTCATTGCTATTCAAGTAAAAATCCAAGTTGAAATGAGTGACATAAGAATTTTCTTTACAAATTTGGAAAAACTTTTAAAGACAGGTATTTTTAGTGTTTTCTATTAAATAAACTTCCAAGTTCTATTAAATATTATTGTTTACCTTTGATATTGCAGATGATAATACCGGATCTATTTTTTCTATCCTCAAGAATGAGCAAGATAACCTAAAAACCTTTACCGAATTGTCAGATTTTTTGGAGAAAATAATCAATGAAATCGATCAATTAGCAAGAGAAATAAAAATAAATGACAATATTCTCGTTAGTGTTAAGGACCAAAAGTTGTTACGGACCTGTTTTCAAGTTGTAATTTCATTAGGAGTTTGTCCTTGCTTATTATCAGGATTGGGAGTGAGCTTAAACAAAAGATGTGCCACAGCAGATTATTTGCCAACCCTCAACTTGGATGATGAAAAAAAGTATGAAATTCTTAAAAGGTGTACAAATTTCATTTATAGGAGCTATGAGATTCCGTTGCTAAAAAATATAATACTGACATTTCATTTATCAGACTATTTAGCTGCACTTATACAACTAGCATTTGCACCGCTGAAAAAGCCCGGTACCTACCCAAATTATGTTATGACTGAAGAAATGTATAACAAATTTATAGAAGAAAAACAGGACTACAAAAGTAAATATGAATTTTTGGTCAAAAACTGTTTTCAACCAATGCTAATGAAAGAATTACTAGTGCTCCAAAATGTAACTGATGTACAACCACCAGCATTTGCCAAAAGAGTAATCGCTAAAGAGATGAGTCAAAGGCTTACTGCTCCAGGAGGCTTACTCAGTCTTATAAGATGTTTTCTGGAAAGTCATAACTTAGATACTGGACTAGAATGGAAGAAAATCGACATGATATGTAGAATTGTCTCCACAAAGCATGGTAATCTGAATGAGAATGATTACATTACTAACATTTGTGGCCAACTAAAACAGATACTCAGTTTGAACAATGCTCAATATCTAACTACTGCCACTTCCTGCCTTCTAAGTTTATACGAAAAATATAGGCACAATGACCTCGTTAAGGACCTAACTGTGGCTACATTCAAACCATTTAATTACGATTTGCTCCTCAACAGGTGTAACCTACCTGGGACTGTTATACTCTCACCTCAAGATATTGAGCACCATGTGCAACTTTTACATTCCACTATAAACATTTGCAAGTCTGATTCATATTTGAAACTACTGTCAAGTAACCTATATGTTCTATATTTCTTAAGCTTAAAATTTAACAAAGAGGAGACAAAAGTTAAAATAAAGGAAATAATTATAAAGAGTCTCGAATGTTTAGATCAAAAAGAGATCAAAGATATCATAGTTCAAGTTCTTTTTGGACTTGGCAAGGAAGGTTCGACCAATATTTTTGTTGAAACATACGAAGCTGGGATGGCAATTAAGCTTGTGTCAGATGATACGGAATATCCAACAGACAAAGCTGTACAGATGTTTATAGAACTTTTTAATGTAATAAATAATGATGCAGTAGTTTCTAATTTATTCCAAGCTACACTTCATATATTTATGAACCTAAGTGACACAAAGAGGATTGCAAGTGATAGAGAAACATTAATGACTTTGGAAGATGTACCTGTATTAGTAAACAGTGTTGATGAGCAGTATATGAATATTTTACACATTTTGTCAGAAATATCTTCCTCAAAAAAAGTTTTGAGCACACTGAAAACGAACCCACTAGTTGTTGTCGACTTTGTAGAAAATTTAATTCTCAAAAATGCTTTTTCAAGCAACAATGAATGTGTTACTGTAGCCTTAGTGCTCTTAAACACGATTTTAGCTAATACTGACAAAGCAAGCAATATTAAAGATAAACTGCATACATTGCTTCCATTTTTGAGAAAAATGGCTAGTGATCAATCAAATTTACTGAGTATATTGTGTAAGGAGACAGTGTCGTTGATTTTATCTGAATATCCGAAACAGATGGAATCTGCATATCAGAAAGCACTAGAGAATGTTTACGATGACCTGCTTCCTGTAAGAGCTCATGGTGTCATGGAACTAACTAAATTAATAGACGCCAATGATCCAGAAACAATATCCAAAAGGCATTTTGTATTTTGTCTTTTTCAGGTAAAATTATTTAAGTTTATTTTTATGTACCATCGAAGAAATTGATTACGCAGCTGACGGATCTGCGTCAATTAGTTGGATTATGTCAATTCAATGTAAGGGTCTACACAGACGGACCGCATTTAAACTGCAATCCAACCGCAAATTGCAGTTCAAGTGCAGTTTGAATGCAGTTGACACGACTGCAATACGACTTCAATAGAACTGCAAACCAAACGCGCAGTCAGATTGCAGTTCAGTTGCAGTTGGCGTGCAGTCATGTGAACTGTTTGGTTTGCAGTTCTATTGCAGTCGTGTCAACTGCATTCAAACTGCACTTTAACTGCAATTTGCGGTTGGATTGCAGTTGAAATGCGGTCCGTCTGTGTAGACCCTAAGGTCTCCATTCCACCGCGGCGCACGGAGAGGCTACGCACGTGCGTCAAGCTTCGCTTTGTAAGAAAATATATGTGATTGTGTCCACTGCAGCCCACGGACACGCTACGCACGAATTGATTTAAGTCAAAGAAATAAATCCGTGCACGTCCACGCGTGCGCGTGGCCGTGCACAGCGTGCGCCGCGGTGGAATGCAGCCTTAATGTCGTGATCTGTCGGCTGGGTTTGACGTAACGCGACCAAACTACGTTGGTCCCCCATCTGCCTAGGAATCAACTTCTCTGATAGTACTTTGAAAAATATGAACAAAGCGATTTTCTAATTTTCTTTGAGATAATTCTCTGATTACACAAACTAAGTGTTTGTTGTAATAAATGTTACAAGATTTCTTCACTTTTTATTTATTTTAGGAACAACTGAAAGATACTGATTCATATTTGTATTTATCTGCAATCAATGGAATATCATCTCTGGCTACTCACTGCACTGACGATGTTATAGGGGTGCTGTGTAAGGAGTTTTGTGGGATGACCATTGAAGATAACATGAAAACAATGGATCAAGAAAATAAGATTGCAGAGTTAAGGATGAAGATTGGAGACATCATTGTAAAAGTGACGAGACGCCTTGGTTAGTATCTTAATCTTATGATGCAGGGTGACGGTTGTCGCTTTAAATCAGTTCATTTGTTTGCTCATTTGATCGAATATTATATAAAGAAACAAAAGGTCATCAACCGGCTCTCTAACGGGAATTGTAACATTTTTTTCTTTTGTGTGGAATCTTTACCCTTCCTAAGGGGCAAATTTATATATGTCGCAGGGAAAAGAGGATATCAGGGATTTCACGATATCCCTAGGGATATCACGAATTCCCGGTAGATGCCGAATATTCTTGTTTGTTACGTCTTCTTACTAAAAATATCTAGTGATATGTCATTTCACTAAACTAAATCTAGTGAAATGTCAGAAACGCGGATACCGACGAATAAAAATCGAGCCACTCATTTCTCTCGCTCGCTCTAGTTCCCACACGTGACACGGGCACTAGTGGGAGTGAAACAAATGCGTCGCTCGAGCTGGCGCAACTCGTCTAGCCTGGAGACAGACAGACAGACTAACCCTTTGGGTACGGAACCGTAAAAACTAGGATAATCGAAAAGCTGGAGTACCTGTAGTACCTGTGCCTGTACAAGAGCCTAACCAAACTAGAGATCGATATGCCACCTTTACAAAAAATATTCAACTTGGTCGGCCGCTTCATTTGACGTCAAAAATCAAAGGTCTGAAGTATCTGATGAAGAACCCTCAGTTGGTTTCAACTGTATGATTCAGAGATATGGTGATGCCCCCTCAGATCTGCTATAGTTGCATTACACGTGTGATAATAATAATAATAACTCCCACTCTGGTTTTGGTGACGGTGGCCGGTTTCATTGAAACCAGGCCAAGAGTAATTTTATAGTGCCCAAGTGTGTGCGCAGTACACAAGAGCAATCTCTTTATTCCTTTACTCGCACAACCCGGTGGGACGGAATACTGACATGACTGGCGAGAGATCAGGCGCAGGACCGACTTTTTACATGCCCATCTGACGCATGGATCATCTAACATCTTACTTGTCAGATTCAGATGTTAGATGATCCTATCAAAGTACCCGTGTGTATACTAGAGCAAGCGAGAGAAATGCGTGGCTTGATTTTTATTCGGCGGTGTCCGCTTTTCTGACGTTTCACTAGATTTAGTTTAGTGAAATGACATATCACTAGATATTTTTAGTAAGAAGACGTAACAAACAAGAATATTCGGCATCTACCGGGAGTTCGTGATATCCCTAGGGATATCGTGAAATCCCTGATATTCTCTTTTTCCTGCGACATATACATATTTGCTTGGCCCAGAGGGTCGCTACGCTTCTGCTTTATCACCTTGTAAATTGTAATATTGCATACAATAAGTGTCGGTATATTAGAGTGGTATTTATAATGTTAGCGTTATTTTTTCAGGTGAAATGGCGATTGTACATAAAAATATCCTGTTGAACACGATGCTATGTGGATGCAGAGACCAAGACCCTCTCATCAGAGCTTCGGCGTTATCTAACTTAGCTGAAATTGCTTTGGTGCTACACTATAGAATTGGAACTATAATATACGAGGTATTTATGCATTATATCTAAAACATTATCTTAACAAAAAACTTCCCAAGTGCGCCGAGCGCAATATAGGGTTCCGTAGTACCGCTAGTTTTTGATAATTTTTGTATGGTTGACCAATTTACATTTATAACGTGTTTTACACTACTAACAACATAATCTCAGTTACGTTCAAAGGAATTTGAACGAAAAGTTCCTTTATACTTCGCCGAATACATTTTCTCACAACAGACGGACGGACAGATCACAGACCGAAACTATAAGGGTTCCTTGTTGACTATGGAACCCTAAAAATATTCCAGGATGACCAGATAAACATTCAAATTATTTTGTACAATTGGCTTGTAATTATATTTGCTATTTCACTTCATAGAGGGTTGAGCAGTCTGGAAGACGTCAGAATGTCTTCCAGTTAATTCATAAATTAAAGAAAATTATATGATTTATGAACATTGAAACCTCCTAATGTTCGGTCGCAGACTATACAGATTTTAAGTTACATATCCGTCGTTTCTTTCACACGCGTGTCTCGCACGAATTGATATACAAATTGCTACGGCATTAATGCGGGGTGCTTTAATAGCGCGCAATATATTGCGTGTTATATTATAATGTCTTTTTGAACCGCACTTAATATTAAAAAGGGAACAAATTTTTTGAGCAGTAATTTAAATATTTGAGATGTTATTATGATCAGTTGAAAAAAATATTGAGCAGTTATTTAATTTTATAGCGGTTGATTAATTATTGTGACTGTAAAACATGGACAGTTATAAAAAAAACAATTGAGCGGTAAAAATGATGGAATGAGCGGTTCGATAAATGAATGAGCGGTAAAAATGATGGAATGAGCGGTTCGATAACGACTTAACAGAAGGCCTACTTAACCTCGGAAGCGGGGGGAAGGGGGCGCAGCCCCCCGCCAAAACAAATACAATCCAGAAAGTCCAAGAGTAGGTTAGGTTAGAACTTAGACCACAACACAGAGGGAGCCTAGCGAGCGCAGCGAGCGTGCTGCGGCAGCAGCCGGCGACCGTCTTATACTTTCGCTTTTTATCGGTACGGAATCCTTCATGGGTGAGTTCGACTCGCACTTGCCCGATTTTATTATAATATTTTACCACCTCATTGTTTAAAGAACTGCTTAGAATGAGATTTCTTACTGACAAATTCGGATTTGTTACTGCCCACACGTAACCGCTCATTCATTAATTTTTACCACTCATTTAATTATTTTACTGTTCAATAATGTTTTCAATTATCCATTTCATTATTTTTTACTACTAATTTTTGTTTACTTTACTGCTTAGTTTTAACTGCTAAACTAGTTATTAAACGTGCCATTTATAATTTTTTACTTACCAAAACTGCAATTTACAACTGCCCCTTTAAATCAGTGTCTTAAATAACCACCGCACATAACACTTACCATTTTTACAGATTCTACTCTGCGTTTGGAGTATCATAGAGTCGGACCCGGCGGTCGAATGTCGGCGGGCAGCGGTGATGATTATTACAAGTTTGTTGAAAGGCCTAGGTAAGGATGCATTGATTGAATTGAAGGAAAACATACTTCCCATATACAGAACCCTAAACAAACTGTATAAAGACGAAAATGAGGATTCCGTTCTTCGATTGCACGCGCAGCTAGCCCTCGAAGAAATAAACGATATTGTTAAACAGTTTCTCGGTAGTGAACTGCCAATGGAAAAGCAATTTTCGTTGTTAAATGAAAGTGAGATTAAGTTTAAATAAAACTATTAATAATTTTATACTTTTCTTTTAACACTCACTAGTTGTTTTAAATTAAGCCTTACATACTAATGTTTACATTTGGTTCGCCTGTATCGTACGAACGATGTATGTAGCATTCCCATGTAGATTTTTTTATACCATCACAGAAACTTTTTTCTCTGATATAACAACAATATTTTTACTCTAGGGATCTATTGTGTCATTAATATAATTGCCAAATAGGCTATCCATAACTCATCATAGAGTATGGAGTATTTGATTAATTTGTGGATAGCCTATACGGCACTTATCAGGAAGTGGTGAAACGGCCCCTAATTATTTGTTTTATAATATTGAATGGCATAATTTAATCCAAATTCAGTCTTAATCAGGAATAATTGACCTGCAAAGTGCAAGCTGCACAGCAATGGGATCTGTAGGTACCATCGAGGAAATTGATTCCTATGCAATGGATAGACCAACGTTATTTGGTCGAATATGTCAATTCAATGTAAATTGTGATCTGTCGGCTGGGTTTGACGTAACGCAACCAAACTACTTAGGTCCCCGATCTGCATAGGAATCAACTTCTCTGATAGTACCTACTGAAAAATTTACATTCAATAAATACGAATAAATCCATATAAAACGGGGCTAATAATTGTAGCCATTGCAACAATATAAAAGTGTGACACTACATCAGGCTCAAACGCAATGTGGGGTCACCTTTCTAACAATTGTTCTCTGTTTAACCCATCAATGTTCTCAATTTGGTCAGAACCAAAAATATTCATTTGTAAAACTCGGTGAAACCGGCACACATGTGATAAACAATCCAAATTGGACGTGCATCTTAAAATAACAATCGTGACGACCTTAATCTATTTTAGATTTGCACACTTTACGCCTCCGAAGTGTTGTCGCTGTCACTTTTCTTAAGTGTATCATCATTCTTCTCGGATAGGGTTATTGAGTATACGGAACTCCGGTCGGAGAATCTGTCCCTGTTCCGCCTGCTGAATATGCTATTGTTAGAGAGGGATGACGACGTCACAATCGACACGTCGTCCGCGTCTTGTGGCACCATTTTCCAGATGAGAAATGCGACTCCGCCGAAGGCTGCGACCACCAGGAATATCACTAATGTTACTTCCCCGAGCATACCTGAAATATACGCAGATGTTATAGGTACTATCTGTTTCTATGGAACAGTGCTACATGGCAAAAATAGAATTCATTTATTTTACGTTGGCTTAATATGTATGAAGATCGGTAGAGTCGTATATTTAAAATTAGGTTAGAAATAACGTACTTTGTTCCGATTCGTCCCTTCTCGATTCCAACCGGGCCGGTTGCAGTTGATTAGTCTCTAAGTCCTCATCGAATGTGTCGACGACGTTCGCTGATCCTGACAACACGTCTCCCGGACTTGCTTTGGGCAAGTTTATCCCGGCTCGCACTGTCAGCGTCTCGGGTTTGTACGTGCATAACACCAAAAATCTAGAAAAAAATCAATATAGAATTTATTATGTAGAGTTTATATTGTAATATGCAGATGCTTATGTTTGGTTAATTTATATAAATGTCTTCACATTGGTCGCAAAGCGATATATACAAAGTGTAACAAAACGAAGTGATAATACTTAAGGGTGTGTATGTGTTCCTTGCAGAGAGTAGCAGCGCTGAAAGACCAACAATTTTTTTCACTTTTGTATGGGGAAACTCGTGACGCTGGGGCGCTTGTCCATACAAAAGCGAAAAAAATTGGTCTTTCAGCGCTGCTACTTTCACAGTGAACTCTTTACAAGGAACACGTACATAGCCTAAAGTATTATCACTTAGTTTTGTTACACCCTGTATAAGCCAGGGCATATTCGACTATGATTAACGTCGATTGTGCAATGTGCATGCTTCGTGACGGTTGTTATCCATTATGGTCTAACGTGGAGAGCGACACTTACCGACGCGTGCTATGCGTTAGTATCGGCAGATTTTCTTGCACGATGACGTATGTGGCCACTGTCGTATCGTTAACATCGGACCCGCACTCCTCGTGGTCTATCCTCAGTATGTAGGCGTCTTGGGCGCTATTTGGGTTGCCCTGCAGGGAGCACCGCTCGGGACCGCCATCTGCAGCCTCTACGGCTATCCGACCGCCAAAATACGGGCCTGTCGACACTTCCACCTCGCTGGCATGAGGCAAACACTGTGTAGCACGGGCAGAAACTGTAATGATATAGAAGGATTTTGGATATCAATTTGTTTTGTCTAGCGTAAGGTAATCGTTGTGTCTTTTAAGCTATTGTGGTTGGTTTTGAGTTATTCGGTATTAAGCAGAATAATGTTCACAACTGTTTATTGTATTCGTAAGTTTAGATACTCACATCCCTTGGTAGGAACGATGATAATTTTGGAGCCGATAGACTGAGGATCGGCCAGGTCCCTCGCGTCTCTCCGAACTGGTCTAACTTCGAACGAGTAGGTCGTGGCCATCCGCAGGCCGGAGATGTACGTAGCGTAGGTGCGGCTGCGTCTGACTCCGGCCACAATCTTCGCCGTCTCATTACCATCCTCTGATCTTCCAGACCTTTCTTCTTCAAACGTATCAATAACCTGCAATATAAAGGTCGGTTTAGAACAATTTAGATTTTATCATTTTCTCTTAATTCGAAGATTTGTGTGCCATCGGCCACTTTACTCACTTTGACCAATGTCTCCGAGTTCATCCATCTCAGCGAAAAACCTTTCGAGGTGGTTCCTATTAAGTGTGTGGACATTTATTCTAAAGGTATTATATACTTAATGCTGGTAGTTTAGTACGTTTACTAAATTACCTAGAGGCAAAACGTACCTTAGTGAATGAAGTTATTATTTAAATGACAACAATTTAAAGACACATTGCAGCAATGAAGAGTAATATTTCAGCTCGGCATATCATTTAACGCAAAAGGCAGGTGACAGAAAATGGATGAGGACATTAACGGAGTCGGTCTCGCGTCACGCGTGCAACCGCAGATATTCTGCGACCCACTTAGAATAGAGAAAAAAAAGTAAGTGCCTTGGGCGAGGCCTTTGCCCAGCAGTGGCAGCATATGCTAGAAAGAAAGTACCTTAACATTAATATTAGTGGAGGCAGTGAAGGTTTTCACCTCCGATTTCGTTGAACCTCTATCGATTTTCATGAAAATTGGTAAGTAGGTGGAGGATACCCTAAGAAACAAAAGTGACATAGTGGCAACTTGCGCTTTGGCCCTGGGGGTGGATGCCAACCCTTCTCGGGGGGTGAATTTTTTTAAATAAAAATAACCCCAGGAATCAATAGACACACAAATTCTAAGTAAATTTTGTAATTTAAAGTTTTTTGAATAAATCAATACTTTCGGAGTTATTAAAGATCAAAGATCATGTTTTTGCGTGAGAAAAATACTTATCTTAAGGCGGTTTTTCATAATTAACTAAGAAACTATAGGTTCTTACGAAAAATATGTAAGTACCAAAATTAAAGCCAATAAAAAAACAAACTAATATCTATTCTAAAATGCCTTCCTATATTCATCCAAAGTGAGGTATAGGTGATTGTATATATATTTTCTTTCGGCGAGTACCAAGTCTAAGCATTCAAACTTAAATAACGGTAAACCGATGCATTTTATGACATATACTTCATTAAAACTTTTTAAAGTGCTTAAAAATACCTTTCTAATAAGCATTGTAAAAATTTAAAAGAATCAAAATTGAACAAGTTACGATAAAAATAAGATGACACTTTCAATTTTTTTTGGAAAAATCGAAAAATAAAACGTTGACCATTTCTACAATAATTAAAATTTATGGTTATCCCCAAAGGATTTTCTTTATTTTAGCATAAGTAATGACTTCAAAAATTTTTTTTGGTTTAGAATGCTTAGTTTTGAAAATCAGAATGATTTAGTAAAATCGAAATTATTCAAATTTTTGTAAATATAATTTTGTTTTGAACATAACTTTAAAATATTGAACTTTCGTAAAAATTATAAAGAACGAAATAGGTGTCCACTTTTTAGAAATCTTTTAATTTTCTTTTGATTTTCATAGGATGAAAAACAACGAAGATAGAGACTTTTAAAGTCTAACTTTTACTGCAAGAACCATGAAATCGGGTAATCTTGGTTTTAAAAAAAAACCCTAATTTTTTTTTAAAACCAAGGGCTTTAAAAAGTATTGTTTAAGTTGATATTAAAGCTCTTTAAATTACCTTTAAAATGGTCCATAAATGAACCCGATAACTTAAAAATTAACAGAGCTATTGTGATAAAAATATTTTTTTGGAAAACAATTTTGAAGCAGAGATTTGGGATGCAAATATTGTAGAAAAACCTGTCAAAAGGTACATCTATACTAATATTATAAATATCTATCTGTTACCTCTTAACATCCAAACGGTTCAACCGATTTTTCTGAAATTTAGTATGAAAATACTTTAGTCTTGGGAATGGATATGGACATGGAATACCTACTTTTTATCCCAAAAAATGTACGGTTCCAGCGCGATTGCAGGCGTCATATAGTCCTTACTAAATATACGTTAATCTTTTCAAGTCTTTCAATATTCAGAAAGTAAACAAAACGGTAAATGTCGACTCGATAAGAGAGGGGCTTTTTATAATGATGTGCGTCTATTTTAAATATTTCAGTCTAGCAGATTCAGCCTTTACGTATTTTTTTTGTACAGAGGGTAGTTTGAAATCGTTGTTTGAATATTTTGGACTAAATAATATCAATGTTTGAAATATATTAATAAAATTTATCTTAACTATGAAAAAATATTCGAACTCATTAATGCTGATATAAAAAACTTAAAATACAAACTTAGAGCTTATTTTTCAGACATTGGGTAGTTTACAGGGGTAAAAATATCGCAAAAAAACTTACTAAGGAATTAATACTAAGTAAATAAACTAGAAAAATTGGGTTCAAAAACATAAACCTATTAAGTTTTTGAACCCAATTTTTACCGCGATTCCGCAATAAAGGGCTACTTTTGGGGGTTTATTATTTCAGTCTTATCCAAAAATTATATCATAAATATTAAACGAACTGTTTTAAATACAATGTAAATATGCGATTTTAAAGTTCAGAAATACAAAAAGTGTTTTTCACGATTAAAGGGATGGTTGCCATAAGGGTTGAAAAATTAATTAAATAACCATAAAATATCATGAAAAAAATATTAAAACATTTATTTTATCGAATTAAACCCAATTAGTTAAGCCAGAATGGTTAAATCTGCATTTTTTCTATTTTCAACAAAAGGGGTGGATTTCACCCCTAAAATAAAAAAGCGCAATACGAGCGTATGTCATTTTTAAAGTAGAGGGCTATATGTACTTAATCCCAAATTTTCATTCAAATCGATGGAGTTTCAACGAAATCGGAGGTTGCACCAGATTTTTGCCTTCATTTACTGTACTATATAGGCAGTAGCTATTCAACTCTAGATTTATTGGGCTAGTTTAATGTTAGCAATTAGCATAGGCGCTAGGCTGTAAGGAATCAATCACTCTGGTCGTGCCAACAAATCAGTGCTGAAGCAATTCCCACAGTTAAACTGTGGAATGCTAAGTGTTGCATTTTGCCTCTATCAATAATTCAGAAGGTACTATACCTATGCAGTTTATACAGAGGTTTTTTAACCTCTGATAGGACCTTTACGCGTAGACTTGAAGAAGACTTTCGTGGAGCTGTTTCCACGGCGTAAAAAATATCAAAAAAATCGGCCAAGTGCGGGTCGGACTCGCGCACGAAGGGTTCCGTACTATTATAGAGCGAAAGTAGGCAAAAAAATCTGTTTTTTCTATGGGAGCCCCATTAAATATTTATTAAATTTTAATTTTATTAAAGTACAAATATAATTAAAGATTTTGTGAAAATTTCAAGTGCCTAGCTAATGCCATTATTAATTATGAGCAAAAAAGGGCAATAAAATCACGTTTCTTGTAGAGCCCCCCTTAATTATTTCTTTTATTTTGTTTTTAGTATTTACTGTTATAGTGGCAACAGATATACACATTCTGTGAAAATTTCAGAAGGCTAGCTATAGCATTTCTTGAGATACAGCCTGGAGACAGACAGACGGCCAGAAAGACATCGAAGTCAGTAATCGGTCGGCCCTATTTTTACCCTTTGGGTACGGAACCCTTAAAACAACACCTGTATATTATTTATTCGTATTTCACAGTACCTAGTCGTTACGTACCTTAGTTCGACATCTGTACTGCCCCCACGCCTGGAGCTCGCAGTAGTGAACTTGGAACGCGAGTACTTTTGTCGGATCCTCTCCCTCACTCTTCCCGTACTCCCATCTCAGACGGACATCTCTAAAGTCTGGATCTCCGATCAGGTGTAGCACTTCTGAAAACAAGTTGTCGCAAAATTTTAACATGACATTTTACAGAAAATGGAATGTAGAGTTCTGAAATATTGTTGAGTTCACGAAACCCTAAGTGTCTAAACACACTAGGCCGAAAGTACGCGGCCGAAGTTCGGCATGATTACGATTTACGCCTGCAAGCCTGCAATGTATTTTAAATTACTGTGTTATCACTTATCAGTAACCATACCGAAATTACGTCGCGTTATAGTGCGCAGCGTACGGTGCCGAACTTCGGCCGCGTGTTTTCGGTACTAGTGTATTTAGACACTTAGACTATAATTTCTCGGTGAATAAGCAACACTTTTTATGCAACTAAAAACAAAAGATTAAAGAGTTGTACAAACTCTTACGGCCACACTCAGAAAAATGAAATGGAGATTAAACTTCGATTTAATGAAGAGTATATTAACAGATAATGTACAGGGCTTAAGTCAAAATATTTATTTAATTACAGTTAGGTAATTAATGTTCGACTCTGAGTGGGAAATTGCTACTAATCTATTAATACCTGATAATAATTTTTCGATTTTTGTGTAATTATGAAACGTCTACGACAAACACCGTTACGCTCGTTTCTATTGTAAAGCTAATTCTACAATGGTTTCTAGCCCTCGATATGCGCTCTGATGGGTCGGCAAGGCAGCGATCCGAGTGTACCATTAACCCAATGACTTGCTCACCGGTCCATTCAGGTATAATGTGACCTCCACGTAATGGGATAGCCATCTCGACACTCATTACACACAGTATACACGGTATGGTAATACTATATTAGAGTATCGGGCACAATAAATTTAGATCGTGCATTTTCTTTCCTTATTAGAAAAGCAAATTACAATTTTCTCTTTTCAATCATCTCACTGTAGGTTTATCGTCGTAATGCATTAGAAACCTATAGAAATTATTTCCTCATCCACTATCCACCGGCAGTAAATGATCTCGCGATCTAATCGCGTAAATAGTGTACTTCCTCCCTACTGCGTTACCATAAATAAAACCGGCCAAGTGCGTGTCGGGCCATGCGCAATATAGGGTTCCGTAGTACCGCTAGTTTTTAACCGACTTCCTTGATAATTTTTGTATGGTCAATGAATGTACATTTAAAACGTGTTTTACACTACTAACAACATCATTTCAGTTACGCTCAAAGGAATTTGAACGAAAAGTTCCTTTATACTTCGCCGAATATTTTTTTTTGTTGATCGGATATTACTTTTAAATTCGTCATAATAATTATTTCCTACTCTCGTGAAATTTTTCACATATTATTTTCCAGAAGCAACCGTTTAGCTGGTAGAAGGGGACACTTTACTCTAACGGGGTTTTCCGCTTTGAAACTTCATATTTCACAAATTGACCATGGGAAAATGATCTATGAATATTGAATATTTTTAAAAAACCTATCCAACCCCATACGGTGGGGTGGACGCGAAAAAAAAATCATACCCGATTGATGTGTAGGGTACACATCAATCGAGGATGTTTTTTTTTTTACCTCACCATAAAAATATATTTTTTTAAGATTTTATATTTAGTACCATTTTGTCGGCATCATTAAATTATGTGCATTCATGCTGAATTACAGCTTTGTAGCTCCTATAGTCTCTGAGTAAAAACCGCGGACCGACAGACGAACAGACGGACGGACAGACCGAAACTATAAGGGTTTCTTGTTGGCTACGGAACCTTAAAAAGTTTTCATAATACCGTATCTTAGTTTTTAAGGTATTTCGTATTAGTTTTATCAAGTAAATATTGTCTGTTAAAATGAAATGGAAAGGAGACTATAAAGTTTAAAGCCTTTGCCTAGCTTAAAAAGCAGACCTATTTATGGACCATATTAAACATCATTGTAATCACCATAACATTTTGCAGCATTTAATGATTTAGGTACTTACCAAGTAGTTACCCGTAGCCTGTAAACCTATCTCTCTGAGATCGTAACTCATCTCAAAAATGGTACAAAATAGAAGTAGATAAATTCATACATAGAGAAATTAATTAATTCATTATTAATTCCTTCGTAATTTGGTCGAATTATATCAAGCTCAGTCTGAGCCAAACTCGACCAAATAACATAATATTATTATATTCACAATCAACACAATATGAATTAACTTCTTTGAAAAATTAAATTACTTACATAATGTTAATTGTTAAATCATCTGAAAAATTGCTAAACCTAACCAAATATTATGCATAGTGCATACTGCATAGTCACATTTTCCTTTGGTCCGTGAGTGTGTACCTACTGTATTATGTGTTATATAACCAACCAGTTTCACCAGCTTTAAATAAATAAGAAAAGGAACAAAATGGGAATTCCTGGTCGAATGTAGCGACAATGTGACTCCAGTCGATACAAAAGTCGCTGAGGTCAAATACGTTTGTTCTCAGTATGTCTGGTCTCTGTCGCTCACATGGAACCGAGATCCCAGTCACGACGTGCGACTAACAGTGCACTGTTTATTTTGATCAGAAAATTATTTTGCCTATATAAAAAGAAATTGTACTTTCAATAATAAAATATTTTATTACCATTGATTTCATATTTAAATACACATAAAAAATACATAAAAAGCAAATCATAAGAGAAACTTTGGTAGTAAATAACAGTGACTCATTGGAAGGCGTAAAAAGGAGTCAGAAAATATCAGGCAATATTCCTTTTAACATGCTGCTTGCAGCGTTTATCATGGAGGTTTATACTTTATAGTATGGAAATTTCTTATCCGAAATTATGTGCGTATGTGGCGATGTGATTTGTTCTAATTAATAAATAATGTATGATGGCGACCGGCGCAGGCGCACGAGCACATTGTGCCGGGTGAGTGGTGCGAGACGAATTATGTCGACTGCCCAAACAATAAAAGAGCTTCACGCGTTCTGCTCTTCCTGTGTATATGAGGTCATTTGATTTCATACTGTCGTTTTGCGAACTGTTCATCACGCATGTTTTATCCGACTGCGATGAGAAAGGTTTTGGTTGTGTAAACTTTTCGCACATCATCTTGCGACATATTAGGTATCATATGATTGTTTCTAAGTACATCTTATATGTATATCTTAGTATATCTAGCAGACTTATATTATGGCTAATAGCAATCCCACGATTCCACGAATGTGTAGACTGGTAGGGGTAATATTACTTACGTATTCGTATGCTTGGTCGTGGAATATAATATTTTGTAACCTAATCGTATCGTCTACTAATATAGGTAATATATTCTGTGGTATCGTGTACCTACTGTATTGTACATAATAGTTTGTACCTATAGTACCTACATACTAAGCCTTAGAACCTACTACCTACTTAAAAAATTAAACACCAAGGTAATTATAATATTAATGTAATTGCTAACTCAATTTGTTTTAAACTCATCTTCATGCGTCCATTGAAGTTCTACCCTACTTAAATATCGTGGGAAAGAGCATGAAATGAAGATGGATTCTTTGAAGATAAGTCATAATGCAGCTAAAGACGATGTAAATCCGAACGCATTGTTCAGTTAGTCGTGCGTGTATAATCACTGTTTTTGCTGAATTCAATTAAAACTTGACCCACTGTCGTTTCTAACAAAACAAAATAAGCTTTTGTGTTGTTCAAAGTATCTACAGACTAAAGGTTCGAGGAAAAAATAATTTATCTGTTATGAACGGTCTTTTGAAAAAAAACTGGTTTGGACTAACTGTTTTGGGGTGACTTTTTTTATATTCAAATCGGGGTTCAAGTAGATATATTTTTATTTCATTTTAGCCCCAGGATCGGCTTACCGCTAGAGCGCTCAGGCAATAAAATACCTCATATAACGGCGTATACCCTGGAGTATCTTAGCAGTACATCGCCGGGGTCTATGGGAATTATCGATGCAATAAGAGCAGCGAGCACGGACCAAGCGCCTGTAACGGAAGATTTTACGATACCGAAAATGAATAACAGTTTAATGTTGCGCAACTGGATGAAGCCGTCATGGTTCCGGTCGTCTTTCACGATTTTTGCTTTATCATAAAATCCAAATTCAAATCAGAGGCTTTCTACTTGCGGCGATAAAGTTGCGAAATGGTGTCCATTGGAGCAGTTTCGCGTCAACTATGAAGTAAATTAAGGTATTTTACTATGTTAAGGTCGTACACAGAAACGACACTTTAATTTATTGAAGAGTGTGACAGACTATGTACAATAGTCAATAACATAATGAACCTAGGTATGCCAAATTCTTTCTTAAATTAAAGTTAAGTAATCATTTGCCAAATGTCACGTGTTGCCATAAAGTTAACAACATGCGGTTACTGATACTCATGCAGTACTTAATAGGTATTCATAAAACTGCGTAGATCGCATAAAATGTTAGCACTTTAAAACTGGAATAGTAAATCAGTGCAGAGCTACAGACCACTATGCCAGTTGATAACGAAAATGCAATCTAGCGTGGATAGCCGCCATAAACTAAAATGGCAAATTCAAATAAGGTTATAGAGCCGTTACGAATTGCGTACCTATCACTGCGCCTCCACGCCGAACTGTCACACGAACACCAGTATCCACGTTAGGTCTCTAAATAGACATACTGGAATCTAAATTCTAGTTACGTGTGCGAAGACTGATATAGCTTTTGCCCGCTACTACGAGTAAGTAGTTGTCAGAAGCAGGAATCATTGAATCGGTACGACAGATAAGTGGTTGAATATTTTTATGTCTAGTTAGATCGACTTAGAAACGATTAGAAACAAAGATTATATGTGAAAAAAATATAATAGTTAGGTAAAGAAATACAGACACTGAACTTGTCGAATTTCGCCTCTAGCATTTCTAGCAATCAATGACGAAGTAACAATAAAATCTTTCATCATTGGAAAACTTTATCAAAACGGAAGTGGGTAAAGTACCAAGATGTGTTAAAATTAGGGGGTACTCTAACGATATTATCTATGACTGACCAATATGTGCATGATGCATACGGCTATTATATTTTTATCGAATTACCAAAAATTACCATAGCCGAAAAGATAACAAATACGTTCTAAAAAGCAACGGAAATAATATTAGTTACTGAAAGAGCTATTAACAGCTGCACTTTAGTTATAAACTTAATAATAATTATTATTATCAGACTTGATTGTCAAGTAACTTTTCCTACACTGCTATAATATACATCCATACTAATATTATAAATGCGAAAGTGTGTCGGTCTGTCTGTCTGTCTGTCTGTCTATCTGTCTATCTGTCTGTCTGTCTGTTACCTCTTCACGTCCAAACCGCTGAACCGATTTTGCTAAAATTTGGTATGAAGATACTTTGAGTCCTGGGAAAGGACATAGGATACTTTTTATCCCGGAAAAATGTACGGCTCCCGCGCGATAAACGAATTTTGGCGCAACGGAGTTGCGGGCGGCGTCATCTAGTAATACCTACATATACTCCTTCAATTGACTCTAGTATTACGGAATACCTTTTTACGTAGTTATGTATTGACATAGTATCCAGCTAAATGGAATGTAAATAAGTAAGCACGCGCTTACTCATATAGGTAGGTACCTATTTTTTGCTTGACCTCATTAATTAAATCATTAAAAACAAGAAAATTAAAACACTAATAAAACAAGCTCTACAAACCCAGAGTTATTAACTTTCTGTTAATGTAATTAATTTGGATTTTGGACCCACTATTCTAAATACTTTAGAATCACGTAGCTTTAATTGCAAGATACCTAGGTGTAAGTCATTCCTGTAAACTGCTAAGCGCATGAATAAACTGTTAAAAAGTAGAGGGATAGCATAAGGTAACAAAAAAATATACAAATGACGATAATCAAAAAAATGTGTAACTTGTTGGTAGACCGTAATTTTGCAAAATTGGCTTATTTACTGATGTACCTAGCTGTAGTATCCCCTTCCCGAAGCTAAGGAATTGCCTGATTTAAAACAATACGTGGAAAATCATAACTGAAAGCGTTATATAAATCACCTAACGTACTAGATGACGCCCGCAACTCCGTTGCGCCAAAATTCGTTTATGGCGCGGGAACCGTACATTTTTCCGGGATAAAAAGTATCCTATGTCCTTTCCCGGGACTCAAAGTATCTCCATGCCAAATTTCAGTCAAATCGGTTCAGCGTTTTGAGCGTGAAGAGGTAACAGACAGACAGACAGACAGACAGACAGACAGACAGACACACTTTCGCATTTATAATATTAGTATGGATTGTTAGCAAAACCGATAGTTAGTACTTAGGTAGTAGTTACCCCTGTCTAGTTTGGTATTGGATTGCCAACCAGTGATGTGACAACCGACAACGGGAGTCTTATGAACAAAGTAGCATTAGTTGAGTAGGTCTCTGATAAAAAAAAACATTTTCATTGTTGCATACATTCTTGTCTTTAGCCGCTAGTCGCAGGCTAACTATGTTATAAATTATTAAGTTAATAAAATCTTTAATGAATGTTCTGTCACAGTAAATTCTAAGATATTTACAGAGCTGCATCCGTAATGTAGTAAGTATTTACATAGGAGTGTAATCAGTAATCACCTAACATAGTAAGTACTTTTGACCTAAACTAGGTTCCGTAGGTCCGGTCAGTGACCCCAGTCTATCAGAGCCTGGGCTCCCTCTTGTCGACCTACTTCAGGTACACACGTACAATGACTACATGGTTATCTGTTTATGGAAATAATAATATACATCACCTCATGATAAGGTACCTCTTGTTCACGTGAATTGCGCTGGGGTCGCGAATCGCGATGTGGCTAAGAAATTATGAATGTCTAATTATTATTATTTAGACATACGTCCATGGTACAGGTATTTTGTCAGCTCTGCGAAAGCAAAGACAAACATAAATCTTGCATTGCTATGCTTTCACGTGACAACTTAGAGAACAAAACAAAGCACTATACGCAGAACCACAGAACTACATTTCGTAGATAGACGACAAGCGAAAGTATCTCGCCCTACAATTTACATAGAGCAAGGACCTCTTACTCCTGTTTAGCTACACACGAGTACTGCATATTTCTTAGTTCGTTAACAAAATATAATAAACAATGCAATTTTGTATTATAAATATTAACTACCAACCTCTCAACAAATGTGAATTAGCTAAATCCAAAATGAATCAAATTGACTCGGACTCTACAGCTCGCTATTCAGGAGAAATTCGCTCAAGGTTAGCTTTTGGAAACTTATAAGTTTTACATAACACAAACTTTCGATTTATAATATTAGCAACATATCATATTATAATTATATGTTATGAATTTATTAAAAATCGAACAATACTGGTCTACCTTGGATGTAACCCGCGCTAAGTGAAAGCAAAATTTCACCACTGCGGCTATATGGATGACGTATAGAGAGCAAACTCTAATATTATGGTAATTAGCTTGCTCGCGAGATTGTTAAATAAATATTAAATAACAATAATATGTGAAAATAATACTATTATTATACTTTTATTTTAACACTACTTATCATAAAATCATTATTGTATAAAGGGAATTCAGATATTTTAAGTTTTAAATGCGATAAGCTCGTATTTAACTCTACGAAGAAGAATAACGAAGTCTCACGTTTATGTCCGTTATTTTTATAGTTACTTTGAAAATGTATAATAAAGGCAGAGACTAGAGTTCACGTCTCTTGAGTTCTCAACTCGTATCACATCGTAGACAAAAACATTATGGAGGACAATAAAAGTACACAAACGTTTTTGACGGCCCTAGTAATTGCTTTATTTATTCCAAAGTGCCATGCAGGAATGTTAAGTGAGCAATTTTGCGGTTTAGAATGTAAGTGCGGTCACAGGGTTGTCCCAGCGCCGAGCGCCGCACCGCCTGCGCCGGCACCGTTAGCGCATGTTTAATGCTGACCGCGAACTGTTCCACTGACGTAATGACATGCGCACTATGGGATCACAGCCGGTGCCGTTGTTGTTTGCAAAAAAATACAATAAAGAAAAACTGGGCCAGTAAAATGCTAGGGTCAGATGACAGACAGTTTACCGCTCGCAGTGTCTGGCTGCTTGTTCCAAATTTAAATAAATCATTTAAAAATATCGCGATTCTCTATGTCGTAGGTTACACGCACAATCTGGCATCAGTTCACGCCAGATTGATGGATAAAAAGTACATAATAAAAAAATTATCAGCCCATCAATCCGTGGGTTACACGTTCATAGTTTAGCGTCAATCTATACCAGATTGATGGATCACATTGATTAGGAACTGAACGTGTAACCTTCGACTTAGTTGCAATGAAAATTGATCTAAGGAAACTCAGTCATAAACTCAAATAAAATAGAAAAAGTTACCAACTGTAAAACAAACTTAAAAGAAAAATTGGCGTTATAGAAACACAAGAGGCTCACAGAGGACCAACCGGCATGTTTATTACAGTACATAGGTACTCGTAGTAGAACACGTCGAATCATTTATGGTTTTAGAGGACCGAGGCTCAACCTCAGTTTACACCTTCAATAAGTTTATAGTAGAAGTAGCTCTATCACATAAAACTTTAGCAACCGTCGTCATTATAACAAGTAACCCCCAACTCCCAACTTCATTGACTAAAGTCTAGACTATTTATCTTTTAGCAGATATATATTTCGTCAATGTTGTTAATTGTTAAGTATTATATTACCACATATTTTCATTACAAAAATACTTATCCAAAAACTTGAATATTGTGAAATGTGTTATCTCAACAGTTTTAATTTTTAAACTTAATTAATAATTATCATGTCACGTTTATGTACTTCAACTATTGTGGAAGTTGTAAACGACAAATGACCTTATAATTTGGACAACTGTTGTCATAAAATTATCTTCAATTGATAAACTATTTTTCGCAATAAAACAAAATTACTTTAACAACAATCTAACTGCTTGTATTGAATCCTACAGGAATAACTCGAATAAATAGATAAGTAGAGAGGGACACATAAGTAGAGAAACTAATTATATTTGGCTCATTTCACAGATATAATAAATAATGTAGTCTATATCTTAAAATATCCACCGAATTAAATATTACCTAATTTGTAAGCAGTTTATCAGTAATTATGTCGTTTAAAACAGGCTGTAACCCATGGAGACAACAGCGTCACCTGAACTGCTGAACATCATAACGAGAGACCATTACAGCGCGCAGACTCCGTAGCTGTGACGATGTAACGTAACGAATGTCAACTACCGGGACATTTCAGCTCTACATCTTTATTAAACTAAAATTATAGAGAACTAGATGACGCCCGCAACTCCGTTGCGCCAAAATTCGTTTATCGCGCTGGAACTGTGCATTTTTCCGGCATAAAAATTACGTACTTGGGGAATTGTGCTTAAGATGACATAGTCAGATAAGACGACACATCGGAAAAATTCATTGAAATAATTGAGCTTTCTGTGAACTTATGACGTTTTATGGAGCACCTCTGTGTGTCACTAGTAGCTCAACATAGTATGCCGGACAGGGACCGTAGTTTACAAAGTAATAAAGGTTTTCCTAATTTTGATGAGAGAAAAATTTTCTAACACTTTTTTTTATGGTGAAAAAACGTATAAGGTCTGAATCTTTTCTCATAACAAATTGTTATTATGGACATTGGATTCTTATAGGCCACAAATATTAATAAAAGCGTGTTCTAACGTTAAGTATTTTTTTACAAAATGTATATGTATCCACTAAATACTCATTTAGTAAGATGACATACTAGACGTCGGCTTAAGACGACATACTATAGTTACTTGTTTCCGCTAAATCGATAACAGAAGAATTGTATATTTTTTGACGATGATGAAGAACTTAAGAATCTTTAAACCACTGACAACTAGAGGGATGATGATGCAGCTTGCACTTACGTATTGTATAAGACGACATAGGTACCATCAAAGTCTAAGGAATCATAGTATGTTATCTTATCATATCGATATGTCATCTTACACTCGTCGACCTGGCGTGTAATTTATGTTTTTTTTTCAATGTTATATTATGTTGATTTTTCTAAAACTGTGTAATTTCGTTGTTTATGAATCATTTATTTATAAAAGTAAGTTACTGATCTCATGTGACTTATTTTATTTTAAATATTTACGTTCAAACAAAAAGTATGTCATCTTAAGCACAATTCCCCTACGTCCTTTCCCGGGACTACAAAGTATGTCCAATGTCCATACCAAAATTCAGCAAAATCGATTCAGCGGTTTGGGCGTGAAGAGGTAACAGACAGAATTTCCGCATTAATTATTAAGTAAGTAATAAGTATGGAATTATGGATCATCCATCAAAGTTATTGAATTGGCGATCACATGCCGAGCTCAGCTGTACGTGCATAAATGCTAGTAAATAGAAACGGGATCAAAATGGATGCATTTACGTGACGAAGGTATCTTAATCCAGAATTTCTGATGCAATAAAGGTTTCTCTATCAAAAATTTGATGAAATTGAGAACTTAAATCATGTAAATTTTATTAGCAATCGTAAAGGTTGATATGAACTAAATAGATATAAACGGATTATCTACTTTAAAAGAGTGTTGTGATCTGTCCGCAACTCCGTTGCGCCGACGTTTATCGCACGATTCGCACGAGAACCCCACATTTTTCCGGGATAAATAGTACCTATTCTATGTCCTTTCCCGGATTCAAAGTATGTATCTCCATACCAAATTTCTGTAAAATCGGTTCAACGGTTTGGGTGGGAAGAGGTAACAGCCAGACAAACAGACAGACACACAGCACACTTTCGCATTTATAATATTAGTATGGATAATAAAATAAAAGGAAAGTTTAATAAGTTAAGGAACATTAAATGACAAAATCTACACTAATTTAATAAATAGGTAAAGTTTTTTTTGCTTGAAGGTTGTGTACTAGAAGGTATATTATAGTCTCTGAAACTATACTGGTCCAATTCCAAAAATTTTAACAGCGATAGAAATCTGGTGTGTTCCCGAGTGACATAGGCTATATTTTATTACTGGCTAAAAGTTATTTTCGCGTTTTCCATTATTTTCACATGTATTTTTTCCTGAAATTATGTCGTTCTCAAAATTCCAAGCGGGCAAAGCCGCGGGCAAAAGCTAGTATAATAATATATTTCATAATGGTTCCGATGCCTACATAATAAAACTATCTATATTTACGGGACAACCGAACCATGAAGGAATGAACCATGACATCAATGCGAGCACGAATCCTTGCATGATCATGATAAATGACGCGATCGCGATGGGAGACGAAAGACTTTGCGTGTGCCAACTCGTAAAATTATAATCAAGAGATCACTTATCCTTGCTATAACTATCATCATCGGCTACTAACCTCACTGAGTTTTAAACTTTAACGGCCGCACTTGGAGGCATTTAATGATGATTAAACTTAAAGAATCATGGCCAAATTTGTATAGGAGTTAGACTATAGTTAAACTATAGTTAGATTTGGTTGTTCTTATGCTCTAAATATAATTCCGTTTGAGAATTATGTCTAAATAGCCACGATTTTTTGTAATAATTAATAACGTTTACAATTATTTTGAGGTTAGACTTAAGAACTACCTTTTTCCCGACTGCGGTGTAGCCTACAACCTACAAGTTCGGCGATCTCGTTTCTAATTATTTCAATTTTTCCTAGAGTTATTACCCAAGAATGCGAATGATCGCCGGCTGTCAGAACATAACGAAACCAAAATATATTGATCTTTTTTTGTGGCTATTTATAGACACATTTCTAATGATTTTCGATGCCTTAAAATATTAGGGAATTTTTGCTACTAATGGCATATCGGAACGCCACCGCCCAGCTGGTACGATTTGGCCATTGTTCTTTAATGAGGAGTTTGACATTAGTTAAGGTCAGTTGGATAAAATGTGTGGGGGCTTATGTCTAGTCTATAAATATGTCTATCTATTATTAATTATTTAATTATATAATTATTAATTATTTAATTATTAATATATTATATTATTATTATACTATAAATGCGAAAGTGTGTCTGTCTGTCTGTCTGTCTGTCTGTTACATCTTCACGCTCAAACCGCTGAACCAATTTTGCTGAAATTTGGCATGAAGATACTTTGAGTCCCGGGAAGGGACATAGGATACTTTTTGTCCCGGAAAAATGTACGGTTCCCGCGCGATAAACGAGTTTTGGCGCAACGGAGTTGCGGGCGTCATCTAGTTAATTATAAACCTTAATTTAATTACAGTTAAGCAATGAATTAATTTTGGGATTATATTAATCGATCTCTTTTGTATCAGTCACTATAGCTACCGGCATCCTCAGAAAATCGTAGGCGGTAATAGCCTACACCTTTTAATGTACCTATGCTTAATTTTATTTACTAACTTAAATATGTATAACAAAATTAACGGAATAAAGTTGATGTTATCGTAATTAACCTACTTAATATTAACCCATATCTGAGCGATCTTTATTATTATGAAAGCCTGCTCTACATATTAATTCCCAAATAAAATTTTCCACATAATATAATAATGACATCACATTATCACATGGCGTTAAAATAATTATAGAACGTATATTAATATTACCTTTTAATATTTTATATTAATACTTACTTAAATTATTAAAACATATGACTAACTCAACCTTACCGTCATCTGCCTCAATCTCAGCAATCGGTGTCGCCAAAGTAAGATGTAAAACAAAAATAATTGCAACTAAATAGATCGAAGTCATTTTGCAAAATATTTCTTAATCACTTTCCAACAATTAAAAAAATAAAAGCACCCAATTTGAATATTTAAATTGACGCGAAAAAGTAACGAGTGCGCGGCCGTTCACTGATAAGACTTCAACGTGCGCTTGCGCCGCGCTGCTGCTACCACACGACTGAATACGACAATCCGATTTAACTTAAGGGCGTTCCTTACGGAGATATCGTAATTTACCGTATTTCAAGCCTTATAAACTCATAATTTGAAAGCTACAAAGTTATAATAAAAATACAGTAATAATACTCATGATATCAGCTTCCAAAGTAAAACCAATTTATTAAAATTCAAGCATACATTCAGCATCTCCTTAGGATTTACAAATTACTTTTATTTGAAACACACGCCAATAGATCGACAATATCATAAACTAGATATTCCCCGTTTTAAATTTTTTTTAGGACAATTTTGAACTAAGATAAGTAAAAAAAAATAGGGTTTTGGTGCGATCTCGGCAACGCGGCAAATGTATGGCCAAGGTCGTTTGCTCGGGGGACGGCCTTAATATACATTTAAATTACGTAGGGACTACATTTATCTTTCGGCAACTGTTTTTATGAATAATTTACACTATCCTACTACAATAATATTGTGATAACGGTACTTAGTTCACTTTGAGAGACACCCAAGTTTTAATGTAGGTAACTATTGTAAACACTTAGGTTAGCACTGCGTAATTTTTGTTGCTATTAATATTTTAAATTAGCTACGAAAACTATCCTACCTAAGTGCTAATTAAATTGGGCAAATAATCATAGTGAAAATAATAAACCTACCTACTGTAACTAAATAGTCAGGGAGCTCTAGAACAATTTTTTTTTATTACTATCAAGCTAATTTTTGTGAGTAGCTGCATTTTGATAAGACAAACAACATTTTTATCTGCGAAAAATCTTGAAAGTGGTAGCTAACAGAGATAGAAAGGATTTCATACTTAGATTTGATGGTCCTAAAATATGGATTGTCCTATTTGTAGGACAATGTTACTCTTAAATTAGGTATATAACTATTAACCTACCAATATACAAAAATCACCTGGTTAGCCTTAGGGTTCCGTTTTAGGGCACCGTAGTCAACCAAGTTTAATTGTTGAACCCTAAAACGGAACCTAAACCAGCTGATTTTTTGATCCCTGACTAAAAGCTATAAAATTAAATTAAGAAATTTAAAAAAACCCCCGCCAAAAAAACTTTAAAAAGTAAAGAAATAATATTTACTGACTTTAAATTTAAATAATTCCTAAGAGTAAAGTAATATTTTAGTCCATAAATGTTGTCAAGGTGTGTCAGGGGACCGCCAAGTAAACTACCACTACACAACTGACCCTTAAACTATAATGTTATGTGAAATCAAACAACTACATTAGTGGTCCCCCGACACACCTTGACTACATTTATGGACTAAAATATTACTTTACTCTTAGGAATTATTTAAACTTAAAGTCAGTAAATATTATTTCTTTACTTTTTAAAGTTTTTTTGGCGGGGTTTTTTTTTAATAATAATGTGTATATTATATTCAGAAGTGTCACGAATCAGAATGCAAAATATAAAACCCATCAAACGACTGCAAGTTGCTAATCGGCCTATCACGAACCAGATAAACCGTGATATTTCAGCAATAAGCAGGCTGATGATGATGAGCTATAGCTAAGAACACTCTCGGTCATGTCAGCTATCAAACAAAAAAAAACTAGATCAAAATCGGTCTACCCATTTGGATGCTACGATGCCACAAACAGACAGACCGACAGACAGACACGTCAAACTTATAACACCCCTCTTTTTGGTCGGGGGTTAAAAACAGAATACCTATAATAAGCAGATATTATATTGTCTATTTATAGTGTCTTGTGTATTATAATAAACGTAACTTAGGGCCAGTCGCTCTACATTCCTATTCCTAACATGAAATCTCTCACAATTGTGGAAATAATTTGAGCGGGAATTCGTACTAAGTATGTAGAGCAACAGTTACGTGGTATTTTCGTATGTAGAGCGACTTAAAGGCCTTTTCAAAATTATTTGATGCTACGATAACTACATAGCAATAAATTATGACGCTTGCTATGTTAAGTTAGCATTAAAACGGCATCAAAAATAAATATGTACCAAAGCAATATTTACAAACAGAACGCCAAGTTATTGACTGGTTTCAGGCAGCGCGCGCATCTCTGCTGAACCTCCATTCAGATTTTGGCCCTCAAACTCTCATTGAAACAAAAACACCGGCCGCCGTGTACCTTAGTGATAAAATGTAAAACATTCAAAATGGGTAACCAATTCAAAAGTGTGGCAGTAATTGCCTGCCTAAAATCTTTGTTGTTTATTTTTAATATTGTGTTTTGGGTAAGTGTTCTGTGTGTAACAAAATGTTAATTCTTGTGACAACTTTGTGAATTTTCAAATAACTAACATCCATAGTACTAGTTTGTTTTATGTATTTAAAAAACAAGCAACATTTTTAAAATGTAGAGTTGTACGTTTAGTTAAAACGATTCTATCTACATTAATTAAAACGATTCTATTTATTATGATAGCTAACTTTACCAGCTGGAACAAACCGCGCAGCCGTCCAAGAAAATCAGTTTTCTCTGAAGAATATTACGATACGTTTATCTTTTCCAGTTAACTGGCCTAAGTATTCTAATATTTGGTCTCTGGGCGGAGTATGACCTGTACAAGTACATGGAGTTGTCACCAGAGTTTTCAGGGACGGCGCCGCTCGTGATCATCGGTATAGCTAGCCTGATTGTGTTCCTGAGTTCCTTCGCCTTCTCCTGCATTATACAAGGACAACCGGTCCTGCTCTATATGGTAAGAATCGCTGATACAGCGTAATATTATACAGTAGACTATCATCATATGTACTACACCTCTTAAACCGGGCTAAAACTCCAGAATCGGGAGTACGCAAACATAAGCCTTTCAGAAATATTAAATTAGCAAAACAACGCAGTGAAACGTCGCGCTCGCGAAAAACTTGTAACACCGTTGAAGAGCTTAATTTCAAGAGTTTGACTACTCTACTGTTAGCTTTTTATAATGTTCTATTGAATATGTACTAGATATACTTAGTGCAATAAGTGCGTTCAAAGTTATTTTAGCCTTATGCTGACTATAAGTAAGGATCACACTCACAGACACTCCGAGAATCCTATGCAAGGCAATATTATAATTCCAAACAGACTTCGTATTCTATTTATAAAATGTAACGAAGTACTTAAAACTTAAAGACTTATTTCACTTTTGAAAATTAAAAGAAGGATTTTTAATGCATTTTCTAAAAGTTATTAGGCTAATGATGGAAAATTTGATTGAGTTTTCAGATAAAACCTCTGTATGATTTCCTTTTTTTATTGCAGACGTAAGTTACAATACCGACCGCGGTTTAACTTTCATATTAAAGACATGGAATATAGAATGAGATTATTAGCATTTTATAGAGAAAGTGAAAGATCGACTACATTGTGTGTTTAGTGGGCGTCCAGCGAGACAAACCCACATATCGCTTTATTATCTAATACTTTTACTTTGTGATTTATAGCGTATCACTTACCGAACAACTCTACATCTATCATTAAGATAATTACCTGTCAGTAATAAAGTTATTAAATCAGTGACAGAGGCCACTAGAGTGAAGAGTCTAGCCGTTTAATTAATGGATTAGATATCTATTGTCTTTAACCCTATTCTTGGTACTGTGTACAATTTGATACATACAACTTTAAAAAAATCCCGAGAATTTAGCTAATTGTTTTTTTTTAACTTTTATTATTTAATATGGTAGAAAATATATTTATGCTCAAAATATATTTAAAATATATTTATGCTTTTTAAATGTTTGCAACAATAAAATGGGCAGTAGAGCGCAATATAGCGGACCAATCGAATTCGTCTTCGCATCGCAAAGTAAGATTATTGATTATTTATTATGTTTTGTTTAAATTGTTTTCAAAACTAATAAAATTTCAAAAGCTTATTGTATATTCTAACCACTATCGTTATTTTCCAATAGCTAAATATATTATTAGTGCATGTAATCTTTATTGTTTTTGGAGTGTAGCAAATGTGATACACTGCTGGATAGCGAACATTCTAGATATTTTTAACTGTGTATCAAATATGTGACATTGCCAGATTTGTATAGATATACAATTCCTTTGTTTCTTTCCAAACTGGTTATATCTAAGGAGTCAAAATGTAGTCATTATGTACTTAAATTATATATTTTTTTCATTCACAGTTAATTTTCTCACTTATGCACGCAACAACATAGAAAAGCTCGGTAACTCGTAGCTCGTGTTTCAAAACCGGGAGCAAAATCAGATTTGGACGAAAGTGGTACTTCTGAGGACGAAGTTCAACATTTCTCCCGCCTTCCGTACTCTGATAGCAGTTCACCACCTCCATCATTGCCATATTCAATAGAAAACCTAAATCTTCTCTCAGGTGACGATATTGAGGTCAATCAAATGGTCGCTTCAAAGTCTTTGGTACAAGCATACAGTCAACATTCAATTCAGTCACTATTGATTAACCTTTGTTCCCCATCAATTTTATCGCCTAATCCATCAGCAACTGAGACCAGGACTTGGTGTCCGGTACCATCACCCTCGTCACCATCTGTACTAGCTGCACCCTTTCTGCGTTGCGTTGTGAAAAAAACGAGCGAAAAAGACGTACCTACAATGTAGATACATCGTGATGTGCATTTTTACGTTACGTTAATGTAAATTTTCGCATCACGTCAACGTACTGTGCCTCGTTGACGACGTCGTAACGTGGAGATATAAACAGGCCCTTACATGGGCGGCGTTGGTCTCTATGACATGCTGATCGCTCAATATCGTACACCATTCCGGGGCCATCGTTGGCATTTTCCAATATTTTCACAAATGCTCGATATTAGTATAAATAATTCCTAGTTTCTATATCGGTATGATGAAAAAGCCAGGATGGATGCCAAGAAACTAAAACCCCTAATTTTTGAACGCCTGCGGAGGTTTGAAAGAACTGATAATATTATGATCAATATCAGGCCTGTCACGAAATCTATGACTATTCAGAAGCCAGTAGGTAGCTGAAAGACCACCAGATGCTGTAGTAGTATGATCAAGTTGCTCATTATCCAAAATATCCAACTTTAGTAACCAGTAGAGCAAGTGCACAAAAGGGTTGACTAAATTTTTTGACAAAAATGCAGATAGAGATTATGTTTATTGACGGAACGCAATTGTTTTATAGAATTTCATACTAAAAAGTAACAGCTTATAAATATTTATAATAATTTAAGTAGTTATAAATATTTATATATCTTGCTTCACTGAAAAGTTGGCATTGTAGCAAATTAGATACATAGATTTTATAGTGTTAATTGTTAAGGACTTGGCAGTGTATCTAATATGATACGCTCAATAAATGATAATTTACTCATATTAACATTTTTTTATAATTTTTTATCCCTTCTATAGCCACGTATAAACATATTGAATACGTTCTTTTTTAATTTTTTAAAAATATTTTTCCTTGCCAAGTATAGGATTAAAAGAGTAAAAAAAATGAGAATAAAATCTACTGCAAAAGGAAGTCAATATATTACTTAGAACAAAAATTAAGGATACTTACCTACATCTCAAAAATTCCAACTTAAATTTAATTACTTATAATAAATGCAGTAATTAAATAGGCGCAATGCAAGGTTATTGACCTTGTATTGTTATCTACTATATCTGCGCCTGATTGTTAGGTAAATTAAGAACTATTGAGATTAATTTAATTACGACTATTGTATACCTGAGGAAATTGAATCCTAGGCAGTTGACAGACCTACGTAGTTTGGTCGGCTTATTCAATGTTAGCTGTGATCGGTCGGATGAGTTTGACTTAACGCGACTTAGGTACAGGTCCGCCATCTGCCTAGGAATCAACTTCTCTGATAGTACAATTTACATAATTATTATTATTAGACATTTATTCTTCCATGATGTAGTAGATACAGATATTAGATATTATACTTACTGTAGAATGTAGACTGTAGACTCTAAGTCTCTACTGTACCTATGTCTAGAGCAATTTAGCTCTTTGAAATCGTACTCGCTCAACACAAAAACATGTTTTACGCGCACATGAGTCGTGATTTTGGTACCTCAATTTATCTGAAATCACGATAATGTTTTCTCGATTCTCGTATAAAAATATACATAAATTCTTTGCACCGAGAAAATTTACCTACGTAACATGTACTTGCTCTTATTTTTCCAGTATGGCGGCTTCCTGGCCTGCATCTTCATGATGGACGTCGGTGTGAGCGCCTCCGTAGTGTGTTATAGAGACACTTTCGCGAAGGGGCTTCAGGATGGCCTAACTCAGACTATCGTTAACTACGACCCACAGAAAACTAACTTCGATTTTGCACAGTCAACGGTAAACGTCGTTATTATCAGCATGCTAGAGCGCTAACCAAACTGTAGAACCGTGTCAGTATAGGTCTGGAATCGGTATACTTACTTGTTATAATATATTGAACGTCATGCTGTATCCACACATGCCGCCGGCTTATACCGCCGGGTTTGCCACCGGCTTTCAGACTGCCTTGCCGCCGAAGCCGGCGGCATGTGTGGATACAACATCAGAACTTTTTGTACCTTGCTAGTTGCTTTGTATTGATTTGTATGATACATCCTGCAGTCTGCAAGCTATAATATTATCAATGATCATTTGGCATCCTGTAGGTCACTGGTTCCCAACCAGCGGTCCGTGGACCACCAGTGGTCCGCAGGAGCCAAAGTCCGCGAATGTTAGTCATTACTCATTACCATTAGCTATAGTAATTTACTCACTCTCGTAGCAATATTAATCCTAGGATAATTGATAGCCATAAAGAAGATTCAAGCTCAGGACTACCTACCTAATCTATATACTTACCTACATATATTTTTTTATGTTTAGGATGTTTATTAGTTTATTTTTGTTATGCCTTCATAGTGATCCTCGATAACTAGAAAAATGTAACAGTGGTCCCTGACCACGAAAAGGTCGGGAACCCCTGTGGTAGGTAATTGTAAATACAACGCGAAAGATATGACCTAACTTAGGTCATACCTTACTCCACTGCATGCTTCTGATACAGTGGGCACGCAACTTAATCATCATTAATCTATTAAACATAATGTTCAGCTCGAGTGTTGCGGCGTGGCGAACTACACGGACTGGATGCGGCTCTCACCGCAGCGCGTGATCCCCATCTCCTGCTGCATCGACACCAACCACTGCGTCACCGCCAACTACAGCGACGTTTACCAACGAGTGAGTTGACAATACTTTAGTCTTATTCCAATGTGCATTGGCTTGGAAAAGACGACAGCGACTCTCTCTATTAAGTCGAATATGAAATAATTAGACCTAAACCACTGCAATTAATTGTTAAAAATTTTCATTTCAAAGTTGTAGCCTCTATAGTCTATACTATACTGTACTCGGCGAGATGTCAATGACCGCTACCGCCATGTTTCACCGAGTACAGTATAGGAATACTTGTTGATACCTCAGAACTCAGATCGAGGAAATATATATTTTCCATGTGATATATTATTACGAATTCCTGCGGAAAAACTTCTGACCGATAATAATCTATTATATATTTCTCAGGGCTGCTACGAAATAATTGTGGAATATATAACAAGCAATATGAACATTATAATTGGAGTGGCTGTTGGAACTTCCCTCCTGCCTCTTGTTGGAGCTTTTCTGTCCTGCTCTCTCGCCAACTACATCAAAAAATCAAAGTATGACTCTATCGAATAAGAGTAGTACCTATTACATATTCTCAATTTACGAATTTCGAATCTCTTTACTTATTTGACTGACTACTTGTTTGAAGTAGTAACTTTTTAAATGTTTTACTCTTAGGGTATTGATATTAAAATATAAATGATGTTATAATGTTGGACTTATACGTGCTTATACTATACTGTCAATGCATGTACTATTGAAGTTTTTAAATCTATACTTTATCTTGTTCTTAACTTATCAATTTTAAAGAGTAATTTTACTTATTAGTGTTGAATTAAGCCAAATTATTGTTATATGTGTAATATTATAATATATACAATAATGAAGCAAACATGTGTTTAATTGAATTTATTAATCAAAGTATTTAACAGTCAATATCTATGAACCCAAAAATTAAGCCCATGAAAATGTCTGGGTAAAAAGTTAAGTTGTGAACTTAACATTGTAATATTGTCTCTCTCATTATTACCATTCACTCAGACTGATGCAAGGGCCTCAGAGAATCAAAGTAAACACCCTTATACTAGAGATGTGCAGACTAGTCGGTAAAACCGACCATTCGTAGTCGCCGAATAGGCCGCAAAGAGCGCCGACTACCCGGCTTTTTACTATTTTGCTATTATTGGAATAACATTTATAAAAACCTTGATTATTTTTATTGTTATTTCACACTCAACCAGCCTTACATGAAGTGTTTCTGAAATTACTTGCTTGCAAAGAAAATCATTTTTTTACGAGGTGTAACAAAACTAAGTGATAATAATTATTTTATTGTGTGTATATGTGTCTCTGAGTTCACTGTGAAAGTAGCAGCGCTAAAATAGCCAATTTTCTTTGTGATTTGTATGGGCAAGCGCCCTAGCGTCATGCATTTTCTCATACAAAAAAAAACTCTTTCAACACTAAGGGGGCGTCCACAAATTACGTGAGGTGTTTAGGGGGGGAGGGGGTCGAGTCAAATCTCACCTAATCTCACGTTGGGGAGAGGGGGGGGTCTCGGCAAATCTCACGTAATTTTTTTCTTAACAAAATAATGGCTACTATTTAGTATTTTGGTCCATGATTTCATGCAGATTGTACGTACATGCTTATGATTTAATCGTAAGCGTAATCGTTATACGATTAAGATCATTCCAAATTCGTTCGAAAGAAAATCTACTGACTGTCAAACCAAACATTTATGTAAGAAACCCACATTTTGAAAATCTCACGTGAGATTTGGGAGGGGGTTGAATAAAATCTCACGAAATCTCACCAGAGGGGGAGGGGGGGGGTCAAAAAATAAAAAAAAACACCTCACTTAATTTGTGGACGCCCCCTAATACTATCGAAGTGAACTCTTTATACTCATACTCACCCTAAAGTAGTATCACATAGTTTTGTTACACCTTATATAGTTAAGCATTATTATAAAAACAAAAATAAGTAACATAAACATGATCGACAATTTGTCGGCTACTTTGTAACCAATTAATCGGCTATTTAGCTAGTCCGCCAAAGTCATGATCGGCACATCTCTACTATATACTAATCACTGTCTGAGCTATTTTGTTTTGTTTCAACTGGAGTTTCCTGTTTGTAATGTCTATACTCAGGTTTCAGCTCCCACATGTTCTTGTGGGGATTTTTTAAGTTATAGTTGCACACCTCTTTCAATATCTCCTTTAGATATACAATAGGTTGTTTTGTTATCTGAAAATAAAATATGTCACAATCAGATTTAAGATGATGATATTAAATTCACAATATTGAAAAAGTGCACATACCTTTTGCAGATCTTTAATATTGTAATACTGATGTTTCTCAAATGCTGCAAACAACACATTAAGAACAGCTTCTTTATCATCACGAGCCTTTTTGCCTTCAGCCTTTTTACGTTCCTGGTATTCAATCTAGAATCAAAGTTAATTGTTTTTTATTATTATAATTAATAGTAAAATATAGTGGTAAACATTGACATAATATTATGTTCTCGTGATACTCACATTATGTTTGTGATCAGAAACTGGTTTGAAGTTTTGTACTATTCTGTCTAATTGTTGTACTTGTCTCTGCGGCATTGATGCCTTCCGAATGGATTCTGACTTTAACTTATAGTATATAGAATCAGCATAAGGTCTACATTCTAACCTTTGTACTATACGCCCCTCCATGTACAGTTTTTCTGACTCTGGTACTACTGAATCAGTATTTGTTGCTGTAAGAAAGATTTTGAGTTTTCAGGTGCCTTCATGCCTAATTAGGTTGATCATAACAATGATAAAATTGTACGCTTATGAAATACTTACGCACTACGTGTGAGAAAACTCCTAAAGACTGTCGAGTCACATTGGACACATCAAGTCTATGCTCTTTTGGTATGCTTTGCTCGCCGGGGTCGTTTAAACATAAAACTGCTTCTGACAAAGAAAGTTGCACTTGTGCTCGCTGTCCAGGAACCCGAGATATTTTTAATTTGCCTACTTCTATATTACCAGTTGCTTTTTCCCATTTGTTAGCTATGTACTTGGGTACTTTTACGAGCCATACTCCTCTTCCTGTATTTGACAAGTCAAGCTCTCTGTCTACGTGCGGCGTTGTGTTTGTAGAAGTCATATTATTATAGTAGAAAAATATGGTAAAACAAGTCACATAGATTGGAATTTACAATAATTATTTTAGCTGCAAAGCTGACAGTACAAAGAAAATAGTTTAAGCAAATTGTCATTGTCAAAGTCAATGTCAATTGTCAACTCAGTTGTTTTTTTTTTATTATTTCACTTCGGGTATAAAACCATGGCCAGTGTCGAGTACATTTTTATTAATTTACTCGACATTATTTGACGACCTCCGTGGCGCAGGTGAGCGCGTTGGTAGCTCAAGCCGGAGGTCGCGGGTCCGAGTCCCGCCGACGGAACAAAAAGTTTATAAAGTTCCTGGGTCGTGGATGTCTATTAAATATGTGTATGATATAATAAAAATCTTAAATATATGTATAGTATAAAAGTATTAAATATATTTCCGTTGTCTGGTACCTGTAACACAAGTCCTTCAGGTACTTACCACGGGACCAGACTGACGTGGTGTGAAGCGTCCATAGATATTATTATTATTATATTATTATTATTATTATAATTACCGTAAACTACTAGTCATTGGGCAGCTAAGGATTTTTTTTACAGAAAAAGCTATAAAACATTAAATACTTCGCATGAAATAGAAATAGATATTATATTTGTGTTCATAAATTATCTAACTTAAGATATTATGTAAACATAAAAATGGGATGGTTTTTCAATATATATTGATTTTTTTGTAAAAACTGAATGGTAGGTAAAACACAGTCATGGGACGGAATTACAGTAGTTGGGACACCCAAAACCAGTAGTTGGACAAGCAAAGTGTGATTGAAATTTGGTTAAAATTGGTACCTATTGGCTATTATACTTGTAGGAAACATTATAAATAGGTAATTGTTGTTTTCACATAATATATTTTTATTATTTATTGCAAAATAAGGAATATTGATTAAATATTTAACAAAAAATGACTTCAAAAAATTAAAATTCTTGCCAATATTACATAGTACTATTGTAACATATCCATACTAATATTATAACATTATAAATTAGGAGGAATTCTGGCCGACTGATGTGGTCTACCGAAGGTTCCACAGATTAATATAATATGTAGCAAGCACAGTAACGACTGACGATACATAGTGTGGCCGCTTCATTGCATTAATTCTCGCTATCGCCTAACGCCAAACGGCAATGTTAACGCCATTGAAAATTATCGCTTTAAATTGTGGCTATACCTACGGTTAACGTCCATTATCGCGATAATTAACGGCATTAGACGTTACTGTGGCCCCAGCATATCAAATTATACGTTTACGTATCATGCAGCATGCTGCATGCTGCATGCCGTACTCGGTATGCCGTTGGTAATTGGTATGCACCGTATGACTTATGAGTTGTAGAGTAGAATGTAGAGAAATGGACAACAAGCCAGCTTACCCTAAGAAAAAAAGAAGAAGTAGAATGTTTGTATATTCAATATTGTCATTTGTCAGTTGTTTGCAAAGTCAAAAGTGCTGTTTTCATCTTGCGACTTTTCGAATCGGAGGCGAGAAATAATATAGAAATCTGTTTATGAATTCCATTATTTTAAGGTTTTATTTATTGATATTAAAATGTGAGACTTACACCTAAAGACCGAGATAAGTAATAAAGTCGTGCTAGTCATATTATGCATATAAATCATGTTTGGATACAGCAAAGAAGCAGTAAGAGTTAAAGTCAAGGTTTGTATTGTGTAAATATCTAACAATTTTTATTATTATTGAAGGTAATAACTATTATATTAATTAATATTTCAGAAATGTGAAGGTAAACTACAACCGGAACTTCGCAAGTTTTCTGTTGATCCACAAATTACTTCATTAGAAGTATTGCAAAGTATTTTGATCAAGGCTTTTGATATCAAATCGGATTTCACTCTATCTTATAGAACCGTCGATGATTATGGACAGGAAGTTTATTTGCCGCTATTGTCTGATTGGGACTTGGACGCTGCTTTTCTCAAGTAAGTATAGCAAAATGGGAAACTAAAGTGAGTTTTAGAATATTTAAATTTGTTCTAAAACAATTTTAAAAATATATAAATAAGAAGTACTTATGACTTATGTTACAGTTTTTTGTCTTTTTTGTCTTGTATTGTGTATTTTTCTTTTAACTCTTACAGATCTCATAATATAGCACTAAACCAAAGAGTAGAACCATGTGTTCAGTTAAAAGTGGATATGAAGCCTTTTGCAGAGGCATCAGAGGACTGGGAACCACCTACTATAACAGAAACCCCAACTGTAAACCAAACCACCAGAGAACAACAAGTTGTCCATCAACCAACTACATCAGAAAAAGTAGAATCACAAACTGGTTTTCAAGGATTGATAATGAACCAGGTAGAAAGCAATTATTTTACTTACTTAAACATTATATTCCCTCAAGCCCCGTAAGGCCCATATGGGCCGCGACAACAAAAGATTTCCTGGAATTGGTGATCGAGGGATTATTTAAATAAAAAATTGTACCCTCCTTCCAAGGTAAAAACAAAGGTAATTCTTAAGAATGATCTAAATTACTTTAACAGCCCTCCAAATGAATGAATTTTATAAATTAAATTTAACCTGGAAGGTTATTCATGGAGATTATCCCATTCAAAGCAGATTCACAAACACTATGCAGTTTTTGTTCAATGCTTACTAGATTTTCTAAATAAAATAAAGATATAACAGTAAAAAACTTATATTATATTTGTTGTTATGAGCCTTCAAAGTCAGAACTAAAGTTTTTTCAATAAAATTTCTTAATATTTGTATACTCTAACGCTTTCGTTCCCAAGCGGTCGCACAAAAGATTTCCAAGAATCTGCGATCGAGGTGATATTTTGTTAAGTTATGCAATTTTTAATTAACTATCTGTCGGAAACCACTTTCATAGTTTATGAACATAACTATTAATTATATATCATACTGCATTAGCTAACATAACTATTGGACAAAGTCTACCGACAATACACAAACTAGCAGAGTGACGTCATAATGAATGTGCTGACATTTTGTATAGAGCCTTTTGGCAAAGTTTATTTTGTGTGACTTTCGAATAGTGATATCTTGAAGATTTTTTGAGATATCAGTCATTCTTCCACCTTTGTTTCTATTTATGAGAGTTCCTTTAATATATATATATAAAAGAAAGTCGTGTTAGTTATACTATTTATAACTCAAGAACAGCTTTACCGATATGGCTGAAAATTGGTGAGGAGGTAGCTTAGAGCCAGGAAAAGGACATAGGATACATTTTGTCCCGGAAAAATGTACGGTTACTGCACAATATACTTTTATGATTTGCGCGTAAACTATTCAATCGATTTTGATGAATTTTGGTATGGAGATACTTTGAGTCTCGGGAAAGGTCAAGGGATACTTTTGGTCCGGAAAATGTAATGTACCCGCACAATAAATTTTTATGATTTTCGCTTAAACTCTTCAATCTATTTTGATGAAATTTGGTATGGAGATACTTTGAGTCTTCGGAAAGGACAAGGGATACTTTGAGTCTCGGGAAATGTACGGTTCCCGCACAATAAACTTTTATGATTTTTCGCCTAAACCATTCAGTCTATTTTTATAAAATTTGGCATGGAGATACTTTGAGTCTCGGTAAAGGAATAGGGATACTTTTTGTCCCGGAAAATGTACGGTTCCTGCACAATAAACTTTTATGATTTTTGCTTAAACTATTTAATCTATTTTGATGAAATTTTAATCTATTATTTTCTTAATTATACCAATTCGAATTAAATAATCATCGTTAAGACAGGACAACGTCTGTCGGGTCAGCTAGTTACCAATAAGAAAAAACATAGGATACTAGCCTGTTATTTATGTTATGATGCAGCCTGCATATAACTCGGCCTAAATATTATTCTAGTTAAATAATTAATTGTCATTAAGCTTTGAATAAAAAAAACTAAGGAAGAGTAACTATGTCAAAAAATTTGTTCCACAAGTCTACAAAATGAGATCCTAATACATGCATACTTTTTGCATGTATTCGGATGTCAATTTTGTGTATTAATACTAATATAATAATTATAATTATATTAGATAATAATTATTGTCAATGGTTTTATTTCGTAATTTTAAGTGTTAGGTTAGTGTCTCGTTGCTATTGTCATATTTTAGTGTGCAAAAAGGAACCAAATTCAAAACGGTTGAAGTATAGGAGTTACATTTCCTTAGTTTTTATTAATACATCGATTGGGGATTCTTGGAAATGCTATTGTATTCTATAGTTGTCGAGATCACCGGTGCTCTTATGGGGCTTGAAGAAATAATCGTAGTAATTAAGGCCCCGTGTCAGATATCTGTGATATGGATTTTTTTAAGGTTGAAAAAACCTTTAACATGGTAACTCGAGCACTTAATTTGTATGAAGATCCAAACACTCCTCCTCGACCACCATTAAGCGATATTGAGTTCCGTGCTTTCCTTGATGCTGTTGGACAAATAAATAATACATCAAAGCTAAGAGAAGTTATTTACTGTGGAGGAATTGAACCAAGCTTACGGTGAGTATCAACATTTATTTATTACTAGAAGCTTAATACACAATAATGTTCAGTATACAAAACTATTTAAATTACTTGTGTAATGTTATCATTTAATACTCCCACAAAGTTCACAAATAACAATTTGTGAGAATGTTCTTTGTAAATATTTTATTGTGGTTTGTTATCATTTGACTTGCACAGTATATTTTGACAACCAATGATAATGAACAACAAAAAGAATTATAATATTATAGTGTACAAAAACGAAAAACAGATGTTGCCCAAAGGAAATTCAGCAATTAGCGAGAAAATACATAATAAACTTTTAATATAAATTAACAATTTCATTTACAATTACAGGAAAGTTGTATGGAAACATATTTTGAACGTATACCCAGATGGTATGACTGGTAAAGAAAGAATGGATTATATTAAAAAGAAAGCCAACGAATATTATGTGTTAAGAGCAAAGTGGAAGGACTGCATACAGAAAGGAAAGGTCTATATATCACATTATCCCAATCAATTAAAATCTCTTTTAAATATATTGATTGTTATGATAATATGATTATTCATCGGTTATAATAAATGAATAGCTCAAGAATAACGAGCATTCTTGTGTCCAATATTTTATTCTTATTTCGTTTCTCTGCTATCATATTTTTAGATTCATTGGTATTATAAACTATTTTTACAAAACTTAATGCAAGAAATTATTTTTAGGTTAATGCAGATTTGGCCTACGTTACAAGTATGGTACGCAAAGATGTGCTCCGAACTGACAGGCATCACAATTTCTATGCTGGAAGTGATGATAACCAGAACATAGCCTCACTTTTTAACATTCTTACAACGTGAGTTATTTGAGAAATTAATATAAATAACAATTAAGCTACAGTATAACTACTATTTTATAATGTTATTTAACTTTATATTCAAATATTCACTTGCTTTTAAAATAGTAATATCATTTGCAGATATGCCATATACCATCCAACAGTGAGCTACTGTCAAGGTATGTCGGACTTAGCCTCTCCGCTGCTCGTGACGATGGGTGACGAGGCGCACGCCTACATCTGTCTCTGCGCGCTGATGACGCGCCTCTACCCCAACTTTCTTCTTGACGGTGAAGCTATGACACAAAAATTTACGCATTTAACCGAATCCCTTCAGGTCTACGACCCCGATTTTTATAATTACCTCAAATCCCAGCAGGCAGACGACCTCCTATTCTGTTATAGATGGTTGCTCCTGGAGATGAAAAGAGAATTCGCTTTCGACGACGCTCTCCGAATGCTCGAAGTACTTTGGGCCTCCTTGCCCCAGAGAGCGCCTCCCGTTGAGCTCGTGCTAAAGGAGAAGGAATTCGACCCCGACGTCGGCGCCAGCGTCGACCCGCCTCCCCCGAGCCCCCTGATCAAAGCGCCCCGGGAAAACGCCTACACCAAAGTGTGCGCGATAAGGAGGCAGAGCTCGAGTTTCAGTATAGCTAACACGAAAGCGCCCAAGCTCGTCACGATCAAGCAGACCAACCACAGTTTAGACGAGAACACAGTCAGAAAAACGCTCAACAACGCGTCTCTTAAAAATGCGAAGGAATTTCAGAGCTTAGATGATGCTATGTTGAGACATCACAGGAGCGTAAAAGACGATAAATTAGAAAACCATAGGGACAAAGACGTTAAACCGAAGAGAAATATGACGAGTGTACCCGAAGATAGAAAAGTCGTCGAAAGTGAGGAGCCGGCTTCTACCGGTTGGTCGAGCACCGGCAACCTCACAAACGGGATGACGCACGCGGACAATGACGTGCCGCTCGGTAGTCAGATAAGACTTCTGAGGGACAAAATACAAGTTCACAATAGTAGGTTTTTCTCCTCCTTAGATAAATTGGACTCGTCCGGCGGCGATGGATACGCCCCAAAAGTTAGAATGATAAAAAACCTCAATGAATTTTTGAATTTTGCGACCGGTACCAAATCGAATATCAAACACGATAAATTGCAAAGAACTAACTCGGCCATAGAACACAACCGAACCGACGAGTGTCCCAAAATAACCGTCAACAAAACGTCGTACGACGAGAACGACCTCGTAGAACCGAAATACAAAACACCGCAACTGAAAAATATTATAAACAAAACTAGTCTAGAAATCAACGACGGCAGCAGTCCCGACGACTCGCAGGAGTACTACCCGATGACGACCTCCATGACCAGGGAGCTGAGACTGGAATTAGAACATTTGGACCGACAGGTGTTTGGAAACTCTTACGTGAACAGATGCAGCGTGACGTGCGATTCCCCCTCCGACTCCACCAGCACCGAGGAGAGACCACCGGACTGTAAAGCCAAACGGGACACACCGACCGACGCCTTGGAGCTAGAGCCGGAGGTGAAAGAAGTGGGACTGGTAAAAAAGTCCCCGCTACTCGAGACCATAAGATCGAACGCTAGAAGCGCCGAGGACATTTACCTCTGGGAAAATCCCCTGCATCGTAACACCCCCCCGACTCGAACCACCGCCAGCTGCCCGCAGACGCCGGACGAACAGGCGGAATTGGATTTTGACATCGACACCGGCGAAATATTCGAGGAGCATTCGGGAAAGAAATCGATAACTCCGATAAGACTGCTGAGAAAAAATTACTCTTTAGATACGACCGACGTATCTAAAGGTAACCGCCAATCGGAAACGCAGTCCAGCGATTCCGACTCCTCGGAGAAGGGGCCGGCGGGAGTCGAGAGCGATCGCAAAAGTGACCACAAGGACGAGAGCGGTTCCAAGTCCCACAAGTTTTTCTCGAACATGTCTCAGGAGCTAGAAAATGCGAAAAGAAACTGCGAATCCTTACTCAACGTAAAGCAACCGAATCTCCATAGTGTGGCTTCCACGATAAACAATTTTCAGAAGAAATATGAGGCACTCAAACCCCCTTCCCACAAAATTGCGAGTGTGTCTATGAGTAGCGACAATTCGTCTAGGAGTAATATCGGCAATCTTCCTGCGCCGACGGTTTTCGGGGGCGGCAATCCGTTTCTGATGTACTTATGTTTGACGGTATTGTTGCAGCACCGAGATTATATCATGCGCAATCGCATGGACTACAACGAGTTAGCTATGCACTTCGATAAGATGGTCAGGAAGCACAACGTGAACAGGGTCCTCAATCAGGCGCGGCAAATGTACGCTCTCTACTTGAAACAACAAGCTAATAAGACTGGAGATGTTAGTACTTAGGTCTACGTTAGAAATTAATAAGGAACTAAAATACAAGTATTTTTGCTCATACCACTTTATTTTATGAATAATAGAAGTAATGCAATGTTTAATAGATATCGAGTCAAAATCATGGACTTTATAAGGTTTGGTTAAATCGATTCAGTATATTTTGAGGCATGGGATCATCTACTTTAAGACCTATCTAGGCATAAAAATGATCAAGTAAAAATCGGGCATTGAGTTGAGAAAAAATATTTTTTAGTTTATAATTATTGACAATAACTTTCGTCCTTTATGTCTACTAATGTCTTCACAAGCAGATCATAATCAGTGGCGTAAATAGGTCGGTGCCACCGGTGCTCAGGCACAGGGCGTAGGCTCTGGGGGGCGCATGAAGGGCCAGACCAGACAGACTCGAATTTTTTCGAATTGCTCCTGATAAGTTCAAGAAAAAATAATCGGCCAAGTGCGAGTCGGACTCGCGCACGAATGGTTCCGTACCGCTATAGAGCGAAAGTAGGCAAAGATTGTGTTTTTTGTATGGGAGCCCCTCTTTAATATTTATATTATTTAAATTATTTTATTATTAATCCTTCGATCGGGCCTATTATTGTCGCGATGACCAGTGCTCGTACGGGGCTTGATGGGTTAATTATTAAAGTGCCTACCTGGTGAGTGAGTGGTGCCTTTATTGACTACGAGCAAAAAAGGCCAAAAAAATTACGTTTGTTGTATGGCAGCCCCCCTTAAATATTAACTTTATTTTATTTTTAGTATTTGTTGTTATATCGGCAACAGAAATACACAATCTGCGAAAATTTCATAAGTCTAGCTATAGCGGTTTTTGAGATACAGCCTGGAGACAGACGGACAGATATCGAAGTCTCAGTAATAGGGTCCCGTTTTTACCCTTTGGGTACGGAATCTTTAAAAATATCCACAGCCGAACATATTGTAACCTCCTCCTTTTTGGAAATCGGTTAAAAACAAGGGTGCAGTTATAGAAGCTCGCACAAGGCGCAAAAAAGGTTATTTACGGCACTGATCATAATATTCTCAAAATATGCTTAATTTATTTTACGATACCTTTATTTGAATAATTATGTTATTCTAATATGCATTGCAATAATTAATTTTCGGGTGAGCTTTTACGTGATGTTAAAATATGAGCCTTATAGTCCTTACTTAAGAGTAGAAATTTTTGCGATGCATATTATTCAAATATTAAATTAGCCCTTAAGTAAAGGCCTGTAAAAGTAAATTAATTATATTGTAAATTAATCTATTCAAAAGTCAAATTCAATGTGATTTGTTTTAACGCGCAAAAAGAAATATTTTAAGCAAGTTGCTTATTGCGGTTTGTACTCGTACCTTACTCTCATGGAGGCACTTCACATGGCTATTTGTATTTGCGTATTTGATGTATTCGCCAAACAATCAGCATGTGTAGACGGTATGTTTAACAAATATAAAATATTGGCCTTATTTGCCTATTTGACAAATATGACCAATACCAAATACACGTATCCATACCTTTGTCGGTTTTTGACGCACATCAAAAGAGTCAAATAGGCAAGTAAAGAAAATCAAGTAAAAGTTTGGTATTTGACGTCCGTGTGTGGAGGGCCGTATTTGCCTTTACTTGCTTGTTTGTGTACTTATTTGTCAATAATTTTTCCAAATACAACAAATAGCCAATAGCAAATACAAATAGCCATGTGAAGTGCCTCCATAAAGCCTTGAAATTGTGATATTATTTTTAATTTGTCTATGTTATATCGTACCTATGCGCATTTTATTTATGTCCTTTTAAGTTAGACATTTACTTATTTAGAAGTGGTTTTTATAAAGTTTGTCGACGATTATTTTTCTTTGAAATACCTTTGTAATAAATTTGTTACTCTATGGTTAAAACAAAATATAATATCTTATGCATTTCTGAAAACATTCCAATTTTAAGACAGTATCTTGGGCTTACAATTTACATTTACCAAAGTTGTAAGAATACAATAAGTATTATAATGAATTGTATCATGTAATCATTACTTTCCTAAGGGCCTGACCACTTCCTGATAAAGTAACGGATAGGCTATCCACAACTTTTTTGACAGATTCTCCATACTTTATCTGTTAAGTGGTGGATAGCTTATCCAGCACTTATCAGGAAGTGGTGAAACAGGCCCTAAATAATTCTTCTGAAATGTAAATAAATCATTCTTAATCCTATTTTTTTTCAATTATGTATATCCAAAGTGCAAACACAAATCGTGATTTCTTTTCAGTCTCCCAAAAATAAACGTAACATCCTAGGAAAGCCTTGATGAATGTCCACAAACACAGTTAACTTTAAGGCGTCGATCCACCGCGGCGCACGCTGTGCACGGCCACGCGGTGCACGAATTTATTTCTTTGACTACGTGGGTCAACGTTTCCACTGCAGCACACGCTAAACAAATACGTTACGCACGACTATGTACATTGTACACAATTCTTAGCTTCCGTGTATCCCGTGCACAGCATGCATAGCGTAGCTAGCGTTGAGCTACGTGTGCACCATATTCGAGCAAGCTACGTGAGTCAATTCGTACGTAGCGTGTCCGTGGGATGCAGTGGACACAGTCACATATATTTTCTTGCAAAGCGAAGCTTGACGCACGTGCGTAGTCTCTCCGTGCGCTGCCGTGGAATCGCGCCTTTAATCTAATTATGTATATCTAGTAACTAGGTATTTTTATTTACCTATCGCTACAATATCAACTAAAGATACAATTCCGTGCATCGCGACAGTCGTAAGCCGCGCGCGGCTGACGACTGTCGTCGGCCGCTCGCGACAATAGTCATTGTATGAAAATGTATGGCACCGCTTCCGAGGTCCGCGACAGACGCGCGCGGCCGACGACAGTCGTAGGCCCCGCGCGGCCGTCAAGACACGTATGAAATTCAAAACACGGCCGCGCGCGTCTGTCGCGGGCCTCGGAAGCGGTGCCATACATTTTCATACAATGACTTGTCGCGAGCGGCCGACGACAGTCGTCGGCCGCGCGCGGCTTACGACTGTCGCGATGCACTGAATAATCGTACCTTTAATCTATAAAAGGCATCGCTTGTTTGACTTTGGTTGCTGTGCGCTTGTGTAAACTTGTTACCTACTCATAACTTTATTTCTATCAAAAGGACACAAATGATGTCAAATAAAAAACCATGTGATAATTACTTAGATAATTTTATTCCGAAATCATTAAAACCACAAAAACTTAACAGTATCCATAATATCACATTGCCGACTGGGGGATCGCGAAGAATATTACATTAAAGCTACTAGTATTAGATCACTACTCAAGTTTAGTGAGCTAAATAATTTATTCATAGTGTCATAAATTAATATTGGAAGCATATCTAAACCAGTATTTATTTTCTTCTATTACCACCAGCACCAGACAGGATCATGGCTATGCGCATAAAGATGTTGAGGACGTCCAAATAAACTGAGATGGCTCTGTAAAACGGAATAGACAAACATTTTAATATACATCTTAAAAAATGGGATTTCCAAAAGCTAAACGAAGTCTTTAAGTATAGTTTATACTTTATACACATTACACAGCCAACACTGGCTGCCAATAAGACTGGCAGCCAGTGTTGGCTTGGTATATGAATATGCCACGAAGTTGAAGAACGTTTGACTTTAAAATTTATACAACTTTATAGAGAGCACGAACGATTATCCTACTTAATCGTTGTGATCCATAAAAAATAAACAAAATATGCGCGCTTCGGCACGAGTCCTGCACAAATTGATCGAGATCAATTCGTGTAGGATCAACTCAAAAGGATCTTCTAATCTTAGTTGTTTCAGCAACAAGGCTCTAGTTATAGGCCTATCGCTTATTATTTTTTTCCAAAGTAGTTTTCTTTTTTCTAATATTATTGCAATGAACTCTTCTCATAATAGTGCAGAGATTTTCCTTAAATATTCCTTTTCCAACAAACTTTGCCGCAAAATTATTTTTTAATTGCAAACTTGTGGACACCCGAAGAAAAATTCGTGAATGCGATGGCCTCGTCTAAACAGCAGGGGCCAGGCCAATGCTGGCTTCTGCAAGACTGGCGCCAAGGCTCTGTGTAATGTAAAATATACTTTTATAGATCGACACACTTTGCGATTTGACAACTACTTTTGTACTTATTGTAATCAGTTTAAATCATAGTTTCTCAACCTTATTTTGCTCACCGCCCACTTTGAGAATATGTTTTTTTCTAGAGCCCCCCATCTTAATTTTATTTACCATCTGTCGTGAATTTAAAATAGCTATTGCCACGTATATTTAAACTTAAGATATTATATTATAGTCGTAAGATAGGAAAATTCTATTTTTGAGTTTAAAAAAAGAATGAAAGAAGAATGTTTCAATGGGAGCAATTAAAACGCATGCTTAGTTATATTGAGGAATAATTTTTTTGACATTCAAAAGACATGAATTTATGACATAACTAATGAGAAGGTTGAATTTTTCTATCTTTTGGAAATTAAAATTTATATAATCTTAATCTCTGTACTTTAACCTCGATTGAATTACTTTTTATTTAATAGTTTTTAGTAATGATGATTTTAATCCATTGCTCGTCCTGCCAAATACGCGCACACGTGATAAAAATGGTTACAATACCTACAATAACAAAAATTAAACGATATTATTTTTATTATACTTTAGTACGTGATTAGCGTGTATTTTTTTGCCTTTTTAGACTATATTTTTTAATCTACCCATGCCCCCTCTGCGCCATCTCAATGCCCCCTACTGCCCCCTAATTTTCTCTGGGTCGTCTACTGCCCCCCAGAAAGTCTCAAACGCCCACAAGGGGGCGTTATCGCCCACGTTGAGAACCTATGGTTTAAATACTAATTTTTTTTTGTTCAATAATGTATAATACTGTATACGGGTGAGGCCGCCAATTTTTGCTGATTAATTGGTAATATTTTTTCTCCGCCCTTGGTATTTTAAAAATTATTGTTTTTATCTTATGTTCGAAAACTGATTCTAGCGAAGAAAATAAAGCAGTCAAGAATGCATTACAATTATTTCGATTCAAATCATATAGTTGCGGAGGGGAAGAGGGGATTTCGGGAGTAGCTCGAGCGTGTCAGATTAAGCTTGCATAGGCTCCCGACATGTGTCTAGTTATCATGGTATAGAAATCAGATTTCCCACGTGATGGATAAAAAAATTTTTTTTTTTGAATATTGAAATGTCGTCGGATCTGTCAGATTAAGATAGGGGATGTTTAGTATACCCCAAAGAAGCTTCCATATAAAGCACTGACGATTCAAAGGTTAGGTAAGCGGTAAGCCTGTACATTATAAAATATAATTAATACATATATAAAATTAATACATTTTATAAATATAAAAAAATAAAGCTTCATATTTTCTTAACTAAGCTTCGCAGATATTTTATTTTGCTCTAAACTAAATGATTTAGTCCTTGTTGTCTAAAATATGTACAAAACCTACTAGGTCTCCATGACGCTCGAGTGACTACAAAAATAGCACCCTCCCCTCCTCTACTATCTAAAATATATTTACAATTAAACATAAAAAAAAGTCTTCTTTTTTTATGTTTAATTGTAAATATATTTTTAGATAGTAGAGGAGGGGAGGGTGCTATTTTTGTATCAAGCAATTGCCACCTCCCTATTTTAAGCTACTGTCTTAGTAGCTTAAAATAGGGAGGTGGCAATGCTGAGTTTTTACGTACTTTTCAGTTCACATTTGAACCTCAGACGGGCTGTGTACACAGTGTTTTCAAAGGAAATGTTTTTGTGACACAAATGTAAGTATTACTGTTTCACATAAAACTATCAATGCATCATGTGAGTAGTCAAAAGGGCCATGTTTCTGACTATAATACAAACCACATTGTGTATTATTTACAGAGGTCAGTTTGATTTTCTCAACTCTATGGTAGCGTAGAAATAAAAATTCGCTACCATTTTAGTTTGTACAGTAGCGTAAACACTTTTTCTTGTAGTAGAAGTATCTACGCTACCAACGCAATAATTCAGAGCCAAATCAGCAAAAATTGGCGGCCTCACCCATACAATAATAATTACAAGAAATCTTGCCGCAAAAACCACAATGAGTTCATCTGGACATAACAATGGAAATAACATGACAAATTAAAATTACTATTTAAACAATACTCACGAGTTGATCGGGTCGTAAGGTTGGAATCCATACATTGGGTGGGTTTCTGCCCTCTTTATAATTGCTTGGGTGTCATACAGTAAAAACCCACCAAACACTATCAGACCACCATACAAACTAAGAGAGTATAAACCTGAAAAATTAAAATATTATGTATTATTATAATTAACTAACAAGTGTTTCATAGAAAGGAACCAAGATGTTTTTAGTGGAACCAAAAAATTATTATGGATGTGCTTAAAAATTATGACTTTATAGAATTAAACCTAAGAGGTTGGCATCAACATTTATACTACTTGGGTCTCTGTAAAAAAGAGTTTTCTTTACATACCTGCACCGAGAGCAGATGTAGGAGGCAAAAACATTCCAGCGAGTGACGCCGCGAACACGGCACCGAGACCCATGGCCAGTGGAGCCCGCATGTTCAGGAACTCACCAGATGGGGCACAAACCGCTATTGTGCTCAGTCCACCTACAACTCCTGCGGTGTACCTGGAAATTAATACAATTACCTTTAATCCATAATATTATAATCATCATTGAAATATTATAAGTTTTGAGTGTTCTTGGAATAATTAAGAAATACATATTATGAGATATAACGGAAAGTCATTATATTCAGTACATAATTAATTAAATGACTAATATAAAAAATTCAAAATATTTACCATGCTGCCCGCATCAGAATTGGACCCCCAAGGAAGCAGATGGGGGCAATGACGGCTCCCATGATACCGGTGTGCACCATCCAAGCAAGCTGCTTTCCTCCGAAGCCTGGCTTATATTCCATACCACGGACTACCATTCCAGATCCAATCATTAATGCCATTGTTGCAATGATGGACTAAAAATAACAAATAAATATAAAATAAAATAAATATAAATAGCCTTTATTTTCTACTACAGTTTTACAAGCATGGTTTATGAACCACATGGTTTGTTAACAATAATTATTTTTAATTTTAAGTAGTAGTCGCTTCTACGGTGTAGGCCTCTCCTTAATTCTTCCAGCAGTTTCTATCCTGTGTCATCCTCATCCAACAAATAAATATAATAAATAAAAAATAGTAAGTTTCCTTATAATATGTTATATCTAAAATGTTAGTAATGTGTGTATTTAGGTAGTATCAAAGAAATTGATTGACAGGCAGATTGCAGACATATACTAATGGGGTAGGTAGGTGGGGTAGGCCGCATGGCTACGAAAATAGCTGAAGTTTAATTTACTTCATAAACTACGTACAATGTACATATTGTACTAGAGTACTAAATCTAAGCGATTCGTGTATCACGGGTTTTGTTCGGCCATTTCTGTATCCATTCGGCCTGCCCTGCCCCGGGGCAGTTCTAGATGCCGAAAACTAATAATTGTGTTGGGTTTTGTCCAGAAAATACATCAAAATTAATTTTGGGTAAAAAACAACATACAATTGACATAACCCAATAAAGTTAGGTTTGCCATCTGTCTAGGATAAATCAATTTCTGTAGTTGTACAAAACTTACCATCCATCCATTCCTAGCAACTAGGTTAAGAAGAGCTGGAGTCCTAAAAACAGTGATAGCGCTGCCCGCAGTCAACACAAGTGAACCAGCAATGTATCCATATGTGGCTTTAATGCGGTCCTTTACATGTTGTGGCCATAGACTGAAATTATACATAATAATCTGAATAACTAAATGCTCATCTATATATATATATATATATATATATATATATATATATATATATATATATATATATATATATATATATATATATATATATATATATATATATATATATATATATATATATATATATATATATATATATAACTCAAAGGTGACTGACTGACATGGTGATCTATCAACGCACAGCCCAAACCTCTGGACGGATCGGGCTGAAATTTGGCATGCAGGTAGATGTTATGACGTAGGCATCCGCTAAGAAATGATTTTGATAAATTCCAACCCCAAGGGGTTAAAAAAAGGAAAGTTTGTATATAAAATACTTCTTAACGCAAGCAAAGCCATGGGCAAAAGCTCATTATATAATAATTTTATTATAATTACTACTGAAAGTTCATTCTGCTTGTACTTCCCATACAGATATTTATTTATTTATTTTTATTTGGAACAACAACAGCCATCATTCTTAAATCACTAACACTTGTATAGCTCATACATATTATTTTGTAAACTATTACATAAGCATACATTTTAGGCATTTAAAGCTATACTAATAATACGAAATAGGGCCAATAACAGTTGTTCACCTAGGTATTACAAACTTACATAGATAATATTAAAATCTTAATATTACAAACTTATGTAAGAAAATAAGCTAAGTAGTTGAGTTAGGTTACGTTTATTACATACTAGAGTGAGTGGCTTAAAAAGTGAACATAATATTACAAGCTTATATAGGTAATATTACAATCTGAATAGTACAAATAAATATAAATAAGTTACATTATTTAACCTACTGAAATTGAGTGACTAATAAGTTACCTTTACAATAGAGATTCATTCTTATATCACTTACACTTGTATAGCTTAAATACATATTATTTCTTACATAAGCTTAATACATTTTATGCATTAAAAGCTATACTAACAATAGGAAATAGGGCCAATAATAGTTTTTTTTTTTTCCGAAAGGGTCTAAGCTACTGGTCTGGTTAAGACCGTGGTAGTTTAATCGTGGCTATAACTAGTCTGTTGCTAGTTGGTTTGGAGATAAACAATGAGGGGGCCTGGCCCCCTCCCCTAAAGTCACACGTGTGACATTCTAATCAGGCAATATTGGGGAGAGCTACGAAAATAAGCTATTTTCATCTGACGTGGGGAAACGGGTCCCCCCTGCTCTTAAGGGGTCCGACCCCTTACTCACTCTCTGACGAGTGAGGCTGCTCGCGCGCGGTAGCACAAACTAGCTGCGTACGAGTTATCGCGGTAGATGAACTCAAGTTATTAATGTTATTGCATAAAAGAGGGCCGTCCCTCTCCCCTTCCGAGTCCGGTTGGGGTGACATACGCGTGTATGTTCTAATGTCAAAGTAATTGGTAGAGCTCTCTACGACAATGTCGCGGTCGCGGTCATGATTTAGGTGTGTTTCTATGCTATCCGCATGCGAACTCAACCCCGGGATCAAGCTCGGCACCGGATTTCGGTCGGTCTGTCTGTTTGTCGTTCGGGTCGTGTTAAGTCCTCGGGGAAGGCGCCGGCGTCGTCCCCGGTGCAGTACTAACCACGCGGGTGAGTGTGATTTGTGTTTACGTAACTGTACACAGTACGTTACGTATTCTGTGATGGGGTCTACAGGGTCGGCTAAGACATGCTTAGGCCGCCTGAAGGGGTATCGGAATGTCCGTGCGTCATGTTCGTAGTCCACAGCCTTACGAATGAGCGGATTGGGATGTACTTTGCCTTTCTCAAAGAATCTCTCCGAGAGTTCTTTGATATAGGCTTTGATAGTGATAAGCTCGCAGTCTCTATGCAAGTCGATGTTTCGCATGTAACGGGGCGCACCTGTTGCCATGCGCAAAAAACGGTTTTGAATTCGTTGCAATTGGTTCATCTGATTGTCACTTATGTGTGCGAAAGAGACGCACGCATAAGTGAGTATCGTTCTTATACATGTTTTGTATAAGGTGAGCTTATGTCTTAAGGACATTTTGCTACTCGCGTTGAGTAAAGGATATAATTTGTATAATACAAATTTCGCTTTACGTACGGTATTCGATATATGGTTCGTGAATGACATCGACTTGTTTAGTACTACTCCTAAGTATTTGACAGCCGTGACTTCGGGAATTAATTTTCCGTGCAGACTAATAGGTTGCATTTTCTTACGTTTTAGTCCGTTAAATAATATAGCGTGACTTTTGTCGGGGTTTAGTTCGATTCTCCATTTAGCGAACCATTTACCGAGTTCAGTAACTGCTTCTTGGAGTTTTTTGGACGCGAAAGCTATTTGGCGATGAGCAAAGAAAAGGGCCGTGTCGTCTGCGAATAGCGCTTTTTGAGGGTGGGTGTACGGACGTGTAGAGATTGTAGAGGGTCGGGGAGAGAACCGAGCCCTGCGGTACTCCAGCCTCTAGATCTCTAAGTGAAGATAGAATGCCTTCGACTCTAAAACGAAATTTACGGTTTTTCAGGTAGTTACTTATTATTATAACAAGACTATCGGGAATGCCGAGTTTAAAAAGTTTATAAATTAGCCCATTGTGCCAAATTTTGTCGAATGCTTTTGCGACATCAAAGAAAACAGCGCAAGTCGGTCTCCTATTGTTCTTTTGTTCTAATATGTACTCCGTTAGGCGGTGTACCTGAGCGGGACAGCTGTGGAATTCGCGGAATGCGAATTGTTCGTCAGGTAAGAGTTTTTTATCAACTATGACGTCTTTTAGGCGTCTTAGTATAACTCTTTCATAAATTTTACCGAGGCAACTAATTAAACTAATTGGTCTGTAACTACTTGGTTCCGTCCGGAGTTTACCCGGTTTGTGGATACCTATTATTATAGCTACTTTCCAAATATCTGGGAATGAACATCCTAGTAAAAGGGCGTTAAAGATGTTCACGAGTAATTCAATTATAGTGGCAGGTAGTAATTTAAGAGTTTTATTTGAGATACCGTCCAGGCCTGGGGCCTTTCTGGAATTCAAATCTTTAATAATATCTTTGATTTCCTCCGCATCCACCTGCCTGAGGGGCTCTGATGGTGGGGCCATGAGTCGGCTTTCTACCTCGGTATTGACTAGATTAGCATGATCAGGGTCGGTCAGGAGAGTACTAGGTCGGCACTGATTTTCTATGGTGTCGGCCAAGCATTCGGCTTTGTCGATATCCTCCAGTGCAGGAGGACGATTTGGTCTGTTTAGTGGAGGCATGTCGCTCTCCGTATCTTTTTTTTGAGGGACTTCGCGAGCGGCCAGTAGGCCGTGTGAGACGGTTCGAGTTCGCTAAGAAGTCGATCCCACCTCTCGGCTTTGTGTTGTTTGATTTTATATTTAACTTCCCTCTCGTAGTGACGGAGGGCCCTCCTCCAGTCTTCCGATGGGTAGCGATCGTATGTGCGTTTAGCCGCGTTACGGAGTCTGATGGACTCTTTTATATCATCTGGGAGAGGCCAGCGATTCTCATGAATCGCTGGCATTTCCCTAGAAGATTTTTCGATGTTCTCTACCAGATGATCAGTCAAGTGGAGAGAGGCCTCAAGCGCCACTTTAGAGTTTTCTATGAAATCGGGAATGAGATCGAGGTGACTCGATTGAAGGTTTTCTAGGTTATCTGCTAGTAATTTATAATCAATTATCTTTTTAGTACTAGCAGCGAGTTGGTTAGAATTGCCAAGCGCAATTTTAACTGGTCTGTGGTCTGAGTTAAGCTCGTGGATTGTTTCCAAAGAGATGTTGAGGTTAATGTTTTTAACTAACGCAATATCAATAACACTAGGGTTATGAATAAGGTTGTTACTACGGCTAGCAGTGTCGTAGCGAGTGGGGTCGTTAGGGGCTAAAATTGCAAAGTTTAAGGAGTCGCTTAAGGTGGTTAATCTAATGCCATTCGTATTAGAGATGACATTGCCCCACTCTGAGTGTTTGCAGTTTAGGTCGCCGGCAATGATGACGGCGTTGCCTAAATTAAATAGCGATCTTAATTCGCTAGAAGTTATGGGCATTTTGCTGGCTAAATAGGCAGATACAATTATGATAGGTTGGTGGTCTGTCATGCTAATGTGACAAATAGAAGTTTCTAAATTAGTTAGGGATGGGGGTTCTAGGGGAACACAGTGCAATGATTTTTTGTAATAAATCATTGTGCCTCCGAGTTGGGATCGGGTTCTGTCATTTCTAACTATTTTATAGTTAGCTATTTTTGGGCTTTTTCTACTAGGCTTAAGGAACGTCTCCTGCATTAGTAAAATATCGACATTGTGGTTTATGACGAATTCGCGGATTTCGTCTATATTATTATGTATGCCGTTTGTATTAAACGTAACTACCTGTAGGGAGCGCGGTTTTATTCTTCCGGTTAAATCCATTAGTTAAACGATAGTGATAAATTGAGAGAATTGATCCTGCGGATCAAGTCGTTGTAAGTCGACAGACAGGCGGATAATTGTGAAAAAGTCCTAGCCGTCCGTAGTCCGTAGGAGAATTCGGCTACCTCTGTCGGGTTTATGAGGCTTAGGAAATCGGTCACGTAGCCCAGGTCGTCTCCGTAATTGGAGGTTATATTCGCGGGGGGAGTGGGCTTTTTCGCGGGGGGCGCGGGTTTTGCCACGGGTGTTGCGGGCTTTGTCGCTGGGGGCGCGGGTTTTGTCGCGGAGGGCGCGGGTTTTTGCGCGGCGGTGGGCTGGGCCCTGTTGGGGAGCACGGGGAAGTTATTAGGGGCACTAGTGCTGTTCACCCAAGGTGATTTAGTGGGAAGCGGAGCAGGGATAAATCTCTGCTTTGTTTTTTCCTTATTGTTTCTCTTTGTTTGAGGCGCAATTCGTCTCTTTACTTTGGGTGCTTTTACACACCCTCTGTAATTAGCCGGATGGCCTTGTGTTTTGCATAGCACACAGCTGGGGGGTTCGGACTCCTCAGCTGGTGTTTTGCGTGGGCAGTCAGAGGTGCCGTGGTCTCCTAGGCACTTGACGCAACGCGGTCGGGCTTGGCAGTTTCGCGCGGAGTGCCCGTAAAGTTGGCACCTGTGGCATTGGCCAGGAGTGCCTCTTTTACGGGGGGGTTCCACGCGTATGCCGGTTATATTACATACGGCGCGTATGTTAAAAATTTCTTTACCCTCGGGGGTAAGGGGGAGGATCACTAGTACCATGTTGTACACGTGTTTTTTGACGGGGTGGTACATCCTGTGTACCTCGGTCGCGGGGTAGCCTTGGGCTATTAGGTCTTCAAGTACATCCCTTTCGGAGATGAACTTGTCGACACCTACTATGACGACGCGGAGGACACGTTCGTCCTCTAAGGCATAGGTGTGGTAACCTATGTTTTTTCCGCGGAGGAACGCAGTTAGAAGGCGATGGTCCTGAGGCGTTTGGACCTGGACCTTTATCCCGATCGGAGTTGTGGTAGCCGACGAGTAACGGAGCTTTTTCTCATTTATCGCGGCCGAAATGATGTTCCATTTTTCCTTCTCCTGTACTATGACAGGAGGAGGCATTTTGGGAGCGGGTTCCGTCTCGGAAGCCAGAGGGGCCTGAGACGGGACTATTTGCGAGGCCTGCGAGGCCTGGGATGCCTGAGGGGCGATCGGGGGGCGAGCGGGGGACGCGGCAGTACTAGTCTGCACGGGCATCGCGGGTAGCTCGGGCCTAGGGGCCGGTTTAGTCTTTCTAGACTTTGGTTTCCCGGCCTGTTTAGTCGGGGAGGACGAGACTGGAGAGGAAGAGCCTTCGGCGCGCTTCCTCTTCTTTGTCTTTTTACTGACGACCGTGGTGAAGTCGCCTTCACCAGGGTCAGTCTCTTGCTCCGAGCAAGACATCTCAGAAGGAGACGAGTATGTGAGTCGGGGGACCACGGTCTCTACAGGAGTCACGGCGGTGTCACAGTCGGAAGACGCGGGGGAAACAGCATCGTGATTTCTCACGAAGTTGTCCCACCTTTTCGTGGCGTCGGGGTACTCTACTTTTAAGAAAGATAAAAATTTATCAATCATGTCGGCCATGATGTCGGTCGGTCAGTCTGCTCTTAATGGAGAATTTTTCGAGAGGGTACAACCCCGCCCGGCGACCGGGAGGGGAGGTGTGTAAAGAGGTACAAACCTCGTGTAGTGTACCTATTTTTCGTGTCGCCGTACTTACGATGTGTTCCAAGCGGTCGGGAAACACACACAAACACTCACAACACTAGCACTCGGGCGCTGGCGAGCAAGGCGCGGCGCGACCTACGGCGGCAAGCGCGGGCGAGGGCCCGCACTCGGGCGAGGCGAAACAAGCGCCGGCGCCAATAACAGTATGTTCACCTATTACAAACTTATATAGATAGTATAAAAATCTCAACATTATTACAAACTTATGTAAGAAAATAGGTTAAGTAGTTGAGTTAGGTTATGTTTATTACATACTACAGTGAGTGACTTAAAAAGTAAAGATATTACAAGCTTATATAGGTAATATTACAATCTGAATAGTACAAATTTATATGCTTGTAAGGTACTCGTTTAATACTTACGTAATGGGTCCAGAAATGAAATACAGGGTACGGAACCACTTAGTTTATTCACTATTTACACTTTATGTTTATGTACATACATTCACACTAATTGTCTAGAATTAAAAGTCTGAATTGAGTGACTAATAGAAACAAGTTTCTATTGGTAAGTATAAGTTACCAATTTAGCCCGGTCTAATTAGACGCAAAAAAATCGTAACCTCGGAATAATTCGCATAGAGCTGAAAATTGGTAGAGACGTTAAATACACCATTACAAATAAAACCTCAAAAGTCCCCGGCGATCCTCCTTGTGCAAAATTTTTTATTCAAGGTCAAAGGTATGAAAATGAGGTTTTCCTGGTTTTTTTTCCAAACTGTACATTTTATCACAAAAATAGGTAGGGCAAGAGTGTAGATCATAGAATTCTCTACAAAAAATATTCAGACACTTTTTTCATACGACTTAACATTCCTTATATATGGTGGGCTTAAACTTTGGGAAAATCGTATCTAATACTTATATTATAAACTTTGAATTGAAAAAATAGTTTTTTATTGGATAGTCTTATTTATCGAGGAAGACTTGAGCTATATAACATCACGTTGGCACCAATAAGAGTAAAGAAACAGAGGAAAATGGGGGAAAACGGGGAAAATTATTTGAAAGAGCTTATCTCACAAATGGCTGAAGCATTTTTTATGTTATTTGGCACAGATATAAAGTATACCACAAGGAAGGACATAGGCTATTTTGTTTCTCGGGAAAATGTACGGTTTCCGTGAAATACATAATTAACAGGGCGGAGCGGAACTTCTTGTACTACAGCAAACGAGGGCTGTTCACAGCCAAACATACTTCTGTGTGACTTATTACTGTTACCAAATCTAAACTTTTCGAGTAGTGAAGAGCAACAGTACGCTTGCAAGTCACTCAGAAGTATGTCAGGCCGAGAACATTTCAATTTTTGCAAACAACTTTAGTATGTAGTACTAGATGTTAAGCGTGGCTCCGCCCGGCCGCGTTGATTATAAATTTCACGCAAACCGTAAATTTTCCTGAACAACAAAATAGCCTATGTCCTTCCACGTGGCCTATTCTATACCTGTGCCAAATAACATAAAAATTGCTTCAGCCATTTGTGAGATAAGCTCCTTCAAATAATTTTCCCCGTTCTTCCCCATTTTCCTCTGTTTCTTTGCTCCTATTGGTGGCAAGGTGATGTTATATAGCTCAAGTCTTCCTCGATAAATAAGACTATCCAACAAAAAACGAAATCTTCAATTCAAAGCAGTAGTTCCACAAATTCTTTAGCTTTATAATATAAGCATATATATGATTTTCCCAAACTTTAAGCCCGCCATTTATAAGGAATGGTAAGTCGTATGAAAAAAGTGTTTGAATATTTTTTGTAGAGAATTCTATTATCTGCACTCTTGCCCTACCTGTTTTTGTGATAAAGTTTACAGTTTGGAAAAAAAAAACAGGAAAAACCTCATTTTCATACCTTTGACCTTGAATAAAATTTTTTGCACAAGGATCGCCGGGGACTTTTGAGGTTTTATTTATAATGGTATATTTAACGTCTCTACCAATTTTCAGCTCTATGCGAATTATACCGAGGTTGAATGTTTAATTTTCCTGGAGTAATTACAATATAGAGATACAAGAAGACAATAATTACAAGGCAGCTACGAATTACAATTTTTGAATTGGATGTTAAAGAGAGATTCATATCATCCATACGATAGATAAGTGTGCAAATAAAGAAGATAATAGCATAATCAAGGACTTATAAACTTTATATGATATGTAAAGTGTACTAGTGACAGAGTGACCCCCTAGCCCTACGACATAGTCTTGGGATCAGTACATAATGACTGCTAGGATAGATAGGGTAGATATTATATAAGTTTGGCACCATAGTGTTAAGAATGACTCATCAAAACATTTCCTATGATTATCGTAAACCAGATAAGCAAACAGTAAACACAAACAATATTCAATCTGTCTGCTACCATGAAGTAGTTCCAACTATAATCTTAAACGACTATTAACTACAAAATATTAATATTTATACATACTGTGCTTCTTGCAATGTGCCGGGTTTCACTCCCGACCCGTAGTAGCAAAGGGCTACTAAGCCCACAGCAGATGCTCCTGCCAATGCACCTTTTCCCAAACTGAATGCTGAAATTTAGATAATATATTAATAAGATAAGAGAAATTAAAATTATTTAAAATTGAATAATAGATTATAAAAGCATATATATTATAATGTTACCATTAGGACCAGCTGGGGCCATAAGTTTTTCCCATAGTGTTGGTTGAGTTCTTGTAGCCACTCTAGAGCGAGGTTCACGGGCGTAGTTTCGTACCACATAGTTTTTAGGCACGAATCTTTGTGGAACGGGGGTCTTGAGAGTGTGTGTAACATTTAACGCCGAACGGACGACGCACATTCGAGACAACATGATGCAATCTGTAAAATCATATTGCATAATTATTAATTTTACTTTAACTGAATTGCATTATACTAAAGAAAAATATCCATCATGAGTAACTTATAAAGAAAACACATAAATTATGTAAAATGTAAGTAATGTAAATACTTTTTCATTTGGAAATTGGATTTGAGAATTTCTTACCTGTGATATAGCTTTAACTTCAAATCCAAAATGTAAAACTTTCTCTGGTTTTGTTTCGGAAACTGTTAAGGTTCGTTGAGTCTTCTAATTTTGTATAATTTTAGTGATTTAAGATTAAATTTCTTGAATTTTCGAGTTGTATGATTGCGAATTGCGATTTTCTAGAAAATCAGCTGACAGCTGACTGACACTGACAGAGACGTCTGACAGTTCGGCTTTCACTCTCTCTTCTTCTTCTTTCTAGTCATGGGACCGCAGACTAATTTGCTAAATATACAGTTGTAGCCAGGGCTTCAAATAACGTTATTTTTTCATAACGTTACTGCTTCAAGGGCATAGATAACGTTATGAAAATTTACCCGATATTCATGAAGCTCCAAGCGGCCACATCCGGCCGCGATAACAATGAAAAAGCTATTGTGTCTCGTTTTGCCACGACTGATGGGTTAAAAATAACGTTAAAATTGACATTAATAACGGTTAATGTTATAACGTTATATAGGATTTATAACGGTAAATATATGTTCTTTGATAACGTTATAGTCCGCCAAGAAAGTCATGACAGGCGGGAAAATTTTCTAAACGTAATCACGCTTTTATGGTGTATTTTTTTCTTTGTATTTTCATAGAGAACGCTTATTACATTTTAAATATTGTCACCTTGCACATTTTTATCTCGAATTAATAAAGTTCTCATATTTTTTATTTCATTTGAAAAATTTCCCGCCTGTCATGACGTTATCAAAGAACATATATTTACCGTTATAAATCCCATATTTAACGTTATAACATTAACCGTTATTAATATCAATTTTTAACGTTATTTTTAATATCGGGTAAATTTTCATAACGTTATCTATGCCCTTGAAGCAGTAACGTTATGAAAAAATAGCGTTATTTGAAGCCCTGCTTTGGAACAGTACTTTGGAATCCAAAGTACTGGAGGGCGGAGCTATGAGTCTATGACCGATGACCGATAAGATTCCATTATGTTCGGTAATGTACTATGTAACAACAAAAAATTTCATTTTAAAATATTATTGAATGATAACGTGAACGTTTGAAAGTGAATAGCCACTTGAACGTAACTTTCGTCTATCATGAAAAGTTGTCAAAGTTGTAGTGCCAGTTTTGGGTCAATTGTCAAAGTCAAAAAAGCGTGTTGATTTTTTGGTTATATTCGTACGAAACGCATAATAATATTGCGATTTATTTAAATTAACTAACCATTTACGTTTCAAAAAATAGTGGGACTGTCTAAAATTTGAAATGAAGAGAAAATTGAAAAGTAAAACTGACGTTGATAATAATTCAGGTCTGTCTAATAAGTGCATCCTAAGTCATAACCCTCAGTTATTCATTTCTAACCTTCGGGCATTTAAGATATATCAATATAATTTACTTTAATGAATAATTTGCTTGTAAACTACATACTGTTCATTTAATGATATGAAGTAACTGAACAAGTAAATTATTTGTAAACTAGGGCAGAGGTATGTTAGTACTAAGGCTGTGTTTCCACTTTCCACCAGAGATGTGTTGCGAGGAACATGGACGTATAAAAAAAGGCGGACGGAGTCCCACCATACACAAAACTGTGTCGTTCAGAGTCGGCCAGCTGGCTGTATGTACACGGTCCGCACGCACACATTCTTGCGCTAGTCCATACCATTTGACAGGCGTCAAAATGTGTGCGTGGCCGACTCAGAAGAAAAGTGAAGACACAGTTTTGTATATAACAAGACTCCGTCCACCTTTTTTTCTACGTTCATGGCGAGGAATGTGTTTTTAAGATCCAATAGCATCGCTGCGCTGAGTCAATGAAGCAATTTTCAATGAAGCAATTTTTTGTAAAATAAGAGATTGAAGATTTGGTTATTTTAGAAACTCAATACAATATATTTATGATCATAATTTTTTTAGGTATTGAAGATAATGAAGTGGGGAAAAGTAAAAAAAAGTTCACAATGAAGTTAAAAGAAGATATACCATCTGAAGATTCAGATATGAATGAAGACTCAGATAATAATGCTTCTGATATTTCAGGTATTTTTTTGAATTTAAGATAAGCCTAATTGTTACAATGGTAAAAAGCACAAAGTAACATTATGTTTATGTCATTTTATTATTTTTTTTAATATAAAAATTAGAGTTATCTGCAGAAGCTGTACAGGGGCACAATAGACATAACTACCAGTAGTTCGACTGCAAGGAAACAGACAGGTTTCAATATCTGTCAAATTCGTCGGGTTTCACTAGGATTAAGAACGGAATGTGCCTCGCGCTGGCTGATATAATTTATTTTTAAATATTATTTAAAATAAAGATTTCAAAATTCATGTGTCAAAACACAAACAACAATACGACCAAAGAGGAACACGTCCAGCGAATATGTCAAAGTTTTAAATTCGTAGGTAACAACTAACAAGTCAACAACCCTAGCGACGATTTTCGTCATAATACGTCAAATTTAAAAATTTCAACATAGTTCTAAGTCGGCATACTCTATAATTCTGTCTACTCTGACAGGGGCTAATCCACTAATGACATTTACTATTGTACTACTGTAATGTTATTTATAGCGTTCAAGCAAAGAATCAGCATTTCCAAATAGCATTTGCAAAATTCAAAAAGATTTTATTGGATGTCCATGTGACATCCAATAAAATCTTAAATAAGTTATTATTGTTCTAGATTCTGAAGAAGATATCAATCCAGAAAGCCATAAGAAGTCATTAGAAAATTTAAAGAAAACAGATCCAGACTTTTATAACTTCTTAGAAGAAAATGATGAAAACCTTCTAAACTTTGAGGATGATTCTGATGATGCCGCCTCTGAAAAAGATGAAAATGAAGATTCTGTTCACATCCCAGGGCCCCTTGAAGGAGATAGTGACGAAAGTGACTATGAGGTAAGGACAGTAGCACTAGTCAATTCTTGCTAAAAAAGTGAGTGATCAGTACAAACATTAGCATTGACCAATCATTATTATCTGTACAGACCAAGTTACTCAACTTTTAATGCATGTAACAGATGCCACAGTCCCAACTTCTCTATTAAAGGTGTTTTATTGTCACAAACCAGACAAGGTTCCTATTCTGAGAGCTCATATACCAAAGGCATTGTATACTAATAGTACTGATGGTAAGTCATGGTACTAGGATCCTTCGGGCACCAACATCGTCAGGCTCAATAAAGGACTTCTCTTTATATAATACTAGCTGTTGCCTGCGACTCCGTCCGCGTGGACTTCAGCTTATAGCGCGCGCTAGTTCCCGTCATAGAGTAACTTATATTATATAGCAGGTAGTTCCCGTTGAACCATGTAGGCTACATTACTGCAAATTGCAAAATCGAACATCAACTCTTAATACTTCAAACAAAAACGTAAAATGAATTTTCATCCTTACCAGTCTTACCACCTCTTATAGAAACACGTTTGAGTAAGCGCTTGTGCGATGTAGGAGTCGGCACAGCGTCATCTATTATGAATTTTTGGAACTAACTTAGTTTGAACAAATTTACGCATTTTCACCCCCTTACAACCCTTTTTTCCAGTTAAAAAGTAGCCTTTGTCCTTTCTCAGGCTTTAGACTATCTGTGTACTCATTACAATCGGTTCGGTAGTTTTGGCGTGAAAGCGAGACAGATAGACAGACAGAGATACTTTCGCATTTATAATATTAGTATAGATCAATAGACACTTTTAGCAATCTAATTATTATTTTTTGTTTTTTACAGGACGATAGCAGAGCACACAGTAAAATAACTCTAAAAATGGTTTCACAATGGCAAGAGGAATTGCAAAGTGAAAACAAAATCCAACTGTCAACGCTGAATGCCGTAATTAAAGCCTTTAATGCAGCCATGTTGAGGGCCACCAGCGATGATGGACAATCTTCTGGTGGGGAATATAAAGTGGAAGGTAAGCCATAAATTGAAAACCTTTACTATAAATCAAGTAACAAATTTTATTAGATTAGGATTTTTAAAAATGTGAAACTATAAGGGTGGTTTTATCGTCTAGCGTTTCGCAGCGCCGTTGGAGCGCGCGCGTTCTAAGCTGTAACAAACGTATGGACGAACGGCGCTGCTCAAGCGCGCGACTTTAAAACGCTACTACTTCGAGTACCCCCATACATCTTGGAACGCGCGCGCGCTCCAACGGCGCTGCGAAACGCTTGACAATAAAACCAGCCTTACTTAAAATGTCATACTTATCTTAATACATATTAATAATTTCCAGGCTCTTCGGTTTTTAATGCTGTTATACAAATGTGTGTGCTGTATTTACCTCCTGCAATAAAGAAATATTTGGGAATGGAATCAAGTGGCAAGGACCCACAAAAGTGTAAACATTTTGTTAAGATAAAGGGGTCTCTTATTGCTTATCTCAAAGACCTTCTCAAACTCCTAACCGGAGTCTCATCAGATAATATTTTGACAGTGCTCCTCAAGCATTTGCACCAAATGTCAGTATATGTAGCATGCTTCAACAGAACTTCCAAACAAGCTCTGAAAAGGCTAATCACCCTATGGAGTAACGGAGAGGAGACAGTGAGAGTCCTTGCATTTTTATGTAGTCTAAGAATAACAAGGAATCAACAGTCGGCCCTGTTGGATATTGTATTAAAAGCCATGTATCTAACATATGTCAAGAACTGTAAGTTTGTGAGTCCGACCACGTGGCCTGGAATAAACTTTATGAGGAGATCACTCGTAGAAATGTTTTCGTTGGATTTGAATTCCTCGTACCAGCATGTATTCTTGTATATAAGGCAGTTAGCTATACATTTGAGGAACGCAATTGTCGTGCAGAAGATAGAGAACAGACAAGCGGTGTATAACTGGCAGTATGTGAACTCGCTACACTTGTGGGCGGACTTGATATCGGCGACGTCCAACAAGCCGCAGCTCCAGCCGCTGGTCTACCCGCTGGTTATGGTTATAACGAACACCATCAAACTGGTGCCGACACACCAATACTATCCACTTAGATTCCATTGTGTCGAAATTCTTATAAACCTATCAAAAGAAACGAACACATTTATACCAATTCTGCCATATATTGTTGAGGTAATTTATTTACGTTTTTAATATTATAATATTCTCTACAATTATATTAATAGATTATATTATTCTATATATTATTATTATTATAAAAAGATTTGCTAAGATAGTGGCATAGTTTTTTATAGTCTACCATGGCACCGCATTTACCCGCTCGACCTCTGCCTCTGATTTTTCGGAGCTCGCGCGTAGAGATGGGCAAAGGACTACATAACTACAAGGATTAATTTAATAACACATTCCTAAATGAATTACTAAATAAGTCCTAAAAGAATTACTAAAAACCTTTGATATTGCAGGTATTGACATCCTATGACTTTAACAAGAAGCACAAGAAAGTTTCTATGAAGCCATTAGATTTTTCGTGCATTCTAAGATTGGCCAAGTCACAGTTAACTGAGAACGGGTTCAAGGATTCAGTGATCGATAGAATATACGGCTTGCTTCTGGAATATACGGCCAATGAGTCTCACACCATTGCATTCCCTGACACCACTTTATTGGCAGTTGTACAGGTATGTGTGCCTACTAAGAAAATTTGTAAATAAGTAAGAATTTGAATGGTATTCTTGGTAATAAAGTAAATATGATTTTATAAAAATTATTCGTTATTTCTAGATTAAACAGTTCCTGAAGACATGCTCGGTGGCAAATTATACGAAAAGACTAAAGCAATTGCTAGAAAAGATCGAAGAAAACGCAAGGTTTATCGAAAAGGAGAGAGCAAAGATTTCCTTCAAGTTGAGCGAAGACAAAATGATCGCCGCTTGGGAAGCGAATATGAAAGTGAAAGGTACGCCGCTGCTTAAATTCTACGAAAGCTGGAGTAAAGTGAACAAAATTCAGAAACGTAAGAAGGCGAGCAAGAACGAGCAGCTGGCAACCGAACTTCCCATGATAAAGAGACCCAAAATACCAGAAACTGAAGAAAAAGTAACAAAATCCGAAAGCAACGGTCCACCGGTTCTGTTCCCGTCCGACAGCGAGGATGAAAAGGATCACTTCAAATTTGACGAAGACAATGAGCCGGAAGAGAAAGAAGAGAAACCTAAAGTGAAGAAATTGAAGAAGAAGGCGAACAAGAAGAAGGGTGCAAAGTCAAAGATCAACACGGATGCTGACAACATTCCCGACAAAGAGGATGTCGTCCAAGACTTTAGCGTCTCAGATTGGTAATATTTTTAAAACAATAAACTCTAAAACCAATGTCAATTTTGATTTTGTTATACTGTAGTCTTTGTTAGTTTATTACGTAAGATATATCTATAAAATTTATGAAAAGCATTGGTAAGGCTGCGTTTCCACTGAAGCGGAGCGGAGCTTAGCGCTGCCCGAATTGACCAATCGTGCTATTCCATCGGAACGACAGCGAATCGGAGCGAAAATTTGATTGGTCAATTCGGGCACCGCTAAGCTCCGTTCCGCTTCAGTGGAAACGCAGCCTAAGGCCGTGTTTCCACTGACGCGGAGCGGAGCGGAGAGGAGCTTAGCGGTGCCGAATTGACCAATCACCATGCTCGAAATCTTCGCTCCGCTTCGCTGTCATTCCGCTGGAGTAGCACGATTGGTAAATTCGGGGACCGCTAAGCTCTTCTGCGCCCCGCTCCGCGTCAGTGGAACACACCCTAAGGTTGGAAAGTCTACAAGCATAAAACACAAGTGATACCACAAAACAATATATTTTCATATAGCTAACTAAATCAAACTTTTCCCTGTAAGAAGTATATCCAATGTATGTTGGGTTCGGATGGTTCTAGCGGCTGGACGGTGAGGCAGGCGGTGGGCGGAGTCGCCCAGCCCCGCGCCGGCTCCTTACACAGACGAACTGTGAGTTTCACTTGCTGACAATCAGAATATAATCATTAAGTCGTGTGCACACGGGAGATAAAACTGTTCGCTCAATCAATTCGGAAATTATTTTCGAAAAATAAAAAAAAATCTCTACAAACATGTATAAGCATACGGGCATAGATTCAATTTTGGATGAGCCAATGTCTATTAACGTCTCCCATGTGCGCTATGGTTTAAATTGTGATTAAATTTGCTCAGAGCATTATGGCTTTGCTGTCCTCTAGAATACCAGCCAGTAATTAAAGAGATTGTGTAGTATAGTACAGCTACTAGCTGGTAAACCTATAGTCTGTCAAGAAAGTGAAGAAATTAAAAAGTGGCAACATCGTAGTGTCATCCCTTTCAAATCAATCTAAGAAAAAAGGGATGACACTACGAGGTTGCAACGTTTTAATTTCTTCTCTTTTTCGACGGACTATACTAGGTTGTAGAATGTAGATAGTTTTAGTTGTGGTAGTAGACTGTAGAAGGTAGTGTGCACGATCAAATTGAACATGAATATTATATTAATTGCAGGAATTTCAAACCCCGAAACAAACTTAAAAATTGTGACTCTTGTATGTTTTAATACCACTTTTGGTAATATCCAAACTCTGTGTAACACAGACCAACTCATTTTGCTACATACCGCTTTTGGACTTATTTTTTCACATTCCGTATTCACATGGAATTCCTCGCGATCTACGGACACCTTAAATGTTCGCGTCTCCGTAAATACATTTTTGAATGGTACTATTATGTGATCACCGGCTTTTATTTCGTATGGCCCTTGCGGTTGAGGTTCTAAGCCTGTGCCTTTTACGTTAAACCTGTAAAAAATATATAATAAGTAGGTAGAAAAGAGGACAGAAGCTGAGAGAAAATAAAGCAAGAATATAGACAAGACAGCTGATTAGCACAACTAGATGGACCAAAACCCCTCCGGCTAGGATGCAACCGTCACCTAAAACGCTGCCTCCCATTAGGCCGCGGCCTATTTATAAATATCCAGGGCTGGACTAAAAGTTATAACAACGGAAAACTTATGATTGTTAGATACGCTTACAGAGTTCTTACCTAAAGTGGCCTGCGTCTGGAGAACCGAAGGAGACGACACACGTCTGCACACCGAGCTCGGTTGGCTCGAACAACACACGGAATTTGCCTTTTTCATGGCCTCCTAGAGTATAAACTTTCTCCGGTATGATAGACGGGTGTGACACCTGAAGGGGATTTAAAAAGTTTTCAAAGACCTAAATATTATAATATCAAAAATTTTATCTGGATATTATGACTCACACGTCATAGATAGATAGAAAATTCTTTATTTGTACAACTTAAAACTAAATTTAAAAATAAAAACAATATAGGTAGGAAAACTTTGTACAAATAGGCGGTTATTACTGCATAGAGCAGTTTCTGCCAGACAACCTTTTTTAATGAAGATAAAATAAATATAAAAACTTTACCGAAACTTTGAAATTCGTTTGAGACTTGGTCTTGTTCTGCACTTTGAATGCCAAAGGTACAGACGATCCAATGGGAGCAGCAATTTCTACATTCTTTTCGTCGGCAGGGAGACATTTTAGTACCAAGTTATAAGTTATGGTTCCGATGACACTATTACTTATAGCCAGCTGATCTTGCCATTCGCCAGCGAATAGTGGAGAGTAAACCATAGGTACCTGTACCTGAAAAATGAAAAAAAAAACGAACTGATGGATTTACTCCATCTTTGGTTATGATTTGAGTGTGTATATTTGTGACAATTTGGAAACTGCAGAGGTAAAATCAAATACTAAATGACTTCGTTATTTATCAAAGTCTAGAATGGGCCACTTCCAGTATTAGGTATAATTATTATTGTGAAAATGTGTTTGTTACTCTGTTGTATGCTTAATCCGATTTAGATTAAAGGTATACTGTACTTCGAATACCAGGAAAAAATAAAGTTTTTATCCCGGAAAATATTCAAGTTTTATGTACGCGCGATAAATTGAGGCGTAAATAAATTTACATTAAGTGTCTAAACACACTAGGCCGAAGTTACGCGGCGTAAATTCTGCATGATTACGCCCGCAATTTTTTTTTTACCGATGACACACTATTCCGTCGCGTTCCGTCCGTATTTTGTATGCGTTTGACATTGCGGACGCAATCATGCGGAATTTACGCTGCGTAACTTCGGCCTAGTGTGTTTAGACACTTAGTGGTAAGTGGAGGTATAAACTACCTGCGAGTTAGCTTGAATTCTCAACACGTTAGGGCATTCCAGCTTGTCGCAGCGTATCACGAAATCGGCGTCTACGGACAGCGGGTTCTGTACGACCAACTCCTGCGTCACTGACTCCCGCTCTCGCGTCAAGAACGTCAGGGTGTCTTTTACGTCGCTCGGCGTCACCGTCACTTCCACGTCGTAGTATTGCACCTCACGAGCCTCTTCGTTCACGAATATCACCTTGATCGTTACGAAAAAATTAAACAGATGCTAAAATTAATAATTTATCAGATTTAACCCCCTGCGTAGGGAGCTACGCAGCTACTAAATCTAAGACATTTTAGTGGGTCTTGACCGAATTAAAGATTTTCGTTTTTTTTTTATTGTAACAGCAATTTGCACTACTTATCAAAATTTTTGGTCTTTCAATAAAAATTTTAAAGTCATAAACTTGGCTATAACTACTTTCTACTGCTTATAGAAATAGGGCTATGAAAAAGCATTAATAAATAGTACGTACTCTCATAATAATCTGACATTCGTCATAGCAGACGAAAGTCCAGCTGCATGTGGCGGCTCGCCCGCACACTTGGAGCGTGTCTGGGCATTTCACTTCGAAGTATCCTTTGAATTTGTCTGGATAAGTCTTTACAACCTCCGTTACCACAGAAAATATTGTTTCAGGAAGCTATAATTAAAAAAAACTTTATCGGTAGGTATGAGTGCATAAAGATATATAAAATCAAAATATTTATTTCCAAATCGATTAAGAAAGTTAACACTTTTAGAACGTCGAAACATAGTCATAAAAAATCGTAGGTTGTTTTAGTATTATTTATCAAAAAATCTTCGCTTAAAGGCAATACTAATACCTAAGTGTTTTGACTTACTTTCGTTACATTGTAGACGAGAAGTTCTTCCGTATGAAACTCTTTGGCTGGCACAGTGATTTTAATAGTGTCGTTAGGACTCGGTTCCAGCGCTATACCAACAACTGTCACGAAAAGGGTACTTTCGCCAATAGGACAGAACAGAATTTGACTCTGAAATTTACAATGGCTGAATTGATGTTTCGGCGCGTAGATAACATTATCATGAGGATTATATAAATCAGCTGTTTCTCACGTTAAACTTACAAATTTACAATGGCGACGTTATTTACCTATTGAGTGATTTGTTTATCATTAACTATAGTTTGAATATTATATTTATTATAGCGAGGTATTATCTATGGATAACAAATAGATTTAAAACAAGTTTTACACACCTCATGTTTTCCCATTTTCTTCGGTTTGAAATGTATGGGTATATCGTATGTAGAGTTCGGTGGTATGCGAACTTCTTTGAGAGTTTCAAACGGTCCGTCAGACATTTCTGAGTGTATCACCCACTCATCATCCGTCCTGTGGAAACAGAGATTATAACAAACTAGTTGTTGCTCGCAACCTCGTTAATCGTTTGCTCTGAATTCGTAATTATGCTACGAGGGAATTGTACTTTTTTTCGTAAAAAGAGAATCGTAAATCACGAAACTATCAATTAGTAATAATTATCATTAATGTTATTGTTTATATTATATTATAACGCAAAACGTAAACATACGGGTTAGTCACAGTGATGGTTTCAGTTTTCGACTCTCTGACGGGGCACTCAATATAGAGAACTTTGTTTTCGACGTCACCGACATCCATACAAGCACCGCTCAATGCCAATTCTAATGTTTTGTAATTTTCGATATTACACTTTGCCTAAAACATATATTTTAATTATTGTTTACAAATTCAAAGATGCGTTCCCAATGCATCGTGTTTCGATCGTATTTACAAAATGCCAAATGATTTTTTGTCGATGTTGTGCACGCTGTACCACAAAAATAATGCGTAGCACAAACCTACGCGTCAAATGTGTTGTGTCAAATGTGTTTTTTGTATACAAAAAACACATTTGACAACTTGACGCAACTCGACGCTCCGTCACTGACGCGTAGGTTTGTGCTAAGCATTAGAGCTGATAAAAGCGATGAATTCTGAGTTCTGACGTTCCATACGGCTTGATTCTGATTTCTGATTCAGTGGACGAGAATCTTTATCTTTGACAATGTAACTGTCATAGGAAAACGAAGAATGCCGAAACACAACAAGGTGTGCGAAGGATGTCTAATACCCATAACCCAAAGTTAATATTTTTTTATAAGGTTTAAGGGTTTAACATACCTTAACATCAACGAAAGGATTAATTTCCACAGGTTGGAAGGTAACTGTAACAGCAGCATTAGATTGTGGTTCTATGGTTCCTTTTGTAGGTGATATTGTGAACTCGTTCGCAGAGAGTTGCTGCCAACTGAATCTTAAACATAACAAAAACAGAAAAGATGAGTTTTTCTGGTCAGAACTAGACTCTTATTAGTAACAAAACAGTCCGGCAACTGCCGGTCCGAGTTGGGGGTGTTAGGTTGTTTTCGTTACGGAACTTCTTGATTCGGTCGCCGCGCTCAAAGCCCGCGATAAAAGCTATGCAATAGCTTCAAATACTAAAATAATAAACATTATAAATAATTGTCGATACGAATATCCTGGATATTCAAAAAACTGTTTTCTTCTTTACCTAGCACGGCTGTTGCCTTTATTTTGTACCATAACTTTGAGGGTCTTGCATGCTTTCCTGCGCAGGCAGCCGAACTGCAGGGCGTTAGTGCTCAGACACACGCTCGTGCCGCTCACCGTGCCGCTCACACGAACTAGGGGCTTCGATATGTGTAGCACGCTCATTAACAACTGTAAAAATTTGACAATTTATTAAAAGAATATTATGCATTCGAATCCAGCAGGTTTTATATCTGGAGGGAAGTAAAAATATATAAAAAATTATAAACAATAAACATTCTCGGCATACTTAATAAAAACACATACCTAGAGGATTTGGCAAGCGCAACGTCGACAAAGTCTACTACAGTGTTTCCCAAACTTGTCGGGACCGCGACCCATCTACAAGAAAGTTTAAAGTTTACGGCCCACCTTGTGTCATGAAGACAAAAAGCAGCGGTATGTTGCTGTCGCTGTATTTACCTGTTGATTCTTATCGTAGTTCACCACCATATCATCATCGTCAGCCTACTGACGTTCACTGCTGGACTTGGGCCTTTTCTAAAGCTCGTCACCACACCCATTTCAATTAAGAAACGTACGTAAGTACGACAATCGTCCTATAGTTTCAGGGCCCACCAAAAATCTACCCGCGACCCACCAGTGGGTCGCGACCCACACTTTGGGAAATACTGGTCTACTATATTGTGTTATATAGACTCTAAAGCCTAAACTACAACAAATACTAAAATCCATATTATGTTAGGTAGTTTTTCCTCAAAAAAATACAAAAATACTCTGTATTAGCGTGACATAAATCGTTGCAACATTATTTTATTTACCTCAACATTTACATCTTTAAAACCGCGTACTGGCTTGAATAGTATTTTAACACTCGTCTTTTCGTATGGTCTTATTTTGCATTTCTTCGGCGTTACTTTGAATGAAGACAAAAGTGATTCCAACTCCCTCTCAGAAAGTGCTGCAGTTCTATGTTGGTCATTTTCCATGTTGCTATAAGATAAATTATTATGCTTTAAATTCAAATATAATTAAGTGCACAGACTGCTATTAATTTAAGTAATCCTCTATTTTAAAAAGAGTTTTTGAGTTTGATGAATAATTATCATAAACGTGTACTTTAGTCTATAGGTGATTGATTATCATAACGTTACCTCAGTTCCTTCGATTCCTCCAGATCTCCTCTGATAGTACTGACACTAATATTTCTAGAGACTGCGCCCACTGAGTCTCCACTGCCGTCCACACATTTGAACATGAATCTAGCGTCGATGGGAACTTTGCTATGATTTATGACCTCTATTTGACGGAGAACACTTTTGCCTAATCTAACGTGACCCAGATTGATACTTCTTTGGCATCCTTCGTAAAGGTCAAATAAGAGTGGTACACCTGTATATAAGAATAATATAATAATAATAATATCTATGGACGCTTCACACCACGTCAGTCTGGCCCCGTGGTAAGTACCTGAAGGACTGGTGTTACGGGTACCAGACAACGGAAATAACGGGTCTTTCAAATAGAGCGGGTCGATGTTAATAATCTGTGGCGGCCATTTTGTTTTGGCGGCATTGGTCAAATCTGTTTTTTCTTATTCAGTTACTCATGCCAAATTACCATGGCAAGTTACACGGTTGAGCAGCATGTGCAAAATATGATAAAACTTTATTATCAAAATGAGTGTTCGTTAGTGCTAATGTTGCGCGCATTGCGCCCATTTTACGGCTAACGCCGTGGCTCTTCAGAGTCTACTCTCCAACGATTGGTGATCAAATTTGAGACGACCGGTTCGGTAAACAACCAACCAACACCTTTACGTCAAAGGAACGCCAGATCGGCCGAGAACATCGCCGCTGTACGTGAGAGTGTTCAGGAGACTCCGAGGCAGTCGATTTCTCGCCGTGCACAAGAACTCGGCCTTTCGCAGACTTCAACTTGGAAGAATTTGCGTCGGGACTTGGGCCTGCATTCGTGCAAGATCCATCTGACCCAAGAGATCAAAGTTAATGACCATAGACAACGCCGTGTGTTCGCTGATTGGATTACGCTTGGAAGTGGACCCCGATTTTGGCCGAAAAATAATATTTAGCGATGTGATTTGACTCCGTTACACTTTTTCTTGTGGGGTTTTCTGATGTCGCAGGTCTATACCAATAAGCCACAATCGACTGTTGCCCTGAAAGCCAACATAACGCAGGTCATCGCTCAGATTCAGCCAGATCTATACAGTGGAGTCTTTAAAAATTGGACCTCTCGGATTCGTGCCACCATACGAAGCCGTGGCGGACATTTGAAGGTTGTCATATTCCATCCAAAATGGCATAAATGGACCTTTCAAATAAAACATAAATATCGTTAATATCTCACACACATATTGCTTTATTCAATTTTAACATCGACCCGTCCTTGTTGAATGACCCTTTATATTTAATACTTTTATACTATACATATATTTAAGATTTTTATTACATGATACACATATTTAATACACATCCATGACCCAGGAACTTTGAAAACTTTTTGTTCCGTCGGCGGGATTCGAACTCGCGACCCCCGGCTTGAGCTGTCAACAGCCCACCCACTGAGCCACAGAGGTCGTCAAAGAAAAAAATGCACGCACATGGATATTAGTTGGCTTGAACTTAAAAACATTAAGTATAATTTACACAGAGCCAGTACTGGCTGCCAATAAGACTGGCAGCCAGAATTGGCTTGGTATATGCCGCGTGTGAACAGTTTTTCAAGCCAGGCCAAACAGTTCACACGCGGCATATGCCAAGCCAATATTGGCTGCCAGTCTTATTGGCAGCCAGTACTGGCTCTGTGTAAATTATACTTTACTCAGGGTCATACGCCTCAAGCTATTTAATAATATTAATATAATATGTAATATTGAAGAATTTACGTAGCAATGCTACTACGTCGCGTAGTGCGTAGCACTGCTACGCAGCAAACGTAGCGGTGCTACGCAGCAAACGTAGCGGTGCTACGCGACCCCGAGAATTTTTACTTGTAGGTTACCTTGTACTTTTTTAAAGTTCAATATATTATGGAGTACAATAATACTTGGAGGTTTTTATTTAAAATAAAATTCGTAACTTATAAAAAATCATACCTTCCCCTATTATTGTAACTGTTTCTTTGCACAACGAATTTATTAAAAATTCTACCGGAAGGACGTATTTCTTAAGTTCCTTTGGTCGGAAGGTTATAGAGATGTTAAGTTTTTGTTTTGGTTTTATAAGACCTTCTTGAGACAGTTTAATTGTTAATTCGGGATCATTGCAATTGAAATCCAATCTGAAAAAAATGTGTTCAATAATAATAATCAGTTCAGCAATAAAAATTATTGTAACTTGTTCTAAAATCGTGAAGGATTTTCAAAAAACTATGCAAGCTAGGTTTAGCTACTTTTTAGATCAGTAGTACTCAATGGGCCACAAATAGGTTTTGGTCTTGCTGTGGTGATTGAAGTGAACCAAATTTTTTAGGGTTGAAAAATAACGTTCTTCGAAATTGGCGATTTATTAAGTGGAAACATTTTCACGACTTTTAAGACGACTTTGCAATATTATGCCGGTAGGCCTGAATTTAAAAAATGGTTTAACTTTACGCGAGCCACTGATAAAATCTCAACGGGCCGCAGGTTGACTATTGCTGTTTTAGATAGTGTAGTGTCAGGGTCACATTATTTTTAAAACTCCGTAAATTACCAATATAAAATTGTTATAAGTAACAATACATACGTAACAGATTTGGTGTCGTCGTTTCTGAACGTGATAATCTTGCGGTAGGTGCCATCGGGGGCATCTACTATACATTTCCCGAAGTCGCATTCCTTGCACGAGAAGTGACAGGCGGGCTTGTCGATGTGAACGTGCAAAACTACTTTGTACTCCGGTCCATCAGATATCTATACATCGGAAATAACGTATTGTAATATTAATATGAAGGTGTAATTTTTTTAATATGAAGGTGTAATTTTTTTAATAATTTTTGAATTTGAGATAGTTTTTCCCGGAACGGATATAGGATAGTTTTTGCCGCAGAAAAATGAACGGAAATTTGGATATTCGCTACGAAATATAAATAAGATCAACCTCTTAAAGACATTTCTACAGTCTACATAATATAATTATACATTAATACACTTGCAAATATAACCCTTCCTACGCAGTCAGGTAAAAAAATAAACTCACAGATAAAGTGACGGGTATAGTCTGAACAGGAAGCCTCTTGAGCGTGAAGCGGAGCACGCACTCTTGCATCGCACCCGGCACCACGTGACCAACATTCGGCTCGACATGGCACTGTACGTTCCTCCCGGTGCTGTAACGCCAGCTGTAGTTGAACGATGTAGACCCCTCGTTTGTTACTGTAAAGGGTATCTCTTCCGAGTAAGGCGGTTGACACTGCAAATTACATAATATACATGTTAGACTTTTTCTGAGGAAAGTTTAAACGGATACAATATTATATGTACCAAATACATAATATAATTAATAATAGTTTATACAAATTAGTTTTCAGAAAATGTGTTTGTGCCAGAGTACACATGTAAGAAATGAAACTTCCTTATGACATTTCATTTTGCTATTATTTGTAACTTCACCAAAAGTGGATCGAAATTCGTCTAGATCTAGAATATTCTGCAAATCGAGTTGTTCATGAAAAACGCCACGAAATCTGGTTTGAAAAAATGGTTTTCAAGGCTATCAAAGGAGTGAAAGAGATAGCGATATTTGCATGAAAATAGAGCGAGACAGTTGAAGCGTGAGAAAACAAAAATGGGGCGTACCGCGCAAACGAAAAACGCCACGATTTTCTAAAAATGTTCTCTTTATAAATACATCGATAAAAAGTTTCACATCAAAAATCTAATAATGAATAAGTATTAATAAAAATATAAGGGTAAAGTTAATACAATACATGATTTAAGTTAATATCCGTGGCGATATAGCTTGTCAGACTGTGGACGTTGCCGAGTAGCGAATACGACACAGCGGGCTTCACAGCATGGCTGAGAGCGTGCACACTCAACGCCAGGCCTTTGGTCATGTGAGTGACGTCACAGTATATCTTGAAAGACAGCGGCCCTTCCTGTGCCGGCGTGTACATTATTCTAGAAACCCCGCGAAAAAGAATTACATTAAAACAGGTGTAAAGTATAGTTTTCACAGAGCCAGTACTGGCTGCCAATAAGACTGGCAGCCAGTATTGGCTTGGTATATGCCGCGTGTGAACAGTTTGGCCTGGCTTGAAAAACTGTTCACACGCGGCATATACCAAGCCAATACTGGCTGCCAGTCTTATTGGCAGCCAGTACTGGCTATAAAATATCTTAAAACCATTTTGCTATCTATGTCTGTCAAGTAAACTTTCGTAATAAAATGTACTTGTATAGGTTTACTTGTATGTGTAAATCAAGTGAAAGTTAAATACAATCTTACGTGATAGGCATCTCGGAATTTGCTCTCAACACCCCTTTCTCGGGTTTCACGATTACCGGGTTTTGTTCACATTTTTCCATAATAAGCGAATTGCCTTTGAAGTTGAAATTAAGATTTTCATTCTCGTTGTTCTTGAGTATCACGGTACTTCTGGTGGTGACGCCGACCACTGAATTCCTGATGATGAGTAGCGGGGGCTGGAATGTCACGTCAGACTCCCGAACTACACCCGCAACTTGAAGGTTTAGTGTAACAGAATATTTTGGTATCGAAAATTTCCACTGAGATTCGTATACCTGCAATTTAAAGGAAATTGTAAATATTTTTAAAAACGAAAGTGAAATAAAAAGTGGCGGTTTATACTTCATAATATCAATCAATTTATAATATAGGAACTAGTATTTACCTTTAGTTCTTAGGGTCACCGCAGATATACATGGCCGACTATCGTACAACTAAATTGCGTAGTTTCACAATTTAATTGGACAACTTTTTAATTTGTAGGTAATCGGGTCCAATTATTTAGTTGTACAATTTAATTAGATGCAATGTGCGAGCTTTCATATGTCGCTATAGCTATTGGTATACTTTGCGATTTAGCTGGCCAACTTGAAATTGTAAGTCTGCGGTCGCTCTGTCTTAATATTTTATGAAAATACTTACACCGGGTTTCGTAGGTGTAAACGTAAACGTGACTTCAGATGAAGAACCTCCATCGACGTAGCCTTTGAGCATATTACAATGAATCGGTGTCAGTTGTGTAGTTTCAGGTTTGACCATCACAAAAACGAACTCGTATCCGTATTTTGTAGGATTTATTACTTTGATATTCCTTTAACAAAATGTATCAAATATTATTGACCTTGATAAAAACGTGTCAATATAATTTTTTCCAAAATAAAATCTTATAATAGAAGCCGAAATTATACTTTTTGAAGCAGCCAGTTCCCAAAACGTTAAATTGTAGAAGTGACGTATTGAGTAATAGTGCTGTCGTTGAACGTATGTTAAATCTGGATCCAAAATCATCGCTGTCCTCTATAGCCAAATGAACGTAAGGTATTAAGGATTTGGCTTTGACATTGCACGATATCGCCTCGTCTTTAGGATCTAAGTTATCTGAAACAAAACATTGTAATTTGCATCATAGTTCATTCCGAAAAGAACTTATTTCTGTTTTCTAGCTATCATTTTATCTTTAATAAATCTTAGTGTCTAAACACACTAGGCCGAAGTTACGCGGCGTAAATTCCGCATGATTCCGCCTGCAATGTATTTTATATTACCGATGACACACTATTCCGTCGCGTTCCGTCCGTATATTATATGCGTTTGACATTGCGGACGTAATCATGCGGAATTTACGCCGCGTAACTTCGGCCTAGTGTGTTTAGACACTTACCTACAAAACGGTACAAATCATGCTGTACTTATTTATCTATGGTAAGTAAGACATTGTTGTTAGAAATGGTTTGTTTGGACACTTACCTAATGCGCCCTTTAATCTTACGTTATACACGAAGGCTTCAGTGGGAGAAAATGTTACGACAAAAGTGCAGATTTCCTTAGGTCTTACGCAGTGTACCGGGGGTTCAATGCTGAAGGGTAAGTCGACGTCCATCCACGTGTCTATACTTTTGGAGTCCGCACGTTCGCTGAACAGCGTACCTGTACTTGAATCGTCTGAAAATACAACTTGACATAGCCTGGCTGCCTACCTGTACTTGGCGTAAAAGTTGGAAACCTCTATTTAGTTTGTATAGCAGCTTTTTTTATTAAAACTTCTTACCCGAGCTGTTTTTATTATGCCCTAGAAAAGCGGTACCCTTATTTAAAAGGTATTCCAAAATATCAGCAACTACGTCTTGAGCTACCTGTAACATTTTAAATTAGCTTTATTTAAGCATCGCGGCATCGCTAGTCGACAGTTGTATAATAATTATTATTATTATTTAATATAGTATTGTATGTCCAGGACCCAGGTATCTAGTTATTAATAACAATGAATAGTATAGCTTACATCACATGCATTGATAGTTGCAAGTTTCATTGGAAATCTATCATCAACGCTAAAAGTCCATTCGATTTTGAAAGGCACTTTTCCAATATTCTCTATATGAAATTCATATTTGTTCGACTAAAAAACAAAATTTCAAATTTAGTAAATTTATCTAATAAACATAGAGAGTAATAAAATATAGCAATAAATATTATAATAAAACTTTAGTTACTTTATAAATAAATGTGTCGGGGATTTCAATTTCGTCCGTCAAGTCACACAAGTACTTGGAGTACTCCGACGTTGCGGAACAAACAACAACTATGCTGGTTGTATCCAATACAAGTTTCGAGATCGAATTGTCTATCTTATTTTCCTTTACATCTAAAACTTGTACTCTTCGTTCGTTTATATCGACGTCCCTTTATACAAGAAAAGTTTATTGTACTCAGATCTAGATAACAATTACAGAAAATGTAAAATAATAATGATTAATTATTATGGTCATAGGCCTTTGGTAATAATATCGTCACGCGCCGTGCCACGTCACACAGTGCTACGCTGCGCTGCGCAGTGCTATACTTTTATAGTGCTACGTAGCTCTATACAATATACCCTTATATAGATCGTTTATTTGCTTAGAATGTAGGTACAACATTAAAATTATTAGATGTTACAGTATTTTTCAGAGCCTTATACTGTAACATCTATAAATTACTATTATGGTACCTACATTGTACCTACATTATATACACAAGGCTCATTAATAAAAAATAGCACTAATCTACTTAGTCATTTTATCAGCATATCAATCAATAGCCAAAAAATTACTTACTGATTATGATCAAAAACTGTAATTGTTTGTCTGCAATCCCAGGAAGTGTCTTTCTTTGTTACACTAATAAGCGATTCGTCGCTAACTGCCTCTAAGTGTAAATGTAGTAACTCCTAAAATTATGAAAAATATAAATATTACTCTTGAAAGTATTTCAATGTTAAAACTTTCTTGTCGCGTTAAGTCCCAATTACATAGTAAGTTTTAATTATTATAATGCAACGCGAAAGTTTAAAATTTCATCTATTTCAATGTTTTTGGATCGAAATATTTATGCGAATTACTTATATATAATGAAACTAGACACTAGAAAAAAAACCTGTAAAACTTAAAACTTTTATTGGAACGAAGTTCCTTATCGCGCGTTGCGAAAGGCGGCTAGACGGAAAAAATCAAGACCAAAAGTTGTAACGACACTTTTGCTATAGATGTAAGTCATGCGGCGCGTGCGTGTTTCTCTCCCTCTCTCTCTCTCATAGAAAGCAACTTCGTTCCACCCGGGTGTCCCACCCGGGTGGAACGAATTGATACCCCTCTAATTTTAAATAACGCCTCCGTGGTCTAGTGGTATAGAGCGCGGCTCTTGACTCGGAGGTCGTGGGTTCGATTCCCGCGTTGGAAACATGATATTTCCAAGTTTGGTTAGGACAATCCAGGCTGATCACCTGATTGTCTGACAAGTAAGATGATCCATGCGTCGGATGGGCATGTAAAAAGTCGGTCCTGCGCCTGATCTCTCGCCGGTCGTGTCGGTCTGCCGTCCCACTGGGTTATGAGAGTAAAGCCTAAAGGAATAGAGAGTGCTCTTGTGTACTGCGCACACACTTGGGCACTGGTTGGCCTGGTTTCAATGAAACCGGCCACCGTCACCGAAACCGGTGTGGGATCTATTATTATAGTTTTAAATAATGATATATCAACCTTTTTGATAGTAACAACTTGGTTTGCATAAAACCAAAGCTCCAAGTCCTTTTCCTCCCCCGGCGCGATGTACCCGGCCGACGGCTTCACTACTATACACTCCACTTCGCCCCATTGGAACTTGTACACCTTCTTCGAATTGTTGACCATAGTGATGGATCTTTTCTTGATGCTGAATAGCTCACAATCTCCTACATGACATTAAAAAATTCATACAAAATGTAAATGTGTGTAGACCACTATAATAACAAAGCGTAACGTGACATTTACATGACGATTGAGTATGAAATAACATTACGGACCACTCTACTACGACTAGAAAATGAACAAACAAAGCGTGTCAACTATCAACACTTACCAAAATCTAAAATATATTTCAGAGTAGACCGTTCAGTGCTATAGGTCGACATGGTCTCGGCGTAAAAGGTGCTCCGTGACTGGAGCTTGCCTTTTTTAATGTCACCTACTTTGGACTTGGACTTTTTCAGGGACGGGGCACTTCGAATTTTCCTCTTAGTTTCACTTATGGTTGTCGATGAAGTAAATGTGCTTAAAATAAAATAAATATTGTTGTTGCCGACAGTTAATTATGACATCACATACCAGCTTTATAATATCGGAACAAAATTATTACCCATCGACAGAAGTTCTATAAATATCAAGATCAGTGTCCATTGGCAACATTTCTAGATCTTTAATTGTGATATCCTCCAAAAACGATTCAGCTTTACACAATATCTAAAAGTAGCTTTGATTATAATAGAATACTATTTTATTTGATAAGAATAATATTGACTCGTTACAAGTTCCTACCGTGAAACTTTCAAATGGATTGTTGTAGATTTTCAATTCGATATCACAACTTATTCTTCCTTTTTCGTTTGGGTTAAAGTGTACGAACAATGACCGCGATTCATTCGGTTTTAGAATAACTTGTATACTCTTAGTCACTCCTGTGCAAATCATTATTATTATTATAGATTATATTAGATTTTATTTAAATAATAATTAATTTTTCTTATTTACTGCCCATGGTACGTATACTATTTTTCTCATCGACGGAGACGGAAAGCGGCAACATCGGTTTGCGCAGCGGGAAGAAAGTTGACGTTTTCCGCCCGGAGGTGAGAAAAACATTTCCTTCCTACCTTGTCGTTGTAAGTTTGAGACAGAAGCTACCCAAAACTGTTGCCATTTGTCCTTTGGAGCTCGCATCACATCCACAGTGACGACTGCCTTTACGGAACTAACATTTTTGATTCGGATTTCTTGACTTGTAACTGACTCTACGCACGTAAGAGGGAACTCGAGTAGTGCGAGTCCGTGTCGTATGATCGGCGGAGATATTAGACCTATGCGGGGTATCGTTCCTTCACCCACTAGGAATATTTTATAAGATTTTGTCTCAGTTTCTGTTAACTTGAGGTTTATTTCAAGCATCGCACGATATTCCTACAATTAATAATTTTAACGCCTTACGTCAACCGTACTCAAATTGAGCATTCATGGTAACATAGAAACATGCTTACCGTCATCGCTTTTGGCCTAAAATGTATGCACAAAGGCTTATGAAACAGGGATTCGATTTGCGTTTCATACTTATCTAGCCAAAAGACATCTTGATTACAGTTGTTAGAGAGATAGTGAAGCTTCATTTTCAAATAAAAGGGGACCAAGCCGTTGTTGTAGAGGTAGATATTGGCTGCATGGCTAGTGTTCACAATCGCACTTAGAAAGTGTAGTGTCAAAGACTCCTCCACAAAAACGCAGTGTGCTGTTGTCTGTTTATGATATTTTATACGATAAAAGAAATATAATTACATCATAACATCGTAATTTAGTTAATAGGTACTTAATACCATTACCTCATCTATCGTATAATCGCCCAACTTTTTAACTACGACATGTTCTCTAAACGTCACGTCGATGTTCCAAAAGTCTAGGCTGGGAATTGCGCCTCTTCCCATCAGTTTGAATGGGACACCCTCAGCTTCTGCTGGTGACGAGTCGCTGATCACAAACTTTAAAGTTTCCTCACATTTTTCATCAGTGGATGCTGTAAACTGTATTCTTATGGTTTTACTCGATTTTGGTGGCACCAAATTGTCGCTGGTTAAAATTGTGAAATTTCCACATTTCAAAATCATATTTTTAAATCTGGAAAAATTAAAAAAATAACAGTATTAAGGTTTAATGTGCACATTCAACATTTTTGACTTTAATATGTTTGCAGTATATTTACTTGTTTTTATCTTTGCTTCTTATTGAAAGTGTATCGAGTTCGACTCTATATTGTGGTGGCAACACTATTTCGTATGTGAAGGGTGATTTGCCAGTATTAGTGATTACAACTTCTTTAGTAACCTCCCCACCAACCGGTATAACGTAAAAGTTGAGTTCACTCGCTGGGAACAAGGTGAATCTGAAATATATGAAAGAAAATTAAAGTACCAATGAATATAGTTATTAGTTTGTAACTTAAATAAACATTGCTAAACTCTAATATTATCTGCTGGCCTGCAGTGGCGCTGAAACGAGACAGATGGAAGACCTCGGGGGAGGCCTTTTCCCAGCAGTGGGATAGTATAGGCTCATTAAAAGAAACTCAAAGATCAACATAAAATAAGTCTTACGTATTATAGGCACATGTGATCGTAGTATTTACTGGGAACGTTGCAACAATAGTCTGGTTATCACTGTCGTCCAGGAGATTGCATCCGTAGACGGGAGTGTCGGTGATGTCAGTGGCCGCAGTGGGAGTACACTCAAACTCTATGACGACAGGTTTGAGGTTCGGCACCAGAACGCCATGATCGGGAATTACTTTAAATGATTGCAGCAACACCGGATCAGGGAAGCCTTTCTTTTTCCTCAATCTATAGAAAATAAATCAAGGTTACATAATATAAAATTTTAATTTATAGTGCTTCCAAAGCTCTAAATGAATGTGGACGAAGCGCTGCTGGTAAAGGAGAACTGTCAAAAATGACTTTTTTGTACGATAGAAGCGTTAGTTCATTTTCTCGCCACGTTCATTTAAAGCCTTGTCGAACTGTAGACAAATATCAAAACTTGTTGCTCTTGGTACATAACATTGCATGTTGATTTTTTGGGCTATTACACGTAGACTGTTAATTTCTGCCTTCTGTTTTGACACAACTCGTAATCAGAAAATAATAGACATAATAATATCAGATAAATCATACTTGAAATAAACATTATATTTTCCTCGGTTAAGTAAGAACATTCTTCTCTTGACTGTCGATCGAACTTTGACGTCGCCGTAGTTAAGTATGTAGTCGTTGGGATTATCGAAGGAGTAGTCGACCAGAACGTCGTAGCACTCAGCGGATAAATGCACCACCTCCGTTAAAATGGGGTCACCTCTACATTGTTCGTCGTAAACCTGGTGTAGGTCAAAGTAGTTATAAACTTATAACCAAACATTTATTGAAAAACAAAATCCTAAATGATTGAAAATGTGAATCTAAATCTAAATACAAAGTTAGATTTATGATCACACTATAAATTCTCGATTTTCACTCTTTTAATAAGTATTAATAAATAATAAAACATAATTTTCGTAATAACTTTGCTAAGTGTTTTTTGGACTTTACTAGATAGGAACTTTTTAACTCACATCGAGGATTAATTGTTGGTTATCAATAATGCCGACCCTACACGCGTTGTAAACTACTTTGACCGCCACACTCTCATCTCTCTGCAAAACCCCTTGCGACTGTTTTATCATAAAATCACGTGATAGTTCTTCTGTGTTTCTTATCTTCCATTTGACGGGCAAAACCGAATTATTCTTTACGACGAATTTGTTGTCCTCTTTACGATATAATAAATGTTTCCCATATTCTAAAAACATTGATATAGGTAATATATTTTGTTATTTCCAAAATGTAAACATAACAGAATGTAAAAGATTCGTAACTTGGTTACTATAGTGTTTAACTAAATGCTAACAGTACTGAAAACTTTCTGCTTACCTAAGATTTTAGTGTCTGGTAGGACTTTCATGAGAGGAGGTATCCCGGTACAGGAAACCCGGATAGTTATAATCTCAGGATTGTCACGGATACTCAACAACAACGTACACTTATGATTGCCGACTTCTTTCGGTGCCGCTTGTATCAAAATGTGGCTTTTGGAGCTAGCCTTTAAATATAAAATACAATTCTTAATGAACAAAACAGAAATTGAATAGCCAAACAATATGTAAATAATACGGTAATCTTACCTCTACTTCCACAACTTTATCATTTATGCGAAATGTACTACGGTCTCCTAAAATATCTGCTTCGATGGTAGTACCCATAAGCGAAGTATTTCTTAACGTTATTTGATAGCTTTCTTCAAATACTCTGAATATAAGAAAGTGGTAAGAATTTTTTAGTAGTTAAAATATGGCTTAAAATATATTAAAGCTTATTATTTATTTATTTTTTTACCTTTTCTTTCCCACGAAAATATTACCCAACTCGAAAATTTTCTTATCGTCTAGGAAAGCGCCTTTGTAAGTGTGGTCCTCAATAGAATGTCTTACAAAATTTTCGAACATTTTCTTTGGTCGCGTATCTAACCTATAAAGTAAGCCATAAACTTAGGTTAAGGGCTCCATTCCACCGCGGCGCACGGAGAGGCTACGCACGTGCGTCAAGTTTCGCTTTGTAAGAAAATATATGTGACTGTGTCCTCTGCAACCCACGGACACGCTACGCACGAATTGACTCAAGTCAAAGAAATAGATCCTTACACGCGTGCGCGTGGCCGTGCACAGCGTGCGCCGCGGTGGAATGGAGCCTTTAAACTACATTCGTTATCAGTAGTTAAAAAAACATAGGTAATAATAATGTCATTTATTTAGCACTTTAAAAACTTGTTTGAATTTCTGATAATCGTTTCTAGGCGGACATACAAGTCAGTATATCTTGAGACTTGGCTGGAATGTGATTATATAGCCGAGCCGTAATGACGTCTTTATATCGAGTCTCAAGTTATTAATAATAATAATAATCTTTATTTAAACCAAAGCTGTTTTACATAAAGAAGCCTCTGACCCCTGCACTAGTGGAAACTGTATTGCGATCGGGTTGTAGTTAAAATTTTATAGCAGTGTAGGAGAAAAGTACTCTTATAATATAGTAGGTTCGTTATAAATACCTGGGTAGGTCGCACACCCCGCTGGCACATATCTCAAAGCGCGAGGACGGCCAGCCGGCCACCTCGACGTAGTGCCGCGCGCTGTATTGGCCCTCCGCCCGCGGGCTGAACGTGTACGCGCACCTTAACAGTTCGCCCGGCCGGAGTATGATGCGTCTTCTTAGTTCTGTTACATACATTTTTTTACATTTAAACAATTGGTTGTTTTTATAAATGAATGCTTAATTTTTTTTATAAAAGAGCAAAATCATCTGAGTAATATTATGTTAATATTAAAACATACTTTTGGCTTAAATATTATCTCCCCTTACCTGCACCCGATGAAGCAATATCCTTCATTAGTGAAGACGTCACCTGAAGTTATAAATATACAAATGTTAGAATTAAAACACTAATAAGTATGTGTAAAGACAAAATAAAAAAATACGAATAATTAGTAATTACCCTTTTTCCGCATTTGCATTTCCATTGTGATAATACTTTTAATACTTTTTCTTGAGTAAAATCGTCGGCGTTTAGCAAATCCGGAACGTCGTTACACTCACATTTTTCTATCTACAGCAATATAATAATATAATATATTTTAATATAATATTGTATGGTGGGATTATAAAAGTAATTTAGGAACTGTTGTCTTTTTAAAACTATTTCATTGTATCTAGCTACGTGCTTATCTGTGGTACGCATACTCTATTACGCCCACAAGAGGCACGTAACCTGAAAGTTAGCATGTAAAGCTCCATGGCTTTTGTTTCACAGGTAGTCTCGCAGATCCGTAACCACGTGTCTACCTGTGAAACGAAATCTCTACGGAAAGCACTTAAGATGGGAGGACGTAGCCTACAGTATGTAAAGCTACAAAACTACAAGCGTAGTAGTGCTACGAGACCTATACGAAGACAGACTGCTTGTAGCCTACACGTAGATAGAGCTACGAAACTACAAGCGTAGCAGTGCTACGAGACCTCTACGAAGATAGACTGCTCGTAGCCTACACGTAGATAGAGCTACGAAACTACAAGCGTAGCAGTGCTACGAGACCTCTACGAAGATAAACTGCAAGTAGTCTACACGTCATGTAAATCTACGGAACTACAAGCGTAGCAGCGCTACGAGATCTCTACGAAAACGGACTGCTCGTAGCCTACACGTAGTTAGAGCTATGAAACTACAAGCGTAGCAGTGCTACGAGACCTCTACGAAGACGGACTGCTCGTAGCCTACACGTAGTTTATAAAGCTTCGGAACTACAAGCGTAGTAGGGCTACGAAATCTTTACATAGCTGGCAACATACACGTAATATATTCTGAAGCTTTTTGAACTACAAGCCTAGAAGTGCTACAAGACCTCTACGAATATAGACAGCTCGTAACCTTTACATATCATTTATTAGTAAAGCTCCGCGTAAAGCCAATATATCAGTTCCAAGTTTGAAAAGTTAATAATAAATTTGCTGACAGAACAGAATATATCTTACCGGTTTCTCTCTTAAAAATCTCCACTCTAGTGAATCCTCGTGTTTTATAGGTGGTGTTATTCGCGGGAACAATACACTGCAATCCTTTCTCGATGGCGGTACTTTTAATACATCATATTTTTCTACATGTAATGCTTCTTGGATATTCTTACATGTTAAGAACATATTTTTTATGGTTTCCTTATATATCAAACAGGGACAGTTAATTATTATTAAGGGAAATCCTCTTTTTGCTAAACCTGTTTCAGATATCTGAAAATATAAGTGCTACAAAATAATATATTACACGGCTAATACGTAACAAGTACTTGCAGAAACTAATATGTTAATGCTGTTTATAAATTCTGCGATTCTGTTGATTCTTTACAAACACATCCAAGTTTTTATATCCATGCTAATATTATAAATGCGAAAGTGTGTCTGTCTGTCTGTTACCTCTACACGCCTAAACCGCTTAACTGATATTGCTGAAATTCAGTATAGGGATATAACTTTGAGTCCTGGGAAAGGACATAGGATACTTTTTATCCCGGAAAATGTACGGTTCTCACGCGATAAACGAATTTTGGTACAACGAAGTTGCGGGCGTCATCTAGTTTTTTATAAATAACCTGTGGCTTTATTTCTGTTTTCTTCTTTCCGCCTTGCTTGGGGTCTCTCAGTCCCCCCAGGCTGTAGAGCGGCGCGGCCATCTCGCCCCCCTCCACCAGCCAGTTAATGGCGACGCTCACGAGCGACGAGTACACAGAGTTCAAGTACTCGTTGTACTCCGAACTGTCGCGCACTTCCCTCACCGACTCCACTGTAAAGTGTGGGGTAAGAGGAACATATATTTTACCTATGTCATTTCCTTTATTAAAACATTTCACCACTTAAAAAAATTTGAAGCCATTGTTACAACTTTGAACAATAATATTTAAAATTACGGAATTAAAGGGCATCTGACTGCTTTTATAAGACCTAGTGAAAGATAATATAACTAAAACAAGTATTTAATTTGTAAGTAAGTTTTAAAAACGTTCAACCTTTAACTGATTCCTCTTTACTGATCTGACTTTTGACTCCAGCGGCTTTAACGTAAAGGGACTTTTTCGTCTTCGTAGGCGTTTCAATAGGTTGTCTGCAGAATTTTTAATATGAAAATATTTTTTATACCAAAATTACTAGCTTAATAATATTATAACTATACTCTAAATAACTGATTATAATGTAACTTTCTCATTGTAGCTATTGTTTTATATAATAACGTTTAAGAAATAAATATAATGTTATAATATAGATACAAACACGACATGTTTTTCATTATATTTTCTTCGTCTGTCTTCTAAACCATATTTGATGTAAAGTGCCCTTAATTCCGGATCTGTAGATTCGTAGTCCGCGTCATTCATTTCCTCGAAGTTTGTTATTATCTCACTTATTTCTTCCGCGCTGTATTCATTTGAGGAGTTTTTCCTGAGTACATGATAAATAATTATATTTACAAAATAAAAATTAAAACGAGTGTGCTTTCGATCACACAATTGAAGTAAAACTTCTTGGGCTATGTATATTGAAAGAAGAAGAAGAGGATGTGCGCGCGCACCTCTCCGTTCGCCTCGTTCGATCACACCTTCGTAACGCTCTCGTCACGCTTATGCCAGCTTACTCCCCAAGTCAAGTGTGCCGTAAAGAAGTTTTACTTTAAAATTCAGAATTAAAGCCACTTTATTACTTTTGGGCGCGTTTTCCCATTTGAAGTACTGACCTTATTTTTGTAGCTTATTCTTGAATGATTTTTTTTGCTTTTAAAGGATCATGGGCATTTTGGTTTAAAGTCTCAACAGAGATAAAATGTATACATAGATAGCTCTTAGTGAGTAGGTTATATGGCGCCCAGCCCCTAGCCATTTTGAAATAATGTACAGTCAATGTATACAAGACCGGCGTTACCGACGTAGTTTTTGTCGTCTATGTGGTAAGATTTATTTGCGCTTAGAAAGGTAACGAATGTCTTGACTTAGACAATACACCTTAGATTTACGCTCACAGTAGTAGTTTAACCCCTCCCTCATACCGCTCACCCTTGGATCAGGTAACAATGCGCGGCCGATTTTTGCTCTCTCTTTCAGTCAGTCAGTCGTTCGCTTACATTGTCTGTGTAATATGTCAATTCACGACATACCACTACTAGGTTTAAAACCGGCCAAGTGCGCATTGGGCCACGCGCAATATAGGGTTCCGTAGTACCGTTAGTTTTTCATAATTTTTGTATGGTCAATAGAATGTACATATTTTATAACGTGTTTTACACTACTAACAACATCATCTCAGTTACGTTCATATATTTTTAAGGTTTTTATATAACATTTTGTCGGCATCATTAATATGTGCATTCATGCCGAATTAAACTTTGTAGGTCCTATAGTCTCAGAGCAAAACCGTAGACAGACATACGGACAGACAGACGGACAGACAGATGGACAGACGGACGGACAGACCGAAACTATAAGGGTCCCTCGTTGACTACGGAACCCTAAAAATGATCCTGTTATAATATACGAGTAACGTGATGTTATCGCATGAAATGTACCATCGAGGAAATTGATTCCTATGCAGTTGATAGACCAACGTTATTTGGTCGAATATTCAATTCAATGTTAAATATGATCTTTCGGCTGGGTTTGACGTAACGCAACCAAACTACTAATTAGGTCCCCGATCTGCATAGGAATCAACTTCTCTGATAGTACAAGCGGTGATGTCACTTTTAACGTGGCTTTACTCAAAAAGTACAACGAATCTTGACCTAAAAATCTTTCCTAAAAATATACAATCCATTCTTGTTGAGCCCTATACTAGAGCCCATACATTTTTGCCAATCATCATTTGCTTGGTGCCATGTACTTAGTTCATTCAACTTTGCAATGGCTAAAGCACTATTATGAAACTTACTCGAGTATAGCTAAGTTGAATTAAAAAAACTTACTGTTTTAGCAATTCCTTTTCTCGTTTCATCTCTTGGTGATTTATCCATTTCGCAAGAGTCATGTGACATAACACCAAACGTATGGTGTGGATCGTGGGCTTACACTTCAATACCATAGAGAGGGCCAGATCCGGATGTTTTATAACCTTACTATTCAGAGAGACTACTATGAAGCCTAGAGCATACTTTGGCTGATTAAAATATTCTATTAAAAGTTCTTGCACTAAATCCTGTGAAAAATTTTGTATTAAAATTAATGTCTTAAGAAATTATGTTTTTGTTTTATTGAGTATACGAGTACATTACATTATTCCTAATGTATTAAAAAATGTTGTCTTGATAAAATGTTATGACTTATAAAATAAAAAAAACAACGTAGGCTGGTGCCTGGTTGTTACTTACAGGATATACAAAAAATAAACATTGTTTAGGAAGCAAAATATTTACAAATTGTTTTTTTGAAAAAACTTTATTTAAACTTACCAAATCAAACATAGATGTGGCGTTCATAGTGCTTATCGTGTCTAATTTAGAAATAGATTCCTTATCCTTCTTTTTTGTTCGCTTTACGACTGATGCTAAAGACATTTTGCTTATTGTTTGTACCGTGTGTTCAATTTTCTTCCAAATAATGTCGAAGTCATCATCCGTCTCATCGACTGTTTTTATGAAAAAAAAAGCAATTAGTTGACTCAACAATATTTGTTTACAATAATTATTATCTTTAATTTAAACAAATAATAAGTCTATGTGTACCGTCTCGCCTCTTATTGCATGTAAACTGTGCATAAACACTTTCGGCTAAAACTCTTCTTGACCTTTTGTCAAGTAACAAGTTTTAATGATAATTTAATAATAAAATATATAGTTTTATCGATGATCAATATGTTCTTATTTTTTTTTCTAGGAATTAAAAATACTACCGTAACTTTCTTCACCGCCCTCCGCGTGGTGCGTAGAAACGCGCGTGTACTGTTCGTCGAGGGTGTGCAGCAGCGTCGTGCGCGCCGCACTTACACTGGTGCACAGCGCTTCCACGATGCAGTTGTCGATGGTGACCGCAGGTAAGTTCAGCACTTTCCCTACCGAATACGCCATCTCCTGACATTCCATTTCTGCGAATAGAGACCGAAGTTTCAGCCAAATTTAAAACGTGTTATTCAACAAAACAAAAAACAAGCAAACTTTCCGAGCCTCAAAAAAGGCAAAATTCCTACGAAAAAATTACGATAAGTAAAAAAGTATACCGATGCATTGAGGTCCATGGAATATAAGAAGAACGCCTTTCGCACGTTGCTCGACATCGCATCTATTATTTTCATTTTCCAGTATTCCAAGCGGATCTAATTTTAGTGCCTTCATATTTTGCATGACATCTAAATTATAAAAATATAATTTAGTGAACATAAACAAGTCCAGTAAGCAGCCAACAATAGGAATTAAAGTCTTACCTCTAGCAATTTCAGAATCACTTCGTATTTTCTCTAGAGATGCACGCTGAAATACTGGTTTATCAGCTAACGATTTTGTAGGTTTTGTTTTCCTATTAAATAAACTTATAAATAAAGGAAGAATTTCCACGATTGAAATGACATAATAATAAAACAAAAAATAATATTATTTTATTTTGTAAACGACTTACTTGGAAGGTTTTATCATAAGTTTTTGACCATGTTTCTGTTCTTCTTTGAGTCTTAAACGAATTTATTTATAAGAATTCATTTTCTACGATAAATTTAGTATTTACTTACATTGAAAACAATAATTGCTACGGTACTCTAAAAATTAAGATACCTTTTAACGCTTTCTTTATATTTGGTATAAAATCTGATTATCTCTTCAGGCCAGCCACTTCCAGGCTTTTGGATCGGTATAAGCATTTCATTAGGATCGTCATAGTATTTATTAAGTAGTGCATAAATTTCCTCATCTTCTTTCCGTTGCCTTAAAAATTGTGTTGTAAAAGATTTGTTATAAAGTGGTCCTTCACCTTACAGTCTATTGTAAGTAATAGTAGCAAGTATAATACGTGTACTAAAGTCATGTGCTATTGTACACGTATTATACTACGTCATGTAATATTATACCTCTAGAGTTTAGCTGTACATAATAATTGTAACCTATACTTTAAATGATACTAGATGATATCTCAACTCCGTTGCGCCAAAACTCGTTTATGCTTTATCGCGCGGGGACCGTACATTTTTTCGGAACAAAAAACATCCTATGTCCTTTCCCGGGACTCAAAGTATTTCCATGCCAAATTTCAGCAAAATCATTTCAGCGGTTTGGGCGTGAAGAGGTAGCAGACAGACAGACACACTTTCGCATTTATAATATTAGTATTATGGATTACAATTTGTTATCGATTACGGTATCCTGATCTCAATAATAAAATCAAGGAATACGTTACCGGCCTTTGTCCACATACGGTAGATACTTACACGTCGTTATGAGCGAATATGAGTTCAACGGGAAATGGGCAGGGGTTGGTGATGCCGAAGTAGTTGTGTGCAGTGTCAGCGTACGGCAAAGTAGGGGGGAAGGTCACTCGGGGTCCGATGACGGCCACGCGAGGTACCATCCCCTTGCCACCGACGAGTATGGACAGTTTGTTCGGGTTCATGTGAAACGTAAACACAAGTAATGCTTCAAACTTCGCCTGTGAAACAAACATAAGTAACTCAGTATTTCAAAATTATTTAGTTAAAGAAAATGGATTGTATAACATTCTGAAAGTACACTTTGTCATAATAATAAGTAAGTTATCTTTTCAAAGTATTTGTTTAGCGATAGTCATAATTATAAATAAGCCTCCCGCTCAAAGTTCCAACACCAAAAAATTCTTATGTATTACAAAATTGGATTTTGAGAATTATACAGACAAGATGACGATGACGCACTTATGATTAGCTTTAAATATTAACCAATTATAATGATATTGAATAAATTTAAAACTCTTGCGAAAAACCTTAGAAATATGTAGACAGTTTTGTCACTTTTGCACAAAACAATCACCTCTACTGTAGGGCAAAAAGCTATTCGGAACAGTCCTCCTTCACCCGGCTCATATCTACCGGACGTCGTTTCCAATTTCAGGGCATTTGGACCTTTCGTTTTCATCTTGACTGTAGCATACCAAATGCATGGAGGCGCCCCACTAAAATTCCAAAAAATACAAGTTGAAATAAACATAACCCGATTGGTATTTTTTTAATCATACATATTATTAAGAAAATATACTAACATGTTTTTCAAGGGTATCGTGTAAAATATTTTGTCGCCGCACCGCACTGAGCCAAAATAAACAGACTTAACCTTAGTATGAAGATATGGCAGGGCACATAGTGCGTTTACGTGCACAGGAATTGATATCCCAAATGGTATCTAGAGGAAGTAAAAAGCATTTAAAACACCGTTTGCCCTTCTTAGTTTGAAATCATCTTAACTATAAAATATTGTTTTGCTTATGTATTTCTTGTACCTACCTCAAAAACAATTTGCGCCTCAAATTTTTGTTCCGCTTCATTGATCTCATTGACATTGGGCGTGTAAGTAATTTCTATTTTTCCTATTTCACCGGAATTGATTTTACCACAAAGCTTAAAATTTAAATTCGAGGGTACAATAGTTTTCCTTGAAATGCTAAGTTTTGTCGGATTTGGACCATAGTTAATAACATCTACGGACGTTGATGTCTGGAAAGTTTTTTAAAAATTGTTTATATATTTCGAAGGTATAAAAATATCCCAGTTTAAAAAGTACACAAACCATAGCACCATTTGTTACTACTCCGAGATCTAATAAATAAGGAGTAGTTTCAAATCCCGTTATGGTGGAATGCTTTCCACTCATTTTTAGAGTAGATATTACATTAGGGTTTTGCTTCAAATATCTCTTCACAATTTCTCTTTCTATTGCTAAATCAATATCTAATGTTGACGGGTACTCATCCTGAAATACAAGTAAAATAAATTTTGGACATTTTGACACTAAAAAAAATATTATAAAACGTGATCAAAAATCGTGGATCAAACGAAACAAGCAGATAGAGGAAGTCATTTCCAACAAAAAATTATTCTACAGTATGATCATAATTCAATTGCCCATTTTTGTATTTTTTAATGAAATCCTTTTACATGTAACCCATTTAATTTATTTTTTGACTAGCTGTCCCGGCAATCCGCGTTTTGCCATTTAAAGTATTTCTACTTCATCAGTTGATACAAAATCAAAAAAGGGGTGAGTTCGGCATTTAATCAGCAAGTTTTTCTAATACAGGGTCACTTTTACGTACTACATTTTTTTTTCATAGTGGAAATAACGATAAAGATAGAAATAATTTTGGTAACCCTACAAAATTTTTGGAAAATTAGTTGATGGTTCTTGAAATTTGGACCGCAGAGCCACAGTCGAATTTTTTTAGTGTAGACTAATAATTATCAAGGAATAAAAAAACATTATTTGTTTTATTGTTTTATAGCAAAAAATAAATTAAATGGGTTAAATGTAAAAAGACTTGGGGTTTCATTTAAAAAATACAAAAGTATTCATAACTTTTAGGGCAATTGAATTATGATTATACTGTAGAATTTTTTTTTGTTGGAAATGACTTCCTCTATCTGCCTGTTTCATTTGATCCACGATTTTTTGGTCACGCTGTATATGTACTACAATTATTATTATTCAGGGAGCCCTAGAACATTTTTTTTTATTATTATCAAGCTAATTTTCTGTGAGTAGCTTCATTTTGATAAGACAAACAACTTTTTTATCTGCGAAAAATCTTGAAAGTGTGTGTAGGACAATGTTACTCTTATGTAACTGTTAACCTACCAATATACAAAAATCGGTTGTCTGTAAAGTCGGTTTACTGACGATAGTTGAACGTGACAACGTCATAGCCTTAACCCCTCAGTTCCGGGAAAAATCTATGCAAAAAAGTTGGCAGGTCAATATGCAAAAAAAAATGGTGCCCGGCCTACCCTTTTTGTAAAATGAATGTAATATGAAATATCCTTACATACAATCCATATTTTATGTTTGTGTGAACTACATTATAATATATGTTAAATTTTCTATCTATCAAGCCATCATAATATAGTATTTAGTCCGATGTGATATTAGTTTCTCAATTATAAACTTTCGAAACTATAATTAGTGACTTGTTCAGAAGAAATAAACGAATACTTTATTCTTATCTCAATGATAAACTCCTATACTAACTATTTTTGTAAACAAATTGACGAATGATGTTGAGATGTATAAAAACAAACTACTTGAAATAGGACACTCCTCTGCAAAGAAAAAATAGTCCGCAAGCAAACATCGACATTAGTGCTATACAAATAAATTTCAAAATGGCTGCGGCCGGCAAAAAGCCCTTAAACATATTGTGTCAAATGTTTATCGGTTCCCGCCCGTCTGTGTGCTTAATAGGGCAATAAATCATTTTGTACAATAGTGACCTTACGGTTGTTGAGACACTTGAGAGGATAAATGGAACGCCTCAGAGCGATCAGCGAGGTAAAGCCGCATATTGCGTCATATTTTTTCGTGCGCGCAGCCCATATCGAATTATAAGACGTTATCACGTCAAAAATCTGCTGGTTAGGGTTCCGTTTTAGGGTTCTGTAATTTGGTTGACTACAGTAACCTAAAACGGAACCCTAACCAGCTGATTTTTTGTATATTGGTAGGTTAATAGTTATATAATTTAAGAGTAACATTGTCCTACACACACTTTCAAGATTTTTCGCAGATAAAAAAGTCATTGTCCTGCAAATATAACAATCCATATTTTAGGACCATCAAATCAAAGTATAAAATCCTTTCTATCTCTGTTAGCTACCACTTTTAAGATTTTTCGCAGATAAAAAAGTTGTTTGTCTTAAGCCTTCAGTCCACCGCAGCGCACGGAGAGACTTCTTGTAAAGCTTCGCTTTACAAGAAAATATATGTGACTGTGTCCACTGCAACCCACGGACACGCTACGCACGAATTGACGTAGTCAAAGTAAAAACGTACGCTGCGTGCCCGTGCACAGCGTACGCCGCGGTCAGCGTGCGCCGCGGTGGAATGGCGGCTTTATCAAAATGATGCTACTCACAAAAATTAGCTAGCTAGCAAAAAAAATGTGTTCTAGGGCTCCCTGACTAATAGGCTTCTGAAGACTGGTAAATTGGATTATACCATTATTGAACAAATGTGCCAAGTTCCGTCAAATAAAGCGTCTTGAAAAAAATTCTCGTTATATTGTGTTGAGTTCAATAATAGTTTCGAAGTTGTCTTGCCAAATAACTTCGTAACAGCGTCTACATACTCGAGACTCAGTGTCGCTATCGCTGCATATTGTAACTCCAAATCGCTCTAAAATGCATCAAAAGTCGTTTACCAGATTGTAAAAAAAGCAAATAAAAGAAAAAAGTTTGAAACTTAAATTATCATTAAGCTACTCTTTAATAATATTGATAAAGATGAGTAATAAATAATAATATACCTCAAATTTACATTTCGGTAAGCTGAGATACACTTGTGGTATCACACCCCATCCGTAGACGTCTACTTGCAGCGGCGGAAGATGTCCTACTTCTAAAGAAAATGATCTCTTAAAGTATCCCATGAGGCCAGGTTTGATCTCCACGCTAATTTCTACTTCTTCTGACGGCTTCAGCAGCTTTATTTTTGGTTTTATATTAACGATAGTCATATCAAGCTCATTTGCATTTTTACTTTCCTTGAGATGGGCGTTAAATTGAAATGGTAAAAACCCTTTGTTAGACAATAAGATTTTTTCAAAAGCGCTCTCGTTGAACGTGCGTATTCTAAAATTAATATTTTTTGGACATAAACAGTATGACAAACTGGCACTGCGCCCAACTATTGATACGTATGTAGATGGACCTCCGAGGACGATACATTCCAAAAGTGCTGTAATGCTTATATTATCAGGCGGCGTAAATGTAATATGAACCTCTTGAATTTCATTTGGTTTTAGTAGTCCACCGTTGGGTTCCACTTGTAGAACTCTATTTATGATGTCAGTATTACGATGCACTTTTTGGGACAGTGATGCTCTTCGATGAAAACTTTTATTATAGGCTCCAACTATTATTGGCGCTATATTTTCCAAAACTTTGTAATTTATGATATTTTTACTTTCAAACAAAATATCATCTGGCAACGTTGTATGATTATTATTACTACTGTTCTTGTCAGAATTATTTCCATTGAAATTTTCTGGGGTTTAAAATAATAAAATTTAGTATTATAACAATAAATTCCATTTGGATCGTCTTAATAAAATACTTACTGTTTAAATCACCAATATTGATACCAACTGGAATTTCTGAATTTAGGTTTTCCTGAACTTCCTGTTGTATTTCCTATACGTTTGGAAATGAGATATCAGTGGGCGTGATCGCAAAATAAAAACAATGTAATTATACTCAACCAATTAAAACCTTACCGTCGGTTCAGCTGTAATTGAATATTCTTTCCACTTCAATTTATAACAAACAAGTAAAGGAGACATGTTTTGTATCTTCATTGATTTGCTTGTAATACTCTTATTCAGAATACATTGGAAATCTATATCACGTGTCAGTGCCGAGACATTCGGGTGGTTAATTTCTCCAATTAACTCAACAGCATCCTTAAAATAACGCTTGTTAGGTAAAATATATATTTTTTATACGAATAGAATTTCCTAGAGTTTAGCCTTTGTTTTAAATTTAACTACTAATATGTGCACAGTATTTGTATATATTTTTTTTTATATAAAATAAGGGGGCAAACTGGTTAACTGATGGAAAACAACTACCATCACCCATGGACACTCGCAACATCAGAAGAGTTGCAAGTGCGTTGCCGGCCTTTTAAGAGGGAATAGGGTAATAGGAAAGGGGAGGGTGGGGAGATAAATAGGATAGGGGATTGGGCCTCTAGTAAACTCACTCACTCGGCGAAACACAGCGCAAGCGCTGTTTCACGCCGGTTTTCTGTGAGCCTGTGGTATTTCTCCGTTCGAGCCGGCCCCTTCGTGCCGAAGCGTGGCTCTCCCACGGTATCTCATAATAATATGTATTTTTTGGGATGAGAATTCAATTCGAATCATTAAGATGATTCGAATTGAATTCTCATTTTTTTTCTGTCTCTCAATTTTTTTTCTGTAAGCAGAAAAAAAATACCTTGTTCTTGTGGCCTTTTAGTTTTACTTTCAGCAGATCACGATAGATATGCGAAGTCGGAGAAGTATGCTCGGATGTATCGAACAACACTTGTAGTTTCATTACTTCTTGATGCTGCAGTTGTTCTTCAACTATGTAGATAAGTTCATACGCCTCTTTAATTTTATTAATGTCTTCAAAAAGACTAAGGCTACTTTTCTTTTGGACGATGTTGTGTTCTTGAGTGACACAGTTCATAAACACTTGTGAGTATCTCAACTCCAAATCAGTTCCATTTGGTCCGTAATTATAGTCTCTATTAATTACATGGCAATCACAAACACTTTCTTCGTAAGGATATATTTTATATGAGCTAGATTTTTTTATAATAGCAAAAGGAGGCTTTGTAGTTATTTCCAAGTCGAGTGGAAGCGTTGTGATGTTTTTTATTGCTACCGTGTCTAAAATATGAAATTATTTTATTGAATTGCCCAAAAATTACAAGAAAGTATTCACATACCACATTATGTAAAGGTACACTACCTATTAGCTTATAGTACTCATTGTACGGCCCATGATCAAAACGAAAGTCCATCGTCAGGGGTGATAGCATGATTTCTGGATCAACAAAAGTTGCACATATTTGACATTCTGCTAAAAGTTCTTTTTTATTAATTCCTTCGACACATCCCACCAAATACCACGTTTCATCCACAATCATTGCTTTATCGAATGTACTAGAAATGGTTAATTCAACTTTCTCTCCTGCTGACATCTTCCAGGCTCTTGGCTGTAGATCAAATCTTTTCCTGAAATATTTAGCAACGTCACAAAAGTACATACAATATACATGTTACTCTATTTAATTATTCAAGTAGTCAGATTTTATTTAAAACTTTCTATAGATGTGATGCTGCCACAACTTTAAAAGTAAATTTTTAAATAATTTCAATATTTTAATGGTTTCTATCTTTCTTATGTTTAGTTTAATATTATTTTATTAAATCTAAATTGTGGTTGTTAAATCTTAATAACTGACTGCTCACGTTTCTCGTATGTTTAACGGATTCGGTTTGGCCAGTTTGTAAAAATCACACCACTCCAATGTATGAATGCGAGTGCCAAAGTTTTGCATCGTCACTTGGCACTGAAATGGCAGCTTCGTGAAATGTTTCCCCAATTCCACTCTATCTCTTAATTCACCAATCATGATACTGGTACCAATACCAGTCGCTGTTAAAGGTATGATCTGTAATGAGGCAGGTAACATGAAATTCACCGCCGCGCCTAGAGATCTAATTAATGATTGCTTAAAGCGTTCGTCATCTTCTATGTCAACGTCATTTGTACTTAAATTTAATTAATACGTACTCAAATTATAATAAAGTGTGCCCTTGGTATTCCTTTTTTAAATTGTATGATTTTTTAATCACTTACCAAATCCTTGAGATTTTTTATTTTTATAACAGCTTTATTCGCATAATTCTCTGCGTCCACAAGATATAGACCAAACGTTATAGTGATTTCTGATTCAGGCTCAATTTGGCCATCACTAGGATTGATGATAAATTTATCGTCGTTTTTTGCCTGCACAGAAAATGGGCCAATATAGGCAGCAATCCATACTTATATTATTACAAATGCGTTTGTTACCTCTTCACGCCCAAACCGCTGAATCGATTTTGCTGAAATTTGGTATGGAGATACTGAGTCCTGGGAAAGGACTTAAGATACTTTTTACTTTTTATGCCGGAAAAATGTATAGTTAGCTTGCGATAAACGAATTTAAGCGCAACGGAGTTGCGGGCCTCATCTCTTTGAATATAAACTCGAATTATAGTTAGAACGTATATATATATTGCTTATTATATGAATGTATATTATGCACTACATAATTATTACTTATTCTATTATTGTCAAGGGTATACTCACCAATTGAACTGAAAAGGGTATGACGATAGGCGAAAGATTATATAGCGTGAGTGACTTATCCTTCATCGTCAGCAGTTTTATTTGACCCCAGCTCAGTGATGATGTGGAGCAAGTGACAGTTGGCGGGACGCCGGTCGCTGTCACGTAGCACACATGCACGGGGTCGGGAAATCCGAAAATATTAAATCTAAAAGACGTTATTAGTTTATTCGAGCATAAAGTCAAAACAGGCACGATATTTCAAGCTGATCGCAAATATTTTGTCAGCACCGTACGCGCCGTCGCGCAAATGCGCGCACGGTGCGGATGAATGTGCGAGGTTTCACAATATCATTTCATACAACAAATTCTAAAATGCGGCGCGTGCTTGCTGATAAATGTGCGATCATTTTTATATAGTTCTGTCCCAAAATTCAAAATTTACAAATACGGGCCGTCTATTTGGAATGGCGTCACTCCGTACATTTTAAATGAGAAAGTTTACAATGTTTAACGGACAACGTTTTTATCATTCACATAATGATTAACTGCGAAAACGCAATTAATATTTTTGGAGGGCTTAACCAACCTCAAAGCGGCCTTCTTGCGCCCGAGTTCCACAGCCGTGACTGAAATTGGTAACTTCAAAATTGTCTTCGGTTTTATAAAGCCTTCTTTTACGTCTACATCGATCTTAATTTTTGATTGTGTCTGTTGAAGAGTCAAAAAAAAACTTATTGAAGAAAGATAAATTATGGTGGCACATACCTACATAATATTATGGAGATTTACATAAATCATATTATTATGAAAATGATTAATATTAGGAAGTTAAACATAAACCGCAAAGACAAAACATGTAAAATATATATTTTATGAAAGGTTACTGTAATGAGATAGTTTGTTATCAGTAACTAAATAGTTATTAAAAGATCCTCGCTCGATTTACCTGAGATTCATAAAGTGAGAAATATCCCGTAATATTGGAACACTTGATGTCCAAAACATGCTTGTAGGGATAATCGAGCACACATGCGTCCAATATCAAGTCGGGTACTTTAAGTATCGCAGGTACAGTCGCGTTGAAAGTGATAGGTAAAGTGATGGGTAAGTTCTCAGATTCGTCCAGCTCTACTTCAAGCCGGGTCTGATACTCTCTCACTATATTTGCTGTTAATGTTATCTTAAAACGAAAAAATAAGCAACTAATCATATTATTAAACATAACACACATGCAGACACAAGTATACATAATATTTCGCGCGTGAGCTCTGAGGAGGGCCTTATAGGAACATATTAAAGGGTACTTTAGAGTAGCTCTACACTCGGCATCTTCCTCAACTCCCATCAGAGAAAAAATTACTGTGATGCAAAGTTATATGTTCTCAATAATCAGAAAATTTACCTGCAAAATAACACTTGATTCGGATTTTATACTGATCTTGTTTGGTTCAATTATGAATTCTTTAGGACAATGTGTCAACTCTGGTTTCGGGTATCCGGCGAGGGCGTAGTCCTCTAGCGTGATGCTGTTCAACTCTGTCCCATCAGTTGGCACGATGACACTCGCACTCACATCTACTGTAGACTCATTAACTACTTCTAATTGTATAGTTTTAGGTACTCCTGTAACGAGATTCGAAAGAAAATGCACATTTTTAATCTTACCTACGAATTTTATTTTTCATTGACTAAACGTGATTGTACGCAGAAGTATGAAAGTTATCACGATACTGTCTACCTTACGATTATTTTATACCTTACGATCTTCATTCACATGTACTCGTTCTTCAACTGATTTATATTATATAGAGTGTGTAGTGCGTACAAACTTTTACTTTGGATATGTGTATTCGAAATTGTAATTTTTAAGATAGTCTGCAAAATTGTAACCTCACCTAAACAGACGTGTCCAAAATTAATGAGCGGTAAACTAAACGCTAATGATGGGTACACTACGGCGCCCCTGAAATAAAAAAAAATATGCAAATAATAACATGCCTACGGTATTCAACAATATTTTAATAAGTTGAAATTACCTTAAAAATACTTTAACAACCTCAGGCGAATCACGAACAGCAAAATGTATTTCCTCAAAAAATGATCCCTGTTTTGAGCTGCAAAACGAGAGCACAAAAGTATCCATTTCTCCAGGACGTAAGCATAGCTTTTCTGGGTGGCATGAAATTTTGCCACCAAATAAGGTAGGTTGGTCTACATAGCTGATTGTTCCATTAATATGTCCTGCAATGGTAACTCTATGGTTATGGCTTTAGTCATTAGTGTAATGCGTCTAAATGCACATTTTCTCATCATGGATGAAGTGTAGAAGGGCTTATTCGTTACTTATTGCCCATATTGCTATCGTAAGCTTCACAATCATAGTGCCACTCACGGTGATTAATGGTTCCAAGGGTAAGAGGCGCCCGTGTATAACAAGCTGGTACACATTGGGTGTTTTGTTGTGCCAGTAACGCGCGCTTGCATGTGTAGAAAAAGCGTACGCTTCAATAGAATTCGGGGTTCCCGAAACGCGCGTTAGCAAAGCGCGCGCTTCAAAACGCCCAATGTGTACCAGCTCTTAAGCATGATTTGAAATAATAATAATCTTGTATTAGCAACTTACCCTTGTTCGTAGCAACTATTTCGTAATTATAAGACTTCTTTATGTAAATACGATTAACGTCTAGGGTTTGTAAGTTTAACGTGATCGCGGGGGGCAGGGACGTCCCGGTCATTTTCAAGGGAATGCGGCTAGCAACACCATCCACGTCCAAATGTGTCATCGCTTCCAGCTCGCCTATTTCGCTTGGAGTAAATGTTACAGTTAGCTCCGCCGAACTGTTTGCCCAAATTGTACCACTCTGTAATGTTGTAATACTATCAAGTAATTATATTCCTACAATAATTTATCTGTTAGCCTAGTACGTGACATCAATGAATGTGTTACTTACTAGGTACATTACGGCAAAAAAAGTTACTTAAAAATATTAAAGCTACTTAAATAAAAAATTGTATGTAGAAATTAAAAAACGTAATTAGTTGATAGCCAATAACAAAAGAAACATGAGAATGTGATGTCTATAAATAGTACGCAAATTCGGCGAGTCGGGTCTATGACACACTGACCTATTTAGAGTACAAAGACTGCGCTCACGATTTATACGAACTGATCTATGCACTAGCAATCATAAATATTAGATAAATATTAACTTAATTCAAAGACCATTTGATTTGTTCTCGTTATCGCATAACGTAGAGCCTCTACGACGTTACGTAGCAGTTAGCACAACCACACAAAGAGACCAACTTACCTAAATTAAATATGTGTATCATATAATAAAAATCTCAAATATATTATGTATAATATAAAAGTATTAAATATATTTCCGTTGTCTGGTACCTGTAACACAAGTCCTTCAGGTACTTAGCACGGGGCCAGACTGACGTGGTGTGAAGCGTCCATAGATATTATTATTATTACCTAAACCATAAAAATCTACTCTTGGTTTTCAAACTTTTACTTACTAATGATGTTATAGAAAAATGTGGATGTTTAAAATATAAAGACTCGTCGACGGCCAGAGCTTCAATTTCGTCACAGAAAATTCTTGTGTAAACTCTTTCATGTTCGTCGCTACTCGACACATCGTAATACAATAGTTTATTTGATTTTAAACTTTCGAGTTCTTTTACATTGTAAAATATATCCGTTAGTTTAAGTTTATTTTCAAAATCTGTAATCAAAAAGTGTTATAGCAACATAAGTTATACTATTTTTCTAGAGTTTTAGGTGTTGTTTTTTAACTAAGACATAACATGGACTAGTTTACATTCCTTCATAATATCATACAAAACTTTTTCATGCTATCAAATTTTTGCTCCTACTGATTCTTTCAACGTCACCTACTTGTACCTTTAGAGAAACATTCGTTCTTCATACACGTGTATGAGAGTGAATGATTTGACTTGTTTAATATTTTTATCGTCTGTTGCCGCTGTAACTTGTTAAAGGTATCCGGAAATCGTATGACAGTCTTTTCCAATTCAACATTTACTTCATATTTTGCACCAATTAAATTTATGCAGAAAATTTCACCTGCAATGTGTATGATTACTAAAAAAAGTATTCCTACATACTACACACATTAAATACATCAGCTGCACCTAATACGTAAGATTGTAGGGACAACCAGCAAAGGAATTAACGACCATTAGTTTTGTCCACACTGTGCCTTTTTCTGTTCTACAAGGGCATGCGTTATAGCGCAGTCAACAGCGAACGTGAGGCATGCCAAAATACCAACTGCTCCCTCTGGATCGTATCCAACGAAGGGCCGCTCGAATTGTTGACTGCCATAGTGTTTCAAACAGCTTGGACCCCCTTGGAATTACGCCGAGATGTAGCTTCACTCTGCATCCTCTATCGGTTGTATCACGGGGAGTGCTCTGAGCAATTGTTCGGAATCATACCACCTGCAACTTTTCGCCATCGTCCCACGCGAAAAACATACCATCCTCATCACCTTGATGAGTGGCAGTCTTCCACAGTGAGTTTTTAACTTAACTTTCTGCCGCGGACTGTAAAACTCTGGAACGAACTGTCACCAGCAGCATTTCCGGACCTATACGACCTGCAAACCTTCAAGAAAAGAGCGTATTCCCTCTTAAAAGGCCGGCAACGCACCTGCAGCTCTTCTGATGTTGCGAGTGTCCATGGGCGACGGTAGTTGCTTACCATCAGGTGACCCGTTTGCTCGTTTGCCCCCTTATTTAATAAAAAAAATGCCCTCTGACCGTATCCAAAACTTCAAAAATGACAATGTTGGCGTTGCGTTCATTGACGCATTCAAGTTGAATGAAAGAAAATGACGAAAATTAAAGACGAAAGCGCATAATGTGGACATAACTAGTAGCTTTGTCCACACTGTGCCTTTTTTTGTTCATCAAGGGCATGCGTTATAGCGCAGTCAACAGCGAACGTGAGGCATGCCCGTGACGCGCGTTGAAATCGTAGCGCTCGCTATGATACTTTTCTTTCAACGCGGGTGGATTTTGACGCATTCAATTATTGAATATGCCAAACGAAAGTTGAATAAAAAGAAGATGACGAAAATTGAAGATGAAATTGCATAATGTGGACATAGCTATTAAGGTTTGACGTCACGTTTTTACAGTCGCATATCGCGCTTAATCTTAGGGCCTGCTTCACCACTTTCTGATAAAGTGCCGAATAGGCTATTCACGGCTTTTTTGACAGATTCTCCATACTTTATCTGTCAAGTTAAGTGTTGGATAGCCTATTCGGCACTTATCAGGAAGTGGTGAAACAGGCCCTAAATGTAATAAAATTAATTGTTCCATAGTACCTGTGCATAGTGCACATACTACACATACTTTGTAAAATTAATCACTATAGCTAATAATGATATTGAATGTTTGCATAAAATATATACTGACTGCTGAATGTATTTAACTAGAACACCGCCGCGCCGGTTATATTTAACTAAAACCGCATTCTAGACTTGTTCGTATATAAGTCCGACATAATATTATTATCTGTTAAAAACTTGTTATTGGCATGTCGTTACTTAGTATGTATTATCACTGTTATAGTTAAATGCTGTTAGTTTTCCTAATAAAATAAAATAAAATAAAAATATTTTTTTATATTTGTACATACTATTGCTTATGTTGGCAATCGTAATTTTTATTATTTTAATTGTGATTTGGCGCGAAGCGTCCAGCACGCTTACTTTCTATTTAAAAAATACCGTTACTTTCTAGTTAAAAAATACCATTTTTAACGTTCTCTACATCCTTACGAAAGGCAATCCTAAAAGAATCATATTATATTAAGGGCCTGTTCACCACTTCCTGATAAGTGCCGAATAGGCTATCCACTACTTAACTTGACAGATGAAGTATGGAGAATCTGTCAAAAAAGTTGTTATAGCCTATTCGGCACTTTATCAGAAAGTAGTGAAACAGGCCCTAAGTGTAATCAATTATTGATTACTAACAATAAATATATGATTTTATCGGATTGACTTTCGTGAAGATGTAGAGAACGTTTAAAATCTTTCCACTTCATTATTACATTCCTCATAAATTCTTATAAAATGTGATGAAGTTTTACCCGTTTCCAATATAGCATTGAGAATTCCTTTCGTTTCTCCTAGGTGCATTGTTTGGAGACCAATTCGAACATCTATTTTTTCATTCGGGTTCAAACTCAGAGTCTTCGGCTGAACTGTAAAGGGACTGTCGAAAAATTAAGTAGATATATACAGGTCATTAATAATAATAGAAAAAATAAAGAACCGTATTAAAAAATTTACTTCTTTGTATTAAAAGTAAGTCCTGAAGATACTGCGCCGACATTTTGTATAGATAGTGTTGCGTGGTTCATGACCTTCAGTGGCCCAGGAGGAAGCACCACTTCGTCCGGAAAATTGAATATAGCTCTTGGTCCCATTGCTAAAACATAAGAGAATAATACTGTGGATATTTGCGCATCTAATGACGAAATAAAATCACAAGTTAAACCTGTAAGCCGACTACGCCAATAATAATAATTTAACGAATATTATTCGTTAAATTACGAGTGCGAGTTATCAGATTAGTGGTCGATACGATTAAAAAGACACACATAAATTGCCAATATTATTATCCCTCCTTTTGGTTTCAAAATCGGGTCGGAAAATCTTAGGTCCACAATGTCTATAATGGTTCCTAAACATACTTTTAACCATTCACTGCAGTAGTTGTAATATAGAAATCGTTTATTACCACTAATATACTTTTTAACCGACTTCCAAAAAGGAGGAGGTTATATGTTCGGCTGTGGATATATTTTTTATTTTTATTTGTGTATGTTCAACGATTACTCCGCCGTTTATAAACCGATTTTCAAAATTTTTCTTTTGTTGTATAGGGTTCAACCCCAATTTGGTACCATGTTCACAAAAGTGGTGACCTGATGATGGGATCCATGAGTAATCGAGGGAACTCCTCAAAATTTATAAGGAAACATATAGTGATTTTAGTTTCATGTGAAGGATCCTAGGCATATGTTACCAAAAAGTAATATTTTGCACCAAGGCATGCTATGGTTCGGAAGATACTAAGAGAACTCCGGATTCCTTATAGATACAAGTTGGGGACTTTCGGCGATGATTTAAGAACTGAAAGCATATGCTACTATGCAAATTACATTCATCATCATCATCATAATCATCACTACCATTACACGATGCATCGTTATGAGTTATGACCCTATTATTGGTACTTTTCATAGTCTTTTCGATCGAGACTCGAGTTTGTCGAGTGATTTTGAAATTTATATTAATGTTGTTACAATGTAAATGATTCCAACTTGGTGTTGCGGTTACCAAGTTGGCAATTTGATCATGGGATATATGAGGTATTTAGGAAACTCCTTGATTGGGACAAATATAGTTCTATTATTGTAGCTTAAAGTAGTTATAGTCCGCGCGGAACTAGTTGGTCGCTCTGCCGGTATGTGAGTGTATGGGCAGAGCGGCCAACTAGTTCCGCGCGGACTATAACGACGTATTATAGTAGCAATTTCATGACAGTTGAGTGCGTATTAGATTAACAGGTCTGTAATGCATAATATTTATAGTAGGGTATGGGCTATGGCTCATGGCTTTTGAGAAAAATTAAAACAAACAATAACGAAACGAAACATAAAACTTTTTTGAAAACTGCCTGAGTATAGTAGTTGTCATAGTTTCATACCTAAATCCTATATAATCTACAACTGACAGTTTAAATGTTTACCGGTAAATAACTAAAAAGAGTGAAATTATTATTTTTAACAAAAAATTAAAACCGACTTCCAAGATAAAAACAATAATAATATGAACTAAAAAGTATTAAATAATTCTTACTCTTTAAAAGTGCCTCATTCAGAATTCGTCTAAATCTCAATTATTTCTGTACATACTTTAGTCTTCATTACTCTCGTACAAAAAATGTGATTTTTTTGCTCGATATCAATAACAACAGGTAGGCACTTGAAATTTAATATTCACGGAGCTGAGTACCAAGCTATATTTAGCAATGTTACTGACGTAGTCCGACTTTTACTTAGGTTCGATTTAAATGCGACCGCGAGAACGAGTGGTTTGGTCGCTGCACCGCGCGAACGAGCGGTTTGGTCGCTGCACCGCGCGAACGAGCGGTTTCGTCGCTGCACGGCGCGGACGAGCGGTTTGGTCGCTGCACCGCGCGAAAGAGCGGTTATACCCTGAATCCGAAGGTACCGAACAGAACTTTTGAATGCTTATAGGCACATATTCGGGGATTTCGGCGTTGTTTAAACAACTGAAAGCATAAACCAATACATCAATTTGATTGATCATCATCATCACAACCATCATTATACCATGGGTCATCACACTATGACCCAATAATTGGTACTTTTCGTGATATTTTGCATCGATTTTCAAAATTCTCGTGTTGTATGGGATATCATCTTAATTTTGTAAGTATAACAATTACGAAAGTGGTGATGTGGGATGTGGCTGATGATGGGATCTATGAGCAATCGAGGGAAATCTTTGAAATTTTACTTTTTAGTTCATATTATTACTTATTGTTTTTACCTTGGAAGTCGGTTTTAATTTTTTGTTAAAAATAATAATTGACTATTACAATTAAAAATATTAATATAACTAGCTGTTGCCCGCGACTTCGTACGCGTTAACATAGTATAATAACAAAGATGGATAGCTTTCCCCTTTTTGTGGTTCCTTATACAAAGGGTAAAAACGGGACCCTATTTAAGCAAACGTCAAACGCAAACGTCAAAAAACTTTCATGTTTCTAACTCAAGAAATGATGAACTTTCATTGAATCTTTCTACCCCAATTTCACCCCCTTGGGGGTAGAACTACCAGAAACGCTTAAATACGTATCCATTCATTTTTAATCAGTAGCACAAAAATAAAGTTTCATGTTTCTAACTCAAGAAATGACGGACTTTCATTCAAACTTTCAACCCCAATTTCACCCCCTCGGGGGTAGAATTTCCAAAAACGCTTAAATACCTATCCATTCATTTTTAATCAGCAGTCCAAAAATAAACTTTCATGTTCCTTACTTGAGAAATTAATCAGTAGATTAAAAATGATTGAATACGTGCTTAAGCGTTTTTGGAAATTCTACCTCCAAGGTAGAAAGTTTAAATGAAAGTCCGTCATTTTCATCCGTCCGTCATTCACAACTTTCAATTTTAGGTTTGGGCTACTGCCCAAACCTAAAATTTAAAGTTTCTAACTTAAGAAATAACGGAATTTCATTCAAACTTTCAACCCCAATTTCACCCCTTTGGGGGTAGAATTTCCAAAAACGCTTAAATACGTATCCATTCATTTTTAATCAGTAACCCAAAAATAAGGTTTCATGTTTCTAACTCAAGAAATGACGGACTTTCATTCAAACATTCAACCCCGATTTCACCCCCTTGGGGGTAGAATTTTTAAAAACGCTTAAATACCTATCCATAATTTTTTAATCAGCAGTCCAAAAATAAACTTTCATGTTCCTAACTTAAGAAATGACGGACTTTCCTTTAAACTTTCAACCCCTATTTCACCCCCTTGGGGGTAGAATTTCCAAAAACGCTTAAGCACATATCCAATCATTTTTAATCAGTAGCCCAAACATAAAATTTCAAGTTTCTAACTTAAGAAATAACGGAATTTCATTCAAACTTTCAACCCCAATTTCACCCCCTTGGGGGTAGAATTTTCAAAAACGCTTAAATACATATCCATTCATTTTTAATCAGTAACCCAAAAATAAAGTTTCATGTTTCTAACTCAAGAAATGATGGACTTTCATTCAAACTTTCAACCCCTATTTCACCCCCTTCGGGGTAAAATTTTCGAAATTCCTTCCTTAGTGGGTGTCTACTTAATAAAACAACTCTACTCACCAAATTTCGTGGCTGTAACTTTAACAGTTTTTGCTCAGCGATGATGAATCAGTCAGTCAGTCAGTCAGTCAGTCAGTCAGTCAGGACATGTAATTTTATAAGTATAGATGAAGTCTGTACTATTATAATATCTTCTTCAGTTCTTAAAACTTGTGTAGAACGTAATACGTAGAGGGTCTACGAAGGCTCTACGCACTTTGTAGACACTTGTAGACCCTATGTAGGCGTTCATTTTCATGACATGTTGTACAATATTCAACATTTCTAAAAAAATATTATGTATTACAACCACTTACCAATAACAGGAAATACATATTGATCTGTATCAGTGTGAAATATAATTTCATGAATATAGTCTTTGTATAGTTCTGGCAGGAAACTGAGAGTGAATGTGACCGCTATCCCAGGGGCTAGACGGGATAGGTGCTCGCCGTTGGCTCGGACGGAGAAATAAGAAGACTCCTCGTTCACCATATTCAAATATGTTGACGCCTGGTAGAGAATAACATATTATAAACAACCATTGCATTCAATACCGAACGGCGAACTTGCTAAGTATTATAAACTGTATGCAGAACTATCCACTAGCCAAAATATACCTATTATGTAACATTTTAAGGTACATTCGAAGATGTGGCATTATTTTTGGCAAAAAAGTCATCCTATTTTAAAGCAATAGAAAAATTAAAGTATGATTTCTTTGTGCGCGACGTATTACGAATAGAGATGAGATGCAAATATTTTTGTGATACATATTTAAAACTTATTTTTACTGAAGCTTAAAAATAGAGTTATCAGTTTATCGGCCTATCTCTCAGTTTAATGCGAGGTTAGCTATATTCGAGTAGGTGATAAAATTGTGTAGTCAATCGTAAAAAAATATACATCCCGCCTGTTCATAATACTCTATAGTCAACTAAGTATAGTTTTTTACCTGCTTGTTTGTATTCAAAGTCATGTATTATGCAAAAGGTGACCTTTTAAGCTCGGGCCAGTTCCAAACTTACCTTGCTTTTATTTTGAACAGTAAACTTTGCAACATATTTTTTATTCGGCTCAAAATTTTGGAATACCATTATCTTTGGAGTAAACGACAAAACAACTTTGTTTTTGTCTTTTCCAACTATGTTGTCCAGCTCGATGTTGTTCAGACTTTGTAGCCGTTCTGCCGTACTCATTCTCATCTCGCTCTCATATTCGGATGGCGTTAACTGTACATTGGTTAAATCAACAGTTCAAAGGAGAATATTCGGTCTTCACATTACCATAGAAAATTAATTATTTCGAAGAAATATTTACAAGTAATGGCACCATGGTTGTGCCGTATCATTAATTTACATGTCCTATATTTTTTATCCGACTTTCAAAAAGGAAGAGGTTATAATATTATGTTCGTCTGTTTTTTTTTTGGGTATTTACTGTTTGTACAACATGTCGTGTTTAGGACGCTTAATAATATTAATACTTAATTGTAAGTAATATTAATTGTAAATAATAACAGTGGCATATTTTTGCAATGGACAGGTGTTGGGCACCATGTATGGCGTCCCTTGGAGGGCGAAAAATAGGATGAGTAAACTTATGTACCTCTTTTTCTGCTTGAAGTATTTTCTTCTTTGTAAGCAAAGTAAACAAATCTGCTGTGAAATATCCATTTTCTTTAAACTGATTTAATATTTCCATAATATTATAAATAATGTAATTAAATAATTCACAACAATCATTCGATTTATTTTGTTTTGACGTAAATAATCAAAATTCACGTCATATTGGTCGTGTATTGACGGAATGCACTGTCTTATATTTCTCTATGGACGGAATGCAAAAAGTGTTATATTATGAAGTAATATTATATTTCATAACCTTTTTTAATAAAACCGGTCAAGACGTGCATTTCGGGCCACGCGCAATATAGGGTTCCGTAGCTCGTTTTTGATAATTTTTGTATGGTCAATGAATATATTACATTTATAACAACATCATCTCGGTTACATTCAATCGAATTTGAATGAAAAGTTCCTTTATATTCCTCCGAATACATTTTTTTAGTTGATCGACTATTACTCAATAACTTACGAAGTCTTCTTAGCCGTGATAGTTTTCCTTTCAAACTCAGCATATTTCCTACTTCTGTGAATTTGTTCACATTTCCAGAAGCAACCGTTTAGCTGGTAGAAGGGAGGGACACTGGACTCATATCCAACGACACCCCCCACTGTAGGGTGGACGCGGAAAAAAATCATCCCCGCTTAATGTGTACTTAGGGGAGGTCTCGTGGCTTAATCTTACCTTTACTTTTAATTATGAATAAATTAATGCATTAAAAATGTACATTGCGTTATTTAATGAGCATAATAACAGAGGATTAAAACACACAATGTTTCTGTATTAAACAGATTGTGTAAGTGTTTAGTTTAACGCCAGCGAGTGGACGCATCGATGAAGTGCGGAAATAGCATTCGTGAAGTAATTTTAGTAGAATCAGGGCAACGCGGCCGCGGATAGAAATAGAGTCGCAGCGTACGCGTCTGAGCGCTGTCAATTTCGTCCAGATAGGGCGCAAGATTACCGGCGCCCGAGTCGTCCGTGGGAGCGCCGGGCCTGCGTGCCCTAGTACAGTGCCGGTGTTCGATTTTACAGTGATTAAATAGTGCATTTTGTGACAATACAAAAATTTGGATTACCAGTAGAGGCAAGTCATTTTCGTATTGCATTAGTTATGAATTGTAACGCAGAATGTTAAACAAAGATGCTCGTGATGTATGTAGAATACACGTCTAATGTTGGACCTACATAATAATATTTGTATTGCCATCGGTATTTTGGGATGTGAGAGGTGGAATAAATGGGTCGACGCGACGTGGCAACGCCCGCCATATCCCGGTCACAGATACATCGTTTCACCACGCATTTTATAATAAATTAAGTACCTACTTACATATTAAAAATGACATATTGTATGAGTACGAAAATATCTGCTAAAAATAATACATACCCCGCGTTCCATTTAGCGTTAAAAACGCTCAAAAATGCCTCCTATTTTGAGCGTTTTGATCGTTTTTAATACTAAATGGAAAGCGGGGTTTAATCGAACCTACCAATGAAACTCTACTATCTGTGATTGGACCCATATCCTCATGTTATGTCAACATGTTCGTTAATATTATAATCTTACTAAAGTCTGTGTATCTTACCGAGTTCTGGTACCGAATTCTGGTACTTAATTGGGTCCTAACATATAAACATAGACATGCTTGAAAAAACCTCAAAGTAAATCGGATGAACTACGCTCTACCTAAACGTACTAAATTTGTCAGAAACCATTAAATTATAAGGTTAGAAACTACCGTACGTTTCTGGAAAAACTAAAAAGCTTTAAGAATTACTTTTTATCAAAAATAGAGGTTATAATTTACACGGTTGTACTCTATTTATCAAACGACACTTTGGTAGGCAGGTACTAGGTATTCAATACGTTTGATACCACGTAGTTTAAATTTTTTAAACATAAACTAGACACGTTTATCAAGCATGTAAACTTTCAGCCGGATTGGCATGAAGATTTGAAAACATGTAAAGTTGGTTGTGTTAATGTATTTTAATGGTTTTTCAGATGCTGAAAGGCCGCGGCCGAGATCCCCGGCTGATGCCGGGCACCGTGGGCTACCCCGGCTCACGGGCGCCCCTGGCTAAACCCGACCCTGACTACGAAGTGGTTGACTTTCCCTCCGAGCAGTACGTCAACGCTAAACTGCAGCCGCCGCCCCCGCCTCCCCCGCGCCCGCCGACAGGTACGGCGAATGTACCTACTATCAGATAAGTTGATTCCTAGGCAAATGGCTGACCTAAGTGTCTAAACACACTAGGCCGAAGTTACGCGGCGTAAATTCCGCATGATTACGACCGCAATGTCAAACGCATACAAAATACGGACGGAACGCGACGGGATAGTGTGTCATCGGTAATTTAAAATACATTGCGGGCGTAATCATGCTGAATTTACGCCGCGTAACTTCGGCCTAGTGTGTTTAGGCACGTAATTTGGTCGCGTTTAGTCAAACCATAGTCAAACGGAACCCATCCTAGTTCCTACCGATCACAGGCCACAGCTAACATTGAATTGACATAAGTCGACCACATGACTACTGACATGACGTACCTAGGTCAGTCAACTGCCTACGAATCAATTTCCTCGATGGTACATTACCTACGGGCTATGGCATAACTTTTGTTTCTATGGTTTGGGATAAGAGACTTGCTTTTAACCGTTGCAAGATTACATGTAGAGACAAAGACTATAGCAGTATAGGGGGTTTAGCCATCAGTTAACACGTTCCCTTTATCTCTTTTTAATAAAATATTCGTCTATTAATAATGGAATGACCAGAGGCATATGACGATAATAACCTACTGCCTACGCCCTAAAATGAAAACAAGGAGAAAGACAACAATCATAGGAATAATATTATGTAATGTAAAGAAAATTTTGTACTTATTATGTTTTGATACAACACATAATCCATACTACATATTAATATTATAAATACGAAAATGTGTCTGTCGGTTACCTCTTCACGCCCAAACCGCTGAACGGGTTTTGCTGAAATTTAGTATGGAAAATGGAAATACTTTTGAGTCCCGGGAAAGGAGTAAGGACATAGGATACTTTTTAACCCGATAAACGAATTTTGGCGCAACGGAGTTGCGGGCGTCATCTAGTTGTCTATAGTTAAACACTAAACGGCTGTTTATACAACTTCAGGTCACCCGCTGGACGCGGGCGCGTCGTGCGGTCTGTGCGGCGGGCTGGGCGCGCGCGTGCGCTGCACCGAGTGCGGCCGCCGCGCGCTCTGCGCGTCCTGCGACGACATGTACCACCGACACCCCAAGCGGCGCCATCACCAGCGACAGGTACACTCCCACCGGCACAGCGGGGGGGGGGAAAGTGCACGTAGCACGTGCTACACGTACAATATTGACGACCTCTGTGGCTCAGTTGGTGGGCTGTTGGTAGCTCAAGCCGGGGGTCGCGGGTTCGAGTCCCGCCGACGGAATAAAAAGTTTTCAAAGTTTCTGGGTCATGGATGTGTATCAAATATGTGTATCATATAATAAAAATCTTAAATATACAAGGTGTAACAAAAATAAGTGATAATACTTTAGGGTGTGTACGTGTTCCTTGTAGAGAGTTCACTGTGAAAGTAGCAGCGCTGAAAGACCAAAATTTTTTTTCACTTTTGTATGGGGAAACTCGTAAGTCGTGACGCTCGGGCCCTTGCCCATACAAAAGTGAAAAAAAAATTCAGTCTTTCAGCGCTGCTACTTTCACAGTGAACTCTCTACAAGGAACACGTACACACCCTAAAGTATTATCACTTATTTTTGTTACACCCTGTATATGTACTTATAGTATAAAAAGTATTAAATATATTTCCGTTGTCTGGTACCCGTAACACAAGTCCTTCAGGTACTTAGCACGGGGCCAGACTGACGTGGTGTGAAGCGTCCATAGATATATAATAGTTTAGTTCATTGGGTATTTCTTTTATTCTGGTTATGAGAAAATATATAACCAAACCTAGCCTAACCCGTATGACAGACATTTTTATACATGAGAGAATACACAGATAAGGTATTAGAGCTTGTCTAACTTAAAATGACGCGCCCCTCCCTCGTATTCACAGTACAAAAATGTTTCATTTATATCAACTTTGAAGTGGTGGGGCGCGTCATTTCAAATTAGACAAGCTCTACTCGAGTCGAACGTCTTGGCTAGGGGCTCAGATAGCAAAAGAGAGAGATAGAGGAATATCCCACGTCACTAGTTTTTAGCCTAGCTTATGCAATGCGCTAGGTACCTAATATTTTTTATTTAATGCGCATACTGTATACATGTCACCGTAAGATTGTAAATACCGTTAGATTACGAGTATAATCTATCTCGCGAGATTGTAAACGGTCGAAAGATTGTGAACCGCAACGTACTGCTTACAATTTAACGTATTATTAATTCATGAAGCCCCAAGCGGCCACATCCGGCCGCGATAACAATGAAAAAGCTATTGTGTCTCGTTTTGCCACGACTGATGGGTTATTCGGTAGATTGTAATCTATCGAAGTGAAACCGTTAAATTACAATCTTAAAATTGTTAATTTGTCAACTGTCCGAAGGCTGTCCCTGATTGGTCGGCCTTACAGTAGACCGTTCTGTGACCATAGAGTTAGGAATGAAACACAGGTGTCAGTCAAATAAAATTGCACTTCAAGAATTGTGACATCAATATCCGACATTGTAAATGTTATCAAATGAGATCACATAGTTTCACGAGCATAATATATATTAAAACACGGAAAATGTATGTAATTTAGGCTATGTTCGGTGACTAACACTAACTTACCTATATTTATCATTCAAACTACACTTCTTTGGTTAATAACAGATTCATTTTACTTCCGCAACAATTTTATATGACCAATTCTAAAGCTATGAGTTATTTTCAACATGAAATCAATTAACAATCACCCAAAGCCCGTTTGTTTACATTCGACATCAATTTATAATCATCAAAACACTGTTTGTTTACATTTATCAACAAACGAATAAGGCGACACGGGGCATATTATACCGTTCAACCAATCAGCGCCCGAGGTGCGTTCCGTTTCACAATTTGACGGTTTCACTTCGATAGATTACAATCTACCGAATATTAATACGTTAAATTGTAAGCAGTATTAATAAAACTAATAGATTATAATCTAACGGTATTTACAATCTTACGGTGACATACATATTTAATACAGCCATTGCTCTATCACGGATAAAAATATCCTACGTTTTACATATTAAATGAGGGTGGCAGGTCCTAAATTAATTTTAAAATCGCCATAATATTGGCATGGTGCCTACTCGTAAAGTACGATGCGCACATAATATCTGCTGCATTAAGTAATTAGAACAAAGACGTTTACGGCTTTAAGATCCTATAACCTATTATTTTTGGATTCCGTACCCAAAGACACACTAGAGAGTTGACATTTTAAAGTTTGCTCTTCCTATAATTACGTCGTTTATATACTCTTTGTTCCTATACAAAAACTTGATCTAAGTATTATTGCTTTGCTCGGACGTAGTAGAAGTTGAAGTTGTAAAAATAATTATAATAATTAATCGTACAAAATCCTTACCGCAAAAAACATATCAAACTTGGCCGGTTTTTACATTGCACGCGGCATCTACTTTAGTGTTAAAAAAAGTAAATACCATATTATGTTTTATTTTTCACAGGCGCTTTCAATGTCGCAGTTACGGGAGGAGCGACCTCCGCTGCCACCCAAAGCGACGCCACCGGTGCCTCCGCCGCGAAGACACAAAGTAATGACAATTGTTTCAATTTATTCTACAATAATACTTCACAAATTCCTTTTGACTATCAACTTACAACTTTACTTGGTTGTATTGGCAATAAAATCAGAACTCGTGCTGCCATAATATTGTGAAGTACAATAATGTACAGCTTTTTACGCCTCCAGCTTCTTCCGGTTGTTTCAACGTCATCCAAGTATTATTTTGAGGCCGATGAAATCTAACGAACGTGTTATTTTAAGACACAGCTTACGCATTAACGTTCCATGATGACATATTATTATCACTAGCTATTTGACCGAGCTTTGCTCGGTATTCGATAAAACACGAAAAAAATGATTCCTAGCTAGATCGATTTATCGCCCCCGAAACCCCCATGAAAATCATTGGAGCCGATTCCGAGATTCCAATTATATATAATATAATATATACAAGAATTGCTCGTTTAAAGATATAAGATTTAAGCACAGATCCTTGTTTACGTATCATATTGTTACAAATAAGCGTTTCGGGCATTCCGCAGTAAGTATATGTTTCAATTTCAGATGAGCGGCGACCGCTCCAACCCGAGCCCCGTGCCGTCGACGCCGGAGCTGCGGCGCGCCACGCTCAGCCCCGGCGTCGCAGTCGCGAGGATCCCCCAGGCGCCCATCACCAACACCAACCACATCACGAACCAACCACAGATGCACGTCACCAGCCAACAGATGTCGCACATGCAGCCCAGCACCAAGATGGCCGCGCATCTGGGCAGCACGCCATATCTGCCAGGTGCAACCAATCAACATAATGCCCCGATGAATCCGGACAGCATGAGACAGTTCTTGACGTGGGGCCAACAGAGAGGATCTCACGTCGGTTTTAACGCCCCGGTCAATATGGTTAGTAACCAATTGAAATGTGTGTTTAATCAGTTGTTTCTTTTATAAAACCAAACCAATTTTAAAACAGACACTTCCTATTAACAAATATTACGGATAGTTTTGAGATGATAAAATTTTGTAAAAAAATCAGCATTGTTAATTCATTATTTAAAAGTTCTTAATAACAATTAATTCGAGACTAATTTAGATGCTCGTACAGGTGCCACCGTCCCACATGGATACGTGGGGTTTCCCGGAAAATACACAAAACTGGGGAAGGCCGATGCGGCGGGGAACTTCGGTGATGGAATTGAGTGCGAACCCGGCCAGCTGCACCGGCTGCAGCCACTGCGCCTCCAGCGCCTGGAGATACGACAGCTGCTCCAACTTGGATCACCCGTGGGGGCCCGCGACCGCTTGGGGGCAGAACTGCTGTATGCCGCACACCCTCAATCCGAGGATGCACCCGCACGCTCACAACTGCGTACCGCAGACCCCGCAGCCGTACAGAAGAGGTGAGTTAACGCATTGTTCACTTAGATACGTCGATACTCGGATAACAGCGAGCACGGGCTCCTACCCTATTCCACTGAGGCGTGCATCGCGATTTAAATTAAGAGTCAATTTGAAAAATATACGAGCACGCTTCAATTACAAGTGATTTTCTGTATTGGCAGACTACCGGGCGATGTCGCGAGCGGGGTCGCGGACGGGCTCCCGCGCTGCGTCCCCCGCCCTCAGCGTGCGATCGCGGGCGTCGCGCCGGACCAAGCACCGCACGCCCTCGCCTTCCCTGCCGTCCAGCGACGCCGACTCCGAGAGCGAGGCCGACGACCGAAACCAAAAGAGTGCCCCCGGGAAGCGCAGCTGCGAGACCGTCCCGAGCCAGCCGGTTCGACCCGCCGAGGACGCGGCCGACGAGGACTCGCTGGGCCCGGCGCCGTCCCCTCCGGCTACGAATTGGCAGTGCGAGCACTGCACGTTCGTCAACGAGCCGGGCGTCAGGGTCTGCGCGGTCTGCTGCCGAACGCCCATAGCGACGCCGAAAGTCGTCGCGGCGGACGTCGACAGTGGGTTAAATGAGCTGCACGTCTCCGAAAAATCCTCGGATTCTCGGCGGCAGCCGACCGAAAAGCAGAGCTCGAGTAAACGAGCTACGAAAACACATTCTACATCTCCGCTACGCGAGAAGCGAACGCCGACCGAGCGGGCCCCTCCGCCTCCTGCTCAAATAATAACCGTTAAAAGCGAAAATTTGGATCGCGTGCGGTTCCCGATCCGTCAAGATATAGCCGTCGGACCTTCTCCGCCTAAAGAATTGGACAGAAACCGTAAAAACGGAGTCGACAAGCCCGCAACCCAGAAGCACAGCGTCTCCGTCGGGCCATCGCCTCCGCGCGATAGTCCGTCAAGCAGAACGTCACAAACGCCTACGAAAAGAGTGGAAGTGACACACTCGCGTGACGTAGACACTCGGCCCTCGTCCAGATCTAGTCGCACATCCGTTTCCAACACCGGCACCTCGCCGCCCCCACAGAATATTTCGACCCAGGTAAGTTAATATGAGATGACAAAATTTAAAAATATATTGTTAAATATACCTACCTACCTACCTACCTACCTACCTACCTACCTACCTAAGATACCTTACGGCCGCACTCAGAGAGTTTCACTTTGATCGATTGAAGAACTGAATTTCATGTTTAACCTGTTACTTCTGTAAATAGGTATTTTTCAAATTTTGACACCATCGTTATTTGAATTTTTAGACGTACGAAGTGCCTGGCAATTGGGAGCGGGCATCGTCGGCATCGCGCGGCCGGCAACGTCGTCGTCTCCGCGACGACGCGCAACGCGAGCGGTCGCACAGTCGGCTCTCTCTCTCCAGCGACACACGAGTAAATTAACCGTTATATTACACGGAGTCAAAAGCTGGTAGACCGCTTGCATATCATAATCCATTCGGAGTTATAGTTTTACCTTGAAGTTTCTACAGCAGAACAGTCATAACCATTAACCGTTAATGTCCTTTCAGACATAAAATAACTCTGAATGAAGTACACAGTTTTCTAGTATATACTTAACATAAGTTTTGTCTAACTAGAATTTGCTTAGTTTCAATTGGGTGATTTGTGAATTGTGGCTCTAAAATTATAGTTACAGATACACGATATCGTGTGTAAAATGAAAATATGTTTTTATTAGGAAAGCGAAAGAAGTGCTCACACGAGTGGAAGTAGATGGGATTGGCCCCGCGACAGTAGCCCCAACGGGGACTGGAGTGACAACGAAAGGAAGCATTCCCGTCTGACTAGACGAGCCTCACACCTGGACGTAAGGAAGGGTCGTCCGTCTCGTCGCACTAGCATATTTGGATCGGAGGTTCTTCTTCTCTATAATTCTCTTTCTGATCTTGGGTTGCCTGCTTAATTATTAAAACAGTTTCTCCTTCCAAAAAGTGTCACAAAAGCAAACTGAACTTTCTGTGTTACGAAATATAGTATGGTACCATATGTTATACCATACCATATATTATAACTCCATAACTCATCTTTTAGGCACCCTCTCCAGAGCCGTTGTCAAACAATCGGGCGATTTCATTAGAGGCGCTGGCTGGGACCGGATCGAGAAGAGAAATCGAAAGGGGTTTAGAATTAGTACAACTCATGGAGCAAGCAGAAAAATTGGGTTTTAGTGCAGCCGAAGTTCACGCAGCCCTCGCTCAAAATCCAGCCGCACCCCTCGCCTGGCTCAGAGAGAGATGGCCGAGTCTCTGTGCGGGAGTACGAGCCGCCGCCGCTAGACTCGCACCGGGAGCTACTGTATCAGAGTTAGAAGCTAGGGCGTCCCTGGCAAAACACAGAGGTGCAATGTGGCCGGCAGTCACTGAGTGTGTGGAAAGGGCTCGCCGCAAGGTAACGAAACATTATCGGTCTCGTTTTCGTAATATCTACTTGTTATGCCAGTCTATCATTATCGTTGACTTTCCTTACAGGCAGACGCAATTGGCGTCAGTGAGGAGGGTCGTTTGAGGGGTCAAGTTTGGGGTCCCCCGGTCGGTATCGACGATGAGTCGGTACCCCCTCTCAATCGAGACAGCCGAACGCGCCGCCTTCGCGGTAATCTTAAACAAACTCAAAAATAAATAACGTTTCATAAAATCCACAATCACCATTGATCGTCATCATAACTTTCACATTTACATTTCAGCAGAAGACAGTTCAGATGAATATGCAGAATCTATAAATAATCTCGAGGATGACGATTGGATGTATTTGCCGTTTGATATTAAAAATGCATCGAACTTTACTCAGTTGGAGAGAGTTAGCGAACAGTCAACTAAAAATAACGATAACCCAGAGGTTGCTAAGAAATTAAAAAACATTTTACATGAAGCGGGTATTACAAATATTGATGACCAATCATTGCTAAAGAGTTTATTAACGAGTAATTTTTTCACATCAAACGATGCACAAGAGAGTCGCGAAACTACAATAAATCAGATTCAGCATCAACAAAATATAGTAAACCTCGACCAGCAAGAAAATGAATTTATTAATGCCTATAATGAATTAGCCAAATTAGGTCCATCGGTAAATTTAGACAAAAATAACAACTATCCTCATGAACAAAAATCACAAACACTGACCAGTACAACATCGGACCAGAACAACATAATTAGGACTCAAAATGAGAATAATTTAAAAAATATATATGACTATGAAAAGCCGTTAGAACTTGGAACATCTACTACACAAAATTTATCGTCTCTAGATGTAAAAGTAGACAACACAACAATTAATAATATTAAAAATAAAACAAGCAAAAATTCATTCGATAAAACACAGACGACAAGTAATTCGAACATATTTACTAACTCCAATTCTGAAAAAGAAAATGTTACAATAGACCCAAAATTGAATGACAAATTACAAAATAATTCCAAAAATATTACCAACGGAACTGTATTAACCAATCAATTTGAAGCGAATGTACAAGAAGAAAAATCAAATAATCTTAACGAAATATTTGATAATACTCAAAAATTGATTCAACAAATGAAAAATGAAATTAATACAGATATCAGGTCTATAAGTGACAAAGTAGAGTCACATGATGAAGGAGACTATAGTTCTGATAACTCTTCAAATTTGTCGGAACAAGAATCGAGTTATTCAAACACACCAGTAGAAACAGATGTAACATCAGATGAAAAAGAAATGACTAGTAGCGAAGAAGAGTTTAGAGACAAAATGACAAAGTTGCAAAACTCGGAAAGAAAATCAAGTACTGATGATAATGAAGAATTTGAAGAAGCAATGGACCACTTAGATACTCAAATAGATTACATGAAACAATCAAATATAGAAATATTAGACTCTATAGCCAAAAGTTTAAAAGAAGAACACACTTTAAGCTTAGAGGTTAATCAAATGAATATAAATGAACTGGCGACGGACATGTCACCATCAAAATCAGAAACAAATGTAACTTTAACCGATCAAACGCAATTGTTAAATTCTAATAATTTTACAGATTCTAGTAAAAATTTAATATCAGCACAAGGTAATGTAAATCCACCGACAATCATCGAGAGTAAAGTAAGTGAAGTGAATACCATGGTCGTAAATAGCTTTTCTCAAAAGTCAACAGTAAATAACGTCCAACCTACGACGCCCAACTCCCATTTGAGAACAGATAAAAATCCCAATTGGAATAAAATAAATTTTAAGAGGAATGCATTTACTGCAGTTAGCTCATTTGATGAGATTTACGATGAAATCAGCAGTAACAAAACTCTCGTTCCCCCAGCTGATATACCCACTCATAGAAAGAACCCTTCAAACGAAATAGAAACCAAAATTGAATCTCGTACAGTAAAGGCCTATGCCAAACATGAAATAATGTTTATTGAAATAAAACCTCAAACGCCTCAGAAAATCTTCGCACACGAAACAATATATCCACGTGTCGTAGCCACAATAACAGATATAAAAGAAGAGAATCCTGAAAAAAATAGTAATGACGTTCCGCAACATGCAGAAAGTGTAATATCGGAAATAAATGAGACTACCGACTCAAATACAACAATTGCATCTAATCTCGCAAATGACCGCGATGCAGAATATGAAAAAGGCGCAAGTGACGAAGTACTAAGTAGCAGTGGTCCAATCAACTTATCAACAAATTCTGTGCATGATACAAATAAATCGAAAAATTCTGCTTTTAATAGATCCAACATACCTAAACTAGTCAGGTCTTTACAGAGAAGTAAACAAAATGCTGTTCAAAAAATATCTAAAGTAATAACTTCAAAAGTTCCAGTTAGAAAAACTTCCTTGAAGCAATATTCCGCACCACCTCCTCCAAAAAGTCACTTCGGTAATGTTAATAATGGAAACGTCAAACAGCTGCAAACTCGCTTATTTGATAATAAGGTTTCTGCAACCGTCGATGAAGTTAAAGCTTCTACATCTACTGCTATAACAAAGAAAAAACAGGCACCACCTCCACCAACACAAAATTTGCTTGAGCCAAAAATAGAAGAAACCTCAGTGAAGGAGCAAAAGAAACCTTTTTTCCGAGAAACCTGCAGAACTGAAGACGAATGGTCAGAAAGTGATACAGATCAGAATGAGGAGTTGTTTGAGGTGCAACGGAACACAGACGCTCCACCACCCGTACCCACGCCATGCCAGCCCGTGACAATTCGACAAGTATCAGGTCAAATTATTGATTTATCAAAAATCAGATTACCAGAAGGATCCCCTGAGGTAAGTTTTAACTTTGTTGATATTATCAAAAGCTTTGTGCTACCTTTGTACTGACACAAACTGAATTATTTGTTTTAGAGACAAGCGCGTATGTTATTAGCTGAAGGAGCGATGGAAAACTGGGACCAAGCTCAATTAGCCGTTGAACTTATATCAAAAGGAAATAACACACCTGATGCACTTTTAGCTGCGTTAGAATGCTCTGATATTACATCGGCTCTTGTTTATTTACACCAAGACTGCGAACTGTGCGCCTCTAAATATCCTGAACATGAGGTACTTAAGTACATATTATATTTGAAATAAATAAAATGGTTGATTTTATCGTAGCGACTCGAGCAAATTAGTTAGGTACCTATATCCATGATATAACATACTTATATGTAAAGTTAATAAAAGTAGTAGTACTTACCTATTATTTTATGTCTGACATTGGTCTCACAGTCGACATGACACATACGTCTCTCATAGCATACCTACTATATATGTACTCACAAAAAATAATTATTAAAATATGTTCACTCACCACTGTTTCAGATGGTGTCCATGTTTCGTTGCACGCATAGATGTTGTCGGGAATGTGCCCGACACTATTTCACAGTTCAAATTACTGAACGCAGTATTGCAGATTGCGTTTGCCCATATTGTAAAGAACCAGAGCTAGAAAACCTCCCAGAAGATGATTGGCTCGATTACTTTGCGCATATGGATATACTGTTGAAATCGTTGCTAGACGTTCAACAACATGAGCTGTTTCAAAGAAAGGTAAATTGCTACAACATTGTTAGAAAAAGTATTGGCCAAGATCTTCCATACTGGAGATAATGTTCTCAAACCACAAGTTCTACAACGTCGCCACACTACACGAAGTTTGAAAACCTTTTATGGCTATTATTTAATAATTCTAGTAGATGATGTATCTAGTATCTATGTATTTATTATTCACGTAACAAATAAGAATAATTATTATGTTTCAAATGCAGCTTCGTGATCGAACTCTGGCTAGAGACCCCAACTTCCGATGGTGCGTGGAATGCTCGTCGGGATTCTTTGTGCACCCTAAACAGAAGAAGCTTCGCTGTCCGGAGTGCAAGTCCGTCAGCTGTTCGCAGTGTAGGAAACCGGTAAGCTCTTCTGTTTGCGCTCTACTTTTATTTGAATTCAGATTTTGAGCCTTATGTTATGGCACTTAAAACTTTATAGTTTCAAGTGTTAAGCTGAGGCTTAACCTACGCGACCAAAACGACTGCGAAGCGGTAGCGTCTACCGCGCGGCGGACGCTGCCCATGTAAACTTATGGCGCTCCGCGCTGTGCACACCTGCACGACCGCGACGCGGGATGTTCGCGTCGGCAATGTTAAGAAGGCCACCTATAGATTTGAATTATATTGTCTATTATTCTAATGTTGTATCCTAGCAACTGTTATTATTGTATTGGAAAATAGACTCGAAAATAAACGATTGTCGTAAGCAGTAATAAGTTCCTTTTGTTCTCTCTAATATCTTAAAGTGGTAGCAGAGCAAAGAAAATAATAATGGAGCAAGCATTAAATGCGAGCAAAATTCAAATTGGAAAATTAGATTCCAAGAATTACAAAACATGGAGGTACAAATTTTTCATTGTCCTCAAAGCAATGCCGGGAGGCTTAGATATTCTCGAAGGTAAGAAAATAAGACCATCCTTGGCGCTTACGGCAACTAGCATCGCTAGTTGCCGTAAGCGCCAAGGAACCACCACTTAAAAAAGCAAATAAAGAATATGAATATGAAAGAAATAACATTATGAATTATTGAGATCATTACTTTGAAATAATATGTAATTACTAATTAATATAAAAAGTAACAAAAACACTTAACTCTTCATTGATAACCATAGTTATTAATTAGTTATTCTGGACTGGAAATAACTAAATAAATAAAGGCAACAGAAGTAATATTTATTACCTATTAGTATTTTATGTATAGCTATGCAACAGTAGATTTTATAACATTCATTTTGGACTGATAAATTTTCAATAAAAGAAGGTTATCAATAATAATTATTTTAATCTTGCCACAATATTATTATAAAATATAAGTGGTATTGCGGCAAATATGCAGCAACACTTCCACAATACACATTGGCTAATATGGCATCAAAGGCTAGATACGAAAATGAACTTCAAAGTTTTGAAAATTTGAATAGCGCCATTTTAATTCTGCTAACGACGAACATGTCCGATGATGTTTTGCAAAAGTTTCTGCGATTTGATGCTGCTAAAGACATGTGGGATGAACTTGAGCGCGTCTATGGAGGTACGTGTGTAGACAAGACGTACGACTTATGCCTGAAATTCTTCAGCTACAAAAAGGACCCAGATCATGACATAATTACACATGTGTCAATTTTAAAGAATATCTGGAGCGAACTGTGCTTAGAACTACAGAGCGAGGCGAAATTACCTGAAATTCTCCTTGTATGTAAAATATTAGATACATTACCTCCTGAATATCTTGGATTTAGGGCCAGTTGGCTGTTGATTTCAAAGAAGGAACGCTCAGTCGGGAACCTGACAAGTCAGTTATGCGCACATGAGAGAGTGTTGCTTCAGACAGACACACAAGTTACTGATAACACAACTACAGAAGCATTGTATACGAAAACCAGGAGGGGTAATAAGAAAAAGAATAATTTCAAAGAGCTCAAATGCAACTACTGCAAGGATAAGGGTCACAGGGTAAAAACCTGCAAGCGGTGGATCCAGGATGGGAAACCTCCGAAACCTCCCAAGGAATCCAAGACCGCAGAGGCAATGACAATACAGCCAGATTTTGGTGACAGGAAGGATTTAAATTGGTACGTTGACAATGGGGCAACCAGTCACGTGACCAATCGGAGTGACTTCTTTCAGACCTTTAAATATTTCGAGAGCCGTCAAGCAGTGACTGGCGCGAATGGCCAATGTATTGAAGCCCTGGGCATCGGAAATATACTCGCAGAGGCTGATGTAAACGGTAAACCAGTATCAATATTACTGAAAAATGTATGGTACGTACCCGGCATTAGCAAGAATTTATTCTCAGTTCTCGCCACCCATGATATTTCGGACAAAAGCTTATTTGAGTCTACCACACAAAAATGTACAATAAAGATTGATGAACAGACGAAACTGATTGGTACTCGCAGCAAGTTTGGAGGACTGTATAAACTAAATTTAAGATGTCTACAACCAACTCGAGTTAATCATGTGTCCACAACCTCTAATCTGTTACAGCTATATCACGAAAGATTTGGACATCAAAATAAGAGTCACGTTAAGAAAGTGATAGAGAAGGAATTGGCCATAAAAGTACCAGCAACCAAAGAACTCTGTGAAGGGTGCATCTATGGAAAATCTCACCGTCTAAGGTTTGGGACCAGAGATAAAGCTACAAAACCCGGAGAACTGGTATATGCAGACGTATGCGGTCCCTTCCCATATTCTATTACAAACTTAATATACTTTGTCCTCTTCAAAGATGCAAATACGAAGTACAGATTTGTATATTTTATGAGACAGAAAGCTGAAGTACACGCAAAGTTGTTACTCATGCTCGCTGAAGTCAAAGCATCTGGAGTTGTTATTAAAGAACTGCTGAGCGACAATGGCGGAGAGTTTGTCAACGCGAAAGTACAAGCTACTCTCAAGAAGGAAGGAATTGTACAACGATTGACTATGCCCTATACGCTACAACAGAACCCAACTGAAAGGGACAACAGGACCGTTGTGGAAATGGCATGAAGTCTAATGTATGCACATGCCGAAATTCCTCCTGCATTATGGACTGAAATGGTATCTGCAGGGGTGTATATTTTAAACAGGACAGGTCCTACCACTGTAGATAATAAATCACCGTATGAGCTATGGCACCAGAAGAAGCCCAGAATACACCACTTAAGAATAATAGGATCCAACTGTTATCCACATGTTCCGAAACAAAGACGAAAGAAGTTAGATAAGAAGGCACAGAAGGGAATACTTATCGGCTATGATGCTGATGATGGCTACCGTATATGGGACAGCAGCACCTTCAAATTGATTCGCTCGAGAGATGTAATCTTTGATGAGAATCCTCTAATCGGTCATCCAGAAGAATCTGACGAGCCCATAGCCACACCGAACAGTACCACTGATAAAATACCTGACACCACATTTGACTTCGTCATACCTCGTGAAATTGAAAGTTTTAAACCGGCCGTCATAGAAAACCAGCAGCCATCGACAAGCCACGATGAAGGTATAGCATCACCCTCTCAGCAAGTTGTGCATGATGCTGAACCATCGTGTGCAGAGAATGGAGCTGCTTTTGAAAATGGCATGGCTGTGGCAGAACAGACATTTCCTGAGACGGAACAATCCTTTGATGACCCAGTATTCGAGCAAGATGTTCACGATGACATCGAAGCAGATTATGAAGTCAACGATGCAAGTGAGTCAAGGGCAGACAGTCCACTGACTGCATCTGAGGTTGAAGCTGAAGGCAGGATGACGCTAAGAGAGCGATCAAATCTTAAGCCACCGGCCAAATATAAAGACTTTGTCTGCACCGTTTGTATGAATTCGATCAACGATGAACACCTAATAGAGCCGAACACATTTAAGGAAGCAATAACATGTAAGGATTCAAATGAGTGGAAAAAGGCAATGGATAATGAGATTAATTCTCTAAAAGAAAATGAGACATGGGAGATGGTAGATTTACCTAAAGGCAGAAAAGCAATATCAAGCAAGTGGATTTTTAAGATCATGACGAATCCAGATGGGTCGATTGATAAGTATAAAGCCCGACTTGTAATAAGAGGTTTTTCGCAGAAAAAGGGTTTGGATCATTATGAAACCTTCAGCCCTGCTGCAAAAACAAGCACCATAAGAGCACTACTAAGTGTAGCTGCACAAGAAAACCTGTCTCTATCCCAGTTCGATGTCTCAACCGCCTTTCTGTATGGCACATTAAAAGAGGAGATTTATATGAAGCCTCCTGAAGGATACCCAAACAATGATGGTAAGGTTTGCAAGCTTGAACAGAGCCTTTATGGACTTAAACAAGCTCCGCGATGCTGGAACTCCACCATTACTGAACACATCCTCAAACTTGGTTTCAAACAGAGTCAGAGCGACCCCTGCTTGTTTAAAAGAGGAGAGGGAAAGAGAAAGCTACTGATAGCGTTGTACGTTGATGATGGATTAATAGCGTCAGCGAGTGTTTCTGAACGAAATGCGGCAAAGATTTAAAATCACGACGAGTAACGGTTCTTATTTCTTAGGTTTAGAAATAAACCGGAAGTCAGATGGATCAATCAAAATTGATCAGAAAAGTTACGCAAAGAAGCTTTTACAACGGCTTGGAATGCAGGATTGCAAAGCCGCAGTAACCCCGATAGTAAAAGACAGCGTGCCAGCTTCAAAGAATCAAAATGATTATCATGACTTTCCATATAGACAAGCAGTTGGAGCACTCTCATACTTGATGGTTGGCACTAGACCAGATATTGCATATGCGGTTGGAATTGTGTCACGAAAGCTAGATAGCCCAACACCAGAAGACGTAGCGAGAGTAAAGCGAATCCTACGCTATGTTAAAGGCACCATAGAGTACGGTATCACGTACAAGTCTTCCACTGCGGGCCAAGGCATAGAATGCTACAGTGATGCTGATCACGGTGGTGATCAATCGACTGGACGCTCCACCAGCGGCATGATTTGCCTCAACGCCAATGGTGCTATAGGATGGCAAAGTAAACGCCAGACTACTGTCGCTATATCGTCTACAGAGGCAGAAATAATAGCAGCTAGCGAAGCCGCCAAAGAGATTATTTGGCTTAGACGGATCATCAAATTTATGCAGGCTAACACTCTGGTAGAGAGCACGCCACTGTACATAGATAACGAATCCACCTGATTGGCTTATGATCCACCTTATGAAACGCACCAGCGTACAAAGCACATAAAGCTGAGACATTTTTTCATAAGGCAGTGTGTCCTAGAAAAGGATATAAGAGTTGAAAAGGTTGATACAAAAGATCAACTAGCAGACTTTTTGACTAAGCCTCTATTCAAGCCGAGGCTTTCGGAGCTGTGTAAGCTAGCTGGAATATACAAATAACGAACAGTTGCTTCAGAGGAGAGGGAATGTTAAGAAGGCCACATATAGATTTGAATTATATTGTCTATTATTCTAATGTTGTATCCTAGCAACTGTTATTATTGTATTGGAAAATAGACTCGAAAATAGACGATTGTCGTAAGCAGTAATAAGTTCCTTTTGTTCTCTCTAATATCTTAAAGGGCAAGCGGAACGTGCGCGTCAAGTTGTCAGACGCGTGTTTTGAAGTGTACATAACTAGACTTCTTTTTTAAAACCTTTTTTTTATATTATTTTGTACTACTCTTTAGTTTATGATTTTTTGATTTGTTTACGTTTTGATAGATTGTGTCATGAATCATGATTGCCCGGTTAGTAGTCGCGCAGGTGTGCACGCCCAGTTTCGCGTTGCCGACGCTCCCGTCACAATAGACATAACTACCAGTAGTTCGACTGCAAAGAAACGGACAGGTTTCAATATCTGTCAAATTCGGCGGGTTTCACTAGGATTATGAACGGAATGTGCCTCGCGCTGGCTGATATAATTTATTTTTAAATATTTAAAATAAAGATTTCAAAATTGGATTCTGACAATTTTAATCGCATGTGCCAAAACGCAAACAACAATACGACCAAAGTGGAACACGTCCAGCGAATATGTCATAGTTTTAACTTTTGAATTCGTAGGTAACAAGTCAACAACCCTAGCGACGATTTTCGTCATAATACGTCAAATTTAAAAATTTCAACATCAGTTCTAAGTCGGCATACTCTATAATTCTGTCTACTCTGCTCCCGTATCGCGTACCGCGTCCCCTGTCACTGACGCGTAGGTTTGTTCTAAGCTTAACAATTTAATATAATTTTATGCTCCGTACTCACATACGGTTTTGCTCGACAGTTTTACTCCAAGTCGAAGGAAATTACATATTTGACATATTTAATTCTATCGAGCCCGGCTCGAAGGCTCGCTTCAGTTTTGCGGTCCACACAGTGGTTATTACTCGACTTGGAGTAAAACTGTCGAGCAAAACCGTATGTGAGTACGGAGCATTAGAGACATCTTGATTTTTTCAGTGGACCGCTAATCACAATGGGTTGACTTGTGAGCAATACGCGACTTGGCTAGAAGATAACGACCCGGAGAGGTCGATTGCTGCTGTACAGCAACATTTAAAAGAAAATGGGCTCGAATGCCCGCGATGCCGTTTCAAATATTCTTTATCGAGGTACGTTATTTTTAGCAATCCCATAAAAATAAGCATAACATTAATTATTATTAGTTTTTGGACAAAAAAACTTTTAATATTATACACTTTATTGTCACTTGATTATCTATCATTATTATTATACAGTGTGTAACAAAAATAAGTGATAATACTTTAGAGTGTGTACGTGACATTCCTTGTAGAGAGTTCACTGTGAAAGGAGCAGCGCTGAAAGACGATTTTTTTTTTCAATTTTGTATGGGCAAGTGCCCGAGCGTCACGAGTTTCCCCATACAAGAGTAAAAAAAAATTTGGTCTTCAGCTACTTTCACAGTGAACTCTCTACAAGGAACACGTACACACCCTAAAGTATTATCACTTATTTTTGTTACACCCTGTATACTTAGTATTTTGTAGATAAAACAATATTGGCTGTACTAACATTGCTTAAAACTAGTAAAGATTATTATTATAATATTGTTATAATTGACAGCCTGAATTACTAACATGTCAGTCACCGGCTACACGGTCAATTTTTCATCAATCTGATCCATCAATCCGGTACGGATTGACGAAAATTTGATCGTGTACGACTCGGATTGATGGATTGATCGTATTTTTAATATGAACTTTTTATAACCATCAATATTCCGTCAATCAGATTGATGGATCAGATTGATGAGAATTTGACCGTGTGTCAGCGGCTACACGGTCAATTTTTCATCAATCTGATCCATCAATCCGGTACGGATTGACGAAAATTTGATCGTGTACGACTCAGATTGATGGATTGATCGTATTTTTAATATGAACTTTTTATAACCATCAATATTCCGTCAATCAGATTGATGGATCAGATTGATGAGAATTTGACCGTTAAGCCTGTGACATATAGCCTGTTTACTAACATTTAATTAAAATCTGTTCAATATTTTTTTCGTGAAAAAGTAACAATAGTACGGGAGCCCTAGAACAATTTTTTTTGTGATTACTGATTAGTGATTACTAACAAGCTAATTTTTTGTGAGTAGCTACATTTTGATAAGACGAACAACATTTTTATTTTCGAATAATCTCGAATGTGGTAGCTAACAGAGATAGAAAGGATTTCATACTTTGACTTGATGGTCCTAAAATATGGATTGTTTTATTTGTAGGACAAGGTTACTCTTAAATAGGGATGATGACATGGTCAAAGATAAGCGAATTTTGTTAATAAAATAAAGAAATCACGGTAAAAAATAAGTGTTCCCAAAATTTCAGCTCGATAGCATTTGTATTTTTTTTTTTGTTATGCGCCTTCAAAGTTGGATATTTAAGCCGATTTTTTTTTCAATTAAATTTCTTAATATTTGTATATCATTCGATAACTTATGCAATTAAAAGTAACTTTTGTTGTGAAACCACTTTCATAAACGCAATATTTAATATACCTATCGAACAAAGTTCTCTCCCGATCCATACAAACTACGAAAGAATGACGTCAGTCTTTCGTAGCACTTTGTATGGAGCGTTTCGGGCAGGTCTATTTTATGAGATGTTTGAATTGTCATATCTTGAAGAATTTTTAAGCTATCAGGGTCATTCTTTCAGCGATGTTTCTATTTTTTAAGGGTCTTTCAATTACCACAAAGAAAAAAAATTAGTCATCAAGCCTATTATATAACTATTAACCTACCAATATACAAAAAATCTGCTGGTTAGGGTTCCGTTTTAGGGTTCTGCAATCAACAAAACTTGGTTGACTACTGTACCCTAAAACGGAACCCTAACCAGCAGATTTTTTGTATATTGGTAGGTTAATAGTTATATAATTTAAGAGTAACCTTGTCCTACAAATAAAACAATCCATATTTTAGGACCATCAAGTCAAAGTATGAAATCCTTTCTATCTCTGTAGCTACCACTTTCAAGATTTTTCGAAAATAAAAATGTTGTTCGTCTTATCAAGATGTAGCTACTCACAAAAAAATTAGCTTGTTAGTAATCACAAAAAAAAATTGTTCTAGGGCTCCCTCACTACAAATAATTACACACTTGCAAACTTTTGCCTTTAAAAATAGTGATACTACTAAATTTTCAGGGGCGGCTGCATGCACTTTACCTGCACCCAATGTAAATACGAGTTCTGTTACGGGTGCGGCAAGCCGTTCATGATGGGAGCTCAGTGCGGCCTCAGCGACTACTGCGCCAAGTTGGGCCTCCACTCACACCATCCTCGAAACTGCCTATTTTACTTGCGCGACAAGGAACCTCGAGAATTACAAACGTTATTACAGGTAAAATGGAGAAATATCTAGTCTATACATATTATAAAACAAAGTCGCTTTTTTCCCTCATGTCCCTTTGTTCTCTTTAACCTTTAAAACTACGCAACGGGTTATGATGATTCTTTCAGTGTTAGATAGCCCATTTATCGAGGAAGGCTATAGGCTATATTTTATCACGCTAAGACTAATAGGAGCGAAGAAATAGAGGAAAATTTGGAAAAAACGGGAAAAATTATTTGAAAGGGCTAACTTGAACGCGCTAATCTCAGGAACTACTGGTCCGATTTGAAAAATTCTTTCAGTGTTAGATAGCCCATTTATTGAGGAAGACTATAGGCTATATTTTATCACGCTAAGACTAATAGGAGAATGTGGAAAAAACGGGGGAAATTATTTGAAAGGGCTTATCTCGCGAACTACTGGAGCAATTTTATGTTATTTGGCACAGATAAGAAGTAGACCACGTGAAGGATCATAGGTTATCGATTTTAATCATTTTTTCAGTGGCTATAGGTATATTCTATACCCGTGCGATGCCGGGGCGGGTCGCTAGTCTATTATAAAATTAGATTTGGGAACTATAATCATTAAACACCGTGATCATATTGCTAGATGAACAACGTGACATATGAGACTGAAGCGGCAGAGGGCAGCACCGGAAGATGTCCCATTCAGCTGCAGCGGGAGACGCCAACGGGCCTGATAGACACCATTTGTGGAAGCGAGGTCGCGCCGAACCAAGCCGGACTGTGCAAGTAAATAATTTTTGTTGCGTATCTTCTAGCATAAGCGGACGCGGTAGCTAAAATACTTTTTCACATATACGGAAATTATAAAAACTATGTCTATCGTAAGCTAATAAATATAAATATAGTAATGATTACTATACTAATTACTAGCAAAAGAAAGTAAGAATATGAAGTATCGACTTTATCTTCACGACGATAGACTATCATACTGTCTCCTAAGTTCTAGTACTTTAAGTTCACAAATAGACAAAATATGTCAGGCGATGGGAAGGCGGTGAGTGGTGACGGTGAGTACGGTATGTGCTTCCAGGAATCACTACCTGGAGTATCTGAGCCGGCTGGTCCGGGGCCGGGCGGTGGACCCGCTGCCGATCTTAGGAGTGGACGATTTAGAGACCGTGGTCCGGCGCGCGGCGCTCCGCCTCCCGCCGCGCCCCTACGGCTCGCTGGAGGGCCTCTACAAACGGAGCCTGATCGAGGTGTGTTGACGAGCTATCTACTTTCAGGATGCACTACGTGGAGTACTTGGCCGGGCTGGCGCGCACGCTCGATCCGATTCCGATCATGGAAGTGAGCGAGCTCGTGGCCGAGCTGCGGCGCCGCGCCCTGCCGCTGCCCGAGCGGGGGCCGTGGGACACTGATCCTATATATGCCGGGATGTGCGCCGAGGTACTGCTACGATTACCGAGCTCCCGCCGAACCTGCCCGACCGGCGGCTGCGAAGCGGGGCCATCATGTTGCTATTTGTGATGTGATGCCCTGTTAGTTTACGCGAGTGCGACAGATCCGCTTACGCTTCGCAGTTGCTTATGTCGCGCTTAGATCGTCTATAGCTGACCTACATTTTAAAAATTAAATTTTACAGTCAGCATTACATCTAATGCTGGCTTCTCACGGCGCGCCGCGCCTAGCCGATTTGTACGAGCGAGCACGAGCCAAGAGGCGAGTCCGCGCTCCCCGTTCGCACGGCGCGTAATATCACAAGCCGCTCCAGCAGCGTTACCGACTTTAATCGGATCGGACGCGTCTGCTCGAGCCAGCCCGCGCCACCTCAAACCACCCCCTTCACACGGCGCGGCGCTACTCTTGATATTACGCGCCGTGAGAAGCCAGCATTACGCTGATTAATTCATTCTGACCTTTTATTTGTCTATCAAGCGACATTTTCGACTTAGGTATCAGTAAAAATACGTCTGAATGTAAAAAACAAGACTGCATTCATAACTCAATAAATTAAATAACAGCATCCAATTACTACGACCTTCACCAACCTCTGTTTGTTAAATCCTAACGTGGCATTAGGTACTTATCGACGGAGAGCTGGCGACCAAATCGGTCATGTGGCTTCAGCAGCGGCGTGCACAAGATTTTGACACTGGTAATGCAGCGATATCGGTTCAGTAGTTTTGGTGTGAAAGCAAAACAGACAGACAAATGGACAAAAAGAGATATTTTCGCATAAATTATAATAATAGTGTGGATATAAATTAAAAACTATGTTTTCTAAACTATTAGTATAATTACGTTCTGTTATGAAGAAATAAAAAAACGCCATCTGTTGTCACGCGTTGGAACTACAATGAGAGTTTATTTCATCGAAACCCATGGAAATATACCAATTACCATACAACATAATATTGTGCGCTAAGCTAAAATAAATAAAAACGCCATCTATTGTTACGTATTAGAAATACAATGTGAATTTATTTTCATCGATATTTCCATGGAAATTAGATAATATATTTTTGCCTCATCAAAATGTAGCCTATGGCTCTCTCAGGCTCTAGACTAACTGTGTACAAAATTTTATTACAATCGGTTCATTAGTTTTGGCGTGAAACAAAACAAAACTTTTTCTTTTACAACTTTTTCATTTTTATATCTAGTATATTTTAAGTACTCACCTAATCAGCTTAACTTTTGTCTTTTCACATAATCAAGGTTCCGGTTACTTGAGATCCGATCCATAATCCGATGTAAATAAATGCAAAATTTTGGCCACCACAAATTATCTTATCCAAGTGAGTGATAGTTATGAATGTACGCAATTATTAATGTTAAACTGTTAAATATTATAAAGACTTTCAAATATTAAAATCTAAAATATTCTTAGAAAACTATAAAACCAAAAATAATAATATAATATAGTACTAACAGTGCTCGATCACATGAAAAAAGCAAATGGCCTCCCAAAACACAAAAAATTTCAGCTATGTAAAATGTAAACAAATATTATAAACCTCACAAAACAAAAATGCATAATGTACATATTATACGTAATTAGTTAGATTTGCGTCTATTCATTTTACTCGGATTATATCCGATTGCTCACGACTATTCACGAGTAGTTCCGATCGCCGTCGGCATGGATGGCGCGGGCGCCCGCGCCGGCCGCGGCGCCAGTGATGCCATCGAATTTCAACCAGAACTCCCCAACTATTATTTAAATATATTATTTATTACTTGGGGTACTTTCCACTGAGAGATCAAAACGCTGAAAATACTACTTCAGCCGACCGCAATTGTTTGCGGCAAAAACGTCACTCGTGATGTCATTATTTATATAAAAACAGTAATAAAAACCAAATAAATATACATTTTTGCTTAAAAAATTTCACGAACATGAATATAATATAATATTTTTACTCCCTAAAATACGCACTATATATTTAATTTTTCCCTACTAAAAGTGGGATATCCCCATAGTTGGCAACACTGCTGGGGTCTGCCGCAGAGCTTGCAGTACATAATCGTATTCGATATTCATGGTTGTGTGCGTTTTCGGCTGTGCACGGACACACTCACACATACGCGCAAGGCAGGCACCTCAACACTGAGCCTATCTTGACCTCTCGTGAACCCGTTCGCGCGTGTACCTGATTACATGTTGCTATTTTATAAATTGAGGCGTTTTAAATGTGTATTATTTATTTTTTTACTATATTTTTTACTATTATTATTAAAAAATTAACGTCATGAGTCATTTAAAAAGTACGAAAGTTAAATTAAAATATATGTTATCTGTGAATGGCAAGCACTGCCTTTTTGCCTACAAAGACTGCACGCCCATGAGCTTCAGCTGTATTAAACTCCGTTAGCTACTTCCCTTAACAACCTTTTCTGATAATCTGCGTGCTGGCATGTCGTGGGCGGTGGGTGTAGTGGGGTGGCGAAAAAATGAAAAAAAATGTAGGCTCAGTGACTTTAATTTTTTTCTAACATCTGATCTGTACTTCCTGTGCACCCAAAAAAAATTTTAAATCGATCGGGTGGCGGGAAGGGGTTGCCAGCGTTAGTTAAAAGTAGGAAAATAATAATTATTTTCTGACGCGAGATTAGTTACTATATTGTAATCCCCCAAAAAATCCGATTTTGATGTGATGTCATCACACTAGCAATTTAATATTTTTTATTTCTTATCTGAACCATAATATTAATGAAATCGTTTTTGTTGCAGATTGTAAGAGAGAAAATACCACTAGACTAAGAAACTTAAAAGAAGAATATGTTGTCCTTGTAATATAACTATCATCATTTTGAAACTTAAACTATGTAGTTTTTGATTATTTTTCATAAAAATTAGTTACTTAAAAGTACTTAAAACAAAATATATTTTATAGAATTTGTGTATTCATCATATTGTCTTAAATATTAAAAAAAGATAACTTACAATGTGTTTTTTTAATATTACCTCTTAGCGAAATTCTCGTTCATGTGCCGTCGGTCACGTTGTATATAGTGCCGGTTTGAATGGATTCTACTCTCAAGAGAATCTGGTAATGAACGAGCCTCACTACGGTTAGAATAACGCGGTCTATTTGCGTTCTTTTCATCAGCTGCAATCTCCAACCTTTGTTTTGCTACACGCTCGGACCGTTCCACCTCACGTTCTTTACCTGCTGCAGCCATTTCAGCAAATTTTGCTGCCTTTTCTTCCTCACTTAGACCTGTGCGTTTTTTGTGGTTTCTATCCAATGTACTTTCATTTTTATAATTAGAATCCTTGGAGCTGTGATATTTATCCTTATTGTACCTACTAGAATCATATTTTTTGTCAGGACTTGATCTTCGGTACCGTCTCTTTGCTCCATCAGTATCACTTGCATTGTCTGCATGTCTTTTTCTACTATTGGAATAATCCTCGTCATTTGAACTGTTCACTCTTTTATGTGATTTTTTATCATGTCTTGCTTTAACTTTGTTTTCTATTTCTCTTTGATTTGCATTTGATTCTGAATCACTGCTGCATTTTTCGTCCTTTTTTTTCTTCTTTTTATCTTTTTTCTTCTTTTTTTTCTTCATTTTCTTCTTTTCCTCTTCAGCAGAACTATCAGATGATGAATCATCAGAGTCTAGCAACTTAGCTAAATCCAATTTACCTTTGCCTAAAGCGCTAAGTTTTGCTGTAAGGATTTCATCTAAGTCTTTCTTTGTTTTCTTTTTAGATTTTTTTTCTGATTTTTCCTTTTTCTGCTCCTGAAAAATGTAAAATACACCTTATTGATTATTCTCAAAAAGTCAATATATTACAAAGTATAGGTCTACCAGAATCTGATGGCAATTTTTGACAGCAGATTTTAAAAAAATATCCTTGATCATTGGATAAATTTTTATATTTGCATGTTTAACACACAGAATCAGCCGCTATAAGAAATAAAAAAGGATCAAAATGTTTTATTCCAATTACCCCGGTATTGCTACAGTCAATTTATTTTCTCACTTTTTGCCATCAGATTCTGGTAGACCTATAGATAATAATATATTTTAGATAATATAATCAGAAAGAGCAATTACAGAGAAATTATATTTTACCTGCTTTTGTAAATAATATGGAATGGCCAATATCTCAAAACAATCCAATATATAAATCCCTCGATCGTGGAAAAGACGAGACACAATAGATTTCTATTGTTATAGCGGTCGCATGCGACCACTTGGGGCTTGAAACATTAAACCATATTATATAGTAAGTTTCAAAATATTCTGTGACTCTTCATGAGTTGACTATGTATTCAAAATTTGTAAATATGTTACAACTTACAAATGCAAGAATTTAAATTATTTTATTTTACCTGTTCCTTCCGCAGTAGCTCAGTAAGTTTACGCCGTTGAATAGGATTGTTTAATAAAGCAGCTCGTGCAGCTCTCTCCCTTTCTTTCACTAGTAAAAGAGGGTCTTCTCGTAATTTACGGGCCAAGTCAACTTGTAAGTTGTCAGAGGTAGACGTTGTCATACTGGAACCAACGACCCTGCGAGCTACAGCTGCGATTTCATTTTGCTCAGGCTTCATTTCTTTATCATAGTTTTTTTCAATTGATTTTCCCAGTAAATAATCTTCATTTTGGCCTTTCTTATCTGGTTTCTACAAACAAAATATTTGGTTATAATTTTTCTGTACTCTGCAGCCGACTACTCAGTTATAATCTTATATTATAATGTTTTAACATTAGAATTTTATTAATTCCAAATATGTAAATTCATAACACGATTTATAAAGATGCAAATTAAAAGACTATTATAGTTTATGAGAAATAGATCCTTGCTATACAAATGTTCATAAATATCTTTGTTGAAGTGCCAATACATTGTAGGTGTAGTAGGTGCTTATTTTACAGGAGAAGGAAAAAACACTAAACTTTTTAGGTTTTATTTACAGAAAATTCCTAAATTTTTAATTGAATTATCACAAAAATACTTATTATTTTTTTATCAATTGTGATTTAAATAATATCACATATTCTTGTAAAACTGTCAATTAGGAGATTCATTTTGCAACGGACTGTGTGAAAAATGTTAGGTATATTGGCACTTCAAGGATGATATTATGTAGGTATTATGTAATAAAGCTATCTCCAAAAGCAGGTGGTTATTTACAAAAACATGGTGGGGTGAACCAACAACCAACCACACTCCACCCATTTGTTAAGGGAACAACATAATATTAATTTTACTCAATATTTATTATTATTATCTCAATATTTAGTATTAATTATTACTTATATATTAAGAAGTTAGCACACCCCACTATCCTTTTGAAAGATTACATACATTATACATCCAATGTAATTGGTGATCTATTTGGGTCTCATCTTTTGAATGCCTGTGACTCAATTTTGATAACTTATTTAGCTCATCTCGGTCTCTTTCCTGTGCTCTTTCACGTTCCAAATCTAAAATCTTTTTCTTTTCTTCAGCGGCTGCTTTTTCAGCTTTCCAAACCCTTTCTTGATTTTTCATTGTATTAGGATGCCAGGCCTTTTTCGAGTTCTAAAAAAAATAAAAATTAAAGATTTACAAACTAGCATAAAAGTGCAGAAGTAAACAAGGCAACTTCTTTGATAGAAGTTCTGTGTGTAATAAAATATTTTTATACCAAATCTCCGCCTCCCATGGTGGCTTTTTTTAAATAAAATTAATACACAACTTCTTTTTGAAATGGTAATAATTGATTTTATTTGGGTTCTATAGATCGTTGTTTAGAAAATTATCAAAAATTATCGTAAAAACCTTGTAAAAACCAATTAAAAACTGTTAAAAACATTGGCTTGATATTGGCATTTGGCATTTTTATTTTTTAAATTGTCAGACCATAGACTTTTTTTTTTAAATTCGTCCCGGCCATAGACTGAAAAATTATTGATACGGTATTGATCATTGAGATAATATACACTAGGAGAGAGCCTTATATCGGTGTATAAGCGTCAAAAGCGTGTAATGTTATGTCCTACTTACTCGGACATAACAAAGGAGTCGGTCTGCATATTTCATGTAATAAAAGTGTTAAATAAAAGTTTTTAGTGAACATTTTATGTTAGATATTGTTGAGTTTTGTGGTTTCGCTAAATAATAAACCATAAGAATGGCCAAAGAATGCCTCAAACACGTGGATTTAACATTAAATACGTAAGTTTTGAACAACGTTTTTTGGGCTTTTCAATTGGTATTTTTGTAAGCTAAAAAGATAATTTATAAGTTTAATAATCCTTTATTCGTGCTATTTAAGGCATTAGTGCTAAAAATGTCACATCAATTAATAATTTGTCTACAAAAATTGCATAGCTTTTTACGTGTGTTTACGGATTCTCATTACTTGAACTATAGTTTATCGATATCATGAACTAAATGACTTTCTTTTCTGTATAATAATGTGCTTCGAAATGATCGACAAATAGAAATATTCAAGAAAATAAACGCACACTACTTGTATGAAAATAAGCACAAAATGGCCACGCGATGACGGGCTAAGATTACATCTATACTATAATACTTTATCTATGGTACAGACTACAGAGCACAGATTAAGGCATGGTACAGAGTATACCTCCATGGTAGAGAGTTAATATAGCTGTGAACCATTTTGACAGCAGTCAAAGTCATCCACGCCTATCAACGCCTATCTTCACTCTGGACCGGGTCCGTACGTCTGTAGAAGCCCGACATGTGTTCAAATACGCAAAGAAAACGAACCTTATTGGCATACCTAAATTTATTTTGGTGTACACTTATGAAACATACGCCAATCGATAGAGAAAATGTTTACAAACAATAAATACTCTTTGACAAAATGTCGTAAATGATATACTTTCTGAGTTATATCAGTTTGAAAATATAAAATTAATAACATTTTAGATATACGACTTGAAATATTTCAAAAAGTATATCATTTACGACATTTTGTCAAAGAATATTTGTTGTTTGTAATAATTTTCTCTGTCAATTGACGTATGTTTCATAGCTGTACACGAAAATATGCCATTTTAAGTACTTGAAACTAATCAGGTATGCCGTATGCCACGTTCCATACAAAAAGGTTCGAACTCTTTTGAACACATGGTTGTCCCCTTGTCGAACTGTATAATGTATTTATACATTATATAGTTCGACAAGGCTTTAAATTAATATGTCAATGATTGTTTCTAATTTAATATTATGTATAATTAAAACACTATTTATTAGAAGAAATGTAGGTTTAATTCTTTAGCACAGAGTGGTGTACAAAAGCGAAGGAGACATGACAAGTATGATAGACAACTAACATGACATTGACATTACAATCGCGTTCATAAACTATGTTCGGGAACATCTCCCTTTCTTTACAAAAATAAGCTTAGCATACGTAATCATTTAAATAACTAGGTTTAGTTCTAGTACGAACACTTCTGCTTCTGTGAGGTGGCTCTTCCGAAAGCTGCTCGTGAACGTTTTCATTGATATAGGGCTCCGAAAGCTGACATGGTGTGTACAGATGAAATCCAGCAGCATCACTATGTACAGGAGGGTCAGGAGGTGGTTGCTCAGTAACTGGTACATTAGTTGTTTTATTTTCAGGACACTGATCCCCTGCGAAAGGTTTAATGTGGACCCTGTTTCTTCTATAATCTTTCCCATCAACTGTGACTATATAAGATCTATCATTAATAACTTTGGTAATAACACCAAAGCTCCACTTTTTATCAACTTCAGGATGTAGCTGAGTGATCACTCTCTGGCCAATAGTTAAAAGGGCTGGTTGTCTACAATGCTTATCTACATTTCTCTTTATCTTCTCTTTTCTTTTTTTAATATTCTCTGCAACCTGAGGGATAACTTGAGGCTTGAGGTGCTGTAGTGTGCAAGGTAGACCGGTACGTGTACGCCTAGAAAACAGTTTCTGTGCTGGGCTGGTGTTATCCATTTCAATTGGAACATTCCTTAAGTGAAGTAGACTATACCACAAATCTTTTTTAGTTTGAAGGCTCTGAACCACTAATTTCTTTGCTATTTTCACAGCTGCTTCAGCCTTGCCATTAGACTCTGGGTGATGAGGCGAAGATGTCACATGTTCTATTCCCCATGCCTGTGTGAAAGATCTAAATTGTTCATTAACAAAATTTGTAGCATTGTCCATACAGATTCTTTGAGGAATACCATGTCTTGCGAAATTTTTCTTGCATATTTGTACAATTTCTCTGACAGTAAGTGAAGTTAGGCTGTCTAATTCAAAAAAATCTGAGTAGTGGTCAACAGATACTAAATATCGCAGATCGCCAACTGAGAAAACATCCATAGAAATATATTGAAAAGGATATAGAGGAACATCATGACACACCAGAGTTAATTTCTGTAAACTTGGTGAATGAGCTGCACATATTAAACATTTCTGAATAAAATCCTTTATGTCTGCCGACATGTTTGGCCAGTAAATGTTAGCTCTAGCCAGACGAAGTGTACTTGATACTCCATTGTGAGATACATGTAGTCTATGTATCATTTCACTTTGTAATGATTTTGGAATAACTACTTGATCATTTCGAAATATCAAGCCATCAGAAGTAGATAATTCGTGACTAATCCCATTAAATATTTTCAGAGACTCTGGTAGTGCAGAGATGTATTTAGGGAATCCATACTTTATATATTCTATTAACTTTAACAAAGTATCATCCTTCAATGTTTCTTCTTTAATTTTTTTCAATAACTGATCTGAAATTTTTAAATACTTAATCCTGGATATGTTAGCTATAATTTTGAATACTTTTCTTTCCCTCAACTTAGTTTCCAACTCATAATTCTTATCTATCTCTGACGTGACAGGAGCTCTTGATAAAGTATCTGCAACTTGATTGTCTTTACCTTGAATAAACACCAGATGGACATTGTATTTTTGGAGTGTTAATAACATCATTTGCAGACGTTTTGGAGCGTCTACCAGTGGTTTGTTAACAATATTTATGAGCGGTCGGTGGTCAGTTTTAACAATAGTCCTTGAGCTTCCTGCAATATATTGATTAAATCTGGTACATGCAAAAACTACCGCCAACATCTCTTTTTCTATCTGCGCGTATCTTTTTTCTGTAGAAGTTAAACATCTGGATGCAAAAGAAATTATCTTGTTATCCTGATTACATCAAAATATTGCAAGGTAGGTAAGTTACTAATAAGATTCTTCAAAGCTTGAAACTCTTTTTCTTCTTCAGCTGTCCAAACAAATTCTGTATCTCTTTTAGTCAAATTTCTTAGTTTATGTGCATGGAAACTTAGATTATTAATGAACTTGCTGAGGTAGCCCACCATGCCGAGGAATCTAAGCACATCTTTTGCATTTTTTGGTGTAGGCATTTTAACTATGGCATCTACTTTGGTTTCATCTACTTTTAGACCTTCATTGGTAAGTACATGGCCATAAAATTTAACAGACTTATGAAGCAACTTAACTTTTTCTCTATTTAATTTACAGTTAACTTTACGTAATCGTTGCAACAATTTCTCAAAATTTTTATTATGGTCTACCGTAGCCTCCTCAATGGTATCTCCCACTCCATATATTAGGATATCATCTGCTATGATTTCAATTCCTTTCAGGTCCTTCAGAAGACTTGTGAGTTGTTGTTGGAATATCTCGGGTGAAACACTGAGGCCAAAGTGTAATCTCTTCCACCTGAAACGGCCAAAAGGGGTCCAAAATGTAGTTAATTTGCTGCTACTTTCATTTAGTTTGCATTGCCAGAAACCTTTTTTTTGCATCTACAGTACTGAATATCTTAGCATTTTTCAGCTCAGGTAACATTTCATCCAGGGTATTAAATTGAAAATGGGGTCTTTCAGCGCCTTATTCAAAGGTATAGGGTCAAGACAAATTCTAAACTTCTCATTTCTATTAACAATCAAAATATTATTTACCCAATCCGTGTGCTGTTTTTCTTTCACAATGATGCCATCTTTTTCCAACTTCTCCAACTCCACTTTCAATTTCTCTCGAAGACAGATTGGAACACGACGAGCCGGTTGTATGCAGGATGTATATGTGTATGCGGGGAGGAACACTTTCATCAATTTCCAAAGAAACTTCGCCAGGAAGACTGCCGTAACCTTCAAATACATCTGCATAACTTTCCAAAATCTTATTTATGTCAGTATTATGATGAGATGAAATAGTGTCGCAGTACTTAATGAAACCTAGGGCAACACAGGCCTTTTCTGAAAGTAGTGGCTCATGCTTAACATCAACAATATGGAATTTAATTTTAAAGTTTGTGTTCTTTCTTTTACAGGTAAATATGGCAACACCATAATTTGATATAGGAGAGCCATTAAAGCATTTCAACTTCTGAGTAGCTGGAGCAAGAGAAGAAAGATTATTTTTGCCAGTTATTTTTTTATACTGCTCGGCTCCCATGACACAAACTTGTGCTCCGGTATCTAAAGTACAATAAATTTTATGCCATTCATTACCCTTTTTAAATAACAAAGGGGCTTCCATATGACCAGATACTTTATTTGCTCGGACCTCTGAAATGTTCACGCTGTCGTCCGATGAATCATCTTCTACTTCTATTTCCTTCACCGAAACACCTTTCTTCTTACATACAGATTTGAAATGGTTACGACCTCCACAGCCTTCACATCGGGTACCCCAAGCTGGACAACTTTCTTCTTAAACACATGCATATTACCGCAGAACTTGCACTTTTTAGGTCCTTCTGTAGCTTCCTTCTTCACATGTTTTGATATCTTGTTAACCTCATTAACCTTCTGCAAGTCTGACACATGAGCTGATGCCCTTTGCATCTGTTTGTAAAGCACGTTGGTTTAATTGATTATTATTTATTATTGTTTATTTATAAGTTTCATTTGAAATTGTTTGAGTTATTAGTGTGTGTAACAATTTTTATTTTATTATAATTACAATAGTATAGTCAGTAAGTAGTTAATTTTAGTTTAATTTTGTTTTTGCTATTCATGTTTGTAAATACATATAAGTATTGTTGCTTTTTAAGGACTCGTTTTATAAAATATATTTGTGCACGACAGACAATAAATAGTGCATATAGAACAATAGTGAATGGACTGTATCGTGAAAAAGTGTATGGGCAATAATAGTGCGTGAATATAGTGAAAATAGTGCCTTTTAAATTAATGGGTCTTAAACCTATGTGGTAGTGCCGAATTCCGTAACGGAAAAAGTAAGGGAGATAGTGTACATCTCGAGTGGGCTATCCTTGTCCCAGACAAGGAATACCCGCTCGAGAGGGACAACCAGAGACGACCGTTATATCGGGGGGCGGCGAGGTAGTATAAATATAGGAGAAATAGAATTTTGCATTTATTTCTGTTACGGAGGTCGGCACTAACTTGTAAAATAGCTAATTATGTAGAATTAACGAGTATGTAAATGAAACAAATGATTATTTTGTAAAAAATTGTAATTTTATTAATGTTTGAATAAAAACTTCATCTGAGGGGGTGAGGCATAGAATGTTCTGGAAGCTGGGTACCAGGACCCATATAAATATGGGTCGACCGCCATACTGCGGCACTCGCTCTACAACGTTACCCAGCTTCGGAACAACTTGTGTGCTTGACCTCTGAAACAAAAGTGAAAGTGTGGTTTAATTTAACTTCATCACCTACAGTTCTACATCTTCATCGCTGACCTAGGCGATCTAGGGGAATTGGCGCAAGCTGGTCCCCCACAATATTATACCCATACAATTTTCGTAATTTTTTTTTTTTCGCCTTAAAAAATAATTTTTGTACAAAACTTATTAAGGATTTATTGTTACTCTTTAGGAAATCTATCGAAAAGTATTTTTTTCCACACCTAAAAAGTTAGTAAAATTATTTCAAAATTTTGAACCCCTCGACTGCAAAAGGCTGCACGTAAATTTTCGTATTTTTTCTTCTGAACCTTATATACTACTAGAACTTGTTTCAAAAATGAACCAGAATGACTTAGTAGTTTTTGCAAAAAGTCTATTTATTTAGATTCTTTCCCATACAACATTTTAGTAATTATTTTTTTTCACCTAAAAAATACATTTTTAAGGATTTATTCTTTAGGATTTATTTTAAGGATTTATTTTTAAGGATTTATATCTCTTTAGGAAATCTTTCGAATAGTATTTTTTTCCACACCTAAAGAGTTAGTAAAATTATTTAAAAATTTTGAACCCTCTACTGCAAAAGGCTGCACGTAAATTTTCGTTTTTTTTTTTGTAAACCTTAAATACCCCTAGAACTTTACTTGTTTCAAAGATGAACCAGAATGACTTAGTAGTTTTTGCAAAAAATCTATTTATAGATTATTTACCATTTTTTTTTTTAAAGAAGGCAGGTCGCTATAGCCCTGGCGTCACTGCGACCCATGAGGATCTATTGTGACTCCTTCGCACTAGAGAATCATCCCCAACCCAATACTGCTCATAAATTGAACGATATGGTTGGGGTTGGTGCCACGAATTTCCTCTGTGGATGAGTATTCGTGGCGACCAAGGTACCTGTTCCTGCTCGGTAGTAGAGCAGGACAGTCGAGGAGAAGGTGAATAGGTGTTTCATCCTCCTCCTCACAGAATCTGCACGTCGTTAAGCTACAAATACCCATTCTGTTTAGTTGTTTGTTGAGCTTGCAGTGCCCAGTTAGGCTTCTGGTAAGGATTCTTAATTGGTTCCTACCCAAGGTGAGCACTAATTCTGATAGTTTCTTGTTGAAGCCAGGATTCTTTCCCATACAACATTTTAGTAATTATTATTTTTTTTCACCTAAAAAAAAATACATTTTTATATAAAACTTAGTAAGGATTTATTGTTACCCTTTAGGAAATCTTTGGAATAGTATTTTTTCCACACCTAAAAAGTTAGTAAAATTATTTCAAAATTTTGAACCCCTCTACTGCAAAAGGCTGCACGTAAATTTTCGTATTTTTTTTTTCTAAACCTTAAATACCCCTAGAACTTTACTTGTTTCAAAGATGAACCAGAATGACTTAGTAGTTTTTGCAAAAAATCTATTTATAGATTCTTTCCCATACAACATTTTCGTAATTATTTTTTTTCACCTTAAATATACATTTTTATAAAAAACTTAAACAGGATTTATTGTTACTCCTCTTAAAATCTATCGGATGGTATTTTTTTCCACACCAAAATCGAACTTTTTTGCGAATGTCCATTATTTAGCGATTTCGGACCACTGTGCGACGGCGCCGCCGCCGCCGACCACAAAAAGTCGGCGCGCCGTCGCCGGCCGTTTACGCATCGGCGCTCATATCTACATCTATACTATATTAGGTACTTTATCTATGGGTCTACCAGAATCTGATGGCAATTTTTGACAGCAAATTTTCAAAAAATATCCTTGATCATTGGATAAATTTTTATATTTGCATGTTTCACACGTCACAAAATAAGCCGCTAAAGGAATAAAAAAGGATGAAAATGTTTTATTCCTATTACCCCGGTATTGCTAGAGTCAATTTATTTTCTCACTTTTTGCATGCTTTTTGCCAATGATGTTTTAATAAAGATGGCGTATGTTCCTAAACGACATATACGTACTTACCTCTGTCATATTTATATAGGTTACCTAGGTTACAACAGAATGCGACAGATAATACGTAACGAATGATATAGAAAAGAATAGCTATATGTTTTGAGATGGTTTTGAGTTGCACTAGACAGGCGCATCGGCACGCATGCGCGACAAAGATCAAGAGAATTTATTGTTATTGTTGAACAGAAGAGACATTTAATAAAACTAATTGTTTGTTCGATTATTTTTTATTAATCTATTTTTATTATTATAAGTAATAAAATTGTAAGAAGTGTACATTGAATATTTTTTTAAATAATACCTGGACCGTGATCAACAATCGATATCGAACCCAAAAATACTTATAGTTTTTAGAATTTTTGTCTGTTTGTCTGTATGTATGTCCGGGCTAGACTCGTAAAGTACTGGTACTGCATGCCTTTTTTTAAATATAAAACTAAATAGGAAACTAAATAAACATTGGGTGAAGCGAAACATAAACTTGGGCATATCTTTCAAAGTGACCAGTTTGTGAAACCACAATTTTTCGTCGGTGAACAAACATGAACGACACGTTTCACATTTTAAACGTTCGCAAAGTTTTTTGGACACCTATTTTTTGTAGGCATCCAGTTATGCTCACCCCTTTCTGCCCGTACTTTGTCGACCTATTTATGGCTTACTAGATGACGCCCGCAACTCCGTTCTGCCCAAACTCGTTTATCGCGCGGGAACCGTACATTTTTCCGGGATAAAAAGTATCCTATGTCCTTTCCCGGGACTCAAAGTATTACCATACCAAATTTCAGCAAAATCGGTTCAGCGGTTGGGGCATTTTTTTTTGATATAAGGGGGCAAACCAGCAAACGGGGATTGGGCCTCCGGTAAACTCACTCACTCGGCGAAACACAGCGCAAGCGCTGTTTCACGCCGGTTTTCTGTGAGAACGTTTCTCCGGTCAAGCCGGCCCATTCGTGCCGAAGCATGGCTCTCCCACTCATGAAGAGGTAACAGACAGACAGACAGACAGACACACTTTCGCATTTATAATATTAGTATGGATGAGCTCTTCACTCGGAAACCTGCAAATCATCAGTGCGAGCGAAGCGAGCCCTAGTATATCCAAGTACACTTTACGAAAAAAACTATTACGCCTAATGATTTGTGTTTTAACATAATATTAAAGTAATTTTCATATTTTATATACAGGGTGCAATAAAACCTTCCTGCCAAATTTTGATATAATGATCCTTGTTAAAAATAAAAATACACGTATTTTTTCTTTTATAATCACTCAGTACTAAAATGTTGAATTTCTCAACAAATGTTATGTAGATGTGTTATCATCGGTCATTCAAGGTTTGGTTACTAAATATAAAAAAAAACTGCCTTATAGATTAACACCACACAAAAAAACGACGCGAGACCTCACAAAGCTCAGCTTTTAGCTAGTAATATTAACAAACAAACACTCATATCCAAATAATATTCAAATTACGTTTAAGGTGGTTTAAGACTGGAGTTTGAAACTAGCAGTCAGCGGGGCGGGAGCGGCGCGGCGCGTGGCTATATATTATTGTATAGATTTATGTATATTATGGACAGGCCCCGAAAACCGAGCGGCACGTGGCGTACTACACGGCTTATCCATTTTTTTAATTTATAAAATTAGTATTTGGCTAAGGCTAGAAAGTTAAAAAGGCGCTCGCATGTTTGAAATTAAAAAATATTAAAACGAAAACATGTTTACAATATTATGCAATTATTAGTTTATGCCTACGTGTTGATGCCTACGTAATCGCTTCTGAATACTTCAATTGATTATTCTATGGCACGCGACTATCTGTCCTTATCTCGCTACAGTTGTCGTCCGTATTCTCTATCCTTTTTCAGTATATAATAAAGCATTAAATAATTTTTCAAAAATTTTGGAAAATATTCACTTTTAATGTAAATTACTAGATGTTTTCATGTAATTCCGTGTGGTACGGAACTTTTTCATCCTTTTTTACCTTTGTATTATAATTTTTGCATTTTCTGAATACACGATTTGGCATTTTTAATCAAAAACGTCACTCGTCGTCACTCGCTCGCTGCCAACATGCAACTAATTCGTAAAGACACTAATTAGGTTCATTTGTGGTTCATTTGCCTGCCCCAGATTCTACGCGCTAGTGCGATATCTACCTTTTTTTTATAATATTATATCATAGCTTTTTGCCATCAGATTCTGGTCTGGTACACTTATATTGGCCTTATTTGCATATTTGACAAATATGACCAATACCAAACACAAGTATCCGTACCTTTGTCGGTTTTTTATAAATAGGCAAGTAAAAAAAATCAAGTAAAAGTTTGGTATTTGACGTCCATGTGTGGAAGGCCGTATTTGCATTTGCCAAATACCTAACACGTTAACGTAACACCAGAGTACTCGTTAACTTGGGGCCTGGGGGGTCGGGTTGGCGCTGCTCTTTCCAGAATAGTCCGGTCCTAGCTCCTACCACAACATTGTTAAGTTTTAAAGGCTCGTCGCATGAGCTCTGAATACTCGGTAGGGGGACGTACTAACACTTCAGGGTGAGGCCGCCAATTTTTGCTGATATCACGCAGAAAAATTTTGCGAGAGAAAGAAAATTGGCGAATATCTAAGTTGCTTGTGACGTTGGAGCACCAAAATTGTAGCGAATTTATTCCTCTACGCTATCATAGCGTTGAGAAATGTGACGTTGGAGCACCAAAATGATAGCGAATTTATTCCTCTACGCATGGTCGTAGGGTTCAGTATAAGGGGGGGGGGGGGATTCCTGGGGGTCCGGACCCCCCCCCCCATTACTATCCATGTTACTTGACTAATCGACAATTATAGGTATGTACCGCACCGATTTTAATGGGCGAGGTACATGTATTTTTTCCTATTCACAGTATAATACACTAACGACCCGCCCCGGCTTCGCACGGGTATAAAATAATGAGTGAGTGACAATATAGCCTATATTGTCACTCACTGAAAAAAATATTAAAATCGATTCAGTAGTTTTGATTTACTTATATTCATTATTAATAGCGTGTAATATTCTAGCTCTGAAAAGAACTGTTGTTTAGCCCTGAAAAGAACTGTTGGTTAGCCCTGAGAAAAACTTATGCGTAGGTGTAGTTTTAAGAACAAAATCTAAAAAAAAACGCATGAAAATAGATATGCTCATAGATGCTCATAGATCTTAACTCCCCTCTCGCACGCGCACCCCCGCATTGATGACGCCCACCTCGCAGCGGGCCGTGCAGTAGAAATCGTAAATGTATTTTAATTTCGCCATAACTTCAAAACCAAACGTCCAATTTTAGCCATTTAAAGACCTAATATTATCTTCATAAACTGTACTTAGTTATGAAATAATTTATTTTGATAAGGATTAATAGCAGGGGTAAAATAAACGCGTTTAAATGTAGTCCAAAAAAATTCAAGATTTTTCAAATAAAAAAATGGTTGTTGTGCCTCACTCGACATAGATAGGTATAGTGTCTCTCGGACGTTTTTTGTAGATATTTATAAGATCTACAATTAATTAGAACATTTTATGTTTCTTTCTTTTATAGTTTAGGCAGCGTACGCAAAATAAGTAACTTTTCTGGTTGATTTTTTACACCTTGTGTCCGAAAAACCCAAATATCTTACGGAAACCTATTTTTTCCAAAATAAAATTTAGCCTATGTTACTCCTGGATAATGTAGCTTTCGAATGGTGAAAGAATTTTTAAAATCGGTCGAGTAGTTTTTGAGCCTATTCATTATACAAACAAAGTTTTCCACTTTATAATATTAGTGTTAATAAGTTAAGAATATTTTTGATTTCCTAAACACGTTACCTATTTGCTGCTGCGGAACCCTTCATGGGCGAGTCCAACTCGAACTTGGCCGCTTTTTTACGTTAGGGACCCCCCCTTATCAAAGCTATATTATAATATACGCCCGAGCCTCTACGCTATCATAGCGTTGAGAAAATCAAACTTATCTCTGTAAATAATACACAATGTTGTTTTTATTATAGCCCCAAACATGGCCCTTTTGACTACTCACATGATGCATTGATAATTTTATGTGAAACAGATACTTACTTACATTTGTGTCACAAAAAAAAATCCTTTTAAAAAACTGTGTACACAGCACAGAATACAAATTACTCTCGGAGCTCGGAGGTACACAGCCCGTCTGAGGTTCAAATGTGAACTGTCGAGAAATGGCGGATATTACGAGATTTTCCATAGAATACGTAAAAACTCAGCGTTGCCACCTCCCGATTTTACGGAATCGGTACGAGTATTATTGATGACGTCTAAAATGTGGGGTAGAATTGATGTTTCTAACGATTCATTTGATTTAAAAAGTTTATAAAGAAAGTTATCTTAAAATACCATAAGAATTAGATGAGGTAATAGCCATTTATATAAATATTCATAATATACCTATCCGATTTATCTTCAAATCTGTCATACTTACTGCTACAGCGACAGTTAAAGTGCACCTCTTCCACGGCGGATTGTATATTTTAAGCTATTTTCTTACCTTTTTTATGTTTAATTGTAAATATATTTTTAGACTATGATTGGAACTCAAATAATTCTAATGCATGCTTGAGTACTTTGTTTTCTTCGTTAGAATCAGTTTTCGAGCATAAGATAAACACAATACTTTTTAAAATACAAAGGGCGGAGAAAAATAATTGCAAAATCAGCAAAAATTGGCGGCCTTGCCCTTAACATAATAAATGAAGTAAGATATAATAATATTATCTTCTATTAGGGCCAACCCACACGTACCACAACCACACGACAACCACAAGCGAACTACTAACTAGTGGCCGACCACATCGCAAGTCGCAACCACAACGTTGCGTCGATGCAATGACAATGCGCGCACACCGCCCGCGCTCTTACCCCCTCCGTTTCATTGACTTTCGTACATAACCATATCGCAACTTCTGGCGAACCAATTTGACATTTTGTCGGTACCACAACGCAACTACAAAAAGCTTCAGCGACACCATTCACACGTAACTAGGCAGTCAGCAGTTGACAGACCAACGTCATTTGGTCGGATCATGTCAATTCAACGTTAATTGTGATCTGTCGGCTGGGTGATGGGTTTGATGCAACGCGACCAAACTACGTAGTCCCCCATCTGCCTAGGAATCAACGTCTCTGATAGTATCAAGTTGTCTATTATCCTATAATATGCGTCAATTGTGGCGTCAACACTAATCCATATTCCATATTACCTAATTTTAAAATCGTCTGAAATTCACTTGTTTAGCTAACTAGCATCGATAAATATTTTTTATAGTGATTGGAGTTAGAGGTTCGGCAATTACTTTTTATTTACACAATAAATCGTCCACGGGCTGGGCATTGAAATTAAGCACCACCACATAATTAATTCAACATTGTGCACCAGCACAACAGCTTAGCTACCTCGCTACTCGCTAGTGGCAAGTGGCAACTCACACATTTCGATGATATGAGCTGCCAAAGTTTTACCAATTTAAGATATTGCAACTTTGGCAGCTCAAATCTTCGAAATGTGACACTATACGCGGTTTTGTCCAAGATTATTTTTTGTTTGTATTGATGTTAGCTAAGCATGTTTGAAAAAAATATTCGCGAACGCGGAAAAACACAATAGCGGACAGTAGGTCGGCCAGGCTCCATAGAAAAATCTTCATATCCCTTTACAGAGCGCCCAGAGCCTTGGGCAGCTCTCCCGGAGTGAGCGGCAGCAGAATGTCGCGCGGAGAAGCTGCGCTGGAAGCAGACGCTGCTGACTGGGCCGCTGCAGTTTTCGTCTAAGACGGGTCCAGCGGCCCAGCACAAAGCGGAGGAGAAGGCGCGGACGGGTTTTAATGGGTAGAGGCTGCGGCCAACTTACCATCTTCTCGACCGCAGCGAGTCCCACATGGGTGGTCCTTCCCCAGTGCCGCTGGGCATGCTTAAGCGCATTTCCCGTCTTGAAAAAAAAACTAAGTATAAATAATTATAAACAGTGGTGAGACATGTTCAATACTCCTTCGACAGCAGATTTTTTGTTCTTCTATTGTTGTCACGATTACCGGTGCTCTTACGGGGCTTGATGGGATTAAGACTTAAGGAGTAAGGAGTAACTCTGTAAGTACTCGATTCTTAATAAAATTATGTAATAAAATTAGGTACTTAATTTTTTTCGAATTTCCCTATAAAATATAAATGAATCATGGATACTAAGAAAATTACGCGGCTAGGCAAGTACCTAGGCATTCTTTGACCTAGGCATACTATACCTACCTACCGCGGCGCGGCCTGATATTATTTTTTAACTTTTTTTTTTCATCTCATACATTAGCCAAATATCACGTCTTAGAGTGTCGAACATGTCTCACCAGTCACGCAGTATACTTGAGCACAAATAAAATAGCTCCGTTATTGCCAATTTTTTATTTAAGATAATATTATAATATGACTTAATATTATGTATATTTAAATTATTTAATAATTATTTAATAAATACAAAACTTGCTTAGTAATTACTAACTCTAATAATAATTACTCGTACTTACAAGACAAATGCATAAGTAAGTATAACATTTAAAAACTATTTAGTCTTTTTAAACAATTTCTATATTAGCAGCTTACTAAAAAGTTACGCATTTTGCAATTTATTATTATTTATAATATACTTAGTACAAATAAGTTTAAAATAATTAATAGTATTATTGGTATCAACTATCAAGATCATAGTAGTACGTCTACAATAACTCTACAAAAACATTATGATAATTAACAGCCTTTATTCAGATTAAGCTTTAATTATTATTATTAAATTATCCTACAAGATGTCTATATGTTATGTAAAGGACTTACATAATATTAAAATAGAGACCGTCAAAAATGCTAAGATAAATCGGAAGCTGGAGGAGCAAATTGTATCACAGACGTGTGTCGAACAACGGGGGCTGCAATAGGTGCACTTTCAGGCTCAAAATGAGGAATAAGTTTGCGTTTCCTCGGTGGGAGAGAAGAAGGCTCAAACCTATATTGCTGGGTGATCGTAGGTGGAGATGGCGATGGAGTCAGAAAACTCATAACAGGTGCGGGTGGAGCAGGAGCGGGTACAAATGCTGGCGGGCAGGGGGACGGCGGCGACCCAGGAGGGGTCGGGGGAAGCTGCTGCAGCGCCGCCTCCACGATGTCACACATTACATTGCTATTCACAGCTAAATTATTATATTGGGTTGGTGCAGATTTGGGTGCCTTAGTTCCGTGTTCTTTGTATATGTGAGCCTCCATTTGTTTCTTGGTGTTGAATGTGCCATCGCACACGGTACACCGATAGCATCTTTCACCGTAATGTTGGAAACGATGCAGTTTCAGCACGTGATTGTACCCAAAGTCACGGGAACAAATGTCGCAAGTGTAAGGTCTTTCACCTGTATGTGTGCGCGAGTGCACTTTGAGTTGCTTGGAGCACGTGAATCCCTTGCCGCAGCCCGGAGCGGGACACCGATAAGGCTTTTCACCTGTGTGGGTTCGTAAATGAATTACTAGCTGCCCAGACTGAATGAATGTTTTGTGGCAGTGAGGACACGCGTGGGGTCTTTCGCCGGTATGAATCCTAGCATGGCGATGAAGTTTTCCGGAGTGCTCGAATGCCGCTCCGCATACCCCACACCGATAAGGTCTCTCCTTAGTATGTATTCGTCGATGCACTTGGAGGTTTTCTTTGACACTGAACATTTTGTGGCAATATTCACATTCGAAAGGCCTTTCACCAGTGTGGGTCCTGTAGTGGCGCACCAGACGAGCGGGAACAGCGAAGGTCTTGTGGCACACGTCACACCTGTGGGCGTCTGCCGCGGCCCGATGGGATCTGGTGTGAGCCGTAAGAGCACTGCGTGTCGACAGCGTGAGCCCGCATTCTTTACACTGATGCACGCGTTCTTCCTCTCCTGTTAAAGAAACACAGTCCATTTTTAAATATTCTTTCAAAATTAAACTAAAGAAGGCGATATTTAATATATGACAATTCGTTAATGTATTAAAGGAAAGCGCGTTGTAATAAGTTTTGGGTTGCGGATGGTACACGACTGTGACGATCGGGAATATCAGGATACAAACACAATGGCCACGGAGGGGTAAGTCAGAGAGCGCGGAGGTAGAAACGAGGCGAAGTGAATGTCCTCCAGAGCACGTGGAGGCCAAAACTGCGGTTTCGACGCGATAGTGCCGCGGTGCGCCTCCACGTGTATAGGCCAGCGACCCCGTGTTCGCGATATCCACGTCCCGCACCCACCCGCGCACTCTGTCGCCCCTCTTTTCGCCCGGAATTTCAATACTAAATTTAAGTGATATCAATTAAACAATAGTACCTATAAAATGCATAACAAAATAATAATAATATTATGATTTTTTAACGACAAAATATTGATTAATTTATGTATCGATCCGCGACTAAAAAGTACTTTTAAAAATATTTAAAATTCATGAAGAAAAAATGATAATAATAATATTATTAAGTATACGTAGAGTAGGTACTTAAATATAAAAAAAAAGAATAAAAGATTAAAAATGGCTGAATCGAGGTCTAAATTAACTTAATCACTACATATTTTCACAATTAAACTTGTTATTTTGATTTAATGTTGTCAGTTAAATTAAGTATCATATTATTAGATATACTTTTGTAATAGTTATTGGTAGATAAGTACTGAGCGGCCATCAGCCAAGAAAAAAACATTTTTAAACATTTATCAATAAATAATACCTAAAGGTACTGTACAAGCAATAATATAATAGACACTTACCTATCATAATTGCTGTTGACGATTATTCTTATTTTCTAGAGCGGTTCAATGACGTCAGTGTTGGTGTAGGTTGTGTATGTTTAAACTAACGAGTCAAGCGCGCGCTCCTCAGACGGTCCAAAGCCGAATGCGGAATTTGCAAGAGCGCGCTTCGGTGTGGAGAGTGTGGACTGTGGAGCGTCGCGTCGCGTCGAGCGCGGCGTACAAACCGCCGGCCGCGTAGAGCTCGTGCGTCGTCGACCGTCGTTGGCCCGACCGCGACCGCCGAACGACCGCAGGCAGCGTATGTCCTCGCGCTGATACATATTTAAGTTCTAAGACGTTATATTAACACTATTATATTATATTCTGTGATATAACTTAATAAGTAATATAATTTCAACAAAAACTTACCTACATGCATCGTACCGCAGTACGTAGTCGGTAGTACTTGGTAAACTAATATGTATTCTGTAATCTGTGGTAGTACTTATAACTCAGTGCCTACATGACTTTATATTTTAATAATTTTGAGTATGTTCATGAAAAAAATGAACAAGTACAATAAAAAAAGATAATAGAAGGTTTGGATAAGCGATCATATTATTATCTCATTTTAAGTTCAGTCAGTGGAAATTTTAGCAGTTCCGAATAACAAATTCACGAACCTAATCAATGATATTACTTACTTACATAAGTATAAGTATATTATAATATGAAAAACGCAAAGAACCTAAGTCCTAAAACTATATTATACATAATATTTGAAATCATTTACCTACTATAAAGCTATTTAAATACGTACATTACGCTACTAAGTAAGTAGCTAACCTAACATAAGCTCGAAAACTAATCATAAAACATCTTAAAAGAATATTAATTTCTGATGCTAATAAAAAGGTATTTTTCCCTTCAGGCAAAGTTATTTTTATATTTAAAATAACCTACCTACATCTAGATAATATACAACAACATGTATAATAATAATTCCGTACGATAATACGACCGCAGCGCTGTTGAAGGTTGGCGCGAGGGCAGCGGGGAGGGGAAGCGGCAGCGGAAGGGGCAGATTAACACGTGGAGGCCCACCGCGGTTTCGACGCGCGTGCGAACTCTCAACTGAAATGCGCGTGCGTGGCTTGTCGGTAGCCGGCCGACTAGCCTCCCTCGACTTTTCATAATTATTGCTGTTTTACTCGTGTTTCCTTATTAGAGCCACTATTATGAAAGTATACCGAGTTTAATGTTATCTTTTAATAAATATTATTTATTTATACACGTTTTAATTTTTATTCGTACGGTATACTTGAAGAACTTACATAAGATTTATTTTAATTATAACTAAAATATCATAAATAAGAATATATAGGTACATGTTGTTATCTGTTTGATTATTATTAAGTAATAGGCAATCACTTAAGTTCATTAATTTGTTAGGATTTATAATGTTTTGTGACAAAATGTTTGTGACTACAACGCATTGATACATAATACATTATACATACTTAGCTTGTTTATGAAGCGAATTACTTCGAGGAATAAGTAATAACCATGCATTAAAAGTTATTACTTAATCATTATCATAACTAGTCAAAGTTAAATAGTTAATTATATTTGATTTTATTGGCAAATTACAGTAGAAAATAAAGTGAAAGAACATTAGGGATGTCACGTCTTTAAAATGGCTTGAAAAATAAAATTTTAAAAAATCACACAATGTGTTGCTGGAAGTTATTGAATAACGCCTATATCTACACAATACTAAGCTCTATTTATAATAATAATTATAATATTATAATGCAACCTAAAAACACAAGACGGTTAATAGGGGATGGATCAATAACCGAAAGTTACGCATGCTACGCAAGTCACGACTCCCAAGTCCTGACTCCCGACGTCTACGTAATAAACCATTGAGGTATTACAGATACTTGCCTACAACACGGTCAAATTAACTTGACGCATCGAAATGTCAAATTAACATGCGAGCTCCATAATGACGTCATCAAACCGTGCGTCTAGTTAATTTGACCGTGTTGTACTTTGTCGATAGATTTTTTCTTCCTGCTATTTTTTAGTATTAAGTTATAAATTATTATTTTATAGTTCTGTTGGCGTAATTAACAATGATGATGAAAATGACGTGCGCGTCACTTATGAACATTTGTGACCAAAAGTAGAAACAATCAACAAACTTTTAGAAAAGATTTCCAGTAAGTAAGTAATTTATCTACAATAATATTATGTTACATAATATGGAGATATAGGTATATTATCACGTCAGAAATCTCTGGCAAGTTACCACTGGGTATCTTTGTGAATTGTGTGAATACAGTAAAGTGTAAACTGTTTCATTTCACAGATTTAACTGACTCAAAAATATAGCGGTTTTATCATAATTGACTGCAGATTGTTTTTTATGATAACTATTTTCTATATTATTTTTTTATTGTTCATTTATCCACAGACACAGACTTAGGACTACAGCTTGTTCCTAATAAAAATAGTTACTCAGCGAATATTTAGTTAAAAGGCATGCTTGTCTTTGTCTGACTCGTTAGAAAAGTATCATGACTAATGAGGAGGAGTTTGTAAACCAATTAAGAGATCTATTAGGTACTTACTCGAAAACGTCTTACATGATAAAATATTGTTTGTTAAAAGATTTTACCTTCATATACTTAACAAGACTATTATACTTATCAGCACCTGTGGGGCTGTGGAAGCTTCACACACTTACAAAGACAAATCTCGGTTTAGCTATAAATCACAATATGAACCAAGAGCCTGCGAAGGCCAGACTTTCCTCATTTTAGAAAAGCTGAAAACAAACTCTTCCGCTTTATAATATTAGTATAGATACATTATAAATTAAGTATAATAAAAAAAATACAAAAATTAACAAACTACTTGGAAATCTCTACCTCAATAAATAATTGAGATAACATGAATTTACTTATATTTAATTGATTGTACTGTCGGTTCTTGGTGGAAATCATCACTGACGATGATGTACATATTTTGAAACCGGTCGTGTTATTTGTTAAAATCTATAATTAGTATAATTTATAATATCTTAATAATATTATAGTGGAAAAAGCGGACGAAAAATTGTGTTTTATTAGTGTTCAACATGAATTTAACGCTGAAAATATTATGTTTCCGCGCGCTATTTCTTCGTAAGCTACTAGCTATTGCAGTAACTGTAGTCCTCAACCTTTTTTCATACGGGCCACAAACATGTTTTGGTCTTGGTGTCGCGGGCTGCAACAGAATTTTTTAGGGTTAAAAATAATGTTCTTAAAAAATAACGATTTAAAAGTGAAAAAATTTCACGAAGCTTTCACGGCGTTTTTACATTATTTTGCCGGTGGGCGCGTGAATTTCAACGTGGACCACTAATAAAGTTCCAGTGCAGCGGGCCGCGGGTTGAGGATAGTTGAGCTATTGTATACAGAGCTATTTGGGCGTTTGCACACTGCGCGATAACGACACGACACGATACCACAGAATAGAGGGCCACCGCACATATTATTATACAATTTCAAGTTGGCCAACTATCGTACTAATTCTAATATTCTGTCACTTAATATTGAATGCACCCAAAATATTCTCCTTTCTTTTCGCCTTCGTTTTATTAGTGCCACAATAAAAGCGTGCTTTTTACGCATTTTAACACGCACGTCGCTAGGCTAGCAACACCGTTACCAGCTAAATCTAAAAGTCTGCGGCTGGCAGCGTACACGATGAAGTTGTCCAATTAAATTGTGACACTACGCAATTTAGTTTGTACGATAGTCGGCCAACTTGAAATTGTATTATATGTGCGGTGGCCTTTATCTATTCTGTGGTATCGTGTCGTGTCGTTACCGTCGCAGTGTGAAAACACCCAAAGAGACAGAACTTGTTGATAAGCAATCCATCCCAGTTCATCCCAGTGTTAATAACTATTGTGAAGCTGCTGCGAGTGCCATTACTGACCTCAGACCACTTCCTTAAAATCGTGAAAATATAATATAAGATAACTGCATATTTTCAAACTGATCATTATCGCAATCTAAAATACTAAAGTAAGTAATAATATTGTAGATGCTATTATGCTTCGTTTTTAGCTATTAGGATAGGTAAGTTATCAACTACAATTTGACAATTTTATTCAAATAGTAAATTGTGACCATATAGTGACCATACAAGAAAATCATATAATCAAGAAATAGGACGTACAATAAAGAAAAGGGACTACAGTCTACAGACTAAACTCCACCACAGAATACATACAAACAAACTCTACACTCTACAGTCTACACTGTACAGCGACAGGCGTTCGAGGGGACGCGGTGAGCGGGGCGAAGAAAAGTCGACACGCGCTGGTCGGTCAGCGAACGTTCGAAACCGAGGTATTGAGGCCACGCGGCGCGTGCGCCCGATTCAACCTTCCTCAACGCGACCGAAACTGACCCGCACGACCGCACTTTAACATCGAGAAACGACAACAATGAATATACCTACTTCTTGAAAATAAATAGGTTTACAGTTTACACTGTATTAATATGAATTATTATTATTATCTCTATGTTATTTTGTTATTTGTATGATCTGTACCGTTCAGAGGAATTTGTAATTTGTATTAAGTAAGTACTTACTTTATAATTAGGTAGTTCATAATAATATCATCAATGATCATTATCATCGTATATTTTTTTTAGCTAAGGCACGCTAATGACAGTCCCAATCGGCAGAACACCAGGTGTAAAAAGCGCGGACGATAATTTATTATTATTTTAATTTGTATATGGACGATTCCATTAGCGAGGTGCAACAGTTTGACACACTTAAAGCTTCCTACAGGCAAAATGAAGCATATTTATTAATAAAATATCCCTTGAAGAGATTCATTTTGACTAGTTTAACAATGATGTATAAATGAAAACCTTCATCAAATGTATGAAGGGCCACAAAACAGGCCGAAGTGCCATCGCGGGTGCAACCAATTTGACCCTCCATTAAGAACTGTGATGAGTTCATATGTGAATACTGGTTATTGCGAAACTTTTACAAAATAACTTGCCTATATTTAAAAATAGCATAAAACAAAGAAACTATGTTACAAGATAAAAGTAAATATAGTAATAAGTACTAGAAATTATTAACCATTTCTACGATCGCGGGCGCAACATCAAAATTCTCAAATCTCTTAAAGGTGAATTAAATCGTAATTCTCTAACAAATTTTAAAATTTTCAATATGGAATATATAATTATACTAGTAAGTTTGTAATAAAACTGTACCAAATTGTAGTTTTTTTTTAATTTTCAGTTGTTTATTGGCCTGACAAAATTAATCCTCTAAATCACTAAAAACGATTAAATAGTGTAATTTATACAAAAGATTTCGACGTATTACTGTATTGTATACTACAACTAAACATTAATTTAAAATATGGGAAATAATTAATTAAAAATCAAAAAACCCGACTGCAAAAAATGTTAACTAAAAAGAACGAAACAAGACCTAGGTAATTCTGCTGGAGGCATCGAATCCATGTTTTAATTGATACGACTCTTGCTTACGAGTTTCATGCCAGGATAAATAGAAGGTTACATAGAAAAATGTAGAAGAAAAAAGTGGATAATAAAATGCAGTCGGAGGCATGTCGCACCAAGTTTAACATTAATTCATAAATCATAAAATATTATGCCTCCTTTTATTATCCACTTTCTTCTTCAAGATTTTTCTATGTAACCTTCTATTTATCCTGGCATGAAACTCGTAAGCAAGAGTCGTATCAATTAAAACATGGATTCGATGCCTCCAGCAGAATTACCTAGGTCTTGTTTCGTTCTTTTTAGTTAACATTTTTTGCAGTCGGGTTTTTTGATTTTTAATTAATTATTTATTTTATTTGCGACTTTTTAGTTGTAGTCAATGATATTCTACTTATACAGATCTGTTACGTTCATACTATTTTCCGGCTTAAATCTCTTCCGAACAACATTGACAAATTTGACAAATAAGTGAAACAAAAGATACGAAATGCCATTTACATAAAAGAGACAGACTAAATAAAAGACGACCCAATTGGGTCGTATTTGAATCTTCACAACGCGCGCGGTAGTAACATATCTGCTAAATGAGTTTTTTTATATAATATCATTGGTTGTAGTCATCTAACCATTTCGATAATCAATCTAATAAAAAATTTAAAAACTACCGTGCTGATAATATAACCATATATCGTAGGTACACTTAGAAAAGTGTACCTACCTACAATACGTTATAATAGGTACATAGGTTTGGTACTGTTTCAATGTATGTTTCTAGTTTTAAATACCAAATCATTGTTTTTTTTTAATACTTTGTCATTGAATTTTCATCTTGATTCAGTAATGTCAGTTAATTTTTAATTAATATTGGATTTATCCATGCAGGCGGATTTTGGTTCTTTCTTATTTTATTACTAGCGGTCGGCCGCGGCTCCGCCCGCGTGGATGTCGGTGAGCTCTGCAAAAAGCATACCCAGGAAAGACTCGGTCAGCAAAATGATTTTCCAGGTCAATTCACAGACTCCGACACTAACATCGACGATGCAGTCATAATACGCAGGCTGCACCCTGCAATTATTGTCTTCCTCCCGCACGCGCACGTCCGTCTTGGTGACGCCAAATATCGTAATATTTTAATTTCGCCATAATTTCAAAACCAAATGTCCAATTTTATTCATTCAAAGACCAAATATTATCTACATAAACTGTACTTAGTAATGGAATAATTTATTTTGATAAGGATTAAAAGAATGAGTAAAATAAACGCGTTTAAATGTAGTCCAAAAAAATTTCAAGATTTTTAAATAAAAAAATGGTTATTGTGCCTCACTCGACATAGATAGGTATAGTGTGTCGCGGACTTTTTTGTAGATATTTGTAAGTTCTACAATTACTTAGAATTTTATGGTTCTATCTTTTATAGTTTAGGCAGCGTACGTAAAATAAGTAACTTTTCTGGTTGATTTTTTACACCTTGCGTCCGAAGAACCCAAATATCTTACGGTACCCTATTTTTTTCCAAAATAAAATTCAGCCTATATTCAGCAAAAATAATGTAGAATTCCAATGGTAAAAGAATTTTCCAAATCAGTCCAGTAGTTTCGGAGCCAAACATACAAAAAATCAAATCTTTCCTCTTTATAATATTAGTGTAGATTTATTGTTCTATTTAATATTAAAACTGTAAGTTATATACATATTTAGAATCAGTGTTTAAAATCCTTTATTTTGATACCCCACTCGATATGCTTGGTAAATTTTTATTTTTGTTTACCTCACGATATGGCGTCAAACATCCGCCATTTTGGTTTTTTCTTAATGTTACCTATCTAAGAGCACTCGGGCTATTAAGACAAATCTAACGATACCTCAAATGTGAAAATCCGTTTAGCCGTTCTGAAGATACGAGGTAATAAAGAATATTACATACATAGAAGATACGCGCTAAACACATAACCCTCCTGGCAGTCGGGTAAAAACATCGCGTCCCTTAGATGATATTGCTTAAAAACGCTCTAAATTATTCGAATTCCATTTTTTACCGATAAAAGTTGTTTTGTTAGTAAATACACATCTTCTTACGTATATTCCAATTGAAAAATGTAACTAATGCCGCATTTTAAAAATTCTCGTTAAGGGCCGTCTGTAGCGGAATGGCCCATATGTTACGCAGTTACGCTCAAAAGACCGTAAACGCTCAGTGAGCGGAAAAATAGCTCACAAGTCACAAGTCACAATCACAACGCGTTGTGGTCAAAGTGAAACAGCCACGACGCAAAATTCGCGTTGTGACTTGTGGGTCTAATGAAAACGGGGCCACGATGCGTTTTGGCAAGATTCACAAAAATACCATTTAAGGTGGTTCGTTTTCCATAGTAAAGTATTTTTCCATATACGGGCGAATGGAGCATAACCTTAAACTGAAATTATATCATTTGGCATTTAATATGATGTTTATTTGCGGCAAATTATATTAACTAGATTAAAATAGTATAATAATCGCATAAATCAGACGAAAATTCAGTACATTTTTGTTTATGTGTGAGTACACCTACAGTATCGTATGCTAAGTTACAAGTTTAGTTGTGTGTGCGGCTACGTTGCCAGGTCGCTATGCCCGTCCCGTACACTGTTGCCGTTCTTCTCGAGGATCACGTCTTGACTCTTGGATCTTCAAAAAACAAATCGTCATCGTGGGAGCTTGTTTTCTTTGTGCCATTTTTTACACAGGTGTTGCCAACTTTGCACTTTTGATGCTAATCCGATAATATTTTCATAATGCGTAGTCCCATTTGATTTATAATAATATTATGTCTAGCTTATCGTTATTATAGGTAATTTTATTGGAGAAACGTTTCTATTGAGCATGCAAAATATCGCGGATGAGATGATGTCGAAATACAAAAATCGTTTAAATATATTTTAAATGCTTACTTATTTATTTTGCTGTCGAAAAAAATTAAAGAAAAAGCAACCAAAACCCGTAAAAAAGCAAATATTATGTAATTCTTTAAAAAAATTGTATTTTATTCTCATTTTCAGTCAAATAGTTATTTTTACAGATTAAGGATATATATATATATATATATATATATATATATATATATATATATATATATATATATATATATATATATATAACTGGTTCGATTTATAAAATTCTTTCAGTGTTAGATAGTCCAGCCAGCCTTAGATGCGTAAACAAGAAAAACTCGAGATATCTCACTCTCGTGTGTAGTTATATTGTCGATAACGATATAATGTCAAAATCATTTTTTGACATTATGTCGATAGGTTTTGACGACAGATCTACACGAGAAAAAAATTATGTCATGTTAGGGTCAATAGAGATGAAGAGAAACGCCATAAAACATCGAGAAAACGAGTAGACAAAATTTTCTCGTTGGCGTATGCTAGATGGGCAGTTACCGATGAATATTTTATCACGCTAAGACTAATAGAAGCGAAGAAATAGAGAAAAATGTGAAAAAAAAACGGGGGAAATTATTTGAAGGGGATTATCTGACGAACTACTAGAGCATTTTTTTCTGTTATTTGGATCAGATAAGAAGTAGACCACGTGAAGGATTAATTTTTTTTTATACGAATAAAATATGAGTAATATTTTATTCGTAATATGAGTAAATTTAGCTTAATTTAAACGAAATTAAGCTAAATTTACTCAGTGATCAATAAATCCTTCGATCGCGGATTCTTGGAATTCTATTGTTATCGCGGCCCACTTGGGTTAATATTATTTTTTTATAATATAATTTTTTATATATATTTTTTTATCTAATAATTAATATAATAGCCAAATATCACGTCCTCGAGTATTGAACATGTCTCACCAGTTATGCTGTATACATAATATTATGTATGGAGAGCTTATGATAATGTTCGTCTTTGAGTGCGGCTGGTACTACTAATATATGTATATTCTGTGATGCGGCAGTTATACTCGAAGCCCTATTAATCGTTTAATAATAAGGATTTTAGATTTTGTATTTATAACATTAGTTGCCTAATTAAGCAAGACATCTTCAGCCTGGCTTGGGTGGGTTGCATCAGAGGCGCGGTTATAGCTGTTACAGTTATGGTCAAAGTTATGGTTATTATAGTTAGGACTTAAGGCTAACTTAACTTGAACCTTAACTTTGACTTCAGAAGTTGACAGATGTCTGTTGCTGGTCCGACAAGGCTTTAAAATTTAAATGAACATGGGTGGGGGCGCTGCTGGTAAAGGAGAAGTGTCAAAAATGGCGTTTTTGTGTGATGACAATTGACAGCGAGCGTTATTTCCTTTTTTCGCCACGTTCATTAAAAGCCTGGTTGAGCTCTATGGTTATGGTTAAAATCAATGATTAAAGAAACTCTTTTTCTTACGTCATTAGTTAAAATTTAATATGGCGTCCATTTTTTACTTTAACCAAAGATTTGACATTTTGCATTGTACTTAGTTATAGTTAAAGTTATAGTTAAAGTTACAGTTATAGTTAAAGTAAGTTGGTGCAACCCACCCTTAATAGATAGTTCTGATAAATAAGACCAAAAACTTCTCGTATTATAATATTATTATTATGTTACGCTGCGTTGGTTGGCGTTGGTAATCCAAATAATATTATAATCTTCCATACCTATGGACGATTAATCAATCAAGAAAAACGAATAAGTAGCATATCAGTTATCAACTTATCAGCCACGAAACGAATTTCAATTTTAAGGGCGTCCCCTCGTACCAACAGAATTCCCACTGGCGAAACCCGTTTAAAGAATTAACGACTCATGCTACAATACTATAAAGTTCAAATTCCGACCGCGCAGTGCTAGGTGCCTACAATTATATTTGCCTACATCTCCGCTCTCTTTCTATCGCATAACTCGTACCTTTTCTGAAGAAATCAGGGTTGTCTCTTTTTAAAAATAATATTATAATCTTTATATTTAATTAACTACATTTTATTTAACTCGAAATAATCTAAGATATTATGTCTTAGTAGGTACTAGGTATGTAGATTTAATTACCATAAATTCGCGTGTAACTAGTTACGCGTATTTAGATTCGATAGGTACCGTATCTTAATTATTGAAACCGGTCTTATATTACCTACTTAAAGTGTTTGTATAACTTAGTTATTTTTGTAAACAAATGAGGTTTCGAATAGTACACCTACGATGCTTACTATTAGTAATAACTAATAAGTTAATAACCTTATTAATTAGTGTGTTTTTTTGACAATGAAATACCTTTATTAATTATACGTCTACTAATGGGGCATCCACACATGCCGCCGGCCGGCAGGCTGAAAGCCAGCGGCAAACCCGGCGGTATAAGCCGGCGGCATGTGTGGATGCGCCATTAGGGAGCTTAAAGAAAGTTAAATTTGGTTCACATTCCGTGTTAAGACAGTTAAACACTGCGCAATATTTCTTTGCCCTTTTTACGGGTGACTAGCCGGTCGATTTTAGTCACTCGGCAAGTCATCAGTCGAATCCGCGTAAATTAGATATTTCACAGAAAAATTAGTACAGTTCGATGCCTACTTTAGGCGCGAGTGGGACAGGCCTGCCGTATTTAAAACCTTATAAACTCATAATCTGAAAGCTACAAAGTTATAATAAAAATACAGCAATAATCTTCAGTACATATATCAATGTCACCGTAAGATTGTAAACACCGCGATATTGTAATATGACGAAGTGATGGATTGTAAACAAACAGTTTTCCGGTGATTTTAAATTAATTATTTCGTATTTAAAATAACTTCAATGCCCAATGGTATGAGATGTATAACATAAATTAAAATTTCGATATATTTAAAGTACTGTTTGAATGTTCGGTTATTAAAATTAACCTAATTTATAATTCAAACTGCACTTTAAATATATCTAAATTTTATTCAATGTTATACATCAAATATTCAGGCACTTGAAGTTATTTTAAATACGAAATAATTAATTTAAAATCACCGGAAAACTGTTTGTTTACAATAATTACAATCCATCACTTCGTCATATTACTAACGTTAAATCTCGCGGTGTTTACAATCTTACGGTGACATCAACATTCCTTTCCCCGTTTTAAATTTTCTATTTTTGTTTATTATACTCATGATATCAGCTTCCAAAATAATACCAATTTATTAAAATTCAAGCATACATTCAGCATTTACAAATTACTATTATTTGAAACTCACGCCTATAGATCGACAATATCATAAACTACATATTCCCCGTTTTAATTTTTTTGACGTGATAACGTCTTATAATTCGATATGGGGTGCGCGCCCGAAAAACATGACAGTTCATGCGGCGTTGCCTCGCTGACAGCTGCGCTGAGGCGTTCCATTTATCCTCTCAGCAACCGTACTCAACCTACCTGGGCCGCGCTCTTTGTTTCGATTATATTACGTATTTCGATGACTTAGAGAATACTTTTGTATGAAGAAGTTTGATTAGTTATGACCTTTGATACATTGACCACACTCTGAATGAAAAATAAATAAACAATCTGTGAGCTATTAGTATTATTTCGGCTATTTAAAATTGTGCTCTATTTCTTACGTGTCAAGGTATGACTTGTCCTTTGTTCGAAGATTTTACTGGATTTCGTCTTTGTTCGAATGTATGTAGCGTTTTGTATTGCGAATAGTTTATTTTACTCATTATAAATATTTTTAGACAATCATTTTAAAGAAATACATCGAAATAACTTTAGGTTACAGTCGAAAAAGTTTGTTTCTATTTATAGAGATTCGGAAGCGAGGGTTAAGGGGTTAAGGATAGATGAACGTGTCAACGTCATACGTTGTCACGTTCAACTATCGTCTGTAAACCGACTTTACAAACAACCGATTTTTTTAGGACAATTTTGAACTAAGATAAGTAAAAATAATAGGGTTTTGGCGCAATTTCGGCAACGCGGCAAATGTATGGCCAAGGTCGTTTGCTCGGGGGACGGCCTTAAGGTGGTTCGTCACGGTCAGCTAGGCACTGCCGCGCCACTAGATGGCGTTAATGCGTATTTTATTTATTTTTCAACAAAATAGAACAAATTTTTAGGAAGTAAAGTGTTTACCGGTAATAGCGTAATATTTTTGATGTAACTAACAATACTTAGATGATATTTTAAGTGTTAAAATCGCTATATTTGTGCATTTAGCACCGGCGAAGCGGCACGCAAGTGATTCACACACACATACAAAGATTTCATCGTAAACAGAATCGTTAGTAAATTTCGCCCGTTTACCAGAGCATGATTTGGCCGAGTGTGTAAGCATTTGGACCTGTACTCTGAAGGTACCGGGTTCGAATCTTCATACTGACATGCTGTTTTTGCAAATACATAATAAGAAATTTTAGTAGTGATTCGTGAAATATAATATTATGTATTTTTGTGCGAGTTCTAAAAAAAACATGTTTTTACTATTGCAGTTATTATAAATTATTACATTATTATTTATTATTTGTAAATAAATTCCGCGCGATTAAAATTTGCAGTGCGGTCACTCCCTAAAAGTCTGCCAGAAAGTTGTTCTATTTGAGTTTAGAATAAAACGGGGTCTATCAAGGCAAGTGATGGTTCAGTCCCGCAAATACCGGGATTGAAATTATCTTGCGGGATTGTATTCAAAGTTATCTTGCGGGATTGCATTCACTACATAGAATCATCTTATTTTTTGGACCATTTAGATGATTCAGGCTTGAAATTTCGTAAACAACCTGCTTGCTTAGCACGGGGATTGAAATTTGTTTCCGATCTTCGTAGACAAAATATAACTAGGTACTTATAGTTTTTTTTTGATAAAAGTCACCGGCTACACGGTCAATTTTTCATCAATCTGATCCATAAATCTGGTACGGATTGACGAAAATTTGATCGTGTACGCCACTGATTGATGGATTGATCGTATTTTTAATATGAAGTTTTTATAACCGTCAATATTCCGTCAATCAGATTGATGGATCAGATTGATGAAAATTTGACCGTGTAGCCTGTGACAAAGATCCTACGTAAATAAGGTCGTAGATTCATTGACAAATGACAATGTTATTTTATTTTTAACCCGTCAAACCCCGTACGAGCACCGGTGATCGCGACAACAACAGAATACAATGGCATTTCCGAGAATCTCCGATCGAAGGAATGCATTTTGTGAACTGTTTTTTATCATCCATTGTTTAGCGTGGGAAAATTGATAATTCCACCCTCAATGAATCTACATCGCCAAAGTTGCCAAAGTGCTAGACAAAATATAAGTGTGTAACATTTCATAAATGTTTGTAAATCTGAGCTCGCAAAACAATAGGTCGTAAAAGTTGCTCGAAAAACTTACATTATTAAAAATTATTAATACTGTCGATGAATCTACGACCTTATGTACTTTAAAACAGGAACTATTTTCCAAGAGACTATAGTTATTTCTTGTCTTTATCTATTTCTTCTAGATCGACAATTCTCGTGCCAGGGTGCAGCTGGGAGACCATTCAGAAAGTGAATTCACTTTCACTTCATGTGTCCCACCCACCCACAAAATACTCTGTGAAATAAAATCATCAATAAAAAAATACATAACTAGACAAAAAAATAACCATTGAGATAATATACACTAGGAGAGAGCCTTATATCGGTGTATAAGCGTCAAAAGCGTGTAATGTTATGTCCTACTTACTCGGACATAACAAAGGAGTCGGTCTGCATATTTCATGTAATAAAAGTGTTAATAAAGGTTTTTAGTGAACATTTTATGTTAGATATTGTTGAGTTTTGTGGTTTCGCTAAATAATAAACCATAAAAATGGCCAAAGAATGCCTCAAACACGTGGATTTAACATGAAATACGTAAGTTTTGAACAACGTTTTTTGGGCTTTTCAATCGGTATTTTTGTAAGCTAAAAACATAATTTATAAGTTTAATAATCCTTTATTCGTGCTATTTAAGGCATTAGTGCTAAAAATGTCACATCAATTAATAATTTGTCTACAAAAATTGCATAGCTTTTTACGTGTGTTTACGGATTCTCATTACTTGAGAATCCGTAAACACACGTAAAATGAACTAAATGACTTTCTTTTCTGTATAATAATGTGCTTCGAAATGATCGACAAATAGAAATATTCAAGAAAATAAACGCACCTCGTACTTGTATGAAAATAAGCACAAAATGGCCACGCGATGACGGGCTAAGGTTACATCTATATATATATATATATATATATATATATATATATATATATATATATATATATATATATATATATATATATATATATAGATGTAACCTTAGCCCGTCATCGCGTGGCCATTTTGTGCTTATTTTCATACAAGTACGAGGTGCGTTTATTTTCTTGAATATTTCTATTTGTCGATCATTTCGTATCGATATCGATCGATCATTATATATATATATATATATATATATATATATATATATATATATATGTTGCCATATTCATAGTTCATTTAGCGCCCTCAGGGCAGGTTTTCTATTTTTTTGGTCAGGCTTTACATCATAATTATTTCAAATTTTCTTAACTGCATAATAATAGGTATATATAAATCATAATATTTACAAAGTGTTTTTTAAACTGTATTTAATATAAAGTATCAAAATCTTTTATAGTGACTGGATACAGTGTGGTCATAAGAGGCCACACCGGAAACAAGTGGCGATATATATATGTTGCCATATTCATAGTTCATTTAGCGCCCTCAGGGCAGGTTTTCAATTTTTTTGGTCAGGCTTTACATCATAATTATTTCAAATTTTCTTAACTGCATAATAATATATATAAATCATAATATTTACAAAGTGTTTTTTAAACTGTATTTAATATAAAGTATCAAAATCTTTTATAGTGACTGGATACAGTGTGGTCATAAGAGGCCACACCGGAAACAAGTGGCGACTCTATTAATGTCGTGACTTTTTTGACGGACTATAGAACATTGTTTCCCGCCATTTACTCGACACTGGCCATGGTTTTATAGCCGAAGTGCCATTAGAAGAAGAAAAAAAAAAGTAGGGCTGTCACCTATCCTTAATCTGTGGCTGTCACACACTGTGATTTGTGACAGTGTTGCCAGATCAGGGGATTTCCCCCTAGATTTAGGGGGTTTTTGACCAAGTTAGGGGCAAAACAGGGGGAAAAAATATTTGGGGGATTTTTTAGGGGAAATTAAAAATACACGTCAAATACAGTTTTTTTGCCAAATATCACGTTCCTAATATTTTTTTACCATCTTTAAATTACTTGAGCGCCACAATAACTAATCGAGGTCGAGATTCGAGATGTTGAAAAGATGAATACAATTCGACAAGGCTTTAAATGAATATGTCAATGATGTCAATGGGCGCTGCTGGTAAGGGAGAACTGTCAAAAATGACGTTTTTGTATGATAGAAGCGTTAGTTCCTTTTCTCGCCACGTTCATATAAAGCCTTGTCGAGCTTTAATAAAGTTTAGTAATATATTTTTATTGAATATTAAAAGAAAAAGTAATCTAGGGGATTTCTAGGGGGAAATCAAATTAGTTCAGGGGTACGGCACCGAGACCATCTGGCAACACTGATTTGTGAATACATAGCTGTCATCAATATATACTAGTAATCTGTGGCTGTCGTTTACCGGTGTTTAATAACAAATTTCCGCGGAAGAACTATAAATCCGAAATTATCCAAATAATCCTCTATTTAAAATGGTAACAAGCTTTTAAAATATTATTATTGGAGCTAAGTTTATCCATAGTTATCATGATTTTAGGAAATGGTTTTGTAGTTTGTGAAGATAAAATCTCCATTTGCATTGTTTACACAAATACTTGTATTTTTTCAGACGATCGGCAAGAACAATAAGATGCAACAGCATCTGAACTATCGAGTTCGAGTAATATTGCAAGATTCACGTACGTTCATTGGGACATTCAAAGCCTTTGACAAACATATGAACCTAATCTTAGGAGACTGCGAAGAATTCAGAAAAATAAAGTCTAAGAATGCCAAAACTGCCGACCGTGAGGAAAAAAGAACACTTGGATTCGTATTATTGCGTGGAGAAAATATAGTATCACTTACTATTGAAGGGCCGCCACCACCCGAAGAAGGTCTCCCTCGAGTTCCTTTACCTGGTGCGATTGGAGGCCCCGGAGCTGGAAGAGCGGCAGGTCGTGGCTCTGGTATGGGAGGTCCCCCGCCAGGATTGCAGGGCCCAGCTAGAGGTGTAGGTGGCCCATCTCAACAACATATGGCACCTGGTTCTCGTGGACAATTATCTGCTCCACCTCAAATGCGCGGCGGTCCGATGATGGGTGCCCCACCGCCAGGCATGATGGGTCCAGGCATGGGTAGAGGTGGCCCCGGTCGTGGTCCTCCTGGGATGCGTCGCTATTAGTGTGCAAATGTGATTTGTGAGTGATTGACAGTGTGTACTTTTACTAAATAATAAGGTATTAACTATTACAATAGCATACTTTGGTCATAAATGAGGATTATCAAAATTATTTAGTTTTATTGTTACTAGATGACGCCTGCAACACCATTGTGCAAAAATTCTTTTGACACCAAATTTCAGCAGAATTGATTCAGCGGCTTGAGCATGAGGAAGTAACAGATAGATAGACACACTTTTGCATTTCAGCCAATGTTTAATATTTACCTGTTACAATAATTTAGTGTCCTAAAATTTTCTTTAATTTCATGTATTATTGAATTGAATAAATTCTTATCTCAGTATTTTTACTACATTTTTTATCTATATTTCAGGGTTCCTACCAGAGCAATGTAAGTTATATGCACTTTTTTCCTGTTGAGAAATCTAAATGCCTTCCTAAGGGTTTTTTAGACGGGGCCCCGCCAAGGTATGCCACGCTCTGGTTCCTACCAATGTATGTGCTTGTTTATTCATAGGCAGATGACGGACCTACGTCATTTTGCTTGATTATGTCAATTCATTGTTAATCTTGATCTGTAAGCTGTTATAGGCACCCTAGACGATCATGCTGCATGACATGCATTACATGCTGTCATGCACGGATGATTGTTTATTGTATTAATTTTTAAATTTTTCATCCTGCAATATGTGCCATGTGCCCATGATCGCTTGGTGATCAGAATGTCATGCAACAATTAATACTGTCATGTAAATGCATATCATGCTGCATTGGATCCAAATTCCAATATGGTCATAGAAATAGGTGTTGCCAGTGATTTAATATAAAAAAAGAGTTTTTAATTTCTTGTTCGTTAATATGTTTATAATAATGTAATGTAATTCTTTTGCTAAATATATACTTGCATAATTTTGCTGAAATAACAAAAAACAAGCCATACTGAGATCTAGTAACCCTGACATCAGTGTACTAGCGTTCTCTATTGGCTATTGAAACCACATATTATGACGTAAAATAGGATCAATGAAATATGCTAATGTAATACCTACACAGATATGCCCCTTAGACCCCTAAAGAACCGCCATACTGGTACAAATGACTAAGAATTTTGTGTCACCATCTCCCGGTCTACAATTCATGGATCATTTTACTTGTCAGACAATTAGGCGATCAGCCTGCATTGTCCTAACCAAACTTGGAAATAATAATATTATGTTTCCAACACGAGAATGGAACCCACGACCTCCGGAGTCAAGAGACACGCTCTACAGCTAAGTACTGACATATGGCTTTGCTCGATAGTTTTACTCCAAATCGAGCAATAACCACTGTGTGGACCGCAAAAACTGACAGCTCGAAGGCTCGCTTCGAGCCGGCTCGATGGAATTAAATATGTCAAATATGTAATTTCTAGTGATGGGTTGTGGATGGGATGTGGTTTGAACCGAATACGAACTTGGCCGAACTTTCGGTAAAAATGAAAAATTCGGCCGAACTTCGGTTCAATTTCGCCGCGCTTTTTCGTGTTGTGACTTGTTTACGCACTTGCTGCAAATACATAATATTGCTAGATGTACCCCGCCCGCACTCCGCACTACCCCGCGGGGCCGTTAGCCAGCTAGTCATTTGTAAAGTAAAAGTAAAGTAAAAATTTTTGTTTTTTGAATAAGTAAGTAAGATTTCTAAGGCTGGTTTGGTTAGTAAGAAGAGCAGTTTAATTTTGTTTTGTTTGTTTTAGTAACCAAAAATTTTTGAGACTGGTTGTTAAAATGACCAATTTAAGTTTTTTGTTTATCACGTATGATTACTTTTTCTAATTCAAATAATAAGTACTACAGTACTACTACAAATATCATGGAGTAAATACACATAGAGTATCAAAGCCCATACAAACCAGCGTGTCTAAATTTTAAATTCTCATCTAAACGATAGATGGCATTGAGTGTATCAAAGAGTGTAAAAAATTAGCCCAATACAATAATTAAAAGCGCCATCTAGTAGACTATTTTTAAAACACGTTCGCTAACTGCAATATTGAGAAAGAGATGTCGCTGATTAATTTTAATCGGAAATTACATTTATTGAAGTTTTTTTAAACTAATGTTTTTGGGTCTTTTAAAATAGCTATATTTTTTTTAGAAATATAGATAATTTAAAAAAATATGAAAAATTTTTGTTCCGTCGGCGGGATTTGAACCCGCGACCCCAGGCTTGAGCTATCAAGTATTAAAACAACGCGACGCGCTCATCCAATGAGCCACAGAAATCGACAAACACCGTGGGGAAGTTTGACAACGTCGCACCGACCGTCCGCGTCACGAGTCACAAGCACAACTCACAAGTACTCACAACTCACAGCGATCGCGATGCGGTGGCGGCGCGACGTTGGCACCGCCAAACTGCGCCTTCGGGCGGACGCATATTTATATTATGTCATCCTACTAATACGAGGGCTGCTATTTATGTATCCGGAATAAAAAAAAGAAACAAACATATATCATTTAATATGGTTTTATTGCTTTTCAAAATATTCGCCGCGATGATCGACACACTTTTGCATACGCTGGAACCAATTTTCATAGCACTTTTTCCATTCTGATTGAGGTATCTCCAAAACGTGCATTTTGAACGCATCAACAGCCTCTTCGCGGCTCGAAAAACGTTGACCACGTAATTTGTTCTTCGCGTATGGAAATAAAAAGAAATCGTTAGGTGCCAAATCAGGGCTGTACGGCGGATGACCAGTCAATTCGATCTTTTGACCCTCCAAAAACTGAGTTGTTTCAGCTGAGGTGTGACAGCTAGCATTGTCGTGATGTAATATGATTCTGCGTTGTCGGTTGTCCTTTCATATTTCTTCAAAGACTTCTGGTAAACAAATGGTCGCATACCATTCAGAATTAACCGTTTTACGATTCTCTAATGGCACTGTAGCCACATGTCCATTAATTCCAAAAAAACAGGCGACCATTTGCTTCAAAGTACTTTTTGCACGAGTAACTTTTGTTGGTTTCGGCTCATCTTGGAACACCCACACCGTTGACTGTTGTTTAGTTTCGGGGTCATATGCATAGAGCCAAGATTCATCACCTGTGTAGATATTATAAACGGCTTTTGACGTACCACGGTTGTATTTTTTATCATTTTTTTGCACCAATCGACACGAGCCCGTTTTTGATCGATTGTCAAGTTGTGCGGAATCCAACGCGAACATATTTTTTTTACAGCCAAACGTTCGTGTAATATCTTATGTATGCTCGTCATACTTATGCCTAAGGACGCCTCTATCTCGCGATATGTACATGACGATCACGCATTATTAGTTCCCGCACAGCATCTATATTTTGTGGGACAACAGCTGTTTTTGGGCGACCTTCTTTATTTTCATCCGTGAGCATAGACCGCCCACGATTAAACTCACTGTACCAGTGATAAACAGTGGTTTTTGATGGTGCTTCATCTCCAAAAGTTGCGGTGAGTTGAATAAAGCACTGTTGTTGATTTAGCCCACGCCGAAAATCGTAGTAAATCATTGCACGAAAATGTTCACGCGTTAAATCCATGGCAAATGAAGACACGCAATTTTCAAAATGACGCCACAATGGAAAAATAATTGACAGTCACATGAAACAAAATGTATTCTTCAACCAAAGAGTTCTATTTTCAAATGTTGTAATTACTTTTTAAATATTGTTCTTGTAAGTGGCCAGTTCCGGATACATAAATAGCAGCCCTCGTAGCGGTCGCACAGACGGACAGCCTTCGAAGTCTCAGTAATAGGGTCCCAATTTTACCCTTTGGGTACGGAACCCTAAAAATCAGGTACAGCATAGATTTAAACAAAAATTTGGGATCGATTACGTTTTACCCTTTAATTTAAATTGTCATACTACGTAATTGCGCTTTTAGGGATGGATTTTTTTACCCCCCTTGTTTTTAATTTTTTTTTACCCCTTTTCCTAAAAACGCATATTTAACCATTCTGGCTATACTAATTGTGTTTAATTAGGTAAAAAAATGTTTTTAATATTTGTATTTATGATTTTTTATTATATAACTACTAGCTTTCTCGACTAAATATGTTGCTTTGCCATATAAAGTGTTTCTACTTCATCACGAATAAACTTTATTAATATAAATAAAAAACTTATTTTTATAAAAGAAGCTCAGGGAAATTTTAGTCGAAATAGAGAGAAAAACATTTTAAAAAACATTTAAAATTAAAATAATATAAATATTTGAGAGGGAATCCCATACACAAAACACAATTTTTGGCCTATGTTTGCTCTGTACCTAAATATAGTACGGAACTCGGAACCCTTCGTGCGCGAGTTCTGCTTGCACTTTGCCAATTTTTTGTATATTAATGAATGTACATTTTATAAAATGAAGGGTTGTATACATATATTTTTAATGTCACATTATAGAAAAATAAAAATTGTCCAAAAATAAAAAATAAATGTTAAGGGTGAACACTGAACAACCCTTACCACAAAGGGGTATGAAAAATAGATGCGCATACCAATGCTCAGACCAGTAGGTCTAAGAATCGGCTTTTTTTTTATTAAATAAGGGGGCAAACGAGCAAACGGGTCACCTGATGGTAAGCAACTACCGTCGCCCATGGACACTCGCAACATCAGAAGAGCTGCAGGTGCGTTGCCGGCCTTTTAATAGGGAATACGCTCTTTTCTTGAAGGTTTGCAGGTCGTATAGGTCCGGAAAAACTGCTGGTGACAGTTCGTTCCAGAGTTTTACAGTGCGCGGCAGAAAGTTACGCGAAAAACGCACTGTGGAAGACTGCCACTCATCAAGGTGATGAGGATGGTATGTTTTTCGCGTGGGACGATGGCGAAAAGTTGCAGGTGGTATGATTCCGAACAATTCCTCAGAGCACTCCCCGTGATACAACCGATAGAGGATGCAGAGTGAAGCTACATCTCGGCGTAATTCCAAGGGGTCCAAGCTGTTTGAAACACTATGGCAGTCAACAATTCGAGCGGCCCTTCGTTGGATACGATCCAGAGGGAGCAGTTGGTATTTTGGCGCCCCTGCCCAGAGATGAGAACAATATTCCATATGAGGCCGAACCTGCGCCTTGTAGAGTTGTAGACGTTGGTCCGGACTGAAGTACTGTCTCGCTCTGTTAAGAACACCAAGCTTCTTCGAGGCTAATTTGGCCTTACCCTCTAGATGATATCGGAACTGGACTTCGCTCGATATGTTGACGCCAAGTATCTCAATGCTAGGGGAGATGGTTAAAGATGTGCCCTCGAAACGAGGATATACGACCATTGGCGACTTTTTAGTGGTGAACGCGCAGACTTGTGTCTTGGCGGGGTTGAATTGGACCAAGTTACGTCTACCCCATTCAGAGACCTTCTCCAATGAATTCTCCACCTTAAACACAAGTTCGTTTCGACTCTCAGTGACATTTTGCCGAGAAATATTGGGGGAGCCGGTATATACAGCATCACCTGTACTGTCATCCGCATAGCAATGAATGCCGCTGGTCTGTAACATGTCATTGATATGCAGTAAGAATAGAGTAGGCGATAGCACACAGCCCTGAGGGACACCAGCATCAACAGACTGAGTTTCCGAGCATTCGCCGTCAACTACGACCTTTATGCTTCTGTCTGCTAAGAAATCAGTGACCCACTTACATAATTTCTCGGGCAGCCCGTATGATGGAACGGCTGCTATCTTTTTTAAGCTGTAATGGCTTTACTGATTTTTACCTTTTAGTTCATATGCATATACAAAAATATGTGCACATAGGTAAAAAATCAGTAAAGCCGTTAGATGTTAGAACATTTTTTTATTACTATCAAGCTAATTTTTGTGAGTAGCTTCATTTTGATAAGACGAACAACATTTTTATTTGCGAAAAATCTTGATAATGGTAGCTAACATGCATGGTTCTCGCAGTAAAAGCCAGGCTCTTCTGGTTATTTTTTATCTTATAAGTAGATATAAAAAAGAAATCAAAATATTTTTCAGAAAAAGATTTCAAATTTCTTCCTTAATCATTTTTTACGAATATTTATATCTTTGTAGTTATTTTCAAAACAAAATTATATTTAGAAAAATTTGAATAAGTTATTTTATTACATGTCTTTTTTTAAAAAACTAAGCATTCTAAACCAGGGAAAATTTTTGAGGTCATAACTTATGTTAAAAGAAAAAGTATCAAACATAAATAAGAAAAATTATTATTGTATTACAATATTTGCGTCCCAGATCTCTCCTTCAAAATTAAGAAAAAACTCGTTTTATCACAATAAGCCCTGTTAATTTTGAAGTTATCGGGTTCATTCAAAAAGCATGTCAAAAGTTATAGTTTTACGAGCTTTTAGAACGTTTTGAAAAATATTTTAAAAGCCCCTTTTTTTATAGGGGAATTAAAAGGTCCCGGTTGCATGGTTCTCGCAGTAACAGTAGTCAGGCTCTACCTTGGTTATTTTTATCCTTTAGAAATAAAATATTTTTCACAAAAAGAACTCAAATTTCTTCCTTAGTCATTTTTTACGAATACCTAGGTATTCAATGTTTATGAAGTTATTTTCAAAACAAAATGATAATAAGGGATTTTTTTTAAACTAAGAGAGAGACTAATTGATGATAACCATAAAGTAGAATTATTGTATAGGAATAGTAAAGGTTTTATTTTTTGTTTTTGCCAAAAAAAATCCAAGGTATCATCTTATTTTTACCATAACTTGCACAATTTTCATGCTATCAACTTTCTATATTGCTCATTCGAAAGGTATTTCTGAGCACTTTAAAAAGTGTTCAGGAAGTACATGTCTTAAAATGCATCGGCACAGTATAGCAATGCATCGGTTTACCGTTATTTAAGTTTGAATACTTAGATTTAATTACTTGCCTAAAAACAAAATACGTATTCACCTATAGCTCACTAATTTGAAATAATATTAGAAGGTATTTCAGAGTAGTAATTTGTTTTTTTTTTTGACTTCTTTGGTAATAACTTAATAAGTAATAACATTATTTTTCGTAAAAACTTATAGTTTTTTAGTTAATTATGAAAAACAACTTTAAGACAATAAGTATTTTTCTCACGCAAAATCTTTGATCTTTAATTACCTATAACTCATTTAATTATTGAATTATCAAAAAATTGTACATAACAAATTATTTTTGTGTATCTATTGATTTCTGGGGCTTTTTTATTTAAAAAATTCACCCCCGAGACGGGGTTGCATTCACCCCCAGGGCAAAAGCGCAAGTAGGTAGTATGCCACTTTTATTTCTTAAGTTATCCCCTTAAGCGCTTATTCCACTTATCCTAGCTAGGTTCCTAGGTAGGATCCTAGCTAGGAACCTAGCTTTCTAAATGTTATTCCACTTGACTAAATCGGAAACGATTTAGGATCCTAGCTTTCTAAATGTTATTCCACTTGACTAAATCGGAAACGATTTAGGATCCTAGCTAGGCTAGGAACCTAGCTAGGATAAGTGGAATAAGCGCTTAATACTCACCAAAGAAAATCGATTGAGGTTCAACAAAATCGGTGGTGAAAACCTTTACTGACTGCCCTATGTCCCGCTGTTTGGATTTAACCGTTTTATTTCGGTTTTCAAAACGTTCTCAAATACGTTTTTGTTCCCAAAAACGTTATTACAATGAACCGTCCCGAACGAATCAAAACCGTTATTTAAAATAACGTTTTCGAGCCCTGCTTACGGTACCTAAGGTCTTGTTTCGGTCTTTTTAGTTATCATTTTTTTTTGCAGTCTGGTTTTTTTATATTTTTGAATTAATTTAGGTACCTACTTAATTTTGTTTATATCAGACTATTATAATATTATCTTGAGTCGATTTCCTTGTAAAAACTTGTAAAAAGCCTTGGTACATGCAGGGTTTGAACTTAGTATCCCTGCTCACTGCGTGATCACGTAACAGCTTGGCTACGAACTCTTTAGCTACAGCGGTGAAATTTTTTAATAGTACGATCGCGCTGACAGCGTGTTATCGATTAATAATTGCATCGGTAATACATTCACTTTTTACTAAACACAAAACAAAACACTTTTTCTTGAAATTTGTAGTTATTTGAAATATATTGTCCATAGATATTTTAATAATTAAACAATTATGAATTGCGCCATCTAGTGTTCAAATAGAAGACTACTTAGTAAGCGTGTTAGCTATCGGCCGCGACGCCATCTAACAATTGTTGCTTAAACACTAACAATAAACATTGATTCGGAAGTATTTTTAGAAAATCATAATTATTATTCTAAGAGTGTTTAAACGATGTTGTAAAAATGCAGAAAAATGTTCTTTCGCGTTTTAAGGTTACTCCTTTTGATTTAATTGGCTCGTTTTGTTGTATTATTACATTTTCAGATATAGCCAGAATCGATGATTGCGCCATCTAGATTTAGCCTGCTTTTCTCGTACACGCAATTTTGTATGGGACTCATCAGTCTTTAGTATGTCTGGTCTCTGCAAATATGTTTTTTTCATTAATTTCTATAATGATAGTGCAGAATGTTCGGCATTTTAACCGAAATTCGGCCGAATGACGAAGTTCGGTTCAAGCTGCCGAAGTTCGGTTAAACCGAATGTAAAACGAATTTCGGCCCACCCCTAGTCATTTCCTTCGATTCGGAGTAAAACTATCGAGCAAAACCGTATGTGAGTACTTAGCATACTATGGAGGAGTTTGTCTGTCATGCAATATGCCAGACAAAGTTAAGCAAACATTTAGTTACCCACAGTGCTCCAAAAGTGATAATGCGCATATACATTTTCGTAATTTTTCGGCAACGGTCGTATTTCCAGAGCGACCGTTGACGATGTTGCATTTTTTAATTGCATTGCGTTTAAGATACATGTATTAAGTCAAAGTTCATCGTGATATTCCTGTAGCTTTTGTAACACTGTCATTATTCACGGTCACTCATGCGCATTATTAATTTTGGAGTACTGTACTGACTACTGTGTTATATTTATATCAGTTATAGAGGTTGGTATTTTGTCATTATTCTTGTTAATTACAAATAAAAAGTGTAATAAATCAAAGTTTTAATGGTAACAACTAAGGAATTAAGATATACCGAGTTTTAATAATATACTTTTATAAAAATACTTCTTGAAAAGCTTTAATATACAGGGTGCCCTTCCTGCCAAATTTTTACAGGGATTAGGTAACATTAGGAGAGTCCATTTAATTGGATGTTATTTTTTTTATGACATAATATTAATTTATCCCATTTAAAATCGTTGTAGAACGGTCACTCGCGGCGCGGGGGAATGTACGGGGGTGACGCGGGGGAGGGGCGCGCGCGGGGGCAAGTCACGCGCGGGCGACGCGTCGTCGTATCCATTAATTGTAGTGTTTTTACCCGACTGCAGGGAGGGTTATGTGTTTAGCGCGTATCTTGTAATATTCTTCCTTACCTTGTATCTTCAGAACCGCTGAACGGATTTTCACATTAGAGGTATTTGAGGTATCGTTAGATTTGTCTTAATGACCCAAGTGTTCTTAGATAGGTGACAAAAAACCCAAAATGGCAGATGTTTGACGCCATATTGTGAGGTAAAAAAAATAAAAATTCTACCAAGCATATCGAGTGGGGTATCAAAATAAAGGATTTTAAACACTGATTCTAAATATGTATATAACTTGCAGTTTTAATATTAAATAGAACAATAAATCTACACTAATATTATAAAGAGGAAAGATTTGATTTTTTGTTTGTTTGGCTCCGAAACTACTGGACCGATTTGAAAAATTCTTTTACCGTTGGAATTATACATTATTTTTGCTGAACATACGCTGAATTTTATTTTGGAAAAAATAGGGTACCGTAAGATATTTGGGTTCTTCGGACGCAAGGTGTAAAAAATCAACCAGAAAAGTTACTTATTTTACGTACGCTGCCTAAACTATAAAAGATAGAACCATAAAATTCTAAGTAATTGTAGAACTTACAAATATCTACAAAAAAGTCCGCGACACACTACACCTATGTCGAGTGAGACACAATAACCATTTTTTAACCGACTTACAAAAAACGAGGAGGTTATATTATGTTCGGCTGTGGATATATATATATATATATATATATATATATATATATATATATATATATATATATATATATATATATATATATATATATATATATATATATATATATATATATATTTATTTATTTTTTTATTTTTGTATGTTCAACGATTACTCCGCCGTTTGTGAACCGATTTTCGAAACTTTTGTTTTGTTGTATTAGGTTTCACTCCAATTTGGTACCATGTTCACAAAAGTGGTGACCTGATGATGGGATCCATGAGTAATCGAGGGAACTACTCGAAATTTATATGGAAACGTATGGTGATTTTGGTTTTATGAGAAGCATCCTAAGCATAATATGCTACCAAAACGCAAGATTTGGCACCAAGGTATACTATGCTTCCGAAGATACTAAGAGAACTCCGGATTCCGTATAGATACAAGTTTGGGGGTTTAGGCGCTGTTTTAAGAACTGAAAGCATATGCTACTATACAAATTACATTCATCATCATCATCATCATTACCACGTCAGGGTCACCAATGTCACCAAAATTGAACATAACAAAATATTCAACCTTATCTCCAGAGCGTAAGGCACACATTTGACATTACTTCTGAGTAGTAAGTTGCTTCGATAATTATACAAGTAACATGCTAGTGCACTGTCACACTTACCAATCGCGGCCACGGGCGGCCGTAGACTTCTCAAGCGATACTATGTATTACAATAATAAAGATAAAGTTTAAAATCATATTGACACTGAAAGCCTCGCCGCTGCTATTCCGGTTTGGCGCGGCCCTAGCACGTGTCCACTTCGATTTTTTATATTAAATGTATTGTTTAAAATTATCTGCAGCTGATATTATATTTTGTAAGTGTGACTGTTAACAAATTGTAATAAGATACGTAGAATAATATACAGGTGTATTATTCTACGTATAGTACGCGATGATTTTACTAGGTAACTAAAAAGAGTGAAATTATTATTTTTAACAAAAAATTAAAACCGACTTCCAAGGTAAAAACAATAATAACATCCTAATAATATGAAGTAAAAAGTATTAAATAATTTTTCCTATCTCATGGTGCCTTTTTCCGAATTCGGCTAAAACTCAACTATTTCTATACTCAATCTTCATAATTTTGAAGTCGGTGCCAGTTACAAATGTTTCAAATATTCTGGCATCTGGATTCAGCTATATCTGGTACCGACTTCAAAATTATGAAGATTGAGTACAGAAATAGTTGAGTTTTAGCCGAATTCGGAAAAAGGCACCATGAGATAGGAAAAATTATTTAATACTTTTTAGTTCATATTATTAGGATGTTATTATTGTTTTTACCTTGGAAGTCGGTTTTAATTTTTTGTTATTTAATTAAAAATCTTGAAATTTTTTTGGACTACATTTAAACGCGTTTATTTTACTCATTATTTTAATCCTTATCAAAATAAATTATTCCATTACTAAGTACAGTTTATGTAGATAATATTTGGTCTTTAAATGAATAATATTGGACATTTGGTTTTGAAATTATGGCGAAATTAAATGAATATTACGATAGTTGGCGTCACCAAGCGCACCCGCGTGCGGGAGGAAGACAATCTGTGCAAGGTGCAGCCTGCGTATAATGACTGCGTCGTCGATGTTAGTGTCGGAGTCTGTGAATTGACCTGGGAATCATTTTGCTGACCGAGTCTTTCCTGAGTATGCTTTTTGCAGAGCTCACCGACATCCACGCGGGCGGTGCCGCGGCCAACCGCTAGTAATAAAATAAGAAATAACCAAAATCCGCCTGCATGGATAAATCCAATATTAATTAAAAATTAACTGACATTACTGAAACAAGATGAAAATTCAATGACAAAGTGTTAAAAAATTCGGCAAGTGCGAGTCGGACTCGCGCACGAAGGGTTCCGTACCGTTATAGAGCAAAAATAGACCAAAAATTGTTTTTTTGTATGGGTTACCAGCTTACCTTAGCGTAATTGCTATGTCAAGGATCTCAGAACTTTTCCGGGCTGGTACCGACTTCAAAAGTACGAAGATTGAGTACAGAAATAGTTGAGGTTTAGGCGAAGTCTGAAGACGCCACTATAATAAGGAATAAGAATTATTTAATTATTTTTAGATTAAGAATAAGTATTAGTTTTGTTTTTACCTTGGAAGTCGGTTTTAATTTTTTGTTAAAAAATAATAATTCTATGTAACCTTCTATTTATCCTGGCATGAAACTCGTAAGCAAGAGTCGTATTAATTAAAACATGGATTCGACGCCTCCGGCAGAATTAGGTCTTGTTTCGTTCTTTTTAGTAAACATTTTTTGCAGTCGGGTTTTTTGATTTTTAATTATTTAGGATAAATTTCGGAAGCTCTTTCTCAACATTTTAGTACTGAGTGATTATAAAATAAAAAATACGTGTATCTTTATTTTTAGCAAGGATCAATATATCAAAATTTGGCAGGAAGGTTTATTTGCACCCTGTATATATGTATAGGGGGATTCTATGAGAAAGTAAACCTTGAAATTTTGGAACGAATTTTTTTCAAGTTGTTTTTATGCTATAAATCATTATATTTCGATACAAAATACTTCGAATATCACGGTAACATAATACTTTATATTATTACGTAAATATGCGAAAAATTGTTTCAATTTTATTATTAATTATCAAAGTATAAATACGACTAAGTATTTTGTCAACATTTCAAGTGCCTACCTATTGCCATTATTTATTGATATTGAGCAAAAAATTGCAAAAAAAAATATATGTTTGGTGTATGGAAGCCCCCCTGAAATATTTATTTTGTTTTTAGTATTTGTTGTTATAGGGGTAACAGGTATACACAATCTGTGAAAATTTCAGAAGTCTAGCTATAGCCGTTCTTGAGATACAGCTTGGTGACAGACAGACGGGCAGACAGACAAACGGACAGACAGAGGGACAGACAGACATCGAAGTCTTAGTAGTAGGGTCCCGTTTTTACCCTAAGGCCCGTATTTTGCCTAATAAGTCGTACGTGTCCCACCGGTGACATTGTTAGTCCCACCCGTGACACTCTTTATTTAATTTCTGTAAAATATGTTTTAATAATAGGGCATTGTTTTTTGTTGAAATGTTACGTTCAGTTTATTGTTTCAAACAAATATTGTAGTTTACATTAAAAAGTTTAATAAGAAAGCAGAGTTTTGTTGAATATGATTCATGTGTAACAAGTATGTCCATTTTTTGTCCCACCCGTGGCAAACATTTACTGCCATTTTGATTTCATTTTACACGGTGTTATCCCCGCCTCCAATATAATTATAAAAGTATATAAAATATTCTGTTATTATTTATATAAACCAATTTGATATCATTGATACAATTCGCATAAATTAGTCACACATACTGAACTTAAGGTACAAGTAAGTGTCCCACCCGTGGCGATAGAATCCCCCTATAGGTATAATGCAAATCTTATAATACACTAGCTGTTTGTTTCGTCTTAAAAATTAACTTCAATAAACATAGTAAGTAGTAAGTAAAAATTTAACTAAATCCTACATAAAATTACTACTACTGACACATACCTACAACTACTGACCTCTAATAGAGATCAGTGCCTACAACCTAATACAAATTATTAACTCCACTAATTAATGAACGAAAAATAATAAGTATTTTACTTTTGATATTATCATCATCATCATGTGGATGTGGAAATGGGGAGATGAGCCTCCAAAATCAGGATCTTGCAAGGGTTCCATTTTTACTTTTAAGATTTTCAAACAATCTGTCTGTTTCTTTTGCTGATTCAGAAAAAAACTTAAGTAAGTATGTCAAATAGATATTAATGACGAAAGTCTAATGGCAGTAACTACAAGTTGGATGGCAACGCTTTCCATCAATTCCACAACGACAACCTCCACTTGTATCGCCTTTCCCCCCAGGACCCCAGCGTCGACCTTTGGTAATCCAACATATCTCTGTTTTACAAGCGGAACATTTTATCCAATCACATCCCCATTTCTTTGTTATAATTGTATTACATTCAGGACAAGCGAGAGCTTCACCTCTTTGTATAAGGGAATCTAAAAAGGATCGAGTTCCTTCATCAATTTGATTTTTCTCCGCTAATGATACGGCTTTTTTCAATTTTTCTTTATATTCTTCGCATGTGTCACCCTCATGAATAACCTGTAAAAGAATAAAGAATATTAACAGGCCTATTCTTGAGAGAGGGAGTTTATTTTAGGGTCCAAAATGTACTACGTAACACCTACTACGTCACACCAGAGAAACTAGCTATTTCACCGAGCTTCGCTCGGTATTAAAACACGAATGAAATGACATTTTCTAAAAATGATTCCTAGCTAGATCGATTTATCGCCCCCGAAACCCCCTATATACTAAATTTCATGAAAATCGTTGGAGTCGATTCCGAGATTTCAATTATATATATATACAAGAATTGCTCGTTTAAAGATATAAGATTACAAAGTTAGGGTCATACTGAACCGTTTGGAAATTGAAATTAAATGCTTACCTGACAAGGTATACAGTTCGTATGCTTGCAAACTGGACATGGAAATCTTCTGACACCTTGTTCACAGAAAGCCCATCCATTGCAATCTGCCGTTCGGCAGTGAAAAGTATTGCGCGTTCCGCTTTCCGCAGTTACAAGACCTCTCGCTAGCCAACGTTCATATTCGTCCGAGTTTAAAAGCGCACGTATTTCTCGCTCCTGTAGAGTACCTGAGCAATTAAAAGCAGGACATGCTACAATTGGCTCCTGGCAGTGTTTGATAGCATCTGCCACACATCGTTTACAAAATATGTGTATACATTCTCGAAGGACCACACCATCTCCTCGCTCACAAGCCTCCATACAAACTTCGCACTCAAATGGCTCAGAATTTGGGACAATAGCTTCTTTTTCTAGATTTATTAATTCTTTGTAAACATCGCTGCAAGTATCTTTGCTACTAGTCCCTGGAATTTCTTTTTCGTCTTGTATACGGCTGATTTTCTTTTTGGTACTTTCTTTAGATTCTGTAATTGAGGAAAACGTTTTATTTTAATAATACATTCACTCATGATTTGATCAGGTCCTAACAACTTAATTCAACACAATATCATAAGACACAAGTAGATCTAAAGAATCTCTATTGGGCTTTCAATCTATATTAATAGTCCTTTCCCCCTCTTAAAAAGTAATACATTATCCACTTTCATGCAGGAGGAAGGACTAAAGAGTACGTAATGTTAAATTCTTATTTTTAAACAAAAAATTGTAAACCGCCTTCCAAATATTAAAAAGTTGTTATTAACTATAGTGGCTTATTCAGAATTCTCCAAAAATCCAACGATTTCCCTACTCAATCTTCACACTTTTGAAGGTGGTGGATAGATGATGGAATGGATTCCATCATCTTGTCACAGGTCACTATATTGTGAACATCTTACCAAATTCGAGTTCTTTGATTATATACTTATAATAAAAGTTCGAGTTATGCCCTATACCATAATTATATCATTAACATCAAATAGTTATAATAACTATGCATATTATTAGATGCAACTAAGTATTTACCTGGTTGAACTAAACATAAGTAAAAAGGTGCAGAAAAATCCTCGCCAGCTAAGGCTGATAATGGTGTCTTGTTATCAGTGCATAAATGTTTGCCGACTATCCAACGTTGTAAATGAATAGGTAAACCTAAATGTTTGTCAGCATGTTGCATTAGATCTTCCATGATAGCACGACGACCGATATTCACACTTACCGGTCCCCTTGCAGTTTCTTTATCTTCAATCCAAACTTTTAATCTAAAAATTTACAAATGAAAAGCGTGTGCATTTTTAATCTAAATCTATACTAATATTATAAAGCGGAAGAGTTTGTTAGTTTGTTTGAACGCGCTAATCTCAGGAACTACTCGTCCGATTTGAAAAATTCTTTCAGTGTTAGTCCATTTATCGAGGAAGGCTAAAGGCTATATTTTATCACGCTAAGACTAATAGGAGCGAAGAAATAGAGGAAAATGTGGAAAAAACGGGGGGAAATTATTTGAAAGGACTTATTTGAACGCGCTAATCTCAGAAAATACTGATCCGATTTGAAAAATTCTTTCAGTGTTAGATAGCCCATTTATCGAGGAAGACTATAGGCTATATTTTATCACGCTAAGACTATAAGGAGCGAAGAAATAGAGGAAAATGTGGAAAAAACGGGGGAAATTGTTTGAAAGGACTTATTTGAATGCGCTAATCTCAGAAACTACTGGTCCGATTTGAAAAATTTTTTCAGTGTTAGATAGCCCATTTATCGAGGAAGGCTATGGGCTATATTTTATCACGCTAAGACTAATAGGAGCGAAGAAATAGAGGAAAATGTGGAAAAAACGGGGGAAATTATTGAAAGGGCTTATCTCACGAACTACTAGAGCAATTTTTCTGTTGTTTGGGCCAGATAAGAAGTAGACCACGTGAAGGATCATAGACTGTTTTTTGTGGACTAATTTGTCTGTGAAATATCTAATATACGCGGGCGAAGCCGCGCGGAACGTCTGGTAAATTATAAATGAGAAGATTAAAATATAAAAAAAAAAAACTCACGTGAGGAGTCCTTCATCTTGAACTATATTAATTAATTTTGAAGTTTCAGGTTGTACGGTTTTGGTTTTAGCTATCTCAACCGATTTACTTTTTGTTTCTTTGATCGAAATATCCTTTGATCCAGAAGTCACAATTTTATTGCTTTTGTCTACTTTCGTAATATGAGGTCTCAAACTAGGTTCGGGTTGTGTTTTATCTGTTTTCACAGCATTAGCTGTATTGGATGAAATTGACATACTAATGTTACTTGCTGGAACTGTCGGACTATCTGCTACAATTTGTGAAGAGAATGATAGTACAGAACACGAGAGTCGGAGCTTTGCTAATTCGGCTGCGGCTTCGGCTGCTGTTTTTACGTCTCCCTTTGATATGGACTGTTCTAATTGGCTGACTAAATTTCTTCGACGAGAGTGATGATTTAAAATTTCTAAATTTCTATTTACAGGTTTTACATTAACATCAGTTGATAAAATTGTTTTACTCAACTTATTATTAAAGATCGCCTTCCTATCATCATTTTGTCCACAATAATTTGCCTTGTTCATTTGACCGGCCTCAAGCAATAAACTGGATGATGAAGGCAAGTGCTGAATTAACGATGAGTCTGTTAATTGCTTCTTACTTACGGGTTTTAATTTCTCAGGCGACAAAATAGGTATTGAAATGTTCCGAGTATTTTTTTCTTGATTACTTTCTTCAGTTAACGGGCTTAATAGAGAGGATATTTTTAAAGGCGCTGACGCTGCTGCACTTATATTTGTTTTAATATTTTCATTGACTTCAGCTCCTATTATATTATATGAGTTCACATTTTTATTGTTGGTGATTGCACTAGGTTTTTCTGGTCTGGTCTGGTGTGGTCCATTTTTAATACAATTCTTGTTTAAATTATTCTGAAGAATCGATGAATTAGATACATTACGTCCAACACTTTTATGTGCCTCACTATTATTAGGTATTATGTTAGTATTGGAAGACGCAGGTAACTTAATTTCTTTTACAGTTTTGCTGTGTGGCGATTGAATTTGGACGCTTTTCAAAAATACTGGCTGTGACATAGTATCTGAATGTTCTGATACTGCATTTGGTATTTCAGGAATTGGATTTAATTCTTCTGTTTTAAGATTAGTATTAACTAAAATATTCGACGTCGTCGCGTGTTGGTTATTCATAATATTATCTCCTATTCTGAGTGTCGACGATTCAGGTATCTTGCTGGCTTCTTTCTGTACCGACTTTTTAGGTAGGGATTTTTTCATTTCTTTCAACATTAATTTTAGTTTTTCTTTTTCGCCGGTAGATTTTTCTGTACCTTCTTCCGAAATTTTAAAATTAAGTCTTGATTGCCTGTTTGAAGAATTGTCTTGTTTTGAATCATCCTTGATTTGACAATGAAGACAAAATTCCACTGAAGATTGATATTTACGGAGACATTTTGTACATATCCACGCATTTTCAGAAGAACTTGATAGATGAGAAGTTTCTCCCATTGTATGCTTAAGTGCCTTTTTCCTTTCAATAATTTCCAACGCTTGCTTGTCTAATTCACTTATGCTGGGAAGGAATTTTACGTGACTCGTGTCTATATTCATACTTTTTCTATTATCGAAAATTTGTTTCAGAAAACTTTTGCTGTCTCTAAATATTTTATCCTTGTTAGTCCTGCAAGAAGTTGATTGTAAATCAGAATTGACTTCCGAAATATTACCCGTTTGCATTATTTTTCCTTGCACGAGATTTTCTTTATCGATCTTTGAAACGTTTGGAGGTTTCGGTGCAGGCCTCTTTCTTTTGTATCGTGGAAGCGTCACGGCTGCCGCCGTGGTGGGAGGCAGTGGAGCTCGACGTTTTCCAGGGACGTATGGAGTTCTTCTTTGATAACACTCACTAGTTGCCCTTTGCTGACGAGAGTGTAAGTTGCTTCTTTTGACGGGTAAGGAATCATAACCTTCGAATCTTAACAATCCATACTTGCGATGTATTGTCATGTCATGATCACGTCGTCTTCGTATTTCGCGATCGTACAATCTTTTGTTATATGTATCTGTCGTATCGTTAGTAGATATAGTTAGTGGGGGTCTGCTTGTCACATACTCGGTTGGTCCTAGAAAGTCGAAGCTGGCGACGCTCCGATCCGATCCGACACTGGAAATGCTTTCGCTAGAAGATCTTTCTGAACGCCGCAGCCAAGAGAAAAATGTCCAGATTCCTCCAGACAATGGACGATTACGGGGTGAGTGATCTTCTTCGCTTCCGTTCATTCCCTCTGAAATTTTTAAATTAGTCCTTTTATTTAAATGCAAGCATTTTATGCAAATAAAGACAGACAGTGAGCACTGTCGTCTGTCATAAACATGCGCCAAATCTTCTAATGAACGTAGTTACACACTTTTCAGAAGGACCTCTAGATAACAGAAAGAGGGATAAAAAGTGTCATGGCTCAGTTTAATCCTTCGATCGCGGATTCTTGGAAATCTATTGTTATTCTAATGTTGTCGCGGTCACCGGTGTCCTTATGGGGCTTGATGGGTTAATTAGGTACACAAAGTATTAAGTAACTATAAATAATGTTCTTGAGCAATATAATAAGGATACTCACGTTCTGACTAATCCCGAATAACAACGATTTCAAAATTAGATCACAATGTAACAGATTCCACTTTTAAGATAAACCCCCATTGCTCGAGTATTTTTTAAATCCTGCAAATTAAAAACTTTAAAAGAATGGTATAAATTTTTCAATTCAATTGAGTTCACGCACAAAAGACGATAGTTTCGTAGCGTTGATTCGAGCCAACCGCGGCACACTCCGCCCGCCCAGCTATATTTAGCAGTTCCTCGCGATTTCACTTTTGCTGTTTCTATTTCATTCTTAACCGCTTGACCTCACTTACGTTTTAAAGATATATTACGTATTTTTCCGTTTATAAAAATTGGCGCAATAAAGATGTTGTTAACACGTTGTATTGAGTTGGTTAGAAAATGTCCTCGTTGTCTGATATTCGTAAATGACAAAACGTCTTAATGGACAGCTTCCTTCTTTTGTCACACCGTAATACGTCATCACTCATTTGTTAGACAGAGGCTACTCAATTGAAAATAGCATTATATACCCCAGGAAAATTAAACATTCGACCTCGGAATAATTCGCAAAGAGCTGAAAATTGGAAGAGACGTTAAATACATCATTACAAAATATAAAACCTCAAAAGTCCCCGGAGATCCTCCATGTGCAAAAAATTTTATTCCAGGTCAAAGTATGAAAATGGGGAAAAACGGGGAAAATTATTTGAAAGAGTTTATCTCACAAATGGCTGCAGCATTTTTTATGTTATTTGACACAGATATAAAGTAGACCACGAGGAAGGACATAGGCTATTTTTTTTCTTGGAAAAATGTACGGTTTCCGTGAAATACATAATTAACAGGGCGGAGCGGAACTTCTTCTTGTACTACAGCATACGAGGGCTGTTCACAGCCAAACATACTTCTGTGTGACTTATTACCGTTCCCAAATCTAAACTTTTCGAGTCACGAAGAGCAACAGTACGCTTGCAAGTCACTCAGAAGTGTGTCAGGCCGAGAACATTTCATTTTTTTCAAACAACCCTAGTATGTAATACTAGATGTTAAGCGTGGCTCCGCCCGCGTTAATTATAAATTTCACGGAAACCGTAAATTTTCTTGAAAAACAAAATAGCCAATATCCCTCCACGTGGCCTATTCTATATCTGTGCCAAATAACATAAAAATTGCTTCAGCCGTTTGTGAGATAAGCTCCTTCAAATAATTTTCTCCGTTTTTCCCCATTTTCCTCTGTTTCTTTGCTCCTATTGGTGGCAACGTGATGTTACATAGCTCAAGTCTTCCTCGATAAATAGGTAAGACTATCCAACAAAAAACGAATTCTTCAATTCAAAGCAGTAGTTCCACAAATTCTTTAGCTTTATAATATTACTAGCAGTTGCCCGCGACTTCGTCCGCGTTAGCATAGTTTGTAGTAGTAGTAACGGAGATGGATAATTTTCTCCTTTTTAAGGTCCCTTACTCAAAGGGTAAAAACGGGACCCGATCACAAAGATAAAATATCAGCCTGTCCGTATTGGTTTAAAATTGACAAAGTTTCATGCAAAATTTCATCGCCTATTTTACCCCCTTAGGGGTAGAATTTTTTAAAATCCTTTATTAGGAGATACCTACGTCATAGTAGCTTTATGCATGCAAAGTCTCAGACCGATCGGTTTAAAATTGATAAATTTTCATACAATTTTTTAACCCGAATTTCACCCCCTTGGGGGTAGAATTTTCAAAAACGCGTAAATATAATATATCCATTCAATTTTAATCAGTTACCCAATAATAAAGTTTCATGTTTCTAACTTAAGAAATGACGGACTTTTATTCAAACTTTCAACCCCAATTTCACGCTCTTGGGGGTAGAATTTCCAAAAACGCTTAAATACCTATCCATTCATTTTTAATCGGCAGTCAAAAATAAACTTTCATGTTTCTAACTTAAGAAATGACGGACTTTAATTTAAACTTTCAACCCCTATTTTACCCCCTTGGGGGTAGTATTTCCAGAAACGCTCAAACACGTATCCAATAATTTTTAATTATTATTAGCCCATAAATAAAGTTTCATGTTTCTAACTCAAGAAATAACGGACTTTCATTCACACTTTCAACCCCAATTTCACCCCCTTGGGGGTAGAATTTCCAAAAACGCTTAAATACGTATTCATTCATTTTTAATCAGTAACCCAAAAATAAAGTTTCATGTTCCTAACTTAAGAAATGACGGACTTTCATTCAAACTTTCAACCCCTATTTCACCCCCTTCGGGGTAAAATCTTCAAAATTCCTTCCTTAGTAGGTGTCTACTTAATAAAGCAACCCTACTCACCAAATTTCGTGGCTGTAACTTTAACAGTTTTTGCTCAGCGATGATGAATCAGTCAGTCAGTCAGGACATGTAATTTTATAAGTATAGATAAGCATAGATATGATTTTCCCAAACTTTAAGCCGGATATATAAACGGATAATTTTTTCACAGTACGTCCGCTGAATCGGCAACGTACGGATTACCGACTGGCCTAGTAAATGAATGCTCAAAAGGGGGGTGTGGATGGAATAGTCGAAAGCAGAAATTTTGACTTAGAAAATTTGTTTGGACTAATTTGAAGATAAACATACTGGCTAGTCGGTAATCCGTACGCTGCCGATACAGTGGACGTACTGTTAAAAAATTATCCGTTTGATGCGAGACGTCCGCTGCATACGATACCGACCTGTGGACGCTTACCTTTACGCACTAAGTCACAACTGCAAGCGTGATAAACTGTCGACGGCTGCCGTCGACTGCCGCCGACACGTGCCGCCGACTGCCGTCGACTGCCGCCGACACGTTTTGTTTATCACGTTTATCTTCAAATTAGTCCAAACTTTGTTTGGACTAATTTGAAGATAAACATACTAGCTAGTCGGTAATCCGTATGCTGCCGATACAGTGCGACGTACTGTAAAAAAAATATCCGTCTGATGCGAAACGTCCGTTGCGTATTATACCGACCTGTGGACGCTTACCTTTACGCGTTACGTCACAGCTGCAAGCGTATAACGGCTGCCGTCGACTGCCGCCGACACGTGCCGTCGTCTGCCGCCGACGCGTGCCGCCGACTGCCGTCGACTGCTGCCGACTGCCGTCGACTGCCGCCGACACGTACCGCCGACACGTGCCGTTCGTCTGTAAGAAGCCTAATTAGACCGGGCTATATAGTCGTTTTTGCGAACGAGATAGTAGTAGAGCTTTATTTAATACTAGCTTATGACCACGGCTTCGCTCGCGTTAAGATGTATTATTAATAATTAGGTATAAAGTCTCACAGCCCCATCGGTTTTAACTCGTCAAGCTCCGTACGGCCCAAGTGGGCCGCGATAACAATACGTTTACAATAGATTTCCAGGAATCTGCGATCGACGGATTAAAATTGACAAAGTTTCATACAAACTTTCTTCCCCTATTTTATTCCCTTTAGGGGTAGAATTGATCAAAATCCTTTCTAAGTGGATACCTACGTCGTAAGTCATAACATCTACCTGCATGCCAAATTTCAGCCCGATCCGTCCAGTGGTTTGGACTGTGCGTTGATAGATCACTATGTCACTCTGGAACGAACTGTCACCAGCAGTTTTTCCGGACCTCTTAAAAGGCCGGTAACGCACCTGCAGCTCTTCTGATGTTGCGAGTGTCCATGGGCGACGGTAGTTGCTTTCCATCAGGTGACCTGTTTGCTCGTTTGCCCCCTTATTTTATTTTAAAAAAATGTCAGTCAGTCACCTTTGAATTATGTCAGCACTTCACATCATAGGCGAACACGCTGGTACAGCCACTGGCCCAATGTGTAGAACGGGCGTTGGCGCATTGGCGGTAGGTATTACGACGCTGGCCGGCGCGCTTGCGTGCTTGCCGATGCGGTGTCGGAAACATCAAAGGACACTTGTCGCAAGCCTTGCGCTCCATCTATACATTGGCCGCGCGATCAATTTGCCCGGAGCAGCGATGAAGAGCGCATGTTTCCTTCTTGTGGCGAATTAACATCCAAAGCATACTGAACGACCTTCCAATGTGTGGATTACTCACAAGCGCCTTGGCAAGCGCACCGCCAGCGCGTTCTCCAACGCGGTGGCACGGGCGGTGCGCTTGCCTATGTGGGGAGGTGGCCTTATATATGTCGCAGTCATCTGGTTTCTAGCGAATTTATTGAATGACAGCATTCAATCGAATGACTAATGGACAATTCGTCTAGACGTTGACTGTGACGTTTAACGTCTTGACTAAAAGTCACATAGTGAAGTCGTTAAATGGGATGCTATATTTTTTTTAAGTAGCCGTTGATGGGGTACTAAAGGTGCTCCCAGATAAAAGTTATATAACGTTAGATAACATTACATGATGTAGCGTATGTTACACGATGTTATAAAAATATGTTATCGTGTTACACAATGTTTTATAACGTTATATAACTTCTGTCTGGGAGCACCTTTATGGGTAAATCCACGCTGTCGTAATATTTTATTACAAATAAAGCAATTTCAACTTTAAAGTTTATTTAATCGACAAAATATCAATACAGTGCTATCAGCTGTGCGAGCTGTTTGACGCCATATTTGTTTTAGTGACTACTAGCGCCGCAGTGGGAAAAAAATTAAATACGTTCAATTACCTGACTGATTTCATGTTCGCTATCTTCAAAGGACTATGTTACAAATCGCTTACTAGTTGGACGTTGAGTGACAATCGTTCAATCGACGTCCGGCCGAGTCATTCAATTGAATGGTGTCATTCAAATGAATGCGCTAGTCATTAAATCGAATCGCAGATTGAACCAGATGACTGCGACATATATATTTAGATGAAATAAAAATGTTAAATAGCTGGTTTTTACGTACTTATTGTTTTATTTGATCAATATTATGACAATTACTTTTCAGTTGTTTTATATGTTTAGCTAAGTATATTAGAAAAACCGGCCAAGTGCGTGTCGGGCCACGCGCAATATAGGGTTCCGTAGTACCGCTAGTTTTTGATATTTTTTAATGGTCAATTAATGTACATTTATAACGTGTTTTACACTATTAACTAACAACATCATGTCAGTTATGTTTAACGGAATTTGAACGAAAAGTTCCTTTATACTTCTCCGAATTCATTTTTTTAGTTGATCGCCTATTACCACAGAATATATATTAGTTGTACCAACTATTACTTATTATCTTCTTAGCCATGAATCTAGTTTTAATTTTAAATTCAGCATATTACCAACTACTGTGGTCTGTAAATTTTTTCACATTTCCAGAAGCAATTGTTTAGCTGGTAGAAGGGGGGGGGGGGACACTGGACTCTAACGATTTTTCCACATTAAAACTTCATATTTCACTAATGGATTTGGTCGCTTTTTAGCAGCCGGTGGCGAATTGGCGATCCTAATTCCTAGTCTCTTTACGAATTACCAATTGCATTATGTAGTTCTTAAACGGCGTGTATGAAAGCTTCAAATATGTACCAGCTGTTTCGGCCTTTGGGGATAGGTATATGTAGATAGTAAATGCCTTCACCTAACACTAAAATTAATAATAAATTTCATATGGATTTCCAAGCTAAAATATATTCAAAGAATATTTACATCATTATGTACTTTCTTCAGAGTCTTTTCTTTTAGCAGCAATCGATTGTTTGTCTCCAGAGCAGTGTATGAAGAAGAGCGATGCAGCGACGCGGGCAGTCAGTTCCGCTTGATTCATCTCGTGCGCCCACGGGACTCGACCCCAACTTAAAAGCTGTAAACGAGACTTGTTAGTAGGTACTAGGTAGTTTTGTGCTTTGATTACAGATTTATCTGTGTGCAATTGAAAAATCTATTCGTTAATTAGGGGTAGGTACTTTAAAATCTTCCTCACCAACCACTCACTAAACCTCTTGTGCCATTTGACAACTTACATGCAGGTAAATGGTGGTCACAGATTTACGAACACGTATAAAGAATGTTTATTTTTTAATTAGTCGTAGTTGGATGAAGTAAATTAATGTACTTACATCTCAAAAATTATAATTACTAACTCGGGGAAACAAAGGCTGGACTGTTTAGCCAAGGCTGCTATGAAGTTAAAGAAGAAATCTTATCGCAACTGGCGCTAGCGCGTTTCACTCGTCAAGCGTATTTTTAAGACCCCAGGCTTAGCCAACATGTTTTCTATGTCGCTTGACGCTTCTTTATAATATCTCCGATCAACAGTGTCGAATTTATATTTTAACGAGAGTCATCATCATCATCATCGTTGACCTCTTCATCACTTACTGATGATTTAATAGTATTGGATCCGACCGTAAAATCCTGCATGAATCGTTTTTTCGATGAAATACAGAGTGCAATTAAACCTTCCTGCCAAATTTTTTCCAGAGCTTAGGTATCATTAGGAGAGACCATTTAACAAAAAAAAATTGGGTGTTATTTTTTTTTCAATTACATATTTTATCCCATTTAAAATCGTTGCAGAACGGACACTCGCGGCGCGGGGGAATGAGAGGGGATGTGCGGGATCAGGCGCGCGCGCGGGGGCATGTCACGCGCGGCCGACGCATCGTGTCCATTAATTGTAGTGTTTTTTTAGGACAACTTTCGGAAGCTATTTCTCAACATTTTAGTACTGAGTGACTAAAAAAGAAAAAATACGTGTATTTTTATTTTTAACAAGGATTAATATATCAAAATTTGGCAGGAAGGTTTAATTGTACCCTGTATATTTTAAAGTAATCTTTAGAACGTATGGAATGGATTAATGTTGGGTTGCAGCTTGTTGGGCTATCAGTGTCGCAGCTGCTATGCAATAGCCTCATATTTTATGGCACGTAAAAATGCGTGCTTCTTTTCTCTTGCGCTTCCTAACCTCACGCGATGTCGTATACAAAAGTGATGGCGACCCCAGTTTGCGGCTATCGTGCAACTGGCAACCATGGATATTCATGTACAAAATGCATAAAACTTTAATTTTGTATCAAAATTATTTAAAAAATCGATGCTTCAATTTTGACGAAGAACTATGTATGTTTACGGGCTGGCAAGTGGCAACCCTAGGTTGCGGCCGACTTAGAGCTGGCAAGTGGCAACCATTTATACCTTATTTTGTCTCGTCATTTTCTTTCAAATAATGTAAAATTTATTGAAAAAAAAATATAGGGAAAAGGTGGTAATGTGGCCCCTGCACATATATTGGCCCCCCTCAATATTTAATGTTTTAACAACGCTATCCAGTATAATTTTGGTGGAACGGGATGCTCGCGGCATGCTACTAACTTAGCACCGTACAAAATATCCAACAGAGGCTGTCAAGTTCGATTGTCATTCGATCAAGTTAAACTTGCGACCTGCGAAACTTTTAAATGTGTGTGATTTTATTTCGATAATTGTTAAGAAACAGAAATATTTGGCTTTTGTGTTTAACCATCGGATACATCAAACTACCTACGGAATTTAAAAGGTAAATATAAAATTATACATTGAATTTTGGTACGTTTGTTTAAATATTAGAAATGATTGTAATTATGTTGTTCCAATGACAGAGCTCATGGGTACAGTATCAAATTTTTGACTAATGGGCTATGTAGCCTGTGGAGGCTCCAAAGGTGATTATTACATTTGTGATTTTTGCCGTTAAGTTTCACTTGTACAATACATTTAATGTGATATCCCCGGGGGGCCACATTACCATCACTTGATCTCAAAATACCAAATGTGATTGATTAAGAATAATTAAAACTTTCGATTATCCTGCACGAGTTTTATTTATTCCCTAACAAGGCATGTTTAAACAAATGAATAAGAAGTCCCATAATGTATTTTTTAGGTTTCTGACTCCTATATTTTTTAAATAATGCTTGATAAACAAAGTGGGGGGCCACATTACCACCTTCTCCTATATTCATGCAAATTATGCATTTATCTCATGAACATTAAACTCAATTAGAGGTACTTGCGGCTATTTTTAACTAGGCAACCCAACATTAATCTATTCCATACGTTCTAAAGATTACTTTAAAATATATTTCATCGAAAAAAACGATTCATGCAGGATTTTACGGTCGGATCTTAGGACATATTAAGTAGTTTCATGAGAATTGAGAGTAGGCCACCTTATTTCTGCCGCCCCATGTACGTAATCTGTAGGGCCTCTATGGACTCTGCCGCCCCTAGGCCGTGGCCTGTAACGGCCTATTTATAAATCCGGGGCTGCCCATTAAATGCATGGAATTGATATTACATGAGTCGAATGTCGACTTTACATTATCGAATGCTTATGCCAGTTACATTTCAGATCGGCGATTCTACAAAAAAGCGATGAAATGTATAGGAATTGTTATGTCATGTCACATGACTCATGACTCATGAGTCGAATTTCGACTTTATATTATCGAATGCTTATGTCAGTTATATTTCAGAGCGGCAATTCTACAAAAAGCAATAAAGAAAACATGTTGGCTAAGCCACCTGGCCCCAGCTAGTTAAACATATGTATTTGCCAGTTTCGATAGCAAAGTAAGACAACTCTCTTCAAAGTGCTGTCACGACGTCGTAAACGTGGTGCGATAACGTGGCACGGTACATAGTCGTGACGTGAAAATTTACCAATGTAACGTGAAAATGCACGTCATGGTGTAGCAACTTTTTACGTCTTTTTTTTCTTAAATCTCTCTCTCCGTCTTCTTAACAATAGTAGAAGCAGAATACGTATTGTGCGGTCCATATCTAGATAAGTAGTGAAGAATGTAGCAGTTTTACAAGGCATGGTGACGTACAATGTTGCTACATCGTGACGTGCATTTTTACGTTACGTTGACGTAAATTTTCACGCCAACGTACCGTTCTAAGTTCCACTTCTTGTTAAGTAGTTTATATTCTCTTTGCTCTTATGTCTTAATACGGGCCTTAGGGCTAACCCACACGTACCACAACCACACCACGTGGTCGGGCGTATATTTCGTATTGTAAATGAACTGGACTATTCACACGTACCACATTTTTAACCAACTTCCAAAAAATGAGGAGGTTATATGTTCGGCTGTGGATATATTTTTTTTTTTTGTATGTTAAACGATAGGCTACTTGACCTATTTTTTTCTTCATTCTAATCGCTTCTTAATCATTCATTTTCACCAAAAAAACTAATATTTTAATATTTTAAACAGTAGAAACCCATAAAAATGTTGATTGAAAAATATGCCTTTTATATGGCGCCGAAAACACTGTCCGCCATTGTACCGCCATAGTGTGACGTCATGTTTTTTGTATTTTATACTTTCTTTATTGAGAAAAGTTTTATGTGCTAAGCGTACGAGTCTAACAGTGCCAAAAAATTAGAAAAGAATTTAGAAATAATTAGTAATGTTGAACACTTTTGTAGAAAAGTTTTGGCCATTTCATTTCCCAGCTACAATAAATGGAGATAATATATAAAACTGATGTTTTATTTGAATTATTTAAGAAAATATATTTTATAAATCTTTCTAGGCTTATTCATATTATTTATATACAAATAAACTTACATATAACGAGCGCGATAAATAAAAGATATTAAATTACAAATGGGATGACGTCACATCCAAATCGGAAGTACCACAAAAGCGTTTTCGTCAGTACAATTCCTATTTTCATAAAATCATATTTTCAAATCGACTTTATTTATCAATCTTATGCTTTTATTTGATGATAAGGGTGAAATACGGATTCCTAGGCCAAGTTCTACTAGAAATATGCATTTTTTCAATAAAATTAAATATAGGTCAAGTAGCCTATTACGCCGCCGTTTGTGAACCGATTTTCGAAATTTTTGTTTTGTTGTATTAGGTTTCACTCCAATTTGGTACCATGTTCACAAAAGTGGTGACCTGATGATGGGATCCATGAGTAATCGAGGGAACTCCTCGAAATTTATATGGAAACATGGTGATTTTGGTTTTATGTGAAGTGTACTAAGAATATACTACCAAAAAGTCAAATATTGGGTCAAGGTATACCATGGTTTCGAAGATGCTGAGAGAACTCCTGACTCCTTATAGATACACGTTTGGGAGTTTCGGCGTTGTTATAAGAACAGAAAGCATATGCTACTATGCAATTCATATTCATCATCATCATCATTGTCATCATCATTATCATTACCACGTCGTGTTAAGGTCACCAATGTCTCATGGAACAGAATAGATAATAGTACAAGGCATAGGTATGGATACATTAATAATAATTATGTACGGTATAACAACACCAATTATGCTGTTAAATGAAATGGCTGTTTATACACGGCGGTCGGCGCCGCAGAGGCGACGGCGTCGCCGCCGCGCGCCGCGCTTCGCGTGCGTTGTTATCGCAGTCGCCGGCGACCGCTTGGGGCTTGAAGCATTAAAATTGTTAAATTACCTAGCACATGTTCACTTCACTGGTAAATGGTAATACATATACTTTGTGAGTGTGAGTTGTGACTCTTAACAAATTGTAATAAGATACATAAAATATACGCGATGGTTTACTTACTAGGTAACTAAAAAGAGTGAAATTATTATTTTTAACAAAAAATTAAAACCGACTTCCAAAGTAAAAACAATTGCTAGTTCCAAAAGTTTCAAATATTCTGTCAGAGAACTGAAGATTCAGCTATCTGGTACCGACTTCAAAATAATGAAGATTGAGTACAGAAATAGTTGAGGTTTAGCCGAATTCGGAAAAAGGCACTATTAGATAGAAAAAAATATTTAATACTTTTTAGTTCATATTAATGTTATTATGCAGACGTTGTCGACCACTTGTGTGATACCGACCACATCGCAATTCGCAACCACAAGCGAACTATAGGCCGCCCACATCGCGACCACAACGTTGCGTCGATGCAATGACAGTGCGCGCACACCGCCCTCGCTCTTCCCCCCGTCCGTTCAGTGACTTTCGTACGTAATCACATCGCAACTACTGGCGGCAAGTGGCAACGCAACCACGTCGACAATTTGTCGGTGCAACTACAAAAATCTGCAGCGAAACTATTCACACGTGACGTAACCACTGCTTGACGGCATTTTGTCGTGATGTGGTGTGGTTGTGGTACGTGTGGGTTTGCCCTTAATGTCTCATTGCGTGTCTGGCGTTAAAATGTCAGACATGAGACAATGAGTGGACAATAGGCAACATTGACGTTACAACTTGTGGGCAACAGCCAACAGGTAACTAATTGGTGGGTATATATATATCGCACCTGAAACTCCTCTTCCAGTCGAGCAAGCAATACTGCTTCTTTTGGTTCCAAGTATCGGTCAATACAGGCTAACATCAATATTGGCGATTTTAGAGCATCAGTTCCAAAACAAATTGCTGCAAAAAGAAAAGTTTTGTTAATATTTCGACAAATTATTATAGGCAATCAAACCAGACACCTAAGCTATGGTGAATTAATTATGCAGTAAAATATAAATCCTGTACTAAACCTACAAAAGGTACAGCTCATGCGAGCATGTATTATAATATTGTATAATATGAAGTAAGCTACGTGCATAATACCGTTTAAGGACGCAAAGTCGTACGAAAGAAAATATCTGCCCAAAACAGCTCTTGTTTCTGTTGTTACTGGTGGTGGCTCAAAGTTTGTTGAAACTTCTTGCTTGATATTAAATCTTTTTTGAAACCAGTCTATGACGGGATCCCACTTTTTTTCCTGTAAGCTTCTTAAATCATCCTCCTTAAAAATAAAAAGAAATTTAACAATCAAGTATATGATACTTATTATTAAGTACAATAATAATTAAGGGCCTATTCAAACCGGAGCGGTATCCGCTACCGCTGTGGATGGCGGTATTCTAATGAGTATGCAATTCCATACTAAATATTACAGCGGTACCCACGGCGGTAGCAGATACTGCTCCGGTTTAAATAGGCCTTAAGTTACGAAGCAAAACAGAAGCTGAATTGCACGCCGTTTTTCAGTAGAGCCGCGTTATAATTGATCTGGTCAAGCCGGCCCTCTCATGCAGTAGACTAGTGAAAAAAACTTGCATAAGCAGCAGCTTGAAAAAACTTACACAAAGAAAATACATACCTCTGAATAAAACAGCAGAGTGTCAGTTTCAATAAAATCTAAAAGGTGACTAGCAATATCATGAGATGTTAACTTTCCAGGATTATCTTGTGCTGTATTACATAATGCAGTCTGAAAGGAAAAAAAGAATAAAACTATTTTTTTAAATCTAAAATAAAACTATTTTTAAAAACATACTTTTAATTCATGAAGCCCCAAGCGGCCACATCCGGCCGCGATAACAATGAAAAAGCTATTGTGTCTCGTTTTGCCACGACTGATGGGTTAAATTGTTTGTGCCAACTGCCAACCACCAACAGTACAATTTAACCGCTTATCAGAACTGAGTAGTGAGCACCCTTTCCCTTTTGACAGGTGGAAGTAATTTTTTTTAAAGGCCAAGTAGTTACAACTATGCTAAATTCAAAAAGGCTTGAATTAAATGAAAACAAAATATACAATGCAAAACTATTCAAATACCAAGTGCATTGTGGGCTGTAGAATATGTTCCTTCTGTGCATCCCATTCTGCAGCAATAGATCGAGCCAGCTGCTCAGTATTTACATTTAATACTTCTCCACCTGGCGTTTTTAATCGTCTGTGGTCTAACGTAATTTCCCATTTTTTCTCACTCTGAATTATTCCAGTTTTCCGATAAAACCTTTTATGGGTCGCTGAAAAGAGTACAGTACTATTTGAAGACAACTCAAATATAAGAATAATGTAATTAATGTAACAAATCAAAGCCTTTATCAGTATAGCTAACCACTAATATTGTGTTGTATCCAAGTTCTCTTACAAAAGAAACTACTAAAGAAGATCAGTATTTGAGTTTTAGGTCTCTTTGTTGGGCCAAAGAGTAAGGGCTAAGAAGTAACACAGGGGAACAGACACATTGTACACAAGATATATTATTATGTTATTGTACGGAAATAATTGTTATTGCCACTAGCCAGTTCTACTTGAAGTGATGTACTGGGCAATAAACTGTTGGATAGTAAAACCATGACCCAGTAGATGTGCTAGGAGTTTGGAATGTCACCATCTTGTATTGTGTTATCTCAACGCAACGTCAATGCGGCATACTATGCGTAAGGGGTTTCACACACAGAGCAGGTAATGTATATTAATATACATTACATCCCGGGATGTATAGCTTTAAATTATCTTAATTAATGTATCACACACACAACAGGTAATGTAATGTATCTTTCCCTACATTTCAATGGTATACGCCCTGCTTGACGCACTTTTCAGCTGCTAAGGTGTTATACAGGCTGTTCTTATTTTTAATGTCTTAATACTATGGACCCTTCCAGTAACTTGCTATTAGATTTACTAGATAGTTCATCAGAAGATGATTCGGATTGTGATTCGAATATGTGCTCAAAAGAGAACAATGTGGATTGAAGATATTTGATTGAAAATTTGGGCTCTGGGGAACAGACTACATGCAGTGCCTGCTGTGAAGTGCTGTGCTGAGGTGGTAGCACTGTGTGTCCCTGTCTATCATACATAATAATACATTTGTATAATCACAGAAATTTTTGAACATCCTATGATGAGAAGAGATGTATATTTTACACGGAAATATATTGAGATGTATTTAGATGTATCAAAATATAAATGTATATTTTGATATAGCTCTGTATCTTAAGATACGAAGATGTAAAAGTATACATTATAGCTGTTGTGTGTGGTCTCCTGACGATTTCTATAGAAAGATACAGTATCGAGATGTATCGTGCTATAATATACATCTTTAGTCTTTTAAACATTACCTGGCACCTGCTGTGTGTTTTACATCCTTTATTCCGATGCAACATGACGCAGAGCAATGTGACCTCGCTCGAGATCGTGCTCTTAGTACAACAGTTACAATTCAATATATAATATATTGAATTGTAACTGTTGTACTAAGTTGTATCGATATACATATCAGTAAACATGACGAGTGAAAATAGTTACCATAGTTTCTGAAATTGTTCCATATTAACTTCGACTGAGCCGTGCAAGTTACTTTTATACAATATGTAAAAAACATGATGCTGAGACGTAGCAAGAAAAACAATTATATATATTTTTATCTATTTGCTCATAGTTTGTAAAATAAATTTAAAAATTGTGAAAAATTATCTTTCTTTCTTTTCTTTCTTTTTCTTCTTTTTTGGCAACTTGACACAAAGGAAGTGTATGTTGTGCCACAGACAAGGTAAAAAGGTAAGGAATATGGCGGGAAAACCATATTCCTCCTATTATAATTTTCATCATCGTTTTCATGTATCGTCAGGTCTAAAGTCTAGTCAAAGTCTAAGTAAAAGTCAATACAGTCAAGGAGTCAAGTCGGTCGATTCAGTAAAGTGGTAGACGCTTTACTGAAACTTTTGATGGAGTTTTGGAGGGAACACAAAATAGCACGTTTCTGGATATTACATCACTTTCCTACACTTGTGCATGAACACGAATATCTAATGGTTAATATTCTACCAATATTACACACTAAAAACCCAGTTAACACAATTTTAGGAAAATAATATAAAAACACAACAGCACCCTTTTACATTCCCGGCAAAACTCATCTTTCTTTCTTTTTCTTCTTTTTTTGGCAACTTGACACAGGGATGCGTATGTTGTGCCACAGACAAGGTAAAAAGGTAAGGAACGGCGGAAGGAATAAAAGATAACGGAATTTGGAAGAAAGTTAATTAAATCAGTGCGGTAAATTAAATTCTATAAACTAAAATATAAAATAAACATACTTATTCTAAATATTAATATTATTTAATGTTAAGTAATTAGATATACAACTATATACACATTTATCATTAGAACTAAGAAGTATATTTACAGAAGTAGGAAATGGAATAGGGATTAAAGACAAGTTATGATACAATTGGGAATGATCATGGAGGGAACATGAAAGGATAGTGTGGTTCAAGTCACCTACATCTCCACAGTCGCACAAACCATCATCTCTGACGCCGATTCTCCTAAGATGCGTTGGAATGCACATATGACCAAGTCTCATCCGAATAATTGACGTTGTTATATTTTTAGAAAGGAAAATATTAGAAAACCAGGGCTGAGTAGGGATCTCTGGTTGAATTTTACGATACTGTATAGCTTTTGTTTGACTGCTCAAGGCCCATAACTTATTCCAAGATTTCAATAGGGAACCCGTGCCAGAGAAGCCAAATCATGCGCATAATTATTAAAAGGGAACAAATCACCACTAAAAACAGCCTCTTTTGCCAATTTGTCAGCAATTTCATTGCCAACAATGCCGCAATGGCTCGGTATCCATATAAATGTTATTGAAAAGCCTTGAAGTTAACATTGATATAGAAGGTTTCTAACTTGGACAATAATTGGATAACAATTTTTTGATTTAAAAGGAAATTTAATCAGGGATTGTAGAGCGCTTAAAGAATCTGTAAATATTAGTGTCTCTTTAAGCCTGCCAAGTAAAATATACTCAATAGCCTTAAAAAAGCCGTAACACTCTCCTGTAAAAACAGATGTTTCAGGCGGAAACTTTACTTTTTGTACAATATTATACTGTAAATGGTAGACGCCAACTCCAACACAACTATCTGTAGTATTCTTCGATGCATCTGTATATATGTGGTGGTAGCCCTGCCAATTGTTATTCGTGATGTACTTAAATATATTGTTAGCAAAATATGTATCAGTTTTTTAAATGCCAATGTCTAATCTAATATCTGGCACAAGCGTTAGTGCTTCATATGCTGAATCAAATAATGGAAAAGTTTGAGAACGAAAAGTGGGGGCGTCAATGACTAAGAATTTACGATAGCTAGTGAGAAGTAGGGGATGAGATTTATGATGCCAGTATTTATTATTACTATGACACAAATGAAATAAGGTTCTAAGTTTGGGAATTAAGGGGTGATTTTTAAATTGGTAACAACGAACAAAATATTTATCCGCCAGATATTGTCGACGGAGTTGAAGAGGAGGTTCGCAACATTCTAACTGAAGTTCGTTTATGGGAGATGATCTCATAGCTCCGCAGATTATACGCAAGGCTTTCGCTTGTATTTTGTCAATTTTTTGTAAACCAGTTACGCTACACGGCTCTAAAAGAAAAGTGCCATAATCTAGGACACTTCTAATTATTGCATTGTAAATTAATTTCATAGTAAATGGGTGTGATCCCCACCAAACACCAGATAAACACCTTAACATATTTAGAAGCCGCTCACATTTGGCACAGATGTAATCGATGTGTGCGTTGCCATTTAATTTTCCATCCAAATATAGCCCTAAAAATTTGACTTTGTCTTTAACAGGAATCGGCGCACCATCATAAATAATAGCTATCGGGGGAGGCATACGCATTCGGGTAAATAAGACGACGGAACTTTTGTTGATCGATAAGTCTAAACCATGCTTGTCCATCCAAGATTTTAACTGTTTCAAAGCATTAATAAGATCTCTACAAGCAATATTTATAGAACTATTGATTACATAAATAGCCTTGTCATCTGCATATTGAATAATTTTATTATACTTAAATCTAGACAATTTTCTAAGTCGGATGTGTAAATATCGTAAAGTAATGGACTTAAAACTGACCCCTGTGGAATACCTTTCCGAACAGTTCTAGTTTCCAAAGAGTTATTTAAAACTATTATTCTTTCTATTAAAATATTAATAATGAAATTAACTAAAATTAAAAGCAAACCAAATTGTATTAGCTTTTCTTTTAAGATACTTATGATAGTATTATCATATGCAGAATTTATATCCAAAAAAGACGCAACGACAGATTTATTTTCTGTGAATGCTGTGCGTATATCTGTGGTTAATATGGCAATATTATCTATGGTACCTCTACCTTTACGGAATCCAAATTGTGTATTCGAAAGGAGGTTATGTTTTTCTATAAACCATTCTAGTCTGTTTTTAGCTAAATGTTCTGCAATCTTTAATAAAACAGAGGAGAGCACAATGGGGCGATATGATGTAGCCAAAGATGGGGGTTTGTTGGGTTTTGGAACTGGGATAACTTTTTGTTTTTTCCATGCAGCAGGTAAATTACCAGATAATAAAATTTGGTTAATTAACTTGAGGTAGTACTGTAAAATTTCTTCATCAGCATGTTGAAAGAAGGAATATGGAATGCCATCCAATCCGGGAGAAGTATCTTTCAAGTTTTGTACTACCCCTTTTAACTCTTCTATTGAAAAGAGTGAATCTAGTTCTTCAGAATAATTAACATTTTGTAAAGGAGGAGGTGGTTCGTTAGAAATAGTAGGAGGAGCTAAACTGTCTAGAAACTCAGAAGCTAAAGAATCAGATATAGGGTGAGAAGGAGTAGTGAATGCAGATCTATACCGTCTTATGTTTTTCCATACTATAGTAGGATGAATACCTGGATTTAATGATAAACAAAAATTTCTCCAACTTAGTATCTTCTTTTTCCTAAATAATTTCTTAGTATCTTTAAGACAATCAAGATACAGCTGGTAGTTGGCTATGTTTGGATTTAAATTATATTGTTTTTCAATCTCTTTCCTATTCTTAATGGCAACTGTGCATTCTTGATCCCACCAAGGTGGAGATGGTGTATGATGGTGTGAAGTATTTTTTTTTGTAAATGATTCATCAGCAGCTTTAATAAATGCTGAAGTCAAAGCCTCAGCACATAGTGATTCATTTTCTGATGATATTTCGGGAAGAAAAGATAACTGATTTCTGAGTAAAGTTTGAAATTTATCCCAGTTAGAATTACTGTTAATATGATATTTTATTGATGCAGACTGATTTGATTTACTTTTATCTTTACCTGGAAATGATAGAATTATAGGAAAATGATCACTGCCATGACTTGACTCCAACACGTACCAATGAAAAACAGATGATAGATTAGGTGAACATATTGACAAATCTGGTACACTACAACCTTCATGAGGAGCAGTGCGACGAGTCAGTTGGCCAGAATTAAGAATACACAGTTTATTATAATCTATTAAGTCTAAAACTTCGTAACCCCATTGATTGTCTTTGTGACTCCCCCATGACTGGTGCTGGGCATTGAAGTCTCCTAGTATTACCACTGGTTGTGGTAATTGACTAATAATACTTTTTATTTCAGAGAAAATGCAGTATGAAGGATGAGGTATATACAGTGAAACAAAACATGTGTTATTTACAGATGCAGCAATGATTGAAAAATCAGAGTTATGTGAAGGAAGAGGTATGTGATGAAATGATTGATGGTGTTTGATGAGCATGGCTGTACCACCATACCCATCTGATCTGTCTTCCCTGAGAGAAGTGTAGCCAGAAATCCTAAAAAGTGATTCCGGCTTGAGCCATGTCTCTTGTAAGGAAAAGACGATATGTTTGTATTTATTAATTAAAAAAATAATTTCGTGTTTTTTACTAACCACACTGCGGCAGTTCCACTGGACTATGTTGTCCATTGTTGAAAGGGGTATTAATTTGTGATTCAGTGGTGAATATGGCAGCGTTGGACGGTGATAAAGATGATAATGATGTAATCAGTTTGTTTAATGCTAAAATTGTTTCATGTATTGAATCCATGTTAATACCGGGAGCTGGATATGCAGATCCATTATCTCCTACTGGAGGATTATAATCTTTTATTAAACTATTATGTGTTTGTCTGTCATACCCATTTTGTTGTTTCTGTGGCAGTTTTGGTTGTTTGAAAACAGTTTTTTTTATATGACCGTTGCATTAAATTCAAATTCTGTTTATTATTATTGTTATTGAAAAATGATTTTTGTGTATTTACAGGTGATGATGATGAAGAAGTAGATGACATTAATATGTCAGAATATAATTTTGAAATGGGAGGATGTAACTTCAAAGCTTCTGAGTAGGATAGACAATTATGAGCCATTGACTCCTTAATTGATTTTTGGCGTTGGAATTCTGGGCATTTTTATCAGTTGCAATGTGCGAACCGTGGCAAATACAACAATAAATAGACACCTCTTCAACTGAGCAACTATCACCAGCATGCCCTTGGCCACACCTAAAACATCTAGGTGTTGACCGACATTGGTTTTTGACATGTCCGTATCTACAGCAATTGAAGCACTGTATTGTAGGGAATATATACAACATGTCCCAAAATTCAACGATAAGCCGACACCGGAGGATAGACCTGCCCCGGACTAATCGGGAAAAAAAGAAAAAAAAAATATCTCAATTATATTAATTTAAGTTATATAAAAAAAATTAAATTCTTCAGAAATTGAGACCGTTTATGATATTTTTCACTACCATGACCACATTTTTTTAAATATTTGTTTCTTTTTTTTTTATAGGCAACCTGAATAGCACTGCTATCTACCACAATTCTTAAAAAATCCAGAATAACTCTTGTTTTATCACGAAAATTAATGAAACTTATTTTATTTCCTAAATTTTTTGAAGATTGTTACTTTTAACCAACTTTAACTTATCGTGGTGTAAAAAAAAAGCATGAACACTAGTATGGCAAGTTTTTTTAAAAATTGACGCAACTAACCAACATTCCAAAATGGTATAATACTCTAGGAAAACAAGTTATAAAAAAAATATGTGCCTATTATTTCTAAACAGGGGCCAAATTCCTTAAATTGTAATTGTCAGTAATCACTTTTACTACATGCCCAAAATGGCTTCTTGTTACAATTTCTAGGAATTTGAATGGGGCATACATACCTTAGATGTTAGAGAGAGATGGATAGATACAGATATTTACGTTAAAAAGAGACAACAACAGGGCAGGAAGAGAAGCTGTTATTATTCTCAGCAAGTCAGTTCAGTACGCTCTGCTCCTTTGTTTACTGCGCACCGTTCCCAATTCGTCTTACGTGGCTCTCGTACATACTATCGACTTTTGGCTTGGCTTTTTGAACTGGAATCGACCTGCAAACTTAACTGACCTGGCATTATTTGGACTGGAAGTGATCTGCAAACTGAACTGACCTGGCATTATCTTGGACTACGATTGTGTGTTAATGTGATTTAGAGTTCTGGCGCATTTTGGACTGTTTGGCGTTTAACATGCCGCAACCGTACACACCACAGGAATACGCTATATACATTTAATCTATGGAGAATGCCGATGTAATGCTAACGCTGCTAGCAGACTGTATCGAGAAAGATACCCAAATGCTCAAAGATATCCTGACTATCGAGTGTTTATTAATGTGCATCAAGCGTTTTCGGAGGGTCGTATGCCATCCAATAGTAGAAGCGCTGGAAGACCTAGATTGGATCGTGATGAAGAAGTTCTGAATGAGATAGAAAATGATCCGTCTACTTCGGTACGTGCCATAGAAGAAGCTACAGGAATCCCGAAAAGTTCTGCACATCGAATATTAAAACGTCACAAGCTTCACCCATATCACTACAGGCGTGTGCAGACGTTATTACCGCGGGACTATCCGCTACGAGTCACATTTTGCCGTGTGATGCTGCAAAGGCACAGTGAAGATCCCCAATTCCTAGACAAAATTCTATGGTCGGATGAAACAACATGCAAGAAAGATGGGTATTTAAATCTTCACAACCTACATAGTTGGAGTAATGGAAATCCGCACTTGATGAGACAAGACAAATCTCAATATCAGTTTAAAGTTAACCTATGGACCGGCATATTAAATGGAAAAGTAATTGGGCCCTTTGAATTACAAGGAAACTTAGATGGCAATAGTTATTTAAACTTTTTGCAAAATGACTTGCGAGAATTGTTACACGACGTGCCCTCAAGTGATCTCCAAAACATGTGGTTCCAAAATGATGGTTGCCCAGCACATTATGCCCGACCTGTGCGAGAATATTTAAATCAAGAGTATCCAGGGCGTTGGATCGGGCGACTTGGTCCTATCTTATGGCCACCCCGTTCACCCGATTTGAACCCCCTGGACTTCTTCTATTGGGGTTGTCTTAAAGACAGGGTCTACTCAAAACCCATTGCGACATTGGACGAGCTTCGTCGAAATATCACCCAGGCTGCTAATCACATTAATAGCAGAAGATATGCAAGACAAATAAAACGATCATTTTTAAGGCGATGTCGTGCATGTATTAATGCTGGTGGCAAACAGTTCGAACATTTGCTATAATGTTAATAATTTAATAAATTACACGTGAAACTATTTGTACCATTTGTTTTGAAATACTAAACATTTTTCAAGAACTAATACTTTTATTACACCCGACCGTCATTTGGCCCCTGTTTAGAAATAATAGGCACATATTTTTTTTATAACTTGTTTTCCTAGAGTATTATACCATTTTGGAATGTTGGTTAGTTGCGTCAATTTTTAAAAAAACTTGCTATACTAGTGTTCATACTTTTTTTTTACACCACGATGAGTTAAAGTTGGTTAAAAGTAACAGTCTTCAAAAAATTTAGGAAATAAAATAAGTTTCATTAATTTTCATGATAAAACAAGAGTTATTCTGGATTTTTTAAGAATTGTGGTAGATAGCAGTGCTATTCAGGTTGCATATAAAAAAAAAAGAAACAAATATTTAAAAAAATGTGGTCATGGTAGTGAAAAATATCATAAACGGTCTCAATTTCTGAAGAATTTAATTTTTTTTATATAACTTAAAATATAATTGAGATATATTTTTTTTCTTTTTTTCCCGATTAGTCCGGGGCAGGTCTATCCTCCGGTGTCGGCTTATCGTTGAATTTTGGGACATGTTGTATAAGTCTACAGGAAGTGCATTATAGCACATGAAGACTCTTTGGTAATGTCTGTCCGTCAAATGTTATTACGACAGATTCGGTGTTATTAAATGGAGCGATTCCATTCACTATTGTTTTTTTCTTTAACCTTCTGATTTTTAATATTTCACCACATCCAATTGGTAAAGTAATATTATTAATAACATCATCATCGGACCAATCAGCAGGTATACCTCTAACTAATCCTATTCTACTTACCTGAAAGGTTGGAATAAAAGATTTAAATTGTTCTGAGTTAAATTTAGGGTTACTTATAAAACTATTGGCATCATTATATGAAGAAAAGGCTACAGATAATCGGTTTCTGGCTATTTTCTTAATACTACCATCTACAATATTTTTAATGTTATTTGTTTTCAAGTAATGGCCAAACACTATGGGGTGAAAGTTTATGTTTTCATTAGGTGACTTTGGTACCTTTTTTATATGGACAATATACGGAGAGGAGTCTGTATCTTTATACAGCATCCTACCGACCCGTGAAACTAAGCCCTGGGATTTTTCAGTTGTGTTCACATTTGGTTGAGTTTAAAGTATAACGTCTTGTTTAAGAACATTATGGTTTTCGGTATCGCTAAGACACATGCAATTGATATCAGGCTTGGCCTTGTAAGGGTCTTTTTTAATTTTTTTCTGGCACTTTTTGCAACACCTAGGAATCGCTGGACGTTTTCTAGTATTTACTGAGCATGAGGTGTCAGTGTCCATGCTCGAATCATTCGATACAGTAACATAAAGACCAACGGGGGGACCAGGTCCCCCCAGGTCGGGCTCCTCCATAATACTCTTATGAACTACGATATATAAATAAAAACTTACCAAATAAAATTAATATATACAACAAGAAAGAAAACTAAAACTACACTATTTAATTAACTAATTATAGATATAACAAGAATTTTAAAATTTTCCAAAAAAATACCGCGTCCGCCCTTTGGAAGTTCCCGCGCTTTTCCTGAAAAATTATCTTTCTTTCTTTCTTTCTTTTTCTTCTTTTTTGGCAACTTGACACAAAGGATGTGTATGTTGTGCCACAGACAAGGTAAAAAGGTAAGGAATATGGCGGGAAAACCATATTCCTCCTATTATAATTTTCATCATCGTTTTCATGTATCGTCAGGTCTAAAGTCTAGTCAAAGTCTAAGTAAAAGTCAATACAGTCACAGGAGTCAAGTCGGTCGATTCAGTAAAGTGGTAGACGCTTTACTGAAACTTTCGATGGAGTTTTGGAGGGAACACAAAATAGCACGTTTCTGGATATTACATCACTTTCCTACATTTGTGCATGAACACGAATATCTAATGGTTAATATTCTACCAATATTACACATTAAAAACCCAGCTAACACAATTTTAGGAAAATAATACAAAAACACAACAGCACTCTTTCACATGCCCGCCAAAACTCCCCTGAAAAATTATCTTTCTTTTTCTTCTTTTTTGGCAACTTGACACAAAGGATGTGTATGTTGTGCCACAGACAAGGTAAAAAGGTAAGGAATATGGCGGGAAAACCATATTCCTCCTATTATAATTTTCATCATCGTTTTCATGTATCGTCAGGTCTAAAGTCTAGTCAAAGTCTAAGTAAAAGTCAATACAGTCACAGGAGTCAAGTCGGTCGATTCAGTAAAGTGGTAGACGCTTTACTGAAACTTTCAATGGAGTTTTGGAGGGAACACAAAATAGCACGTTTCTGGATATTACATCACTTTCCTACACTTGTGCATGAACACGAATATCTAATGGTTAATATTCTACCAATATTACACATTAAAAACCCAGCTAACACAATTTTAGGAAAATAATACAAAAACACAACAGCACTCTTTCACATGCCCGCCAAAACTGGAAAAATTATCATGAATTCTACGTTCAGTTATTGTAGTTATTCTTCTTCTTTTTTTTCACAGAATGGGATGTTTTCTTATTTTTAATCTCCACCAGACGGCGCGACGATAGACACTTCTAGATTTTCTATTGGTATTTGGTTCCCCACCGATCTGAAATTATCTGCAGGTTGGCATCACTGACTACATATGGTCTGTGTTTCCAAAAAATATCAAGTGTACTGTCAAGTCACGAAGAGCATATGCCTAAGCGATCATTGGCCTAAGCGATTAGGCCAGTATACTGGTAACAGTTTAGGAACACGCAAATTGTCAAACTGAAAACTGACAACTGAAAGAGAGTTTTGGCGGGCATGTCACTTTCAAACTTCTACTTTTTTATTGTTAGTGTGGTTTTTATTATTTTTTCCCAAATTGTGTTATTTGGGTTTTTGATGTTCATTAACAATCATTCGGCGATTTGCACCGGGATCGCAACAAGAGTTGGAAGTGTCCACACCACAGATTAAGGATATATATAGATGTAACCTTAGCCCGTCATCGTGTGGCTATTTTGTGCTTATTTTCATACAAGTAGTGTGCGTTTATTTTCTTGAATATTTCTATTTGTCGATCATTTCGAAGCACATTATTATACAGAAAAGAAAGTCATTTAGTTCATGATATCGATAAACTATAGTTCAAGTAATGAGAATCCGTAAACACACGTAAAAAGCTATGCAATTTTTGTAGACAAATTATTAATTGATGTGACATTTTTAGCATATAGCACGAATAAGGGATTATTAAACTTATAAATTATCTTTTTAGCTTACAAAAATACCGATTGAAAAGCCCAAAAAACGTTGTTCAAAACTTACGTATTTAATGTTAAATCCACGTGTTTGAGGCATTGTTTGGCCATTCCTATGGTTTATTATTTAGCGGAACCATAAAACTCCACAATATCTAACATAAAATGTTCACTAAAAACCTTTATTAACACTTTTATTACATGAAATATGCAGACCGACTCCTTTGTTATGTCCTAGTAAGTAGGACATAACATTACACGCTTTTGACGCTTATACACCAATATTAGGCTCTCTCCTAATATATAGTATCTCAATGGTCCACACAGTGTTTCGTGAAAAAAAAAGTAAGGACAGTTACCATTATTTTAATCACTTTTTCGCCTACACTACATAAAAACTATTTTTATATTTATAAAGTGTTTCGTAAGGATAGCGTTACTGTAAATATAAAATATTTTGGTGTAGAAATGAATTGAAAGTGAATTTATAAAACTGGGCGAGGATGATAATGTTACCTCCATTATGTTACCAATTTGGATGGTAACTTTAAGATGACTGGCAAAGTAACATAATTGACTGGATAAAGTTGTGTTCACATGACGGTCATAGATAAATTAAATTTTAAATCACTCTAATATTCTGAATGCGAAAGTTTGTGTGTGTGTATGTTTATTTATATATAATTTTAGCAAAATTTGGTTTGGAGATAGGAATAACACATGGACTAGTTTTTACTGCGTGTAAATACTTCATTTCATGTAAAAATCTTTAGCCCGTGGGTGAAATCGTTTAATATAATTCACAATATATGCATTCGTTTCCATTTTGAGCTAAACTTTCTTTAGTAATACGTTTAAGATTTCAGAATACATAATATTACGAATTGCGATGCGATTTTTCTTTGACAATTTCGTCTAGGTTTCAGATTCGATCTCTAGAATATAATTTGATTTTAAAAATGTATATGTTGTATCTTGGTGCTATCATCAGTCTTGACATTTTCTTATCCACCCATCGTCACACCTAAAACTTCACCCACGTAAATTTACCTTTATGATTATGTTATTGCCAGTTATGTTACCCTTTTCTCAATCAATCCATTATATTTGTTATTTGTGCAGAAATATTGAGGTTTTGAGGGTTTTAAATATTAATAAAATAGTTTATTTTGCTAAATAAATAAATTTAAAGCCAATTCTTAAGGGAATGCATAAAACAAATAAAAAAATATGATGTCTCAACATACTTGGTAACAAAACTGACATTAAATCAGGGTTAATGAAAAAAAGGAATACTTGTCGAATTTTATATTATGTTTTTTTAATAAATAGCAGTTAAAATTAATAAAATCAGTCATTTATTTCCTAACTGACTGCTAAAATACTCTAGAAAATGTGGTAACATAATTGACAAGCCTTTTGTGACTATCTCTCATATTTTCTTCAATATTTTCGTAATTAAGAAGTATTTTAAAGTGTTTTTCATATAAAATGATACAGTAAAACCCGTTTAAGACGATTTCACAGGGACTCAACCAAAAACGCGTCTTAAGCGGGAAAGCGTATTATGCGGGATATAGGGAAATAAAAAACGAACCTACTAGGTACGTACGTATATATATTAATATTTATTATGTTTTTTCGGATGTAGGTGTTCCTATCAATGAAGATAATTATGCGCCTACATTTCATCTGGAAGTGATCATCTAGAGCTTTTATCCAATCGATGAAACGAATGCCGGTCATCCAAGCTCGAGATTGTGCATCATAATAATATGTTACAGGAAGCGATTTTACGTTTTTGAAACAAAGTGAATTTTTCGCTTTACCAACCACCAGCAAACGTAACTTTTCTGACCCATCAGAATTGGCACAGGCCAGCAGGGCAATCGCGCTATTTTTAAACGTTTCAATTCAGGTTCACATCTACTTTGGTTGCGGTTCAGTTACGGTTTGGTTCCGCTGCGTCTGAACAAATTTCGGTATCGTGCTAACGTTTCAACCGTAGCTCAACCTTAGATGGAACTCGAACGAAGCGCAACGTTTGACCTATAGACAGACATTGCAGCGGACCAATCAGCGCTCTTCTAATTTAATTTTGATTGGTTTAAATATGAACAAATTTTTTCCGATGCGTTAATTGGTCAATTGACAAATTGTTTATTTAAACATATGGATGAATATGACACGAGTGAAGTTGTTTTGGTAGTTATGAATGCGAATGATTATTACTTGGAGTTTTTAATTTACGTAATTAAATTTATATTGTTTTACTATATTTTACAAGCGCCATAAGTGTTGAGTAGTGACTAGTGACTTGTGACAAAAGTTTTATGTGGCGGAGAAAACATTTACGTAAAGAAGTAATGTCAAAATTCAATTCACTTTTTAACAAACTCAAATACTCCGTAGTGTTATTTTACAGCTTTGAAGTAAAACATAAGCTTAAATTATAATTTGATTATAGCTTATGTTATATTTTTCCATCGATTTTCGTCAATTTAACATACCAAAATAAGAAACGTTTCAGAAACGTGCGAGTAGAAGTTGCATTGTATCAACTTTTTGTTTTGACAGCGTTTGCGCTTGAGCTAAGGTTCAGTTACGTCTCAACTGGCTGTCAAAACGTTAGCGCGATACCGAATCGTTCCAAAAGTCGATCAACGTCCGAGTTTCATTTGCGGTTCAGTTGAAAAAATTTAGCGCGATTGCCCTGCAGGACAGTCAGTCTCTCTTTATTTGCTTTACCACCATGACAAGTCTCTCCCTTGAAAACATAGGATTTTTCTGGCATCAATTAAAAAATAAACCGAATTCCTCTGGGTCAAAATGTCTCGTGGTTCGTAATTTTGCAACAGTTCGGGAAGTGTTTCAACTTGCCATCTACGTATCAACTGTCAACATCTCAGTTCCCACTGATTTGACGGTACACAATGCCGTGGCGATGAGGTAAGAGGTAATATGTGTTGGCCGTTAAGGCGTATTAAACGGGATGACGATCGTATTAAGCGTTAAAGAATGTATGAAAAAATGTCTCAAGTTGCAGGGACTCATGCTAAATGGCGTATTATGCGGGAAATCGTATTAGGCGTGATCGTCTTAAACGGGTTCTACTGTAGTTAATTGCACACAGAACATTATTACCACTGACCACATTTAATCCAAAAAATATCACACTTTAAAAAACCGTCCTCAAATCTGGCCAGGTACAACATTTTGTGAAAACGCTCTTATACGTCCGGACAACTAAATTTTACGGTTTGGAGAAATAGCCTTAAAACTTTATTAAAGTAGATTTTGTGGTAGATTTTTTTTTCTTATTATGGCACTTCGGCTATATACACACACACACAGATAACCATGGCCAGTGTCGAGTATATATTATTATGGCGGGAGGATCTGACGGCGGATGAAATATTTTCAAAATTTATATTCTTGATCATTGGATAAATTTTTATGTTTGCATATTTCACACACAGAATCAGCCGCGTTTTATTCCAATGTCGCAGGTTAGACGGTCAAATTTTCATCAATTTCAATCTGATTGATGGATCAGCCATCAATCAGATTGACGAAAATTTGAGAAACCTATTTTTTATCTCTGGTGACCACTGAGTACTCTTGGTACCTACTGACCAAAGAATAGGTACTGACTACTGACTCCGGACTGTCCGGAGTCCAGACCCGGACTGAGAAATTTGTATTCTGTGGCATGTGCCCCGGACCCGCCACTTTTGTTTGTCTATGGACTCCAACGTCATGTTCATCATCTAAAACAGTTTACCGCCTGGGAAGCTTTAACGAGATGTGATTGGCTACTAAGACGTCAGATCGGGTAAGCTACTATACTCAGACTAATAATAGAACACTCACTGCATTATTGCATAGCGGTGCTTGGCAATCTCAACGCCAATTTTATTTATTTTCTAAAACATCGATAATATTTTATAGTAATGTAATTTTGTTTTATGTGTGTACACCATTTATCAAGTTAATCTAACAAAGTGATTTCTGTTTTGTATATTATTTATCATTTATACTGCTTAGCAATATTTTATCAACAAATTTCGTATTGGCGGTAATATTATTCAGAAGCAAATAACGCGTTGCATTTGCTTTATTTCAATAGTTTATCATTATTTATATTCCACAAATTGATATTAAATGTCGTAAATCATATTTTTACCAAAGTACTCAGAATCTTTCTATAATGAATGACAAAGTTGCTGCTGGTTCATCAACATGGGATAATCCCACAAACCTCAGTGACTCTTCGCCAGAAATTCAGTCATCTCCTGGTGGCAGTGGTGAAACTCCACAAACACCCGGCGCTCCAGTGCCGTTGGCTGCACATCTTGTACCTGATCTGCATCCTGAATTACTACAACAGGGATGGCGCAAATATTGGTCCAAAAGGGAAAATCGTCCATATTTTTGGAACAAAATTACGGGTGAATCAATGTGGGAATTACCAGCAGTTAAAAGAGATTTTGATCCTATAACAGATCCACTTGGTATATGTCATAACGGACCTCCTAACACTGGTAACATGACTCCAAGTGCTAGCAAACGACGACCATCAGAGGATAATGGACCGCCCCCAAAAAAATTTGTTCTGTCTGGACCGTGGGACTTGGACGTGCCAACAAATGTTGTTATTTATGAGAGACCACCGACGATATGTCCGCATCCGCATCCCGAGATAGAGGGTTTTAGGTTTACATTGGCTAACAAACTGAGGCAGTGCTATCAAGAACTCTGTCATACACGAGAGGGTATAGATGCTCCGAAAGACTCTTTTAACCGTTGGTTTATGGAAAGAAAAGTCAATGATCAAGGAGGTTCAGACCCACTGCTACCGAGCCACTGTTTCCCAGAAATATCTCAGTCTATGTATGAAGAGATCATGAACGACATCCCTATTAAACTGACACATCCAAAGTTTACTGGAGATGCTAGAAAACAGTTAACACGCTATGCTGAGGCTGCTAAAAAGATGATAGAGTCAAGGAATGCTTCACCAGAAAGTAGAAAAGTAGTTAAATGGAATGCGGAAGATACATTTCAATGGCTCCGACGTACAGTTGGCGCCACCTATGATGATTTTCAAGACAGATTAGCTCACTTAAGGGTAAATATTTTAGTGATGCTTAACTGAAACGTATGGTTAAATGACTTAAAAAATATAAACAAAAATATTTACCGGTTCTAAAAAAACAGGTTATGACAATCATAGGGTGTCTTAAAAATTTAATTGTAAAGACGTACTGTCCTGTCAGTTCTTAATAATTATTTATTGTACAAAGTGTGATACTGTGCACAATTAACATGTTAACATTTTAAAAATATATTCATTTCAGAAACAATGCCAACCACATTTAGCTGAAACTGCTAAGGCATCTGTTGAAGGGATCTGCCTAAAAATCTACCACTTATCTGCAGAGTATGCACGCAAAATAAGAGAAAGGCACAGTGCCCTACTTAAGGAAAATGGAATTCCAGTAAGTCAAACATATTTTTAAATGTTTTGCAGTATATTTTGCTTAATCTCTACAAAGTTTGACTGGTTTCATAAGCTTGCAATGTCAACTTTTAACCCGACCTAAAATTAAGTATTTTACAACAATAAGTTGCAGCATCAAGTTCAGACCACAAAGTTAATATAACTAGCGGAATAGAGAAACAAAGGCCTGAGCAAGCGAGATGGCGCTATCAGTAACACGTGTGTGGTAAAAAGAGACGTGTGATACATGACAGCAAAACTCTTTTTTTGATGTCCATCTTATCAGCACGTTGACAATTTAATCTCATAGAAAGATGCTTGTGTAAGTGTATATGTACACATATTTTTACACAGAGATGAAAAATCATTTTCAGTTTCATTTGACAGCTCGAGATTGTTGCTCTAATCCGCTAGGTATATTAACTTTATGGTTCAGACATAATACGTCTGATTGTTACACGATGCACATGAAAATACAACAAGATGTATTAATTGTTGCATTTGATGTACATGCATACCATTCATTAACTATAGTAATTTCATGGTATTCCAGCATTGTATTCCAGCCATAATTAGATGTGAACAGCTTAATTTCATTGATAAATCTATACTAATCTTATAAAGCTTAAGAGTTTGTTTGTTGGAATGCGCTAATCTCAGGAACTACTGGTCCCATTTGAAAAATTCTTTCGTTGTTAGATAGCTAATTTATTGAGGAAGGCTATAAATTATAGGCTATAAATTATCACTCTAAGACCAATAGAAGCAAAGAAACAGGAAAATGTAGAAATACCGGAAAAATATTTGAAGGCGCTCACCTCGTGAACTACTGGATGAATTTTTAAGTTATTTAGCACAGATGTAGAGTAGATCACGTGAAGGTAAATAGGATATTTTTGGCGGGAAAATGTACGGTTTCCATAAAATTCCTAATTTATGCGGGCGAAGCCGCGCGGAACGTCTAGTTGATAATAAAAAAGTACTATTACAAATTGTAATTGTCACATTTTCAGGAACTCCCCGCCCCCCTTCAGCAGGCTGCATTACGTAAGGTTTGGTGCTACCCAGTGCAATTTGCCCTGCCTGCACCGAGGCCTCCCCTCGTTGAGCATTTCCTAGACAGAGATCAGGCTCTGTTGCGGTACCTCGGGGAGACTCAAGTCATCAATGCTGCATACCTCCAAAAACTTGTTAGTTTTATTTTAATTTTACAATTTTTAATTGTCTACTATTTTCATACTTACTTTTAATGGAATTTGAAATTTTACAATGAGATGGAATAGTTACTAGGAGATATGAACTTAACCAAGGATTAATAGGACTGAAGATAATATACAGTACCTCATCATACAAGGTTGCCTTACGTTTGCTCGCTTTTTCAGGAGCACCTGTACAGGTACAGCTGCTTCGACGACAAGAAGTTCGAGCAGTTTCTGTCGCGCGTGTGGTGCCTGTTGCGGCGGTACGCGGCGTGGCTCGGCTCCGGCGGCGACGCGCAGCTCACGCAGATGGCGGCGCCCGTGCCCGTGCTCGAGTGCCTGCAGCGCTGCTTCGGAGTCACCTTCGAGTGCTTCGCGAGCCCCCTCGACTGCTACTTCCGCCAGTACTGCTCCGCGTTCGCCGATACCGACTCCTACTTTGGTTCGAGAGGGTATGTTTCTATTTAGTAATACACGACCTCTGTGGTTCAATTGGTTGAGTGTGTGGCAGCTCAAGCTGGGGGTCGCCGGTTCGAATCCCGCCAAAGGAACAAAAAGTTTTCAAAGTTACCGGGTCTGGATGTGTATTAAATACAAATTGTCCACACTGGGCCTTTTTTTGTTCATCAAGGGCATGCGTTATAGCGCAGTCAACAGCGAACGTGAGGCATGCCCGTGACGCGCGTTTAAGTCGTAGCGCTCGCTATGACACTTTTCTTTTAACGCGGGTGGATTTGGACGCATTCAATAATTGAATAGAAACGAAAACAAACGAAAGTTAAATAAAAAGAAAATGACGAAAATTGAAGATGAAATTGCATAATGTGGACATAGCTAATGGGGCAGAAGACCGACATGACTGACGAGTGATCAGGTGCAGGACCGACTTTTACATGCGCCATATTTCAGTAAAATCAGTTCAGCGGTTTAAGCGTGAAGAGGTAACAGACAGACAGACGGTACAGACAGACAGACACACTTTCGCATTTATAATATTAGTATGGATTTATCAGTGGACAATTAGATGTGAGGAGATGTTGTCTGTGTGCAGGCCGTTCCTCGAGCTGCGGCCTGTGTCGGGGTCGCTGGTGGCGCACCCGCCGCACTGCGCGGAGCTGGCGGAGGCGGCGCTGCGCCACATGGAGCGGCTGCTGCACGACTCCGCCGAGCCGCTCAGCTTCGTCGTGCTGCTGCCCGAGTGGCCCGACCGCCACGCACACGCGCTGCACAAGCTGCAGTCCAGCCACTTCAAACGAAAGCAGGTTCGTACAGGGTTGCGTTTATCTCTTCTATAATAATAATAATAATAACCCGCACACCGGTTTCGGTGACGGCGGCCGGTTTCATTGAAACCAGCCCCCTTAGACAAGTGGCAAAATGCTAACGCTACAAAATGTATGCGATTTGACATAAGTCATCGCTTCGCTAGCGAATACTAATGTCAAATCCATACATTTTGTAGCGTTAGCGTTTTGCCAGTTGTCTAGGGGGGCAGGCCAGTTACGCAGGAGTAATTTTTATAGTGCCCAAGTGTGTGCGCGTACACAAGAGCACTCTCTATTCCTTTTACTCTCATAACCCATTGGGACGGAAGACCGACACGACTGGCGAGAGATCAGCCCCCTTAGACAAGTGGCAAAACGCTAACGCTACAAAATGTATGCGATTTGATATAAGTCATCGCTTCGCTAGTGAATACTAATGTCAAATCCATACATTTTGTAGCGTTAGTGTTAGCGTTTTGCCAGTTGTCTAGGGGGGCAGGCACAGGACCGACTTTTTACATGCCCATCCGACGCATAGATCATCGTACTTGTCAGACAATCAGGTGATCAGCCTGCATTGTCCTACCCAAACTTGGAAATAACATGTTTCCAAAGCTCGAATCGAATCCACGACCTCCGAGTCAAGAGCCACAATCTTAACCACTGGACTACGGAGGCGTAGCTGACCTACCTCTTCGGCCGTGTTCACACCAAACCGACTGTGAGCGCCAATCACTTGAAATATTTACAAAATAATAATTATACTGTACTCTGTGAAACATGACGGTAGCGGTCATTGACTCCCTGTCAAAAACTCTCTTCACTCACACGTCACTTTAATAATATAATTATAACCAAAACACTGAACTAATTTTGCTGAAATTTGCTATCCCCGACGTATACTTTTGACGACCTCTGTGGCTCAATGGGTAGAGTGTGTGGCAGCTCAAGCCGGGGGTCGCGGGTTCGAATCCCGCCGACGGAACAAAAAGTTTTTCAATGTTCCTGGGTCATGGATGTGTATTAAATATGTTTATGATATAATAAAAATCTTAAATATATGTATAGTATAAAAGTATTAAATATATTTTCGTTGTCTGGTGCCCGTAACACAAGTCCTTCAGGTACTTAGCACGGGACCAGACTGACGTGGTGTGAAGCGTCCATAGATATTATTATTATTATTTTAATTTCGGTAAAAATGTACGGTTTTCGCGCCACAAACAAATTTTGTAGCAAATGAGTTGCGGGCGTCATCTTTAATTAATCCTTCCATTGGGGATTCTTGGAAATCTATTGTTATTCTATTGTTGGCGCGGTCACCGGTGTTCTTTAATTTTAATAAAAAAATTGTACCATTTGTACCAGGCTAATTTTTGCATAGCTAATCATCGTCGAGTAGCCATTCACGAAAATCACCTTGCCATACTTTTCCGACAGGTCCCAATGGCCGCCATATCACTGCAAAGGTGTAAGTTTTTTTTTCGCCAAACGATTTGTACCACCCTGAAACTTTTTTTAACAGTTCCCAGTATGATGTACTTATGATCATAAATAGGAGTCTGATAATGCAATACCTGTGGGAGGCGGCGAATATGAACAATATTATTTCAAAATCCTAAGATTTTATTCGTAATTTCAAACGGTTTTTCAAGTATGACGCCACTTTTTCCCTCTATTACAAGTATGGCAAATATAATAATGGTCACATTGTATCGTATAATTTCCAAAAATCCAAATGCCATACTGGTACAAATCGTCCAATTTTTATCACTTTTTTTGCTCAAGTCCGATAGTCATCCCGGCCCATGGTTACAATCTGTAATAATTTTTTTTTGGTACAATTGTCAAATGACGGGAATACAATGATGCCATGATGTAAAAAATGATTTTACGTATTTTATAGTCGTATTTTTAAAACGTGTCAAATAAATAAGTATTTCAAGTATGGCAGCATTTTTCCCCCTACTAGAAGTATGGGAAAAATAATAACGGTCATATTTTGTCAAATACTTTCCAAAAATTTAAATGCCATACTGCTACAAATCGTTTGGCGAAAAAAAAAACTTACACCTTTGCAGTGGTATGGCGGCCATTGGGAGCTGTCGGAAAAGTATGGCAAGGTGATTTTCGTGAATGGCTACTCGACGATGATTAGCTATGCAAAAATTAGCCTGGTACAAATGGTTAAATTTTTTTATTAAAATTAACGTATTCGCGTCGGTATGGCGGGCTGTAAGCCGCACCCGATAAGTATGGCATTACGCTTTCGCTTACTTTTTTTTTTTCGACTATCTGAAAATACAAGCATTTTTGTGGAACAAATCGTTCGACACTCGTTATTTATCCGACACGTTCGATTAACGCGTTTGGGCTGCCAGTGCGAGCGCTATGACCATCATTTTCCTTTTTGCCTTTACGTAATTATACCCCTGTAAAACCGCCATACTGGCACAAACCACCAAGAATTTTGTGTCACTATCTCCAGGCCTAAATAGTGTTTTTTTGGAGGAAATATTTGTATTTTTGTGTGTATGTGTGCCGATTTCTAAAATTCTTTCAGCATAATGGAAAGTTACATTCACCTGAGTAATTGATGATAGAACAAAAGTATGTTCTACAATATTAAAGAACATATCAATATCTACAAAAAAACTTCATATGATCAACAGCTATTAGAAATATATATAAAAAAATCTTATGTCCCGGGTGGACAGACCAGGTGCGAAGCTAGGACAGACCGCTAATTATAAAATATATAAGCCGTGCAGTGTTCTAGAGTTTGTCTGTAATTGTATGTCTATCCCAGTAAAGTTTAGAAAACTTTACTGGGATAGACATACAATTACAGACCGCACTATCCTAAGCAACAGACAGAAAAAAACACTTACTCAATATAGCAGTCCCGAACACCATCAACCTGAAACAAAAAAATCCAAAAGTACACACCTCTTGTACACGAAATAAAACAAATGTCGTACCAAGAAAGTGTAAAACTCTCGCTGCCGTAGCCGCTCTGAAATCACTTGACTTTTACATAAAAACATACATACACATGTAAAAATCCGCCGTCATTGATACCTGCTCCAACGTTCCCCGCTTCCATAACCCATCATTATCTTTTACTACACCTCAATCTTTCTATCATTAATCAGGAGCCTTGGCACGACCACAAGCCTGTTGTACCTGAGTAATTTCCCCGGCTACAACAGCCTAGACTCTAGAGTCTAGACTCTAGACACTAACTCTTAAATATAATAATAATAAATCTAAAAAAAAACACTATATTTTGTCTATTTTTCTCGATAGCAATAAATGGTATGGTATCCTTCGTGCGCAAGTAAATTTTTTTTAATTCACGAGCTTCACAAGCAACTGCCAAAACTTTTACATTTTAATTTTCAGGTTGTAATTCCTGCATTTGAACATGAGTACCGACACGGATTTCAACATGTTCTTCCAAAGTAAGTATTAATATTCTGAATTGTAATACTTAACGGACTGTCTAAACTCTAATCCTACGCCAAGCTTCTCATGCGATGGAAATTTATCTTTTCAACATCGTCTTTAAAAGCGCTAGTAAATAAACTTTCTGTCAATAAAACTCAGAAACTAATTTATATGGCGGTGTGTGTGGACGGTTTAAAACAGGTTTAGGTCGGTAAAACATTATAATCAATCCCGAGAGGGAGATTCGAAACTACTAGAGCTCGACAAGAACGTGGCGAAAAAAGGAACTAACGCTGCCATCATACAAAAACGTCATTTTTGACAGTTCTCCTTTACCAGCAGCGCCCCGTTCACGTTCATTTAAAGCAAAGATTTAAAACCTTGTAGCACTTTAAAACGGAACATTTTATTACAGGAACGAGGTGTACTTCAGGTGGGGCGGCGGCACGGTGGTGGTGTGGCTGCAGAACGCCGCGGGATTCGCGCGATGGGGGCCCACCGAAGACCGCGTGGAGGCGCTGCTGGACGCGTGGCGGCCGCGCGCCAAGCTGCGCTCCCCCCCGCCCGCGCCCGCCGCCGCCACCCCCGCACCCGCCCCCGACCCTGCCCCCTATCCCGACGCCGCTGACAAGCGCTAACCCTACAGTCTACAGTCTACAGCTCTACACCATAAGGTACCAGGCGACCATTCGATGACGTCTATGTTGAATACAATATTTACAGTAGATGGTACCGCGTGACGTACCTCTTTAACCGACCGTTCGATACTAGTTTAGAATTACAGTAGTAGATGGTTTATAAATTATAATTTATAACTATTATTGTGATGTAGGTTTACAGTACTTTTACATTTTCGTTTGCATATTATGATATTGCTAGGATTGGAAAATGCTGCGGCTTTTATCTCTCTTTTCTATTTAGCTATCGGTTGATACAATTTTGCCAAACTTTTTTTTTTACTTTTATTGAGAAATTGATGAATTTTGTAATAATATTTTTCCGTAAAAATTACATAATATTATTGTATTGTTGAGAAATCTCAAATCAATTTATTATTTTTTCACCATATAACATTTTTTGTTATAATTTTTTACTCACTTTAAATAAATAATATTACTTTTATACAATAGAATGATTTTCTTTTTAAGAATATTACAGTTAATGATTTCACCTCCTGTAGAACATTGCTTTGTACCTATAGGGAATTGTTTTTTCGCCCCCGTCTCGACTCTCAACCTAAACGGGATATTAATATTTTGTATTCTAATTTCTAAATTGTGTTTAAAGTTTCCGCGACTAATTTACGTTAAGTTAGAAAGGAAGATTAAATAAATACTTAATACGCCATGTTTTAAGAATGAATGAATTAATTACTTACTGATTAATTGCTGTACCCTGTTCTCTTTTTCCTTACATATTACTTACGTTTACCCATACAAAAGCGCCAGGACGCCTTTTATTCCATAATAAGCAGCACAAACAGCACTTGGTTAACTGCGCAATAAAAATATTTTTTAGTTGTTTGAGAATACTGAATAACTTATTATTTATATCAGTCATGTAGAAAGTAATTGATATTATGTAGTGTGATGTCAATTTATATTTAAAGACTTATTAGATTATTTTTCTGCTATTTTTCATTTCTCTTACATTTATTATATGAATTAAACTATATGTATTTTTGGTTTTATGCCAATGCATTCTCTTCACACGTAAGGTAAGGTATTATGTCCCTTACGCATGAAGGTACGTAATTAAAATCGAGGACAAGTGTTTAATTTATAATTTAGACGTAAGACAAAATATTATAATATTAAGTACCTATATAGATAGCCAAAAATTGAGGTGGTGTGAACCAGGACAATCACAATACAATAATTTATGTAATATGTACATAGCACTTTAAATACGGCAAAGGTTTTTGATTGCCGTTGGTAGCGCCATCTGTTCGTCATTAGAGGTATTTTTAGTACGGTTATCAAAAGCCATGAGGAGGGGCGGGCTTGAGACAGCGTCCAAATATTGCAATACACACTACTCCCCCGTTTCGTTAATTTATAAATTATTATAATCATCAGAGGTTGAGTGTAAAATAAACATATAAAGTTTTATGTAGAAAAATGTTACTATGGTGTATCACTAAACGAGAAAACTAATATTGAACGATGTTAAATCTATAATAATTATTAATTATGTATATTCTCCAAAATGAATGTTATCAAAGTTTTTTATTAAAAAAACAGGACACTTCTTGCATTTATACTTGATATAATTATTACAATATTTCTTAATCGATTTTCTTATACATATTTGATGCCACTTTTATTTGCGATTTATTTTTTATACTTATTTAATTGTATATGATGGGATATTCGAACGTGGGGATGGTAGACTGCATCAAATTATCCGTGTCCAAATATAGAGATGGCCTATGATGCCCAGTGCCCAATTTATAAATTCACATGTTTAGTACGATACGGTGCGATGATACAAAGTTTGCGTAAAACATTGAAATGTAATATTAATAATTATAATAATTGAAATAAGTGATTGATAAACCTTAGGCGTCGTTTATATTCAGCCCTGTCGGGCAGGGAAATGACAGACGACAGACTATCCGTGACGCACTTTTTATTCTGTGGAAATAGAACCTATGCAATTATATGCAGTAACGCACATGACGCGCAATAAGTCCGACGCACAAAAAATTCGTATAATTCTGGCAGACCGCATCGCGCCGCTTCGCGCGGCGCCGCAATAGAACGTTTGCTTCAACACGCGCTAACGCAGACGGCGCATACTTTTAGTCTACAATCTGCATTTGTAGTGACGTAACGTACGCGATCTATTTAATTAACATGGCGCCAGATATCGATGTAACGATGTTAACTCATGAAATACAAAACAGACCAGTAATTTATGATATCTCTAACAGTGGCGGGGCAAGGCCTAAATTTTATGTGGGCAAGATCTATCTTGCGAGGCCCCCTAAAATATATTAATAATTTTTTAATAAGTACTTAAAGTTTTATTTATACAACTTTTTATTTATGAATATTTGAGTATCACGTACAACTCATAAAACCTTTAAAAAAACCTAATGGTCCAAGGGGCGCGAGGCCCCTAGGACCGCGAGGCCGTGGGCGGTCGCTCACACCGCCCACGCCTTGCACCGCCTCTGACCTCTAAGGCAGAATAATGCAGAATTGAATGTTTAATATGGAACTGTCCCTTCAATAATCTGTCCGAAATTATAGGATGTACCCAAAATTTTCTATTTTTTCTTTTTCTGTTCTTCAAGTACAAAATAATACATCGCGATCTTTGCACGATTTCCATAGCGTCTACGTCCCTACAGTTCAGCGGACAGAATGATCGAAGATGTGCGTCGTGTGCGTTAAGTCTGTGAAAAATCCGCGAACGACATTTGTGCGCCTTTTGTGCGCCGCAGACTCGATCACACAAAAAGTGTGACGTGTGCGATCTCCCAAATAGTCACTCGCGCTGCCACTCGTCATGCCGCTACCGCCGCGCTGCCCGACGAGGCAACTATGTACAGGGCTGAGTGTAAACGCTCACTCGCGTCGCTACTGCCGCAGAAGTATTCAGGGCAATATTGCCGGCAGCGCGAGAAGCAGCGGCAGTGGCTGAATATAAACTACCATTAGTGTCATATTACATGTTCAGGCACAACCAGCGATGTGTATCAAATGAGATTGTTATAACAATTCCTTATCAGGTGTCATTATGTCAGACGAATGATTTTCGTCTCTGTGTGAAATTGTCTTAAATCTCCACTAAAGAGCTCCTGGTGAATGCCCGAACGTGTCCATGTGTATAGTAATTACTAATTAGGGTTATACGGATAATGGATCATATGTTGTGGTGTTTGTTGTTGTGGTCTAAGGTGTCTAAATATGTTATTTCTTAGTAGGACCTAGGTATATAATGTGTGTAGGGTACTCGTACTGGGTAGTACTTACTATTACCGATTTTCACGACGTCCCACTGGGTGTAGATGAAGCAGTGAAAATTATTGTTGAATGTGGTCTCGAATTTCAATTAACCCATCAGTCGTGGCAAAACGAGACACAATAGCTTTTTCATTGTTATCGCGGCCGGATGTGGCCGCTTGGGGCTTCATGAATTAACTATGTATTTGATATGTTGGCCTCTTCAAAACGTTAAGTCGCTAGTTAGACGGTCAAATTTTCATCAATCTGATCCATCAATCTGATTGACGGAATATTGATGGTTATAAAAAGTTCATATTAAAAACATGATCAATCCATCAATCCGTGGGTTAGACGATCAAATTTTAGTTAATCTTTACCGGATTGATGGATCAGATTGATGAAAATTTGACCGTGTAACCCGTGTCTCAGAACCCAGTATGTTTTGCTACTGTCATCCATGCAATTGTTTGTCTGTGGCTCCGATTGCATTGAGATAAGATATTTTATGAAAACAACAAAGTGATGAGGATAACCCTTGCTAATTTTGTCACGATAACATTTAAACCATTACAAGATTATGGGTGTGTTAGGCTGCCTTCACATTAAGTCGCGAGTAGTGCGGCAGCCGCGCGGTTTCTGTACTAAAACGTGCCGCGCGGCTGCCGCACTACTTGCGACTTAATATGTGAAGGCAGCCTAAGTACGTTAATGTTCTTTGTTGGTGCTTCATTTTACATATGAAATGGCATTTTCATTTGACTAAGCACGCCGATCTCGTAACAATTTTTAACATTTAAGTAAGCGCCTGTGATAAGTTCTTAAACTAAGAATCTTTTATTTGAGGCTAGTTATGCAGTCGGTCAGTAGTCTGATATCGAAGTGAAAGTAGAAAGCTTATTCAAATCGAAAATTGAATAATATCATATTGCAGTAAAATGTTTATTTTGTTTTCTACTTTGCAAACTTTTTATTTTAATACTAAAATACAAAAAAAATCTTCTTTGGGTTTTGGCTTTGTGCAAAATTTGAATACAATAAAATTTTTAAACGACTATTCAAATTGTTTAGTAATAACTTAATAAGTTAATACTATCCCTCGAAAAATACCCATAACCTGCGATTGATATGTGAGTCCACACACTGCACACTTAACACACGTAAATTATATTTAATGTAATTAAGCTATTTTTAATTATTATTCCATGAAGCTAAAATAAAAAGGATATTATTTATATTTTTAGTTCGACAAATCGTTATTATTATATTGCGCAAGTGACAAAATTATATTACTAATAAATCAATGTGTCCTGTTACTTGTCACATTCTATTAAAATTTATAACATATTACATAGATTAAGCTTAAAAATGGCTAAAGATTGACATCATATTATTTTTTAAGCTTAATCTATGCTAAAATGTTTTAAACAGTGTAAACAATATATTTTGAGTACTTGGAACGGGATTAAGGTATAAGTTGAGTAGAACTACCATTAAAATAAACCTTAGCTTATTAATAATTGTAAGCTAATGCCATGCAGAGGGAGTTCCGAGTTAATCTATTAAGCAAAAAACTAATAATTTATTAGGGTATTTTTTACTCAATACTTAAATGTTGTTTAATCATTTTGATTACGGCAAGCTTTTATTCATAATTTGGCTATAATTTTCTTAACTGCAATGAGTACACATATTGTATTATCTAAATGCTATTGTAACTTGTGAGAGTAAACAAACAAAAGTCGCCTATCATGAAAATAAAACATTGTTTGACACAGTAATTTTTATTCTTTTATGTAGCTAAGAAATCATATTATTGTATGTAAATAGCAAACTTATGTAAATAGCTTTTGGATAGATTTTAGTTATACATATTATTATAGTTCTAAAACCCATTTTTCACTGTTGTATAATTCGATAAAGATTATATTTTGATTGTTTTATTATTAATATATTTTTAGAAAACGATATTGTTTTATTAGTTTCGATACAAAGTATTTTGCCCTGCGATTCTCATATACAACGCAGATTAGTTTTTTGGTCATAAGTGAGAACCTCAGTGAACCTGAAAACCTAGAAGCCTTTTGATTTTTATTTTATAAAACGAACAAGAAAGAAAGTAAGTCAACAAACATTTTTAGCAAGAGCTCATTATCGGAGTAACTATACTTTAGTATAAAATACATTTTTCAATACTGCACATTCATATAGTGCATTTTTTTTAATAAGTGCAGTATTCTTGTAACGTACGTGTGTTGGGAGTAATTTGCTAGTTGGGTCATGGATCACATCATCAGGTCACCACTTATGTGAACAATGGTACCAAATGGGAGTGAAAGTGAAACCTAATACAACAAAACAAAATTTTTTTGAAAATCAGTCCACAAACTGAGGAGTAATCGTTGAACACACAAAATAATGCACAACCTAGTCGTGTTCGTTTGCTTTTTCAACTGCGCATGCGCGGCTTTTTTGTGTCAGTGTCATCAGTGTGAGTGTCATATTATTCTAAAATACCGATCAATTTCTGACAAATTTTAGAAAATCTGACAGGATTTTAGAACATGACAAGGTATTTTAGAATATGACACTCACACTGACACATAAAAAGCCGCGCATGCGCAGTTGAAAAAGCAAACGAACACGACTCCTATCTTTTACTTCTTCTATTATTGATGGTGATGTATCTTTGGATTCTATAGTTTGTGCATCATGAGTTCATGATTATTAACAACTTCTACGCTTTTTAGTTTAACTTCTGCAGTTGTCTCATCATTAACTCTTTTCTCTATAGAGATATAATAATAGAAGAAGTAAAAGATGGATCTGACGGGTAAGACCTAGGAGGATAGACTATAGGAGAGAGCCATATATCGGTGTATAAGCATGAAAAGCGTGTCAAGTTGCATCCGACCTACTCGGTCATAACAAAGGAGTCATTCTGCATATTTCATGTAATAAAAGTGTTAATAAAGGTTTTTAGTGAATATTTTATGCTAGGTATCGTTGAATTTTGTGGTTCCGCTAAATAATAAACCATAAGAACGGCCAAATAATGCCTCAAACACGTAGATTTAACGTTGAATACGTAAGTTTTGAACAACGTTTTTTGGGCTTTTTAACCGGTATTTTTGTAAGCTGAAAAGATATTTTACAAGTTTAAAAATCCCTTAATCGTACTATATGTGGCGTTAGTGGTAAAAATGTCACATCAAGTAATAATTTGTCTACAAAAATTGCAAAGCTTTTTCCGTGTGTTTAGGAATGCACATTACTTAAACTATAGTTTATCGATATCATGAACTAAATGACTTTCTTTTCAGGGTTATAATATGCTTCGAAATTATTATCGACACATAGAAATATTCAAGAAAATACACGCATACTACTAGTATGAAAACAAGCACAAAATGGCCACGCGATCGCGGCCTAAGACGGCATCTATATTATAATACTTAATCTGTGGGTAATTCATTTGAAATTATTGAAATTTTAGCGACACCACTACGACCATTGAGTTAATATACACTAGGAGAGAGCCTTATATCGGTGTATAAGCGTCAAAAGCGTGTAATGTTATGTCCTACTTACTCGGACATAACAAAGGAGTCGGTCTGCATATTTCATGTAATAAAAGTGTTAATAAAGATTTTTAGTGAACATTTTATGTTAGATATTGTTGAGTTTTGTGGTTCCGCTTAATAATAAACCATAAGAATGGCCAAAGAATGCCTCAAACACGTGGATTTAACATTAAATACGTAAGTTTTGAACAACGTTTTTTGGGCTTTTCAATCGGTATTTTTGTAAGCTAAAAAGATAATTTATAAGTTTAATAATCCCTTAATCGTGCTATATAAGGCATTAGTGCTAAAAATGTCACATCAATTAATAATTTGTCCACAAAAATTGCATAGCTTTTTACGTGTGTTTACGGATTCTCATTACTTGAACTATAGTTTATCGATATCATGAATGAAATGACTTTCTTTTCTGTATAATAGGTAATGTGCTTCGAAATGATCGACAAATAGAAATATTCAAGAAAATAAACGCACACTACTTGTATGAAAATAAGCACAAAATGGCCACGCGATGACGGGCTAGGCTAGGATATATATATATATATATATATATATATATATATATATATATATATATATATATATATATATATATATATATATATATATATATATATATATATATATATATATATATATATATATATATATATATATATATATATATATATATATATATATATATATATATATATATATATATATATATATATATATATATATATATATATATATATATATATATATATATATATATATATATATCCTTAATCTGTGACTACGGCCGTACACATATTATCCCCTTACTAATAAAAATGTTTACACAACTAATAACTATTAACTATACAAGGTCTGCTATTTGTCTAGCATATTGAAAAAGTCCAATTATAGACAAAAAAATTGGCCAAGTGCGATTTGGACTCGCGCACGAAGGGTTCCGCACCATTATTGAGCAAAAATAGGTAAAAAGTGTTTTTTTTGTATGGGAGCCCCCTTAATTATTTATTTCATTTAAATTTTATTATTAATTAATAATTATTAAAGTGTAAATACAACTGAGTATTTTGTGAACATTTCAAGTGCCTACTCATTGCCATTATAATTAATATCGAGCAAAATATAGCAAAACAATACGTTTGTTGTATGGGAGGTCCTTAAATAAATTACGTTTGCGACAGTCTGAGGACTTAAAAAAAACAAAAAATGTTTAATTATTTATTTAAAATTAAAATTACAATTTTAAAGTTAATTATTCTAAAAGCGACTATCCTAATCGAAGTGGGATTATGAAGTGACAATTTTGTAAATGAAAAGAATGTCTGGGATTAAAACAATAGGGACCTAAAAGAATGGACTATTGTACGGGATTCGCAGAAGTTGCTGGCCACCGTTGATGGGAAAGTTGCAGGAGCGCGAAGTCAGCTGGTTTGATTCATTAGGGTTCCTTAATTCCTCCACCCCTAGAGAGGCAACTATTTGAGAATTTTGAGCGAAAATGTTGCCGGGATGCTTGTGCCTTCAGGGCTTTCCTTATTCTTGTCTTCTATTTCATCTTCTTTATGCGGCTTCTCTGCTTTTCTAGTAGTCTTCATCTTGTACAGGTATAAAATGATGATAAGTACACCTGTACTTAATAACAGCGTATATAATGGTATTGTGGTATGGTATATAGCTGTATTATGTCCATGATCTATTCGTAGTGGCTGCTGCATTATGATCTTTTCTTGAATACTATGAAGTCCTTGTAGATTGATTGAGGTGATGTTCAAAGTGGTGTCGGGCTGGTGAGCGATGTTGTCTGCAATCTTCATCAATTTCAGGGGGTGTCCTTTGAGTTCGTTGTTCTCGTTGACTATTGTGAAATCTTCAGTTATAATTTTGCATTTGTTTGGAATAGATAATAGGTAACTTCCTTTCAGCTTGGTGAACTCCTGGGTGCTGCATGAAATCTGTACCTTTTCTTCGTGTGGGAAAGATACAACATAGTGTACGTCGTCCAATTTTTCCATTGAGTCTCGTAGAAGGTTGATTGAAGTTAAGTGGCATGTTTCTTTCAGAACTTGGCTGGTGATGTGGTCGTGGATACAGTCAGGTTTTGTGCGAAGACGGTGATTGAAATCCTTCTCACAGAGATACCAGTTATTATACTTCGGGCATTCAGCCTCTATGTACACGAATGACATCTCGTTAGTTGCAATGAAAGGAGAGGGCGGAATGAGAGCCTGAGCCTTCCTATTTGGTATCACTGCTAATCTATATAAAGTAAAACTATCCTTAGAAATAATAGGAAATCTAAATATAAAAACTACCTGTCTATTACTATAATAGGAACCAGGTTTTATAATATCGTAATAATTTCTTAATTCTAAGTCTAAAATTTTATCTTCACCGTATATTGATTTCATTTTATTAACCATTAAACCTAATACATCTATACTAATCATCGAATGATGCATGCTCGATGCATGGACAAACGCTAAACTATTTTCTATTCTTAATAACTCATTTAATAAATCATCTATATTCTCTGTTAAAATTACTAAAAGCTGAGCAAACTTAGCATATTTAATTAAAGTGAAATCCTTATTCTTATTACTAGCTAAAATTAACGATAAAGTACTATTTATTTTACTCTGATTATCTACTAATTCGGATAAAACACTGCTATATTTCGTTATAAATTCCTTACTAATACTTAATTGATTGTTCATTTCATTACTTATTTTATCTTGATTTTCTTCCAAAAGTTTAATTGCTTGATTATATTTTAAAGCATCTGTATAGTCTAAATTTCCTGTAATACTTTTAATAACTGATCCGAGACCATCTATGATTCCTCTTTTAGCTCTTGAAGGTTCTAATGATTTAACCTGGTCAAATATGTCATCTAATTTACTAAGCAAATATTTTATCTGAATTTCATAGACTGCATATGTATCATTATTCAACTGGTTTTCAAAGTCTTTCAATTGGTCCTGTAAAGTCGTCATTTTATCCTCTATATCGTCAAGTCTTATATATTGGATAAAAGTATGGTAGTGTGTAGTAATTTTCATGTGTCCAAGTCTGTACGGTAGTAGTCCAGGTCCGTCGTCAAGGCTTTCTATTTTTATTTCCTTAGGATGTGCCAGGGGCATTATCATTAGTATCAGCGTGGGTATCCTGTAACAAATTCGCTGCTTTAGGGATCCGTTTTAAACGAGATTTTGCAACGGGACCTCGCTTCTTTTTAGTGTATATGTGTATGGGTAAGTCTGCAATAACTGAGTCATGTGTGTAACGTGGTGCTGTCTTTTGTCTAGCTGCTGATGGGTTCCTAATAAAAATCTGCTGACCGGGTGCATATTCTGTTTCAGGTTCACGCGTTCTATTTCTATTTTCTATTAAAGCTTGCCTATCGCTAAGGGATGAACTATTAACTATATCATATACTTTCTGCATTTGTTCTTTATGAATCTGTAAGTACTGTTGTAGCATTTGTTGAGTTATGTCAATGTCTAAGCATTCCCTTGGGTCAAAATGTCCATTTAACAAGTCAAAAGGTCTACATCTGGTAAAACTGTGAATAGAACTATTGTAAGCTATTAATGCATAAGGCATGAGGTTAACTACTGGACTATCTTTATGCTGTAATTTTAAAAGTCTAATGTGTTCTAAAATAGTAGAGTGAAATCTTTCTATATTTCCATTATCATTAGGTGAATGTGCTAAAATTTTATGGTGCTTAATTTTGTAAAGCCGGGTAAATTCATTGAATAACTGATTTGTAAATTCTGTTCCATTGTCTGTAACTATAGTCAGAGGTACACCATGGTGGGTACAATATTGTAAAAGGGCCTGTAAAATACTAATTGCTGTTCCATCACGTAGATAATATGCTTGTCCGTACTTAGTAAAAACGTCAATGAATGTCACATATTTTACATTGTCTATAGTCAGTAAGTCCATATGAATAATTTCAAAGGGTTTTGTAGCTAGAGGGACAACATTAAATTGAGATCTAACGGGGTTTCGATCATATTTCGCCTGTCCACATATTACACATTCTGAAATAAATTTAGTAATTTCAATTTTCATTTTTGGCCAATAGTAATTCCTAGATAAAGCTAAATAAGTTTCATTAATTCCGCGGTGATTGGTTTTTCCGTCATGGTAATGCTTAATTATTTCCTGCTGTCTAAGGTATTCTTTAACATTTTCTATTTCCTTCTTTACTAAAACTAAATTCATAGAAGAACTTTTAAATTTATCCTGTAAAATTGGTATAATGGTATACATATCTGAAAGAGGGTTAACTAATATGGCTGTTTTAATTTTGGGACTAATATATTCCTTAACGGCATTAATTAAATCTATTTCTAAATTTGTTTTATCTAACTGAATACTAACTCTTGTATGATTTTCAAAGGGCTTAGTTACTATGGGTTTTCTTTTTACTCCATCTACTAATGTGAAAATTATTTGTCTGTGAAATTTATTAAGGGGATCGTCAACTGTAGGTATACTAAGGATAGGGTTTTCATTACTGCTATGTGCTGTCATAGTTGAAGAATTAGATTTTTGGCTAGCTGTAATTGTTGAGGAATTTGATCTTTCAGGTGCAGTTATAGTTGATGAATTTGAAGGTCTGCGTATAGTATTAGATGGATTTCCCAATAATGAATTTAATTCGTCTATTTCTTGCATAAGGGAATTAGTTTCTTCTGCATGTATTTCTATTCTAGAGAGGGCATCTGCATTTGTATTATTTTTACCTTTTTTATAAATTACTGTATAGTCATATTCGCTTAAACGTAACCTCCATCGTGTAAGACGTGAATTTGGTTCTTTTAAATTCATCATCCATTGCAAGGGCTTATGGTCTGTAATAATTTTGAATTTCCTGCCGAATAAATATGGCCTAAAATATTTCGTAGCCCAGACAATTGCTAAAAGCTCTTTTTCTATGGTGCTATAATTTTGTTCACTATCATTAAGAGTCCTAGATGCATAGCAAATTGGTCTATCTGATCCTATTGGGCCTTGAGATAAAATAGCGCCTATGGCAACATTAGATGCATCTGTAGTTAAATTAAATTCTTTATTAAAATCTGGGTATTGCAAAACTGGATCATTTGTTAAAATTACTTTACATTTTTCGAAACAACTTACATATTCATCATTTAAAATAATTTTCCTACCTTTTTTTAGACACTGTGTTAAGGGTTTAGTTAATTTTGCGAAATCTGGAATAAATTTACGGTAATATCCAACTAAACCAAGAAATTGTTTTATTTCTTTGGGAGTTTTAGGTATGGGATATTTTTTAATTGCCTTTATTTTATCCGGATTGGGTTTAACGCCGTCTGCTGTAATAATATGACCTAAGAAAGCTGTTTCTCTTTTGAAAAATTCAGACTTATCCATTTGGATTTTAAAATTGGATTCACGGAGTCTCTGAAATACTTTTTGCAAATTAATTATGTGTTCTTGTAGTGAAGTGCTAAAAACTATAATATCGTCTATATATACTAAGCAAATTTTGTTCTGAAGTCCTTTCAGTACATCGTCCATTACACGCTGAAAAGTGGCTGGAGAATTTTTTAATCCCATGGGCATTCGAAGAAATTCGTAATGTCCATGTTCAACATTAAAAGCTGTCTTGTGTATGTCTTTAGGGTTCATTTCTACTTGGTAAAATCCACTAGCTAAGTCCAAGGTCGTAAAATACTGACATTTGCCTAATTTGTCTAATACGTCATTTATGTTAGGGATCGGATATTTGTCATCTATTGTTTTTTCATTAAGCTTACGGAAATCTACTACTATTCTCCATTTTTTCTTTCCTGAAGCATCTACCTTTTTTGGAACAACCCAAATAGGCGAGCTCCATGCCGAATTAGAAGGTCTAATTATTCCCTGCTCTAACATTTTATTTATCTGTCCTTGTACTTCTTCTCTATGTATATATGGGTATCTATAGGTTTTACTGTATATGGGCATTTCATCTGTAGTATTAATTGAATGTTTTAATCTATTTGTAAAAGTAAGGGGTTCTCTCTCTAAGTAAAATACATCGGCATACTGAGAACAAAGCATTTCTAAATTTTTAATTTCTTCCTGATTAAGATGTTCTGTACGTAGACGCTCTAAAACTTCTTTAACTCGTTTTGGCTGATCAGATAAATTAGTTTCAAAATTATTTAATTCTGCTGAGGCTGCTTTATCCATTGAGAAAATAACATCACTTTTGCTAGGGTTAATAATTTCTACTATTCCTCTACCATTTTTTACAGTTGTTAGACATTCTCCTATTATACAACTAGAAATTCGCTGTTCCGGAATATAAACTTCACCATCATGAAAATTAATAGGGATTTTTAATAATTTTGAGGTGCCTGCGGGAATTACATTTTCATATAGATTTACATTACGAGAGTCATAGACGTGGATGGGATTTGAGGCTGTTTTAGTGATAAGGGTTTTATTTTTATATTCTATTATAGCATCGAATTTATCTAGAAAATCTGTACCTATTAATCCGTCGAAAAAATCGTGAAACTTATAGATGTAGAAAGTTAAAGGATTGGGACTATTGAATTCTGTAAAACACGGTATTGTTATAGAATAATTACATCTAGATTTGGCATGTACATTAACGACTTCAAAAGGATCATAATTTAGGGGATAATTTTTAAAATAATGTTCAACTACTGTAGGGGATAAAAACGATTGGTTAGCTCCGGTATCAATTAATAATTTTAATGGCGGTGATGAAATTTGAATATAAGGAAGCTGACGTTGTGTGTGCAAATTAATTTCTATTTTACACTGTCGGATTCTGAAATTTTCTGAAAATCCTGATCACATGCTGTATTCTCAACATTATTTTGTAAGGGTGACGTAGTGGAAGGTTGGCCTTGATTTTCATATTCAGGGTCACACGGATATTCTACTATATACTCATTATTATAATAACTAGGATCATAGTCATAATAGTCATCAGTCGGGTCAGTCATACAATCATTAAAATTCACTTCCTTGCTTTTAAAATAATTTGTCGGAGGAGGGTTTCCCTGCCTATACCAATTATGTCCTGTCAATGTGTGATGTGTAGGTGGCAATTGTCGAGTAACATAGTGGCTAACACCACTCATAGGCTGAGGCTGCGAGCTAGAATTTTGGATAGGCCTATGTGCAAAATTATTTTTAGGTTGCATCCTAAACATATGACTACGCGGATTATAATTTGGTGGCGGTGCACTGAACATTCTCTGTGTAGGTGTGGGTTGCCTGTGCTGATGATGATTATTATTAAATTTAAAAGGCTGTGGATTCTGTGTAAAAGGTCTATGTCCTAGCGGCACTGGGAAATTACTATTATTACTGGGCATAGAAAAATTTTGATGAGCAAAGTTGGGGCGTTGAGTAGATGTGTGCGGCATAGAAGAAATTTTAAATGATTTCGGGTCAAACCTATTATGCATGTACATAGTGTTAAGCTCTTCCTGCACATATGCAAGGGCTTTTTCAATTGTAGGCGGTCGCATGCAACGTATGCGGGACCCTAGTGGTTCCTTAAGACCACGTACATATGCCTGCATAGTAACCTTTTTGTATAAGTCACGCTTAGCTTCTATAGTAGTCGCAAGTCCTTCGTGTAATGAAACATATGTCATTAAAGTGCTGAATAAATTTTGACAATGGTCATAAAATTCTTGGGGTGACCTGTTCCCCTGAGTAGCTAAAGAGAGATCACTATAAAGAGCAGTTTCATCTCTTTGGTCGGAAAAGTTATTAATGAGTAAATTTTTAATTCCTAACCAACTATCTGGGATTCCGTTCGAATTTATTGTATTTGCTGCGGAACCAGTTATTTTATTTAAAATTCCATTTAATAAGCAAAGATTAGAAAATTCATTTCCAGGCTCTTGACTAGCATACTTAACTACTAATTGATCACATATTTGAATAAATCGCGTAAGAATATTCGGATTGCCATTCAATTCCGGCACCAGGCGGAGGGCCTTAAAAATTGTATCTGGATCGTGTGCCATTTTATTATTAGAATTAAATAAATCAGAAATATCTAAATCTAAATTTGAAATATCTATATTCCTAAAACTATCTGCTAATCTCGTCCGACGCGCCTGCCAAGATTCAGGCTCTCGGGATTTAGAGGCTCTAGGATGATAAATTTTGGAAAATTAAAAATAGGCTTAGGGCTAGAGAGGAGCAACACGAGAATTATTCTAGTGTACTCACATATACATTTTCTGGTCTCTTGCTCGAATCGATGGCTGGATTCTTCTGGTCCCCGAACTGCCACACGTAGGTTCTGGGTAGAACTCGAAGCTGGATGGCCACTCGGGCGGCACGCAAACACGGCGCGAAAAGCTACTGTACTCAAGCGAACCGGCCCGCGAGTATCCTACCCCCCAAGACTGCGCCAATTACGTTTGCGACAGTCTGAGGACTTAAAAAAATCCAAAAAATGTTTAATTATTTATTTAAAATTAAAATTACAATTTTAAAGTTAATTATTCTAAAAGCGACTATCCTAATCGAAGTGGGATTATGAAGTGACAATTTTGTAAATGAAAAGAATGCTTCTGGGATTAAAACAATAGGGACCTAAAAGAATGGACTATTGTACGGGATTCGCAGAAGTTGCTGGCCACCGTTGATGGGAAAGTTGCAGGAGCGCGAAGTCAGCTGGTTTGATTCATTAGGGTTCCTTAATTAATATGTAATTTATTTTGTTTTTAATATTTGTTGATAAAGCGGCAACAGATATGCATAAATCTAGCTATAGCGGTTCTTGAAATACAGCCTGGAGACAGACAGACGCGACGGACAGACAGTCATTGAAGTTTTTTACCCTTTGGGTACGGAACCCTAAAACCACAGCCGAAAATATTACTACCTCATCCTTTTTGGAAGTCGGTTAAAAACAATAAAAGTCTCGTTATTTATGACAATACCTATATTTATTTTGTTATTCAATGACATTAGTGTGACGCCCAATTTATTTACATGATACTAAACCTTAGGCGGATCTTCAGAAGTAATTAAATTCCCTAGTATAAAGTGTTAAAACAATTGAACTACGTATAATTGCTTTTATCAGGATTTTCCGACCAACGATTTTCTTACAACCGGCACATATTAAGGGACTCGCAGGCTGCAGTGGCACGGGCGAGAAAAAAGGTTGAAAAATCCTGACTTATAATAATACATTATATTGCATACCTACTATCATCCTAAATAATTTTCTTTTTTTTTCAAATAAATCTTTTTTGTTCTTATGAGGCATAAAGTTGTTACTTCTGCATTTAAAATTTTGCAAATATGCAACAAACAAAAAGTAGGTGTAAAGATTTAAAAATAATGACTAACCAATATCCAATATAATTATGTAATACAACAAAGAACAATGAAATAATATGACACTGTCAGCGTAGTCATTTATTTTAATTTTATTATTTAATCATTAAAATTAAAATAAACAATTCTTCATTGTTACATTGATTTAAATCATACTAGCGAATAGCGTACATTTAAAAAAGTAACAATTTAACAACTCTTCTTTGAAAGCTGAAAGCAAGCCTTCTCTTTCACGACAAAAAATGAGAGAGGTGACATGATGTTCAAATACACATTACAATTATGCAATTAACACATAAGGGCGACCGCACATTTGAGACACGACAGTTTTTAGACAGACTATCGCATAATAAAAAGTACTAGACGCCACATTTGAAACAAAACGTCTCAAAGACAAAGTTGTATAATGCGTACAAGAACTGCACGGGGACATGTCTGACTAACAAGTAACGACTGTCGGCTTCCCTTTGAAGTGTATGCGAGCGCGCACATCAACGACAAAACTGTCTAGCGGTGTACCTAGTCTTTATGTATGCGTTGCGTCGTCGTAGACAAAACAGTTTCGTCTTGGTGTGCGCCGCGTGGTAGACACAACTGTTTCTCTTTAACAGTCCATATACGAAATTTTGCCAAAGAATATGAAATTGCAAAGGTTCGCTACAGAAATATCATTTGGTTTTTTCCCCTTATTAGATTTAAAAATATATTTAAGCGCGGACTGCCGACTCGAGCCTTGCGGCGAGTAATAATAATGTGAGATTTCGGTTGTTTTGAATCGTGTTTTTTGGCACAATTTGTTTTTTTTTCTTTTTCCTCGAATTGGATAGAATTTTATCTATAGATTATTTCTGTCGTTTTCTTTTTATGAATTACAGCTCCGAGTTGTCGAAATTAACAGCAATTCTTCGCCCATTTTCTCTAAAATTTTGCTGAGTTACATATTTTTTTACTCAACTATTTCATATTAAAGTGGTAAAAAGTAATTCCAACATTGTATAGACGACTTTCTCAACAGTACATTGTATTTTTTTCATACCGTTAAGACGTCAATACAATCCATAAACAGGTGATATTCTAAACCTTTTACAGCAAAAATCACAAAACTGTCGCGGGTTTGAGTTGGATTATTTAAAAATACTTAAAAAAAATCTAGCTCCAACATTAGATTATAATTGAAATGATCTTACATGTTGTGCATTAAAACTTATAGAAATACTGTATTTTAACTGTTAAATCACGTCTGTTAAATCAGCGAAATCGGCAAATTTCGTATACGGACTCTTAATCTTAAAGTCTGACTCGTCTATGTGAAACAAGATTGTCTAAAACCTGTCGTATCTCTGTGCACGTATCTATAACAGGCGTAGTTGTTTAGAAGTTAGGCGGATGTGGGATTTATATTTTATTACATTATCTGCTGTTACAAAGTCTTTGCCTTGAGACGAAACATACCTACTATTTATATGCAATAAAGAGAAAGCTTACTAATTAGAGAAATATAGTTAGAAATTATAAACTATTAAAAATTATTTAGTCTGCACTGAATACTTGCTACAACTTTGCACACGAACATGAATTATTTAAAAGTAAAACAAAGTCATACTTAAGGCCCTATAGACCCAATTTTACATGACTTTGAATCAATAATAAACAAACAAATAGTGACTTTTAAAAGCCAAAAAACATACACATTGTTGTTTACTTAATGTACTTTGACAATTTGTGGTTCGAAACATAATATTGAAAACTTCACTCGATCAAAAATAACTCCGAAGAGGAGGCTAAATTCGAATATTTTGTGATATTTTTCTTATTTTTCATGAAGCTTATGATAGTTTTACTTTCAAAAATCATATCTACGAAAAGCTCATAACTAAAGAAGAATAATTTGTGGTTACATTTTGCATTTTAGTTTAATTATCAAAGAAAAAAGGTTTTTTTCTCCTATTTCGCCCTATCAAGTACGCGGCGAGCGTCGTAACCGCCACTGTACAAGGCGCGCTGATATGAATGTTATTTTAATGTCCTTTACGTCGATATTCGTACTGACAGACATCGACCTGCTAATTTTCGGGTCTATAGGGCCTTAAGATGCCTATCTTCCGTTACCCAAAAAAGTATTATGACAATAATTAATTTACAACTTGTATTCTAAAATCTATGACGAATTTCGGGAAGGACCTAAAGCAGTGGTTCTTAACCTTTTAGTCGTGAGGGACCATCTTCCAAATGTTCGTATTGTCGGGGACCATCCAGTTGGTTTACTCAAATTAAAAGTTTTTTGACAAAGAAAACAAGCACAACTTTATAATTAGCACTCATTTTTTCATTTGCCTAAATCTAAAAGTTACAGATTTTAATTTAATATGATTTTTTGTGACTGCATAGCAAGAGTATGCACTATGCATACTCTTTACAAAGTTCTGAATTCTCACATATTATTAGGAATTAGGATGGTTTCGCGGACCACTTGGAATGCCTTCAGGGACCACCAGTGGTCCGCGGACCACCGGTTAAGAACCACTGACCTAAAGGAAAAGTTATTATATAAGCATAATTAAAAAATGTCTATCAGATTAGGAAGGTACCTACATCTAACAGTAAAAAGTATAACAAGTGAAAAAATATTAGAACTAAGTATAATAATACTTAGTTCTAATATTTTTTCACTTGAGTAATAACTCATTTTTAAGTTTAAGTAATAGGCTACTTGACCTATTATCAATTTCATTGAACAATGCATATTTCTAGTAGGTAGAACTTGGCCTATGAAACCGTATTTCACCCTTATCATCAAATAAAAGCTTATGATTGATAAATAAAGTCGATTTGATTAAAAATATGATTTAATATTTTTTAATTTGTACTGACGAAAACGCTTTTGCTGTACTTCCGATTTGGATGTCATCACATTCGTAATTTAATACCTTTTATTTATCACGCAGCACGCTCGTTTTAATATGTAAGTTTATTTGTACATATATAAATAATAAGAATAAGCCTAGAATGATTTGTAAAATATATTTTCTTGAATAATTCAAATAAAATATCAGTTTTATATTACATTATCTCCATTTATTGTAGTAGTTGGGAAATGAAATGGCCAAAACTTTTCTCCAAAAGTGTTTAGGGATCATTCAACAATTACGTGATCACCTGAAGGGGGGGGGGGGGGGGGGGTGTCGAGTGCTTGTATATACATCTGGATTATTTGGGGGGAGGGGGGAGAGAATCCATGATTTCGTCATCATAGTATTATAACTTTAATTAACTAAAATATATTTACGTCCAATTTTAAAGTCTATTACTGGTAACACTAACTATATAGATGGAACGGGATTTCCCCTGCTATAGCCAACTGTGGAACAGTGTGACCAGATTCAGTATTTTTATACTTTTTCGGCATATTTTATCGACTTTTCCAAGCATCAGTATTTTTATAGGTATATTGGAGAAATTATAGAAACATGACATACGGTTTGGTCGCAACATCGCGAGAACGAGCGGTTTCGTCGCTGCACCGCGCGAACGAGCGGTTTCGTCGCTGCACCGCGCGGACAAGCGGTTTGGTCGCTACACCGCGCGAACGAGCGGTTTCGTCGCTGCACCGCGAGAACGAGCGGTTTCGTCGCTGCACCGCGCGGACAAGCGGTTTGGTCGCTACACCGCGCGAACGAGCGGTTTCGTCGCTGCACCGCGAGAACGAGCGGTTTCGTCGCAACACCGCGTGAACGAGCGGTTTGGTCGCTGCACCGTGAGAACGAGCGGTTTGGTCGCTGCACCGCTGCTAATAAACAGCAAAAATTTTAAGCACGGACGAAGATTACGTAATCAAGGCGAGGGGGGGGGGGGGGGGGTAAAAACAAAATATTACGCTGTGATCACATAGGGCGGGAGGGGTTAAAAAAACGGCCAAAAATGATCACGTAATTGTTGAACGATCCCTTAACATTACAAATGTTTTCTAAATTCTTTTCTAATTTTTTGCCACTGTTAGACTGGTACGTTAAGCACATAAAACTTTTTGCAATAAAGAAAGTATAAAATACAAAAAACATGACGTCACACTATGGCGGACAGTGTTTTCGGCGCCATATAAAATGCATATTTTTCAATATTAACATTTTTATGGGTTTCTACTGTTTAAAATATTAGTTTTTTGGGTGAAAATGAATGAATAAGAAGCGATTAGCATGAAGAAAAAAAGTAGGTCCGTAGCCTATTGCAATTTGTGCACGTGTGTGGTTAGAACTTATAGATCCTACATAATAATATTTTATCTTAGGTACCGGTAAAACATGCCAACTATGTCACATAGGATAACTTTGCCCTAAAGGGCCCCCGAGACGATCAAACGGTTTGATTCAAACCTTACGTGTTTGATGCAACCGTTTGATGTCGGTTTGAATGGTTTGTCAAACGACACTGCGCAGTTTGTTTCAATACGCGCTGTCGAGTACACGTCTCGTGACGAATAAATTGTATTTTTTAAAAGATTAAACCGACTTAAAAATTGTACGAAATTGAGTATTAAAATTTCCTATCTCAAAAACTATTAAACCTATTTTGATGAAACTTGCAGAAGTCTCCCAAGTTCAACAATACCTAGTACAACAAAAAATATTTAAATCGGACTTGTAGTTCTGGAGATATTATGCGAACACAAACATAAAAACATACATATATTATATAAGTACATAATATTACATACGCATCGAATTGATAACCTCCTCTTTTTTAGTCGGTTAAAAATAATGTACTCCAAAGAATGGTACAAAGTTTGTTCAAACGCATCGGAACACGATCAAACAGCGCGTCAAACACAACAAAAATATGCAATTTCATCAAACGAGCTTCAAACACGTAAATGTTTGACAAACCGTTCAAACTAGCTTTGTAAACGATCAAAATGGTTTGAGTCAAACCAAAATTTACGTGTTTGAGTCAAACCGTTTGATCGTCTCGGGGGCCCTTAAGATCCATTCTTAAGCAAATCTTTGATGTACGGAGGTATTTTAATATTATGGCAATATTTGTTTAATTTGGCAGAAAATAGGTTATATGACTGATAACATTGACACCCCGTAGTGCTAACTTTATTCAGTCACTTGTTGGAACTTCTGAAAAACGGTACGTATTTTTGCGGGCAAATTGTGGTGCAGACTTGTGAGTAAATTGTGCGTGATGGTGAAACCACAGGTTAGTTTGTTTTTGATATACTTATTATAAAAAAAATATCTAGAGTATTATAGTGTTAATCAGGGAATTATATAATAAAACTAATGATGGTGGGCAAACTAACCCAGCAGTATTCCGATCATCGATTGACAACATTGCCCGGTATCAAAAAATCCTTAGGGTTGTCAAATCGGACATTTTTAAATACTTTACTAAAAATCGATGTCATTTTTTTTTACTGTATGCCTTGCTCAGTAATAACTATTAAGGCACTGCGTAATGTAGTTATCACAAAACATACCATTTATTTATTTAAATCTGATTTAAGGGTGGTTTCACAAAAATAGGGAAACTTCGTTTCCGAAGCACATTTCAGCTAAAATCAATACTAATTATTTAATACCACAGTTGCTAAATAATAGTTTACAATGTGTTTAATTTATCCCCCAAATTATGTTAAAAGTAACATTATATTATATATTTAAAATCTGTTTTATATGTCTCAAATGTCAGGCCCTAGGCGTGTCCGTTCTCCGAAATTTTGTGTTTAGGAATTCATATTTAAAAAAGTACTATGTTTATACTTATTTTTATTCATATTTTTTAAAATGTTTAAGTACTCGCAGCTAATTATGTGAGTATTTTGTAGTAAAAATAAACAATAATTATTTTTTCTCGAATGAGTTTAGTGTCCTCAACTTTATTCGCCAGGCCCTAGCCACTTACGAATTTTAAAATTTCGCGACATCATTAGAATGTACGTTGAATATTATTGGTGAATTTTAGAGTATTACATGAAGTTATTCTCTGACAACACTCGCTCTGCGGCGGTCACTTTAAAAATCAGTGCAAAAATGAAAGTTCGTGGGCCACCACGTGGTAATTCCAGTCACTTGTTCAATCCCTAGATAAGTAATTTTGTGGTTTATTGATATGAAATTCTTATGAATTAATCAATATTTATAAGTAATACGTCAGCATTGTTTGCAATAGCATATTAGACTTCATAATGTTATTTGCAACAGAATTATAAGTTCAATTTTATGCCAAATAATCAGTCCCTAGACCATCAGGCCCTAGCTTCTAAAGGCGCTCGGACTGACGTTTAGTATGAAAACATAAGTACTATAACGAAATACATTAGTCGTGTTCGTTTGCTTTTTAAACTGCGCATGCGCGGCTTTTTTGTGTGTCAGTGTGAGTGTCATATTCTAAAATACCTTGTCATGTTCTAAAATACCTGTCAGATTTTCTAAAATTTTACAGAAATTGATCGGTATTTTAGAATATGACACTCACACTGATGACACTGACACACAAAAAAGCCGCGCATGCGCAGTTTAAAAAGCAAACGAACACGACTATATATTGTTTAAGCTTTCTCGACTGAAAAAATATAATAGACTTAAGAAAAACAATTATTGAAAATATATCAAAATCTAAAACTCATCAAGAGCAGTCAAATTTCAAGCAGCTTTGGTCTGGCCCAAATGTTAAAAAATATATACTTTGGTGATACAGTTCCACTCTTTATACATCTTAAAAGAAGTTTCGACCCAGCAGTCCTAAAATAATATAAAATCGGCTAAGTGCGAGTCAGACTCGCGCATTAGGCGTTTAAAGTTGTCAGTCCCTAGATGCCTAAATTAGCAAAACTCTAAAAATTTCCTAAAATTAGGCAGAAAGTGACTGGCCCTTTTAGATAAGACACAATTAATTGATCACCTATCATGTACACTAACAGGGAATTTAATAACAAATAAAATATGATGAAGACAAAATACCCTCAAAAGTTGCCCTATTTTTGTGAAAGCACCCTTAAATAGAAACATTACTTCTTGTATTGTTAAATGCTAACTTATTTACAATATATTATTTATATATTATAGGTATACCACTAGTAAGTTACACAAGAGATAGAGACGCCAAATAATATAATGATCATAATGGGTTTATAAATATGTAAACAGAAGCAATTTAATATTTATAATATATTCCTGATATGAATGTAAAAGATAATTAAGTAATTTTATAGATATGTGGCAGCCCTAGTACTCTTACAGACCAAAATGCAAATTGTATGGAAAAGGAAAAAAATGTAAGGGTAACATTGCCCAGTCAATTTAGTAGGATATTATTCGCGATATCGTTTAAATGTCTATAGTAAACGCCATCTTTTCCAAAATTATTTTACTGGATTTTGATGCCACCTGCGCAAAGTTCATATTTACGTGAAAAATCAAGGTGGGCAATGTTGGCTACAAGTCCAGGTAACTTTACCCGGCATGAAAATCAATCACAAATTGAATTAAATGAACAGAAGTAATGTTTTTGACATTCCTATACCTGCACATGAAGCCTTGTAGTCGCAGAGGGCAAAAAAAAAACTTACACTTCCATACATTTTTTTTACAAGAATTAAAATTATTCGAAAAAAGCTGGCAAAGTTGGCATGTTTCGCGGTATTGCTTTATTTTTACAATTGATCCAAAATGAGTCCTTTTCGCTTTTTTCTTATTCAGCCATGTAAGATGCTGATAAAAACGGTTTATTTTTGTCTTTTATTAAGCACCATTCCCTCGGAGTAAATTCATAACGCGTTAATATGACGCATTCTGAGTGTGAATATATTCAAAGAAAAATTATTGAGTCTACAATAGTGCGATTCGAATGAACCGGCAAAATATATACTATTACTATAACACACCGCCTAGTCTTAAAGAATAAAATATAAATTCTGTGGGCATTGGGCAATCCCCCTGAAAGATTACGCAAGCACATCTTATATCTAATATCTTTGAACGAGCAATTCTTGTATACCTAATTGGAATCTCGGAATCGGCTCCAACGATTTTCATGAAATTTAGTATATAGGTTTCGGGGACGATAAATCGATCTAGCTAGGAATCATTTTTAGAAAATGACATTTTATTCGTGTTCTATCGAATACCGAGCGAAGCTCGGTCAAATTGCTAGTAATTATTACGTGTACAATTTTTCGCTTAACGTTTACGCTAGCTGTAAATACTGTGGTGGACAAGGATTGTGGAATTGATTCTATAAATCAGGGCTCGAAAAACGTTATATTTTTCGAAACGTTATCGCCTTAAATACCTAAAGAACGTTTCATTTCGGTTTCGTTCGGAACGAAACGCTATTCGGAACGTTTTTTGAGAACGTAATGATTTTTTCGTTTTTGATCCTTAAAACGGTTTTAAACGGTTTTTCTCGTTTCCTCGATCAAAAGTTAAATATATAACAAAAACTATTATTTTTCGGGCATTCGTTTGCGGTATCACGGCGAGGCAATAATCGGCCAAGTGCGAGTCGGACTCGCTCATGTAGGGTTCCGTACCGTTACAGAGCAAAATAAGGTCAATAATTGTGTTTTTTGTATGGGATTAATTTTATTAATTTTTTATTAGTTTTATTAATTAATAAAGAACTCATATAGTCTCTATGAAAGGACTCTATAAAAATTTCAAGAGCCTACCTATTATCGTTATTGATATCGAGCAAAAAAGGCCAAAAAATTATATAAATATAAATAAATATATATATATATATATATATATATATATATATATATATATATATATATATATATATATATATATTTGTAGTTATTTTCAAAACAAAATGATATTTAGGAAAATTTGAATAAGTTTGTATTACTTACATGTCTTTTTTAAAAAACTAAGCTTTCTAAACCAGGAAAAAATTTTGAGGTCATAGGTAACTTATGTTACAAGAAAAAGTAACGGACATTTTTTCTTGTCAAACATAAATAAGAATAATTATTGTATTACAATATTTGCGTCCCAGACCTCTTCTTCAAAATAAAAAAAAAACTCGTTTTATCACAATTAAGCTCTGTTAATTTTGAAGTTATCGGGTTCATTCAAAAAGCATGTCAAAAGTTATAGTTTTACGAGCTTTTAGAACGTTTTGAAAAATATTTTAAAAGCCCCTATTTTTTTTAATTTATTAAAAGGTCTTTTTATTTAAAGGTCGTGATTAAAAGGTCCCGGTTGCATGGTTCTCGCAGTAACAGTTATAGTCAGGCTCTACCTTGGTTATTTTTAACCTTTAGAAATAAAAAAGAAAACAAAATATTTTTCACAAAAAGAACTCAAATTTCTCCCTTAGTCATTTTTTACGAATACCTATTCAATGTTTATGAAGTTATTTTCAAAACAAAATGATAATAAGAGTATAATTTCTTTTTTGAAACTAAGAGAGAGACTAATTGATGATAACCATAAAGTAGAATTATTGTAGGAATAGTAAAGGTTTTATTTTTTGTTTTTGCCAAAAAAAATCCAAGGTATCATCTTATTTTTACCATAACTTGAACAATTTTCATGCTATCAACTTTCTATATTGCTCATTCGAAAGGTATTTCTGAGCACTTTAAAAAGTGTTCAGGAAGTATATGTCATAAAATGCATCGGTTTACCGTTATTTAAGTTTGAACTTTGAATACTTAGATTTAATTACTTGTCTAAAAACAAAATACGTATTCACCTATAGCTCACTAATTTGAAATAATATTAGAAGGTATTTCGGAGTAGTTTTTTTTTTATTGACTTCTTTGGTAATAAGTAATAACATATTATTTTTCGTAAAAACTTATAGTTTTTTAGTTAATTATGAAAAACAACTTTAAGACAATTATTATTTTTCTCACGCAAAATCTTTGATTTTTAATTACCTATAACTCATATAATTATTGAATTATCAAAAAAATTGTACATAATAAATAATTTTTGTGTGTCTATTGATTTCTGGGGCTTTTTTATTTAAAAAATTCACCCCCGAGACGGGGTTGCATTCACCCCCAGGGAAAAGCGCAAGTAGGTAGTATGCCACTTTTATTTCTTAAGTTATCCCCTTATACTCACCAAAGAAAATCGATTGAGGTTCAACAAAATCGGTGGTGAAAACCTTTACTGACTGCCCTATGTCCCGCTGTTTGGATTTAACCGTTTTATTTCGGTTTCGGGTTTTCAAAACGTTCTCAAATACGTTTTTGTTCCCAAAAACGTTATTGCAATGAACCGTTCCGAACGAATCAAAACCGTTATTTAAAATAACGTTTTCGAGCCCTGCTATAAATGATATACAAGGTGTAACAAAACTAAGTAATAATACTTTAAGGTGTGTACCTATGTGTTCCTGACAGAGCAAATTTTTATAGTAATTTGTAGGTATGTCTTGATTTTTTTCATACAAAGGTGAAAAAAAGTTACTCTCTCGGAGCTGCTAATTTTACAGTGAACTCTATATTATAGGGCACCCATACACACCAAGTATTATCACTTAGTTTTGTTACACTCTGTATAATATTTGACCAAATCATTTTATACAAGATGTTAGTGTAAACACCGTTGTCCTTGAAACCATCAAATGAGCCCGTCAAAATGAACAATTTTTTCTATGAGAACTGGGAATTAAAAAAAATATGTCTTCATACCCATACAAATTGCCGATCCGGGCATCCGTATGGGTATGAAAACGGCATTTTTTTTTTTGAGTTCCCAGCATTGTTCTCATAGAAAAAGTTGTTCATTTTGACGGGCTCATTTGATGGTTTCAAGGATAACGGTGTTTACACAAACACACTGTATAATAAAAACCAAATTATTATATAATAAAAATCTTAAATATATGTATAGTATAAAAGTATTAAATATATTTCCGTTGTCTGGTACCTGTAACACAAGTCCTTTAGGTACTTAGCACGGGGCCAGACTGACGTGGTGTGAAGCGTCCATAGATATTATAGAAGCGTTCATAGATATTATAGATTATAGAAATCAACAAGCTTGTAATATGCTTGTAATACACATCGATTTCATGAAAGCGACTGCGATTTGGAGTAAAATACAATATTACAGTAGGAACTCGATTAACCGGAATAATTGTTGTCATTACTCATTAGGCATTGTTGTCATTAGGCATTCGGATATTCGAAAATCCGGATAATCAAATGTTTGAAAAAAGTTGGCTCGGTGCTTATTATTATATTATGCACAGTACATAAAATTATGCGTTGGTTATAAATGACACCAAAAATCAATTTTTATTTGTTGTTAAACTTTCTTAATTCTTCATAAAACATGAAAGCTACAAAATAAATTAAAGGCTACTGAATTTATATAAAGCAAAGATACAAAAAAAACGTAACGTTACTTACGCAGAGCAAGCCTCGTTTTCTTTGCCAAATGATTCCATTATAAATTTATTATGCAAGGGAAATGTTTTATATTCACAGAATGAGTCCTCGGAGTCAAAATATTTAATCTATTTTTTTCTATGTGAGTGGTCTTTTTCCTTAAGACTGCATTTTTTATTACACTGAAAATAGAGTTATTTTCACACAACTTCATAATGGCTAAACTTAGTTTCGTTTTTGGAAACAATAAGACGTCATTCTTTATATTACCCTGAAAGTGCAATGCTAAGTACTGACATACGGTTTTGCTCGATCGAGCAATAACGTCAAGCAAAATCCGCGGCTCGGGCTTTCGTCCACACATTCAGCATTGCTCGATAGTTTTACTCTAATTCGATACATTTAATTCCATCGAGTGGCTCGACGCGAGCCTTCGAGCTGTCAGTTTTGCGGTCCACACAGTAATTATTACTCGATTTAGAGTAAAACTATCGAGCAAAACCGTATGTGAGTACTTAGCATATAACCGCTCGTTTTTTACCTTAATTTTAAGAAGTAGGATAATGATTGATGACGAATCCTACAGCTATATATGTGGCTTGGCTCATAATTTAAATTAATGAAATACTTTTTGGAATTATGAGCCAGAGTAGATAAAATTGCTAATAAGGTGCATCCCCTCCAACGACCAACACCTTCATCACGGGAATATAAACCTTGCCCTTCCAAAATATTTTTTTAACTTTACAAGTAACTGCATTAAGTATAAAATAAAAAAAATATTATAGAAAAGTAATGTCATGTATTTTGTGCACATATAATACATTGTAAATACTCTGCTTTCTCTTTACACATTTGGCAGAATAATGAAATGGTACCTAGTAGTTACTTAAAAATATTCTAATTGTACTCATCATCTTCATCCATAGCAAAGTCCACACCAGAATCAGCACACACAGGACTGAAAAAGAAATTGCTTATAATAAACATTTTATTTCTATCTATAATAGCAAAGGGTTTAATCTATACTTCTATACTTAAATATTATAAATGCGAAAGTATCTCTGTCTGTCTGTCTGTCTCGCTTTCACGCCAAAACTACTGAACCGATTGTAATGAAATTTTGTACACAGATAGTCCAAGGGCCGCGACACACCGGAATGGCAGCGGCGAGGCGAGCACTTTCAGTGTCATATGATTTTAAACTTTATTTTTATTATTGTGATACATACTCGTAGTATCGCTTGAGAAATCGCCGCCGCCGGCGGCCGCCATCGGCCGCGAGCGGCCACGGGCGGCCGTAGACTTCTCAAGCGATACTATGTATTATAATAATGAAGATAAAGTTTAAAATCATATGACACTGAAAGTGCTCGCCTCGCCGCTGCCATTCCGGTGTAGCGCGGCCCTAAAGCCTGAGAAAGGACATAGGCTACTTTTTAACGGGAAAAAGGGGTTGTAAGGGGGTGTTTGTGCGTAAATTTGTTCAAATTAAGTTATTATTTGCATGCATATTTCGGCACTTTGATCGTGCATATAATCCGATGTCTACTCATAACAATAAAAAATACATAAGTTATGAAGCTCAAATTTTGGGAACACTTATTTTTCATCATTGTGTCCTTATTTTTTTTTTTTAAATTAGTTAATCTTTGATCTTGTCCCTATTCAATCGGATGGTCGGATGGAACGACTTAGGGCTGATTTACACATTTTAACTTAATTTTAAGTTGTTAAATGCATGTAAACACAAAATTTAGGGCTGGTTTACACGTATTAAGTAGATAAGTAGTAAATAAATTTTAACTTAATTTGAAGTGCCTGCCCGAAATGTGTCAAGTGACAAGCTACGCCTGCCAACTTAACAGAAAATAGTCAAAATTCTAATTTCCTTGTTTAGTACTTAACAAAATTTTAACTTGCTACTTTTTGTGTTTACATGCAATAAATAACTTAAAATTAAGTTAAAATTTAGTTAACTACTTATCAACTTAACACGTGTAAACCAGCCATTAGTAGCAAGTAGCAACTTAAAATTTAGTAAGTACTAAACTAGATGACAATTAGAATTTAGTTACTATTTAATATCTACTTAATACGTGTAAACCAGCCATAAATGTGATCAAATTACTTAGGTCCGCCATCTGCCTAGGAATCAACTTCTCGGATAGTAAATAACATTATGAAATACCTCTACATGTAATAGGTTGGGAAAAAAGTCCTTTCGCATTATAGTATGTATGAACTTGTCATAAAATCTGTTGGGCTACACCAATAATTGTATCTGGCTGATTTTGGTATCATTAAAAAGTTTAAAGGACATTGGGCAGATTGGGACCACCCTTCAATAGCAAAAAGGTACATGTTATATGTACCTTTTTGCTATTGGAGGGTGGATCACTGGACAGGTCTCCTCAATAGGAACAACAATCACTATTATCACCTTGCTGTAACAACTGTCCATTTGGAGTAATGAGACTTTTTATCGCTTAAGAAAAATATATTCTAAACTTAAGAAACACACTTGCTGACATGAAAACTGACACGCAAATAATTCAAAACATCATGGATGACCATGAAAACACATTGCATGTTATTAATTCAAGAATATGACGCGTTTTTCTTGGACCGTGGGTTTGGGGATGGGTTGGAGTCTACCGAAGCTTGCGGTTATTAATGGTTCGCACCACCGTAAGTGGTTCGAAGCTTCCGTTTTACGTGGGAGAGCCATGCTTCGGCACGAATGGGCTGGCTCGACCGGTGAAATACCACGGGCTCACAGAAAACCGGCGTGAAACAGCGCATGCGCTGTGTTTCACCGAGTGAGTGAGTTTACTGGAGGCTCAATCGCCTACCCTATTCCCTTCCCATCCCTCCCCTATTCACTTTCTTACCCTCCCTTACAGTGGCGAAGCCTCCATAGAACACGATTCCTACCGGCTTACCTTGGCCAATTTTAATATATACATTTTTTATTAATAATTATAGCTTACCCCGCTTCCTACAATTTCATAAAAATAATTCGCCATGTATTTAAAATCACGCAAACGCACACATACCCGTTTTTACGATCGCACTCAGAACGCGTACGTACTGCCGGGGAACTCGATCAAAACATCGGGAATCCAAACATTTGAAATGTATGAAATTCACGCACACATACACATTACTACTACACGCAAACGACTCGTCGATATTGTCGAACAACAAGCCGATCCCACATAGCCTACCTAGTCTTTATTTGTCATGTGTTAAGGTTTAGTTTCGCATGTTTCGCTTTAAAAGATTTCGTCCAATCACAACAGAGCTAATTGCAACGGCCGACCGGCGCGTGCTGTGACCAGTGTTGCCACTTTAGCCAATTTTTAGCTAGATCTAGCCACATTTACAGAATAGTTAGCTACATTTTAAAAATATAATAGCTAAATTTTTTAGCCACACTTTATAGCTACTTTCAACACTGTTACTTATTAAATAAGTTACCACTAGGTATTGGTTCAATCAATTTTAATTTGTTATGTAAAACGTACCTAGGCGCGAATGAACAACAGCTGTTTTGGTAAGTTTTTAAATTATGAGATGTGTAACCCTACATAATATTATGTCTATGGTCTAACCGTCTAAGTACCCACGGCGGACTGCCGTGAATGGGCCCTTTAATCCTGCCGTATTTTATTTCCTTTTCGCCGGGGAATACCCTGCATGTGAATCAAAATGTGAGTAGTGAGTTGGTAGTTAGTTGGTTCGGTGCATTACCACTTGCGTTGTGTGTATTTCGATTGTGTATTAAGTTGATACTTGTTGTGAATTACAACTTTTTTTGTTTAGCCACTTTTGGCAACTTTTAACATAGTAATTTATTTCGAAACTAGCCACTTTTTACCGTATGCTTAGCAACTTTTTCTTTGGGCAAGGTGGCAACACTGGTGCTGTCATTTCAATTCACAACAATTATATTACGCGTTCATTTGCACTCATTTTGTACTGTAATATGCAAAATTTTGTTTATTAAGTTAGTGGGCTAGCTTGATTGTAATATTATATAGTTTAAAAGAATCGAAAGTAGTGAAATTTTACTTGCCAAGTGTTGTGTTGTGTTTTTGTTTGTTACATCGTAAAGGTTGGTTTGTTTTACTTACTTTGTAATTTGTCGTGACACGGTTAGGTGAGAAATGGCAGCATTAGTACAAATTGACTGTTGTCTTACGGATTACATACCTATTAAATGACTTAAATTCGTTCTCAAAACAATCGTTCGAAAATAAAAAACATATCATTAAACAAGGACGGGCGCGTCCCGATATGAAAATTGATTATAGGCGTAAGGATGGGTTTTTCAAACATTTTCACAGTTCAGTGTATGATAAATATAATTGGATAGCGGGCAGTTGCAAATTAAATAAGTTATTTTGTTTTCCATGTTTGCTGTTTTCCGATACAAATAGTGCTTGGAATAAAACGGGTTTCTCAGACATCAATAATTTGACCAATTCGGCTAGGAAACATACTCAAACCGAAAAACATTTACGCAGTTGTATATTATTACACGATTTTGGAAATAGTAGAATAGAAACATTTCTCGGAAATAATTATGAATCCCATAATCGAAAAGTGGAACATAATCGAAACTTAATGAAACGTTTAATAGACACTGTTGTTCTTCTTGGAAAACAGGAGTTATCTTTCCGCGGGCATAGTGAAAACGTTAATTCAGACAATCGTGGCAATTATATAGAAACATTATTTTATTTAAGTAAGTACGATAGCGTTATAGACTCCCATCTTGAACAATGCTCATCTACTTCACACTCCGTGTTTACCGGTCTATCGGGAGACATTCAAAGTGATCTTATACAATGCACCGCGGCGGTAATTTTAGACGAGATTAGACGTGAGATTAGCCATGCCAAATTCGTTTCAGTTATGATTGACGAAACCCCAGATGTCAGTCATAGAGAACAGTTGTCTGTTATATTTCGTTATTTGTCCGAAAATGGTCTGGAAGAAAGATTTGTAGGTTTTTACGACGTTAGCGAAAGCCGGACTGCGACTGTATTAGCGACTCAGTTGCTCGATATTCTTGAACAATATCGATGCAAAGACAAACTGATCGGTCAGACATATGACGGTGCCGCCGTTATGTCAGGTGAACGTGGAGGCGTTCAAGCACTAGTACGGGGTCAATGCCCTCTCGCGCGTTTCGTACCGTGTTATGCTCATATTCTAAAGTTGGTTTTAAGTAAATCTTTAGAAAATATTTCAGAATTAAAATCATTTTTCGGCCATATCAATGGAATTGTCAGGTTTTTCAACAAATCGTCGAAACGGTCAAATCTTTTAAAACAGTTTTCCGATCGTCGTATGCCTGGAGTAGCCGAAACACGGTGGCATTATCATTCGCGCATTATTAATGTTATATTTAACTGCAGGTTAGATATGATTGAAACCTTTAATCATATAGTAGATAATCCCCAATCGTGGGATGTTGATTCTATATCCATGTCGGAGTCGTTTGTAACTAAATTAGAAGATATGCAGTTTTGTTTCCTTTTGCATATTTTTTCAGAGATTTTTGCCAGAACTGACATTTTGTTTGCTTTGCTTCAAAGCAAACAAGTCGACATCGAAATCTCAATCAGAGAAATTGGTGCATTTCAATCTTGGTTATCAGAAGAGTTTTTAAAACAATTTGATTTTATTTTCAATAGTATTCAGGAATATTGTGAACCACCACGACGGCGCCGGCGGATGGATACAGAAATTGACTTGAAAACACAATACAAGCGTTTATTCGTTGAAATAATAGATAACATCAAAAGCCAAATAAACTCCCGTTATTCATCGTTTCAAAACTTAACTTTTCTTGATTTAGTCAATAAGTCTAAATACGCGAGTTACCGTAGTAGTTTTCCCGAGGAAAGTGTGTCTGCATTAATATCCGAATTCCCGAATATATTTGATTTTCACGCATTAAAAAACGAATTAAAAGTTTTATACAGTACTTCAACATTTAATAATTTAGATATCTATGAACTTTATTTACATCTTTTTAAATCCGCGTTGAGTGAAGCTTTTCCTCAGCTTTTAATGTTATCTCAAATTGTTTTGACTCTTCCTGTATCGGTGGCTTCCGCCGAAAGGTCGTTTTCGGCATTGAAGCGAATTCATACCTATACACGAAACAGCCAAAGTGAGGCTAGATTGTCAAATCTCGGTGTAATTTCAATTGAAAAACATGTATTATTAAAATTGCATCAAAAAAGCGACTTTTATGATAATGTTTTGGCACATTTCGTAAAGAAAAACCGTAGAATTATGTTAGAATATAAATAATAATTCTTAGGTAATTTTTCAGGTTGTAGAATAGGAATATTAAATAACGACGACAGACGACAAATAACAAAATTAAACATTTAGGTACGTATTTCTGCTGATATTTCTTTGCTACTAGCTTTTGCCCGCGATTTCGTCTGCGTGGACTTCAGACAGGTAGCCTATGTTCCTTTCCATGTTTGACATGGGATGCATGCAAAATTTCATCTAAATCCAGTTTTTGCATGATTGAGTAACAAACATCTACACTGGCAAGTCAGGATTCACTTATTTTTGGTGTGTGAGTGTGAGTGACGTGTGCTTAAAACGGCTTTTTTTAAAGCCACTTTTATCATACTCGACATGCACTGTTCATATAATACCAGTGATGTCATGTATGGTGAAGGTGGTGAATACTAACAACACTAACACTGCATGCAACGCACACAATGCAAGCAAAGCACCCTAGTAGTTATGGAAAAGGTAAACTAACACACTTAATACAGGTATGTAATTTATTGCACGTTTTTTTTACAAGAATTGAAATTTTGCTTATTCACGAGTTAGCCGTTTTTTGGTCCGGCTTTACCTTTATTTTTTTTCACCCCACGCCACTGCTCCCTTACCCTATTACCCTATTCTATCTTAAAAGTCCGGCAACGCACCTGCACCTTCTGATGTTGCGAGTGTCCACGAGCGACGGAAGTTGCTTTCCATCAGGTGACCCGTTTGCTCATTTGCTTCCTTATTTATAAAAAATAAACACCATATAAAGATCGTGGAGAGACACAGCTTGCTACAGAAAAGGGCCAGGCAAGTGAAGCTCAAGCTGTAACAGTATGTCGCTAGGTAGTGGAAGTGGTAAATGGCCGCTTTAAACGAGATTTAAAGCCGCTGCGGCAAAAATATTTTAATAGAGTGCTGCCTTAAACGGTCCATTCACTATCCTGCATTGCAGTCCGCCGTGCAGGCCTGCAAAACCATTCACTATCCTGCATAAGCCGCCGTGCAGTCCGCCGGCTTATGCGGGATAGTGAATGGTGTTGCAGGCCTGCACGGCGGACTGCAATGCAGCAATATTTTAATTGCTGCTGCTATTATAAATCACTTTCACACACGCACAAGGTCATATACGCCACAAAGTGGATGCAACAAACATCCTCTACAATTATGTAAAAAGCAAGTGCAGAATAAATAACAGGAGGGCAGAATTTCAGAGAATAGAAACTAATAAAATAGCTTGGGTAATCAAGTAACTAGCTTGGCTAGCCTTTATATCTGAAATTACAAGTCTCATAACTCGGAACGGACAGCTGTTATAACAAATGTGTCTTAGCAATTGTTGTTCCAATTCAAGAGACCTATCCGATGACACATATTTCAATGCCATTGGTGGATGGTCGCAGGTTCCATAAATCACTTTCACACATGTACAAGGTCATGTACGCCACAAAGTGGATGCAACAAACATCCTCTACAATTATGTAAAAAGCAAGTGCTTCAATAACAGGAGGGCAGAATTTCAGAGAGTAGAAGCTAAAAAAATAGCTTGGGTAATCAAGTAACTAGCTTGGCTAGCCGTGGTTAAATGTAACCTTTATATCTGAACTTACAAGTCTCATAACTCGGAACGGACAGCTGTAATAACAAATGTGTCTTAGCAATTGTTGTTCCAATTCAAGAGACCTATCTGATGACACATATTTCAATGCCATTGGTGGATGGTCCCAGGTTCCATACATTTTTGCCCATTGTCTTTTTACAGAAGACAATTCCAAATTCAAATTAGGTAAATATGAGATTTTCATTCGTTTTTATTATTGTTAAAATGAGTGATTCCAATGAAGAAATTAGATACATTTTAAAATTTTATAACAAAAAAGGTAAAAATGCAACACAAGCCGCGAAAAAAAATTGTGATGTTTATGGACCTAATGCAGTATCTGTGAGAGTAGCGCGGTTTAAGGCTGCGTTTCCATTGAAGCGGAGCGGAGCTTAGCGGTGCCGAATTGACCAATTACCATGCTCGAAATCTTCGCTCCGCTTCGCTGTAATTCCGCTGGAATAGCACGATTGGTCAATTCGGGCACCGCTAAGCTCCGCTTCGCTTCAGTGGAAACGCAGCCTAAGCGTTTTCAATCCGGAAATTTTGATATCAAAGATGCACGTCGCTCTGGCCGCCCTGTTACGGACAAAACTGATGCCATTTTTGAAAAAGTGGAGCAAGAGCGGCATATTAGTAGTTACGATGTAGCTGAAGAACCGGGGATTGCCACAAAACGGTTTTGGCGCATTTGAAAAAAGCTGGGTACACAAAAAAGCTCGATATTTGGGTGCCTCATGAGCTCACTGAAAGAAACCTAATGAACCGTGTACTCATTTGTGATTCTTTATTACGACGTAATGAAACCTAACCATTTTTAAAGAAGCTGACAATTGGTGATGAAAAGTGGATCACATACGACAAGAACGTGCGAAAAAGATCGTGGTCAAAGGCCAGTCAGGCTTTACAGACTGTGGTCTGTGGCGAAACCCGGGCTAAATCGCAACAAGGTGATGGTGGGAATTGGGATTGGAAGGGCATTATGAACAAATTTATGAGCTGTTACCGCCAGGCAGGACCATCGATTCTGAACTGTACTGCGAACAACTGATGAGATTAAAGCAAGAAAATGAGAGAAAGCGGCAGGAATCAATCAACAGAAGGGGTGTGGTTTTTCACCATGATAACGCTAGACCTCACACATCTTTGCCACTCAGCAAAAATTACGGAAGTTTGGCTGGGAGATGTTCAGCTTCCTCCTTCTTCACCTTCAGATTTCCACCTGTTTCGGTCACTGCAGAATTCCTTAGGCAGTGTCAGGTTGACATCACAAGAGGATTGACAAAACCATTTGTCGCAGTTTTTTTTATCAGAAGCCCCAAAATTTTTATAGCAATGGAATCATGTCCCTACCAACAAGATGGCAAAAAGTTATCAAACAAAATGGCACCTATATATACTTTAGTCAATTGTAAATAAACTTTATAAAAAAACCTTTTGAATTTTTATATAAAATGCGAAGAAACTTTTTCCCCAACCTAATACACACTTGTAGAAAAAGTATTTAATAATTATTACCTCATAGCCTTGCAGGTAAAGAAAACAATCCTTTTCAATTTTCTGTTGTAAAAAAAGTAGCTAAATGACCATAGACAACCAGGTTCACCAAAGGGATCACTAGCTAGGTCTGGATTGTAACTGTATATTCTGCACTCAGGTAGCTGCACCTCCTCCTCTATAGCAGCCCACAGTGCTGGTTTCAGCTGTCTCCAGCGCATACCGCCAACTGCAGATAATGCTGCATCTACTGCACTTTGCACCCAATTAAGCGATGGCTCTGCACTAAATTCGCTGCTCTGTAATAGATATGAAGGGATTTTAAATAGTATTGTCAATAATATAATCACTATTTAAATAAGCTGCTTTTGTGTACAATGTACTATCAGCGAAGTTGATTCCTAGGCAGATGGGGGACCTACATAGTTTGGTCACGATACGTCAAACCCAGCCGACAGATAACAATCAACATTGAATTGATATGATCCGACCAAATGACATTGCATAGTGTACGGAGGAGACGAAAAATCGGAAATTTTCTATTTTCTTAAATTTTGAATGGGCATTAGTATTATGAATGCGAGAGTAGAACACCTGCGTGTCAATTCGCAATAGTTTTTATTCTACGAGCTACCAAAGTTTAGCGATTTTTTGCGGCACGGAAGCGAAAAATCCATATATCTAATATCATCAATCAATCAATATAATAGAGCGTTGCGTCGTTTGATAACCCTGTTGACAATTAAGTTTGTAAATTGAATAAATTGATTTAGCAGTGGTTGTAAACGGATCTCACGGGTGATTTTTTTTGTGCGTATAGAATGCTTGTATACCTTTAATTTGTCGATATTTTCGATTGCATCTTTTGTTTGGTTTTGTATAAAAAAAATGAAAACCTAAAAATGAAAATTATTTTATTGTATGTAAAATATTGCCACGGCGAATCAGGAAAAAAGCTTGAAATATACCTTATTTAATAGGCTTTCAGGTGAAATATAAAATTTTATTATTTACTTAAAAGTTTTGGAGAAATATGGATTTTTCCCTTCCGGGCCGCAAAAAAACGCTAAACTTTGGTAGCTCGTAGCATCAAAACTATTTCGAATTGACACGCGGGTGTTCTACTCCTGCATTCATAATATTAATGCAGTGGTTCCCAACCTGGGGGTAATTACCCTCGCGGGGGTAAAATAGCTATTCTAAAGGGGTACCGTGGTACCTTAAGAGGCCGGGTACACTTGGAATTTCTCATACATACGTAATTCCAAAATCATTTTCTCATACGAAAATATTTAACATGTTTGAGTTGTTTTTCAGTTTAAAATAGTAATTACCTAGGTTCCTGCACAAAAATTTACTTCAAAATATTTAAACACAAAAATTTTTTTTTTGCTTTAAAATTTTTTTTACTTAGTAAATTTACTACTAAATATTTAAACACTAAATAATAGAGTAAAACACTAAAAAATATATAAATAAATAGTTAATTTACTACAAAATATTTAAACTCTAAAAAATATTTTTTAGTATTTAAATATTTTGTAGTAAATTTACTATTTATTTATATATTTTTTAGTGTTTTACTCTATTTTTTAGTGTTTAAATATTAAGTACTAAATTTACTAAAAAAAAATTAAAAACAAAAAAATTTTTTTTAATGTTTAAATATTTTGAAATAAATTTTTGTGCAGGAACCTAGATAATTACTATTTTAAACTGAAAAACAACTCAAACATGTTAAATATTTTCGTATGAGAAAATGATTTTGGAATAGGCTACTTGACCTATATTCAATTTCATTGAACAAATGCATATTTCTAGTAGAACTTGGCCTAGGAAACCATATTTCACCCTTATCATATTTCACCCAAGCTTGTGATTGATAAATAAAGTCGATTTAAATAGGATTTGTACTGACGAAAACGCTTTTGCGGTACTTCCGATTTGGATGTGACGTCATCCTCATAGTAATTTAATATCTTTTATTTACCGCGCTCGTTATATGTAAGTTTATCTGTACATAAATAATAAGAATAAGCCTAGAAAGATTTGTCAAAATATATTTTATTGAATAATTCGCTTAAAACATCAGTTTTATATATTATCTCCATTTATTGTAGACGGGAAATGAAATGGCCAAAACTTTTCTCCAAAAGTTTTCAACATTACAAATGATTTCTAATTTCTTATTTAATTCTTTTATAATTTTTGGGCATTTTTAGACTCGTACATTTAGCACATAAAAAATGTTCATTAAAGAGAGTTTAAAATACAAAGCGTATGACGTCACACTATGGCGGACAGTGTTTTCGGCGCCATTTAAGCGCATCACACACGGTGAAGATAATATAATATTTTATCTTAAGATGCCCAAATATAAAATATTATAGTATCTTAAGCTATCACACACGGCTAAGATACGATAATATTAAAAATCTGTTCATTTCCTTACGAGTCTGCGTTGGTGCCACACGTATTCCTTGTTAGAGTTCTATATACAGGGTGATTGACTATGAGTGATAACTGATAACTAATAACTGATACTGCCTTACTTCTTGATTTGTTAGACAGCTCTTCAGACGATGATTCTGATATAGAATGTGAAATGCAGATTGTAGTAGCACATTCCAAAAGGAGAAACATTTGGATAGAGCCTCACATAAAAAAGAGAAAAACCTGCGGCGAATTTAACCTTTATCAATATCTGTCAACGAAGAAGTTTCAGGAGTATTTTAGAAATTCAAGAGAAACATTCATTTCGATTCATGAGCTTTTTAAGCAATAATAATAATAAAGCAATAAATTATAAGTCAATTTTATTTAAAATTATCCGAAATGTTACTTTTCCCCTCAAAATGTTACTTTTCGAATGAGAGTAGGTATGTAACTTTCTAACATACAGCACTGGCAACACTGCGTCCACTAGTGCGTCCGATCACTGATGAGCCCGCTGCTCGACACAAAAACACCCTGTACCTATTCATAAAGATATATTTCGCATCTTAAGATAACATATTAAGATACGAAATATATATTTCGTATCTTAAGATAAAATATTAAGATATGAAATATATATTTCCATATCGCTCGGTATCTTAAGATACAAAATATAAAATATAAATTAACTTCGTCGTGTGTGATGGTTCATAGGATTTCTATGGTGAGCGATATTCTAAAATATGCTCTTAGATAATATATATTTTATATTATCTTCACCGTCTGTGATGCGCTTTAAGAGGCGTATTTTTCAATAAACATTTTTATGGGTTTCTACTGTGTAAAATATTAAAATATTAGTTTTTTTTTGTGAAAATGAATGATTAAAAAGCGATTAGCATGAAGAAAAAAAGTAGGTCAAGTAGCCTATTACGTATGTATGAGAATTTCGAGGGTACCCGGCCCCTTAAATAGATGAATTGGCAGAAAAAAATTATAATCTCTGTACATTTTGGTGAAACACAGCTACAGAATACCCTATCATTGCAGACAGAGATCTGAAAATGTTGGTACCGTTAGCTACCACTTATAAATGCGAGAGCGGCCTCTCAACTCTGGTAACATTAAAAAAAAAGGCAAGAAACCGTCTGAACGTGGAGCATGATATGAGATGCGCGTTAAGTGTAACTGAAGTCTGAATCTAATTATATTAAAAAACTTACGAATTTACCAATACATAAAGTTGTTTTTAATTGGGGGGGAAATCAGTTTCTCTAACAGGCCATAGGGGTAACAGCTCTAAAAAGGTTGGGAACCACTGTATTAATGCCTATTCAAAATTTAAGAAAATAGAAAATTTCCAATTTTTCGTCTCCTCCGTACACTGTGCGTTGGTCTGTCAATTGCCTAGGAATCTATTTCCTCGGTGGTACATACATGTTTAGATCAGAAATAAAATTAACTATATACCTTTGCCATTGAAAAGTCATAATCAGGGAAAGCTGCATTTAGTGTAGCTATAAGGTAAAATAATGTTTTTCTGGATATAGTGTCACATAGTATCCCATCTTCGTCTCCTGACAAACTGCGGCTAAACAAAACAATATTTAATATTAGATGTCATTAACCATTATTTTTGCAAAGCTATGAGAAATATCAAACAAATCAGTTTTATTTGTAGTATAACTTAAAATATTGTAGCGCCTGCGAAATCCTTTTACTTATCAATAAATTAAAAATGCAGTATGGTGGCAAATCTTATTATGTATGAACTAAGACCTTTAATTTATTGATAAGTCCATCAATCATTAAATAAAATAGTTCTTTGTCTACACCTGAAAATTTGTCTAAAAAGACAGAGGATTTGGCAGGCGCAACAATGATAAATACTATTTTACTGGGTCAGAATTAACAAAAGACAAGAGAACTGATGGTAAATGGTGCACTTGCATTACCAGTCCTTAACAACTAAGAAGTTGTTAATGCTGATTTCTGTATTTATTTGGTCATTACCATATACACAGTAGCATAGCTCTGATATGTACACAAATAAAAATAAATTCAATTTAACCCAAAACAAAACCCAAGCCGCAGCCGGCTCTCACATAACAATTGAAAATCTATTGGATACCCATGATGGAGGTGTTAACAAAACTTTAAGTATGATGATTCAAAATGAAAAATCAATTACCTGTAGGATACTCCTTCAGGTGGAGACAATGCATGTAAGTTATGAGTGGTTTCACCATCGGCTGTGAAGCGCTTATAGAAAGCTTTTTCGGTGCCAGCCATTTTGCAACTATAGCTCTCCACACGACCTTGGACAGCGCTATCTCCGTTAAGGATGGACAAAGCTCTGCTAAGAGCTTCTAAGCGCCCACTTTCTAGAAGTTTCATTTTTTTATTTTTAAGGATGATGTAAATTTACCCACTCAAACAATTCTTCGTTGACGATATGATGGCAAGACAAGCGGAATTAACATTACTTCTGTACATAGCAGAAGGGTGTATAAATATTCCTTTTCTTTTAGAGTGAAGAAGTTTTACACTCGGAATCAAATTCGTCTTCAGTACTTTTCTCTCGCCGTTAAAATATGGGAACATCACAAATAAGAAAGAATTGAAGTATTCACGAATTTTCTTGTTAGTTTTTAGAGTTCTATAAACGTTTTAGAGTTATCTACGGCTTGTTTATGCAACAATGGCGCGTCACTTTGCCCTCGAAATAAATGATATACACTGAACTAATGTTTAAAAGTAAAAATCCATAGAAGACATTTTTATCACAAATCTTCAATATTGTAACTAAAAATATTCACCAAAACTTTCAATTTTTACACAAATTTCACAAAAACCTTTTGAGAATTTTCTACTTCTGCGAATTTTTATTTTTCTATTGCAGGAGTCAGCAAGTGTTGCCAAATCCAAAAACTTGAAAATGTGTAGTGTACCTATTGCGCCTCTACACGATGGCCCATCGTAGTGAGTAGTGACTAGTGGACCATTATGATTGACGACCATCACGAATCACGATGGTCAAGCGTGTAGAGGACGTATAAGTGGTGACGCGTTGGATGGCTGATACAAAATGGTACAAAACTCCATCAAAAGTTTTAGTAAAGCGTCTGCCACTTATTGACCTTGTTTCTTTTGTCATTGTTATTGACCAATTAAAAATGAAGAAAAAGGTACTAAGGTGAGGCTACAGGACTACCATCCAACTTTTGCCGCGCGGCCTGCGGCTGGTCACTAAAATCGACCGTGCAAACGCTCAGTCGCAAGCGATCGCCTGCTGCGAATACATAGTTTGTCTGCACTGTAGTCTCACCTTAGTACCTTTTTCTTCATTTTTAATTGGTCAATAACAATGACAAAAGAAATAAGGTCAATAAGTGGCAGATTTCTCAAATAATGGATTATTTATTTTAATAGATTTATTTATTTTATATTATCACATTTACAATTCATTTAACAACAATTCAGCATTATTACATAAAAACAAAACATTTCATTAGGTAAACTTTATAGGAACATTGGCAGCCGTACTAGTAATTAGATGTGTCACAGCTGCCTGATGTACTAGCAATAGGACATTACAAAATTATGTTAATATAAAAAACGCGGCCAAGTGCGTGTCGGACTCGAGCACGAAGGGTCCCGTACCGTTATAGAACAAAAATAGACCAAAAATTGTGTTTTTTGCATGGCCCCCCTTAAATATTTAATTATTTTTTTAGTATTTGTTGTTAAAGCGGCAACAGAAACACATAATCTCTGAAAGTTTCAACTCTCTAGCTATTACCGTTCTTGAGTTACAGCTTGGAGACAGACGGACAGACGTACAGATGGACAGACATCGAAGTCTCAGTAATAGGGTCCTGTTTTTACCCTTTGGGTATGGAACCCTAAAAACTAAATCAAATAAAATTAAAGTAAATTACATTAAAAATCAATTTAAATTAAATTACATTAAATCAATTTAAATTAAATTAAAAAGGATTGTCGAACGATTTCAATGCCCAGTACGCAATGCGACTATTTGACGTGACATTTTCACGCAGAATGAACTAGTCACTTAGAAAGTTACTAAATGTTATTCCACTTGACTAAATTAAGTCACTAAATCATTTAGATATCTAAATGATTTAGTGACTAAATTTAGTCAAGTGGAATAACATTTAGAAAGTTACTAAATGTTATTCCACTTGACTAAATTTAGTCACTAAATCATTTAGATATCTAAATTTAGTGAAATGGAATAAGCGCTTAAGCGCTTTAAACGGCCCATTCACTATCCTGCCTTGCAGTCCTACTGGCTGCAGTCCGCCGTGCAGGCCTGCAACACCATTCACTATCCTGCAGCAGGACTGCAATGCAGGATAGTGAATGGGGCCTTAGGCCAATGATCGCTAAGGCTCTCTCCTAGTGTATAGTATCTCAATGGTATTGAGTTTTATAACCTAGGCGCTTATTCCATTTCACTAAATTTTAGTGTCCGACCGAAACTGATTTTTCAGCCGAAACCGAAACCGAAACCGAACTTTCGGCCTTGCTCACAGTTTCGGCCGAAACCGAAACCAAAACTTGGTAAAACATTCAAAATTACGATTATTTACTAAAATTTATTGATTTTTTAACATAAATTACAACTTTTTAAACTAAAGAAAACGTATCACATTGAATTTTTAACTTTTTGCGACATTTCTTAAAATAAATATTATTAATCTTAGACTCGAATATTATGTTCCCTAGAAACTTTTTTGTTATCCGTTTTCTTATACGATTCCAAGTAGATGCGATTTCACCAAAGAAATTGAATGCGCTTAGTGCACACTAAACCGGTTATTTATTTTATTTAACTTTTTATTGTACACAATAAAAATACATAAAGATACAACTAACACGGAAAGACGACACAAAGGAACTGCTTATTTCTAAAAGAAATCTCTTACAGCGGTTTCGTGTTTGGGCTCATTTTAATTGCGACAATTAGTAAGACGTAGATAACAGTAAATATTTTCATGCTGCTGCTACAGCATCGCCAGGATTCTATAGGAGCCGAGCTCCATAATATTATTATGAACCCAAAGTGGAGGTTTCATGTTTGGACTCATATTGATGGCCTCATCCAAGAGGACATTCGTAGATGGTATTCATTGAGATAATAATATTATGATCCTTTTGATAGGAATTATTCTGCACTATAACGAATACAAGTTTAAAAAGCATGAAATAAAATAAAATTAAGAAATATTGATGAATTAAATATTGATTTTATATCTTTTCTTATAATTTTAACCGACTTCCAAAAAGGAGGAGGTTTCTCAATTCTACCGTATATTATATTAATAATATTGTTCATTTTTTTAAATGTTTAATCTTGTTCTGTAATGTTGTATATTATGTATAAGACTTATCTTTGACTTTTTTTTTATTTACTCCATAAATAACATTAGTAGGGAAAAATAATATTATGAAAGGAATAATAACATAATAATATTATATTCCACTTAAATTCTGAATATTATTAGTTATTTATTGTTAAATAATTCTTTAATGAAAAGTATAATTACGTAGGTACCTAAAGTTACTATTATGGATATTTGACAACCTTATATTATGTGTTTTTGTTGTTATTTTAGTGACATAATATATTATTTACTTAATTAGTTATTAAGTTGACATTGTATAATATTATATTTTTTGCTTTGTGTTTTTGGTAACTTTTTAAAAGTTCAATAAATTTACGTTTATAAAAGCTTACGACGTTTTATTTCGTCATTGGGTGTCTAGACGTTTGACTTACAACCAATTTTCTAACCATTATAATGCATTATGAATGTGTTTACACCCCGTTCCTAAGAGCAAATTAAAACGAACATTAGTTACGACCTTTTTAAGGTCAGTAAATTTCTTATAGTTTTATGATTCAGTACAAACGTCGTGTCAATATACGACATTTTTGAGGTCTGCAATTTTTGTATATGATGGGCGTAACTTGAATAACTTTATTTCTAGCAATAGGAAGTTATTGGCTTGTATGCCACTTTATGCAGGTTTTTATTTTAAAGTAAAGGTGTTAAAATTATGTTCCCACGATTTACCGTTAAAAAGTTATGATTTAATTCCCAATATTTTTTTGTTTTTTGGCTCTGGTGTAAAGTTGCGTTAGACCGAGTTACGCCCTTTCTGTTTTCCGTCGTCGATATAGTATTAAAAATGGACATTAGTAATTAATATTTAAGTAAATTGACTAAATGACTAAGTACATTTTTAAGGAAGTAGAGGGTTTATTTTAATTTAATAATTGCATTACTTATTTGATTGGTTAAAATGATTAAATTTAAATCATAAATTTTAGTAGTAAAGCGCTTAAGCGCTTATTCCATTTCACTAAATTTAGATATCTAAATGATTTAGTGACTAAATTTAGTCAAGTGGAATAACATTTAGTAACTTTCTAAATGTTATTCCACTTGACTAAATTTAGTCACTAAATCATTTAGATATCTAAATTTAGTGAAAGCGCTTATTCCATTTCACTAAATTTAGATATCTAAATGATTTAGTGACTAAATTTAGTCAAGTGGAATAACATTTAGAAAGTTACTAAATGTTATTCCACTTGACTAAATTTAGTCACTAAATCATTTAGATATCTAAATTTAGTGAAATGGAATAAGCGCTTTAGTCCTAAATATGTAGTAAATTATATTATTTTCTTTTTAAGATTATGTTACCAGTAGGGACATAACATATAACATTTCCACCAAATTTCCACACCTCATTGAGGTAGAAATTGTAAAACCCATAAGCACTTATTCCATTTCACTAAATTTAGAAGTCCTAGCTAGGATCCTAAAAAATTTAGTCAAGTGAAATAACATTTAGAAAGCTAGGATCCTAATTAGGATCCTAAATCGGAAAAAATGTGGCTTCTGACTGACTAAATCAGTGTTGCCAGATGGTTTCAACCTTTTATCTGTAATGGGAACTGCTAAATCTGTATTAAAGTCAACAAAACGTATTGTATTGCCTTGATAAGGTGATAATCGTATAATAAATAATAAAAAAAAGACGGTTGGAGAGTAGTGTTTTGTGTCGAACTCGAACTCGAACTCGAATCGAACTCGACTCGAACTCGGTTGTCTGTAAAGTCGGTTTACTGACGATAGTTGAACGTGACAACGTCATAGCCTTAAATGGAACGCCTCAGAGCGAGGTAACGCCGCATATTGCTTCATGTTTTTTCGTGCCCGCAGCCCATATCGAATTAAAAGGCGTTGTCACGTCAAAAAGACGGGTTGCACTCCGGGAGTGCCGGCAGAAGTGAAAACTTGATAACATTGTGCATTATTTTTGACGTGACAACGTCTTATAATTCGATATGGGCTGCGCGCACAAAAAAACATGACGCAATATGCGGCGTTACCTCGCTGATCGCTCTGAGGCGATATAAAGCCTAGTATCCACTTGAGCCGCTCAAGTGGAGACGCCTGAGTACGCTCGAACTCGCACGAATGAGCGGCTCATTCGCCCGAGCATGCTCAAGTGGATACTAGGCTTAAGGCTGTAAAGACGTCATACGCCTAATACTGGTCCAATCCGTTCTTTAGGGTTGCCCTGGGACGCAAATCCCTCTGGCGTAATAATAAATAAAACAACCAGTGAGTGTCAGCGAAGAGACAAAAATGTATTCCATTGAATTTCATATACCAAATGTTGTCGGGTAAGCGATAGCGCGATCTAGAGGCCTAAGAGCGACATCTGTTATCAAATCGCAAGCTTACAAATCTCAACAAAGGTAGTTGTCACGTTCAACTATCGTCAGTAAACCGACTTTACAGACAACCGATTTTTTTTAATCCTTTTTTTATGAACATCGATTTTTTTTATTAATCGAAACCCTTACAATCGATTAAAAAATATCGACAATCGAAAAAAAACAATCGATTGTTCGATTAATCGATTTCGAGGTTACAACACTACTCTCCAACCGTCTTACGGTTTTTCGATCAGCACGAGAATCTGACGCGAGTTTCACAGTTTTTACCCATCCCACAAAAGTGCTCAACGCCGCTAAAGAAGTTTTCACTTCAAATATTATACTTAAATTATATTTATTTTAAGTAAAATACAAAATAAAATCTAATTAAAAAATTGAACACACTAAGGGCCTGTTTCACTACTTCCTGATAAAGTGCCAGATAGGCTATCCACAACTTCTTTGACAGATTCTCCATACTTTATCAGCTGTCAAGTTAAGTTGTGGATAGAATATCCGGCACTTATCAGGAAGTGGTAAAACAGGCCCATAACATAATAAAATAAAATAAAAACATGGCAATAAGATAGAAATATGTATAAGGTAAATGACTAGTAGATTGGACAGTACCAGTCATTGGAAAAAGCACAAAAACACCATATTTATTAATGTTGCTTCAAAAATTTCCTGTTTTTAAAGTAAAAGAACGCCTGTTTTTAAAGCAACATTAATAATTATATTATGTTGTTTTTGTGCTTTTTCCAATGACTAGTACTGTCCAATCTACTAGTCATTTACCCTATTATTTTCATTCGTATATTTTTTTTGTTAAATTTTGACAGCAACTGTTCATCAATCTCTAGAATCTAGATAATAGCATTCGTAGGTAATTTCTAAAGTCTGCTGGTTCCAAGTAATTCAGAAAGTTTATAATTCTAAATTTTTCGTGGAGCAAAAATTCTTTTAACCATCTTTTTCGCCTTTTATTTATTTTGATTTTCATTGAGCCAACAGCTAAGCCTATGAGAAGACCAATTTTTCGTTGCTTTGACAGAACTGGAGCCATTAAGAAGACGTCTGGCCAAAATCGCCGCGTCCGTCGTCACAACTGATTTAGTCACTAAATTAGGACAAGTGGAATAAGAAGCTTCTAAGCTAGTCGGTACCGCCGCAAAAGCTACGTCTCGCAATTTTTAAATACAGTTCGACAAGGTTTTATATGAACGTGGCGAGAAAAGGAACTATACGCTTCTATCATACAAAAACGTTGCAAAAACGTCATTTTTGACATTTGTTTGTTTGTTCTCCTTTACCAGCAGCGCTCCCGTCAATGTCACCCACGTTCATTTAAAGCCTTGTCGAGCTGTACAAAATATTTATTTATATCATATGCTGTAAAGGGCCATATAGATCTATATTAAATCAACAATGTACTTAAAGTGTTTAGTTGAATAAGGATTAATGTCGTATTGGTTAAAATCGCTTCGAAAATTACCCATTATTTGTCGTTAAAAGTAAATGACAAAAAACTGTTATTGTGGGATGTCCATAAGAGATAGACATATTATACCATCGCGGAGTTTTCTGTAGACCTTTTCAATGTGTACAATACTTGGTACATTATTTTGATATATCTCGTAGGGTTCAGCTTGCGTTTGCAAATTGGTTTGCAATGTAAACTATAACAATAACAGTATTTCTCCACTATTTAATTAATGTTATTATACTTATAATTTATAAACCTTCCTCTTGAATCACTCTATCTATTAAAGAAAACCGCATCAAAATCCGTGGCGTAGTTTTAAAGATTAAAGGAAACAAAGGGACATGAGAAAAAAAAGCGACTTTGTTTTATAATAATATGTAGTGACTAGCTGTTGCCCGCGACTTCGTACGCGTTAACATAGTATAATAACAAAGATGGATAGCTTTCCCCTTTTTGTGGTTCCTTATACAAAGGGTAAAAACGGGACCCTATTTAAGCAAACGCAAACGTCAAAAAACTTTCATGTTTCTAACTCAAGAAATGATGGACTTTCATTGAATCTTTCTACCCCAATTTCACCCCCTTGGGGGTAGAATTACCAGAAACGCTTAAATACGTATCCATTCATTTTTAATCAGTAGCACAAAAATAAAGTTTTATGTTTCTAACTCAAGAAATGACGGACTTTCATTCAAACTTTCAACCCCAATTTCACCCCCTTGGGGGTAGAATTCCCAAAAACGCTAAAATACCTATCCATTCATTTTTAATCAGCAGTCCAAAAATAAACTTTCATGTTCCTAACTTGAGAAATGACGGACTTTCATTTAAACTTTCAACCCCTATTTCACCCCCTTGGAGGTAGAATTTCCAAAAACGCTTAAGCACGTATTCAATCATTTTTAATCAGTAGCCCAAACCTAAATTTTCAAGTTTCTAACTTAAGAAATAACGGAATTTCATTCAAACTTTCAACCCCAATTTCACCCCTTTGGGGGTAGAATTTCCAAAAACGCTTAAATACGTATCCATTCATATTTAATCAGCAACCCAAAAATAAAGTTTCATGTTTCTAACTCAAGAAATGACGGACTTTCATACAAACTTTCAACCCCTATTTCACCCCCTTCGGGTTAAAATTTCCAAAATTCCTTCCTTAGTGGGTGTCTACTTAATAAAACAATCCTGCTCACCAAATTTCGTGGCTGTAACTTTAACAGTTTTTGCTCTGCGATGATGAATCAGTCAGTCAGTCAGTCAGTCAGTCAGTCAGTCAGTCAGGACTTGTAATTTTATATGTATAGATAATCCGCTTGCTAGTTGCTACATATACTTATATTAATGTTCGTGGTTGACAATGGACAACACGGGCTTAGTGGAGTTTATCGAAATATAATATAAAGAAAATCTCTGTTTGTGTAACCAAAAATGCCCAGCCTATGGTAATAACTAATAAGCAAATAAGAAATACGGCACTGCAAAATTTATTTCTGCAGTACATAGTACATACACAGATTGGAGTCCTATGCAAGTATTTTCAGGGTGCCATGGGGCTCGACGCGTTTGCGAGTGGCAAGTGGCAAAGCTTGCAACGTCGGCAAGGCGCAAGAGGGGCAAACGTGCCGAGCCCCGTAAGGCTCCCTGAAAATACTTGCATAGGACTTCAATCTGTATTTGTATGGAAATAAGGAGCAAATCGTGTAAATAAAAAAATACTTTAACTGATTCAGTGCGGATAACACGGCAGCCGTGTCATATATATTTTTAACGTGTGGCGTATGAGTATGACACGTTAGCCGTGTCATTTAAAAAAAAACTATTGTTTCTCACTCAAATTACACTTTAGAAAGTTCTGCTCTGAACAAAATCATCTTAATTTTCCACGTAGAGCATGCCTGTATGCTTCGTTTCGTTACTTATTCGTATTTAGAAGTCCTGATATTGAATTTTGCAAGTACATCACATCCCTAGCAGGACGGCAAAGCAGGATAATGTGTGGGCTACGTCCATTTCGCAGGCCTGCACGGCGGACTGCAATGCAGGATAGTGAATGGTCCCTTTAAAAGAAGCATTGACCAAGTGTTTCTAACTTTTTCCGATTTAGTACACTAATAAGGATCCTAGCTTTCTAAATGTTATTTCACTTAACTAAATTTAGTCACTAAATCATTTAGAACTTCTAAATTTAGTGAAATGGAATAAGCGCTTTAGACTCTGACTAGACTTAAAACGATGCTGAAAATTGAGAATTGTTTTCCCGCCATAATATTATACTCAACACTGGCCATGACAATGAGGTTATACTATTGGAGGTAACCTTATATTTTGACAGTTGATAATGTTACTATTTCTAACTAGCGATGCAGTAAGTTGAGTGAAAGTGAAAGCTCATATCGGTGTATAAACGTCAAAAGTTTGTAATGTTATGTCCTACTTAATGGGACATAACAAAGGAGTCGGTCTGCAATATTTCATGTTTAAAAAGTGCTAATAAAAGTGTTTAGTGAACGTTAAATGCAATATCTTGTTGGGTTTTGTGGTTCCGCTATATAATAAACCATAAGAACGGCCAAGGAATGCCTCAAACACGTGGATTTAACATAACATACGTAAGTTTTCAACAACGTTTTTTGGGCTTATTAATCGGTATTTTTATAAGCTAAAAAGAAAATTTATAAGTTTAATAATCCCATAATCATGCTATTTATGGCATTAGTGATAAAAATGTCACATAAAGTAATAATTTGGCTTCAAATATTGCATAGCTTTTTACGTGTACTTTAGGGATGCACTTTACTTGAAGTATAGTTTATCGATAAAAATATTGTCATGGACTAAATGATTTTGTTTTCAGGATTTGAAAATGCTTCAAAATAGACGACGAACAGAAATATTTAGACGCAAGTTTCATGCAAGTTTTTAATTCTTACTCCCTCATGAAGGCATCACAATATTGGGATTATCATTTCAAACGTAAGTTTGAAACAATGATTTTATTGAAATGAAAAAGTTCTAACGGAGAGCAAAATAATTGCATGATCAACATCTCTCACACCCCCTGTAAGTACTCAGTTCGTTACTTAGATCTACTTTTTGAAATTTTATCCTGGCATTACCCTTTTTTAATAAGTAAAATGTAAAAATTTAACAAGGCTAAAGTCATAATCACTTAATAAAATAAATTTAATACCTCGAACATCGAATTCCAGACACAATAGATATTCAGTTGTTATGCGCCACCTGGGTTCCGCTTGGGGCTTGATGGGTTAAGCATGGAAAAGTTACATAAAGCATATTGCCCTGTATATAATATAATATGTACATACATATTTTATAGTATTAAGTACCTACATTTAATGATACTAAACCAACTATTTTTTTAGGTTATTGGAATGCTCCTGCCTCCTAAAGAACAGTTCAATATGGTGGTGACTGAGAGACCTATAATGAAGATAATATTATTTTTAAGTTTAGATTATAACCGAGTATTCTGGTGGTGAGATGGAGTGAGGAGGGATGGTTTAAGTGAGGAAAATCCCCCCCTTATCACTACCACCTTCAGCCACCTTCAGGAGACCCCCCCGTTAAGGAGATGTTGTCAACTGTTTTCAGTGTTTGAATATTTTTCATTTAAGAGGCCGGGTGCCATCGAAATTATTCTCATATATACGTAATACCATAATCATTTTCCCATACGAAAATATTAAACATGTTTGAGTTATTTTTCAGCTTAAAATAGTAATTACCTAGATTCCTGCACAAAAATTTACTACAAAATATTTTTAACTCTAAAAATATTTTTTACTATTTAAATATGTAAGTATGAGAATTCCGATGGCACCCGGCCCCTTAATTTCAAATTTTTAATATGTGTGTAATATTATACAATGTGTCCTAACACCGGTGTTCAATCCTTACATGTTATGATGTATGCAGTATGGCATAGGTATTTTATTGACTGAAGGATCGGCCACTGGTGTTGGGACAGTGGACACATTATATTATTATGTGTCGCGTCACCAGTATCCAATGCTTTAACGTCTTTATTTCTTCGATAATACATAAAAAATGTTATTTTACAAAATATTTGATCTTCTGTTGTTTTTTTTTTATAAAAACTGTTGATTTTATTGATATTACACTCCGGTCAAGCCTTCGTGGCTTATGGAGTATACATATTTATTATATTTAATTTAAATTAATTACATACTTAAATATTATATTTACATAAGTATTTTCATAAACTTAGATAAATATAAAATAATATCTTTTCACCAAATTGAAAGCGACTTCTAATTTAATGATCATAATTTATTATATCCTAAATTGAACATGCGGGTCGAATTGATAACCTCCTTTTTTTGATGTCGCTTAATAAAAATCTATAACATAAAATTATGGTCGACTATTGGTCGATAGCTGTAGTCTAATTTTATATTTTTATCGATATATACAAGCAGATCGCCCATCCCTACACGCACACTACGGCAATTGCACACAAGCATAAAATGGCCACGCGCTGGCGAGCTAAGAAGCCATCTACCTATCCTTAATCTGTGGGCCATGAACCATGATAAATAGCCGAAGTGCCATTAGCCATACGGTAATAACAAAGAAAAAAAAAGAAGAAAAATAATACCAAAGAAGCAAAAGAAGTGACGCGAACATCATTGTCAATCAATTTATAAATTTAAGTGTAGATAAAGTTAAATACCTACTTGTAATCTGTGGAGTGTAGATTGAAAGGAGAATCTATCTTCATAAATAGGTACCGTAAAACGGGGTGAATAGCAATGATTTTCAACTTTGTCCCAAGAATGTGTAGCCTGTAACTTATTTTTAAAATCTAAAATGACTTCATTTCATGTCCGGTAATATAGAGAAAGAGCTGTTACAATATTTTTTAACCATATGCAACGATTTACAAGATTTACAAAAAAATATGTACCATTTCTATTTACCCAGCAACAGGGGTCAATAGAAACATGTAAAGGGGTGAATGGAAAAACTGTAAGGGCTGCCAAAAATACTTACTTGACCAACATGCAAAACGTAAGGTTGTGTATTTAAAACTTGTTTTAATAGGTATATAAAATATTATATTTTTCAATTTAAACAATAGTATTAAACAATTATCTAAACTGATTTCATTTGTACAGAATGTTATGAACTGAATTCAATCAATCAAACAACATATTTGTTCCTATTTTTATTTTTTATATATGTCACCGTAAGATTGTAAACACCGCGAGATTGTAATATGACGAAGTGATGGATTGTAAACAAACAGTTTTCCGGTGATTTTTAATTAATTATTTCGTATTTAAAATAACTTCAATGCCAAATGGTATAAGATGTATAACATAAAATAAAATTTAGATATATTTAAAGTGCTGTTTGAATGTTCGTTTATAAAAATTAACCTAATTTATAATTCAAACTGCAATTTAAATATAACTAAATTTTATTCAATGTTATACATCAAATATTCAGGCAATTGAAGTTATTTTAAATACGAAATAATTAATTTAAAATCACCGGAAAACTGTTTGTTTACAATCCATCACTTCGTCATATTACAATCTCGCGGTGTTTACAATCTTACGGTGACATATATAAGGGATAGCCCCATTCTGCGCATTTGTTTATGTTAGCTATTAGGAACATTTCAGTATCATCAGATAAAGCTCTTTGGCTTCCATGTCTCTTCATATCCCGGGTACTGTGACGCTACAATGCCGATTTGTGTATACCATATTTTTTGCAACTATGAAAGTATTTATTTAGTTCAGATGACAGTTTTTGACAACCCTACTAATTTATCTCTATTCGCCCCTCATTCGTTGCTATTCACACATTAAGCTCTTCTATTATACCCTACTACGTTTCTATTAATTAAACCCATACTATAGTTCTATTTACCCCAACGTTTTTTCTATTCACCCCGCAATTTCTATACACCCCGTTTCACCGGTATCTACCGTAGGATGCCGTAGGTATCAAGGTTGCCAAAATAGAAGAAAAAGTAAAAAAAAACAGTAAGTACGGTAATAATTAAAAATACTGTAATATTAAAGTATATTATAATTACTATGTAGGAATGTTAGTTCTACTTACTTTAATTAACTGTGGTTATGTTTATTTTGTAGCTTTATTGCTTCAATTTTTCAAGTTTCAAGCCCCAACCGGTCACCGGCGACCGCGATAAAAATTAACAATAGAAGCTATTGTGTCTCGTTTTTCCACGATCGAGGGATTGAGCCTTGAGGGATATTATTTTTGTAGTAATATCTTTAATGTGGATCACAGAGTAGGTACTTTTTTTATAATATATGGAAAATGTGGATTGTGGAGGTTCTGACCTAAAAATAACATTCAGAATCAATTATAAAGTAGGTACCTATGTCTTGACTTCTGATTACTATGATATATATCGTAATATTGGAGACAATCCAAATATGAAGGTCAATATGTCGAAACTAACAATATGGTATGAAAATAAGTGAATCAGTACTGAGATCTGACTCCTGTTCTTGATGTAAGTACTCACATTATGACGGAACCTCTAATCGAAATAAAAGACCTACCCTTCAGGGCTTTCAAAGACTACCACAGTGAGAACAAAATAATGGGTATAATGCAATATTCTGACTACTCTGCCATGTCCTACAATCAGTTTTTCAGCGATGTTATGATGAAGAATATTCCATGTGTAATAAAAAATGTAACTAATTCTTGGGAATGCTCTAAGCACTGGGTAGTAGATGAAAAAATAAATTATGAATATTTAATAAAAGAATATGGTGAACTAGAGGCTCCAGTTGCAAATTGTGATATAATTACCTTTAATTCCCAATGCAAAACTAATATGAAAGTAAAGCATTTTATGCAGTATCTTAAAGAAAGTAACAAAGAAAAGATATTATATTTGAAAGATTGGCATTTAAAAAGACTTCGCCCTGACGATAAATTTTATGAAGTCCCATTTATTTTTGCATCAGACTGGTTAAATGAATTTGCAATGGATAACAAGGATGATGATTATATGTTTGTTTATATCGGACCAAAAGGCTCATGGTAGGTTGGATTTGATAAATACATTTCCATTTCATAAATACTTTTGATTTATTAATATTAAGTATATAATATATAATTATTAATTCCAAATTATAAATTTTAGGACACCTTTTCATTGTGATGTTTATTCATCATATAGTTGGTCAGTAAATGTTGTTGGTTTAAAGAAATGGATATTGCTGCCTCCTGGAGAAGAAGAAAAGGTTAGAGACTCTTTAAATAATCTCCCCATATTATTTGAACCGGAAAAATATAAAGATGTTGAATACATTGAAGTATATCAAGAAAGAGGGGATTGTATTTTTGTACCATCTGGATGGCATCATCAAGTTTTCAACTTATCTGATACCATTTCAATAAATCACAATTTCATAAATTCTTGTAACATAGAAATGGTTTGGCAGTCATTGGTGAACAATTTAGTTGCTGTAGAAAATGAGATCCATGAATTTAAAGAGTCGCAAGAGTTTATGGAGCAGTGTCAGTTAATATTAAAATCAGTTTTTGGGATGGACTTTTCCTCATTTTTAAACTTAATAATATACCTAGGTGAAAAGCGATTAAAGTACATAAATAGAAATAATGATGTTGTGTTTGAGAAATTTTATTATGGGAAAAATCATTTAAAGTATGATTTGCTGGCATTAAAAAATATTTATACATTAGTTCAAAGTCATGAACTATTTTTACAATTACCTAATTCTATAGTAACAAATCTGGTACATGTAATGGATTCTATTAATAAATTATGATATTTATAAATTTGACTTCACTTTTCCACATATTATTCCACTTTCTAAAAGATTTTTAATTTTGGTGTTATCATATCCCAGCTCTTTCATTATTTCAATTGTGTGTTGACCAGGCTCTGTGGCTTTTAATTTGTTACTTGATTCTCCAGGTGTTCTTGAGAGTCTAGGAGCTGGATTGGGTAACATTATATTATCAACATTTCTGAAAAACATCTGGCGTGACTTGTTGCATTTATGTTTGTCAACAGAATTTATTTCCAAAACTGGAGTAACACAGGCATCCAATTGATCAAAAATTTCACACCATTCTTCTTGAGTTTTGGTTAGAAATACTTCTTTGAATTTTTCTTTACCTATATCTTTTTCTATATAAGGACATTCTTCCTGCGATAGATTTAATCCTTTTAGAAGATTAGAATAAAAATGAGGTTCTATAGCACCCACTGCCATATATTTTCTATCCTTTGTCTCATATGTGTTATAAAAATGATATCCTCCATCTAAAAAATTAGAACCAGGTTCCATTGTCCACAGAAGATGTTGATTTTTAAATATCCAAGATGCAATATATGCCACCCCTTCAGTCATACTAGCATCTACTACTTGTCCTTTACCTGATCTCTGTCTTTCAAGTAGGGCTAATAAAATTCCCACAACACAAAGAACACTACCACCAGCAAAGTCTGCCAGTAAATTTAATGGTGGGCTTGGTGGTATCCTATCTTTTTTAAGCAATGAAAGTATGCCAGACATTGCAACATAATTTATATCATGTCCACCTTTTTGCATGAAATAACCATTCTGACCATATCCTGTTAGCCTGCTGTATATTAGTTTTGGATTATTATTTAAAATAACTTCAGGTCCAAGGCCTAATTTTTCCATTACGCCAGGTCTATATGTATCTATTAATACATCTGCATTATTGCAAAGACTTTTTAAAATTTTGACACCATCTGAAGATTTTAAATTTATAGCAATGGATCTTTTGCCATTTGATAATGTATCAGCAGGTACAACTTGTCCAACCTAAAAAAGGATGCAATAAAATAAATCTAAACTCTAAACTCATCAAACTTTACAATAATGCTACATTGATAAACTGCTTTTTAACCCCCGACAAAAGAGGGGTGTTATAAGTTTGATATGTCTGTCTGTTTGTCTGTCTGTGTGTGTATCTATCCGTGGCATCGTAGCATCTAATATAGCGACTGCCCCTAAGTATACTGAGTCTACTAACAAATTTTCCAATTTGTACTTTTTTGGTATATTTACACTAATTAGATCATATTCTACCTGCTGGCTTTAAAAAAAAGTTTGTATCTTTATTAATACCGGAAATAAAATGACGTATACAGAGTCATCTACTGACTTATTAAAATTTACGCATTGAATACTGAGTCAAGTTATATTCTACCAGTATACGCGGGACGCGATCGCGGCCATTTTGGTTTAAATTGAAAGTTGACTCAGTATTCATATGGTCAGCGCGGAGTGAAAAGACCAAAAAACCACTAATTTAAAGTAGTTGTGGAGCCCAAAATGCTTTCTATGCAGTTAGTAGAGTATTGTGAAGCCTAGTAGGTTTTGTAGACTAGGTAAAACGGATAAAAAAATTATATATGAGCGTTTTTATTTTCGCGTTGAGTTGAGAGGCTACAGCCAGTTTACAGCTATGAAAATATTTAAAATATTATATTTGGTAATTTTTTATAAGATTTTAGACAAGGGCTATACAATTTAATAGAGTGCAACATAAACCATCTGTAAAGCTTATTTTCTTAAAAATAAAGTTTTTTTATTTTTTTATTTTAAAATGGCCATACAGGCTTACTTTGCCTTTAAATCACCAGTTCTTTACGTAGATACTTTGGAGTATACTTAACATTTCCTATCTTAATCTTACAAATGTAGGAATTTTTCTTTCTACACTTGGAAAAAAAACTTTTTTAATCCGCAAACCTTAGGAATATTATATATATATATATATATAATATTAGGAATATTATCTTATCCTATCTTAATCTTACAAATGTAGGAATTTTTCTTTCTACACTTGGAAAAAAAACTTTTTTAATCCGCAAACCTTAGGAATTGATAAATTTTAAATAAAATTTTAAATGATAAATCATATATATATATATATATATATATATATATATATATATATATATATAATATTCCTAAGGTTTGCGGATTAAAAAAGTTTTTTTTCCAAGTGTAGAAAGAAAAATTCCTACATTTGTAAGATTAAGATAGGATAAGATAATATTCCTAATATTATATATATATATATATATATATATATATATATATATATATATATATATATATATATATATATATATATATATATATATATATATTACATTCATCATCATCATAATTATCACTACCATCACACGATGCATCGTTATGAGTTATGACCCTATTATTGGTACTTTTCATAGTCTTTTCGATCGAGACTCGAGTTTGTCGAGTGATTTTGAAAATTATATTGATGTTGTTACAAAGTAAATGATTTAAACTTGGTGTTGCGGTTACCAAGTTAGCAATTTGATCATGGGATCTATGAGGTACGTAGGAAAAAACTTTTTTGAAAACTGCCTGAGTATAGTAGTTGTGATAGTTTCATACCTAAATGATAAATCCTATATATCTACAACTGACAGCTTATAATATGTTTACCGGTAAATAACTAAAAAGAGTGAAATTATTATTTTTAACAAAAAATTAAAACCGACTTCCAAGGTAAAAACAATAAGTAATAATATGAACTAAAAAGTATTAAATAATTCTTACTCTTTAATAGTGCCTCTTTCAGAATTCGTCTAAATCTCAACTATTTCTGTACATACTATAGTCTTCATTACTTTGAAATCGGTAGCAGTCCCAAAAGTTTCATTTAATCTGACATTGACTGATTAACTCACGATTGAATTAGCTGGTACCGACTTCAAAATAATGAAGACTATATATGTACAGAAATAGTTGAGATTTAGACGAATTCTAAAAGATGCACTATTAAAGAGTAAGAATTATTTAATACTTTTTAGTTCATATTATTACTTATTGTTTTTACCTTGGAAGTCGGTTTTAATTTTTTGTTAAAAATAATAATTTATTTTGCCCTGTTGAAGGGCCTTTTTATAGGTAATTATCTATGATCATTTATTTTTCCGTAATTTTAACGACATTAAAAATATAACGTTTCGTTCTTGCAAACGCTCTCCTGTAAAGATTGCAATTTGTTAGTTGACTCAGTATACTTAGGGGCAGTCGATAGTATACATATTATACACATACTTATTATTGGCAGGTATTACACGCATCAATATTATCACGATTCCGTGATATTAATGATGGTGTAATAGGCCGAATCGCAGTATCGCAGTACTATTTGTGAATCCCGTGATACTAGAATCGTGATAATATTGACCGTGTAATTTAGGCCAATGGAAAGTTGACCTGGTGCTGCAGCATCACCTGGTAATGTATAGGATATCCAACTCCTCGCCACTATAAACCAGAGGTTTCGTGTTTGGGCTCATTTCAATTGCGACAACCAGTAAGAAGTAGGTAAACAGTAAATATTTACATGCTGCTGCTGCAGCAGACCTGGATTCTATAGGAGCCGAGCTTCGTATGAACCCAAAGTGGAGGTTTCACGTTTGGGCTCATATTAACAGCCTCATCAAAAAGGACATTGATAGATGGTAATCGTGAGAGTATTATAGGAAAAATTATTATTCTGTTCGATAACCAACACAAGTTTAAAAAGCATGAAATAAAATTAAATTAAGAAATTAAAAAAAACCCCCGCCAAACAACTTTAAAAAGTAATGAAATAACATTTACTGCCTTTAAGTTCAAATAATTCCTAACTTGTGTAAAGTAATATTTTAGTCCATAATTATTGTTGTCAAGGTGTGTTGGGGGATCGCTAATGTACATGTTTGATTTCACATAACATTATATCTAGTTGGAGCAGTTCACAGCGAACCGAATCAGGATAATCAGCGACTTGGCGGTCCCCCGACACACCGTGACAACAATTATTGACTAAAATATTACTTTACACAAGTTAGGAATTATTTGTACTTAAAGGCAGTAAATATTATTTCATTACTCTTTAAAGTTATTTGGTGGGGGTTTTTTTAATTTCTTAATTTAATTTTATTAGTTTATTAATACCAAGTTTAAAAGTCAGTTTAGGTTTTGTTACAAATATGCATTAAATCTATAGTGGCTGGAGCAGGTAGGTTTAATACTTAATAATTACTTATTACAAAATATATAATTGTATATTATGTTACCGTTAATGTGTGTAAACCAGTGACTGCAGATTAACAAGGTTTGAAAAATTTTTGTTGCGGCCCGCGACACCAAGACCAAAACATATTTGTGGCCCGCATGAAAAAAAGACTGGGGACCACTGCTTTAAAGGATGGTATCAGGGAATCTGCAGATTTCTTAGGTAATGTGCACTTTAACGTATTCTGCATTCTAACGGTAACATATTATGTATTATGAAATATAAATTATAAAGTTTTCATTTAGACTAGACACACCCAAGCTTAGTAGGTACCTATAGGACAATTTTTAGAGTAATAAACTGAAACAAATAATAATCTATGCAATATAAAATACTTAATACCTTTTGGACTACAGTTACAGCAGCTCCAAAGTCAGCTAAAATAGTTCCACATAAAGGTCCTGGTGCTAATCCCATCATTTCAATAACTCTTAAATTGTGTAGAGCCATTGAGTGTTTGTATTCCTTCTTGGCTTGCTAAATATTCTTATTCTTTTACCTTTTAAAATGTGCAAGTAATATAAAATTACAAATACAACTTATTGATCTGGATGGACTTGTCAAAGCAAACTGCACATACCATGCACAATATTCTCAATAATGAGTATAATTATACCTAATGACCGGGGTAATGAAATGACAGAGCAAAGTACTTTTTGTTTATCGCTAAAGTTCGCAGTGGGGTCAAAGTATTTAAAATTTAAATCACAGATATAAGGATTAAGGAAATATAGGTACAGTTCGACAAGTTCCTTTATTATATAAAAAAGTACTCTGTGTCCATGAACGTAGAAAAAAAGGCGGACGGAGTCTTGTTTTATACAAAACAGTGTCTTCACTTTTCTTCAGAGTCGGCCACGCTCACATTCTGACTCCTGTCAAATGGTATGGATAATGGACTAGCGCAAGAATGTGTGCGTGCGGACCTTGTACATACAGCCAGCTGGCCGACTCTAAACGACACAGTTTTGTGTATGGTGGGACTCCGTCCGCCTTTTTTAATACGTCCATGTCTGTGTCGACACTCGACAAGGCTTTATATTACGAAATTAATGAAGTCTATGGTTTAAACCATGTATAAACATTTTTTTTTGAAGTGAAAAGTTCTTTAGCGGCGTTGAGCACTTTTGTGGGATGGGTAAAAACTGTGAAACTCGCGCCAGATTTTCGTGTTGATCGGAAAACCATAGAAAATGCGTAAGACGCTTGGAGAGTAGTGTTTTGTGTTGAACTCGAACTCGAACGAAATGTACAGTCGGGGAAATGAGTTGTTTAGCAGAAATGTACAGTCGGGGAAAATTGTGCTAAGCAGAAATGTACAGTCGGGGAAATGAGTTGTTTAGCAGAAATATACAGTCGGGGAAAATTGTGCTAAGCAGAAATGTACGGTCGGGGAAATGAGTTGTTTAGCAGAAATGTACAGTCGGGAAAAATTGTGCTAAGCAGAAATGTACAGTCGGGGAAATGAGTTGTTTAGCAGAAATGTACAGTCGGGAAAAATTGTGCTAAGCAGAAATGTACAGTCGGGGAAATGAGTTGTTGAGCAGAAATGTACAGTCGGGGAAATGAGTTGTTTAGCAGAAATGTACAGTCGGGGAAAATTGTGCTAAGCAGAAATGTACAGTCGGAGAAATGAGTTGTTTAGCAGAAATGTACAGTCGGGGAAAATTGTGCTAAGCAGAAATGTACAGTCGGGGAAATGAGTTGTTTAGCAGAAATGTACAGTCGGGGAAAATTGTGCTAAGCAGAAATGTACAGTCGGGGAAATGAGTTGCTTAGCAGAAATGTACAGTCGGGGAAATGAGTTGTTTAGCAGAAATGTACAGTCGGGGAAAAGTGTGCTAAGCAGAAATGTACAGTCGGGAAAATGAGTTGTTTAGCAGAAATGTACAGTCGGGGAAATGAGTTGTTTAGCAGAAATGTACAGTCGGGGAAAATTGTGCTAAGCAGAAATGTACAGTCGGGGAAATGAGTTGTTTAGCAGAAATGTAAAGTCGGGGAAAATTGTGCTAAGCAGAAATGTACAGTCGGGGAAATGAGTTGTTTAGCAGAAATGTACAGTCGGGGAAATGAGTTCTTTAGCAGACGCGCTGATTAAGGCCGCGTTTCCACCTGCAAGACAACTGTCGCGAGAAGTGTCTGACAGTCTGTCTGACAGCAGCTTTTTTTTTGATTGTCGATATTTTTTATCGATTGTAAGGGTTTCGATTAATTAATTAAAACGATCGTTTTTTATTTTTTTTTAATCAATTTTCATAAAAAATGGGTTAAAAAAATAATGCACAACGTTAATAATCAAGTTTTCACTTCTGCCGGCACTCCCGGAGTGCAACCCGTCTTTTTTATTTAATTCGTCCCGGTCGGGACAGGCAAAGGGAGCGTTGCCATGTTTAAACAATGATATATAGAAACTTTTGTCATCTATAGGTACTTATTATAAAACAAAGTCACTTTTTTTTCCCTCATGTCTCTTTGTTCCCTTTAATCTTTAAAACTACGCAACGGATTTTGATGATTCTTTCAGTGTTAGATAGCCCATTTATCGAGGAAGGTTATAGGCTATATTTTATCACGCTAAGATTAATAGAAGCGAAGAAATAGAGGAAATTTGGAAAAAACGGGGAAAATTATTTGAAAGCGCTAACTTGAACGCGCTAATCTCAGGAACTACTGGTCCGATTTGAAAAATTCTTTCAGTGTTAGATAGCCCATTTATTGAGGAAGGCTATAGGCTATATTTAATCACGCTAAGACTAATAGCAGAATGTGGAAAAAATGGGGAAAATTATTTGAAAGGGTTTATCTCGCGAACTACTGGAGCATTTTTTATGTTATTTGGCACAGATAAGAAGTAGACCACATGAAGGATCGTGATAGGCTATCGATTATAATCATTTTTTCAGTGGCTATATATTTTATGCCCGTGCGACGCCGGGGCGGGTCGCTAGTTGAGTATAAATCACAGATTAAGGATATATATATATTATCTCAATGGTATAAATTGTAGACCACAGATTATTATGGCTATGTTCCGAAATGTACTTCGACCACTGCACAGTGCTATCACTGTAGAAAAATCGTTCCGTTATGGAGTTGCAGTACACTGCCGCAGTACCCTATATAGGCTATGTTCCTAAATGTACTGCGACCACTGCACAGTGCTATCACTGTAGAAAAAATCGTTCCGTAATGGAGTTGCAGTACACTGCCGCAGTACCCTAGTCAAATATATGACGTCATCAATCGTCGCCATATTGTACTGTGAGTACTGGCGTTTTCGAGGTAAGGCACTCGCAGTACTTTGATCACGTGATCAGTCAACTGTCAAAAGTCAACTGTCAAGTGTCAAAACCACTCGAGTGTCTAACGTTTTAAAACAATACCTACAGTTTAATCTCGAAGTTATAAATTTCTGTAATTAATTTGGATTAATAATAATAAAACACTGGAAGAATTGCAAAAATTAACCTTATTAGACTGTGTTGAAAATGTTCAATACGAGCTGTCATAAATGCGGCTGATAGTATACTGGATTGCGTTCCGTTTTAAATAGAAACCAGTATACTAACAATAAAGGAACGGCTTCGCAGTATACTAAAATGACGTTTCGGAACACAGCCATAGTGAAATATATGACGTCATCAATCGTCGCCATATTAGCCTTGTTCGTTTGGTTTTTCAATTGCGCATGCGCGGCTTTTGTGTGTCAGTGTGATTGTCTTAAAATACCGATCAATTGCTGTCAAAATCTGACAGGTATTTTAGAACATGACACTCACCTGACAGAAATTAATCGGTACTTTAGAATATGACACTGACAAACAAAAAGCCGCGCATGCGCATGCGCATGCACAGTTGAAAACTGAAACGAACAAGGCTGTGAGCACTGGTGTTTTCGAGGTAAGGCACTCGCAGTCATTGAGATACTATACACTAGGAGAGAGCCTTATATCGGTGTATAAGCGTCAAAAGCGTGTAATGTTATGTCCTACTTACTAGGACATAACAAAGGAGTCGGTCTGCATATTTCATGTAATAAAAGTGTTAATAAAGGTTTTTAGTGAACATTTTATGCTAGATATTGTTGATTTTGTGGTTCCGCTAAATAATAAACCATAAGAATGGCCAAAGAATGCCTCAAACACGTGGATTTAACATTAAATACGTAAGTTTTGAACAACGTTTTTTGGGCTTCTCAATCGGTATTTTTGTAAGCTAAAAAGATAATTTATACGTTTAATAATCCGTTATTCGTGCTGTATAAGGCATTAGTGCTAAAAATATCACATCAATTAATAATTTGTCTTCAAAAATTGCATAGCTTTTTACGTGTGTTTACAGATTCTCATTACTTGAACTATAGTTTATCGTTATCATGAACTAAATGACTTTATTTTCTGTATTATAATTTGCTTCGAAATGATCGACAAATAGAAATATTCAAGAAAATAAACGCACACTACTTGTATGAAAATAAGCACAAAATGGCCACGCGATGACGGGCTAAGGTTACATCTATACTATATTACTTTATCTATGCTCGCAGCACTTTGATCACGTGATCAGTCAACTGTCAAAAGTCAACTGTCAAGTGTCAAAACCACTCGAGTGTCTAACGTTTTAAAACAATACCTACAGTTTAATCCCAAAGTTATAAATTTCCGTAATTAATTTGGATTGTGTTAAAAATGTTCAATACGAGCTGTCAAAAATGCGGCTGATAGTATACTGGATTGCGTTCCGTTTTAAATAGTAACCAGTATACCAACAGTATACTAACTATAAAGGAACGGCTTCGCAGTATACTAAAATGACGTCACACTCTGCAGTGGTCGCAGTACATTTCGGAACATAGCCTATATGTACCGGGCGCCTTATATATGAAAATCGATTCTTAAGGAGTAAACTCCAAAATTTAAATAAAATTTATCGATAAAGCCATATCACTATTGTTCATACAATATTACTAACACGTTTTTTATACGGAAAACATCAAAAATATAGGGAACCAAGCAGTGAAATAGAACCTTTTGTAATAGATCATTTTAAGAAAACACGGTCGTCTGGATTTAAAAATCTGGTGTGTTTCGAAGTAAAATACTAAACTTACTGATGTAAAGACAAATCTGGTTGTTTTCTTCGGATTCGAGTACGGCATCCAATAATACTGCACGTGGTCATGTTTCGGCACTCCAAATTTCACTTCCTAAAACAATTTTTACCAAAAATAACTATAATAATATCGAAATTTTGAAAATAAATGCTGTTTGTTTACGTATTTTGACATTTTATCTACCACAAATGTTGTAAACACTCAAACTTCAGTTGTCTTTTTTCACTTAGAGTGGGTTGCACGTGGTGTCTCAAGTTAAGCGCTTATTCCACTTATCCTAGCTGGGTTCCTAGGTAGGATCCTAGCTAGGAACCTAGCTTTCTAAATGTTATTCCACTTGACTAAATCGGAAACGATTTAGGATCCTAGCTTTCTAAATGTTATTCCACTTGACTAAATCAGAAACGATTTAGGATCCTAGCTAGGCTAGGAACCTAGCTAGGATAAATGGAATAAGCGCTTTAGCGGGGGAAAGTCAATTTTTTGCAACTTTTTTTTGCTAATTCGATTGTTCGTCGTTTGTTCTTGATTGTTTGAACAAAAATAATGTTTGTTCGTTTTTCGTTTTTTTTATTTTAATTTTCGAAAATTTGACCTAAACCTAGCGCTGACAATTATAGTATCTTGACTTTTTTTACTTTTTTTCAATCAATCTAAGCTAGTAATCGTTTGTTCGATCTTATTTACGCTGATAAATGATAATTAATTTTTTGGCGGTTGAAAGTAAATTTTTTGCAACTTTTTTTCCCTATTTGATTGTTCGTCGTTTCTTCGTGATTGTTTGAACAAAAATAATGTTGGTTCGTTTTTCGTTTTTTTTTATTTTAATTTTCGAAAATTTGACCTAAGCCTAGCGCCGACAATTATAGTATCTAGACTTTTTTTTTTCTTTTTTTTCAATCAATTTAAGCTAGTAATCGTTTGTTCGATCAAAAAAAATGTTTGTTCGATCTTATTTACTCTGATAAATGATAATTAATTTTTTGGCGGAGGAAAGTCAATTTTTTGCAACTTTTTTTCGCTAATTTCATTGTTCGTCGTTTGTTCGTGATTGTTTGAACAAAAATAATCAAATCAAATCCTCTTTATTTCGGGCATCAGAGGCCTATATTATAACAAATACCTTATATTATAGGGCAGAATAGTTTTATTGAACATTTACAATGAGTTCAACACTGATGAAAACTATGCACCTATTATTATTACAATAAGACCGACTTCGGGCCGCGAGACGATAGTACGTGTTACTCGTATCAAAGACCGGCGCGAACTCTCGATTGACGGCTGACGCAATACCCGACGCGCGCGCCATGTACCTAATACTCATACTCGGCTCTGATTGGTTGGCGTCTCTCGCGTCTCGATCGCCGGATCGGAGCGATCAGTGTATGTGAGGGGGTGCGAGACGCGGCGGGGGGCGCCTGTCTAGCGCTTCGCGCTATAGCCTCCCCCTCCAAGTCACAAGCACGACCCGTCTGTGACTTGGCTGGACGACCACGGCGGCACTGATGTACAACGACAGTGGATGTACCCACATATGGAGTGAGGGCGCTGGCATGGTACTTGCCTCGAACAACTCCGTTCGCATCCTCGACAATAAATGACGTGGGACTCACAATATGAGAGACACGATAGGGGCCCTCCCGTTTTTGAGGCAAATTTACTGGTAAACCCCTTGGCTGCATTGCTCATCAGATGGGCATCCACGAGAACCAGGTCCCCTTCTGCAAACGAAGGACTGTCTCGTCGCTTAATATCACCACTGGCCTTTCGAAGATCTTGTTGCTCTTCAACCCGGTGCTTAACATCAAGCAAAATCCGCGCAAACTCTTTCAGGTAAGGCGTAATCTGGGGAACGAAATTTTGTTGGGACACAATAGCTCGAAGGTCAGTGTGTACGGTTATAGGTGAGCGCATCTCCAGAGCAAAGGTAAGGTATGCAGCAGTCTGACTCGTTCCTTGGTTATGGGCACTATTGAGTGCAAAACGAACCATCGGTAGTACAGTCGGCCACTGGCGATGTTCTGGTCCTACCAGGATACCAAGTAGCTGTTTCAGCTCTCGATTCTTACGTTCTGCCGGGTTCGCTTCCGGATGATACACAGGAATTAGGGACTGTTGGACTCCAAGTAAAAATATAGCCTTTTGCATTACCGCAGAGACAAACTGGCTACCATTATCCGAGATAACTCGACGACGTAATCCATAACGCAGAAATACTTCTTCTATTAGGACCTTTGCACACGACTCAGCTGTCGCATCACATAATGCAAATAGCTCAACCCATCGACTTGCCGTATTTTCAATGAGAAAAACCCACTTTTCTCCACCTTCGGCTTCTGGAAGAGGTCCGAAAAGATCCATTGCAAGCACTTCGAGTCGCTGCTGGAGTACGGGTGTCTGAAGCAGACCAGCAGGTTTTAAATTCGTCGCTTTGTACTTTTGGCACAAGTCACAGGATTTAAGGTATTGAGCTACATATGTCCTCATGTTTTTGAAATAATATTTTTCCTTAATTTTTCGCAAAGTTCTCTCCAAACCTAAATGTCAGCAGTGGGCGCATCATGGAGTTCTCTCATGAGCTCTGCCTTCAAAGACTCTGGGACCACAAGCTGTGGTTCCTCGGACACTCCGTCCGGATCACATCGATATAAGACACCTTGTTCAATATAATAGCCCCGGTCAGTCCAGCGTACAGCTGCTGCAGGGTCATCCGAATTTTCAAAATCTTCTATAATTTTTCTCACCTCAGAATCATTCATTTGAGCTTTTCGAATGTCTTCTGGACTACATTGAGGCAAATCGACGACTACGGGACAAATACTGCTAGATCCAGTAGTAGATTTTTCACGAATGCTGTCGTTCTTAGCGGGAGAAACACGATACGGCGGACTAGCGTCAGGCGCCGCATCTCCCGTATCTATACGATGTACGGCAAAATCTCTCGGTCCTTCCCCTGGAGTAAAAATATCCTAGTGGATATTCAGAAGGTCGGACCGACGTTCCCTTTCGTCCAGACAAAGGTGGGATCCTTCGCCTTCGCGATGACCCACAGACGAACAAGTATGGGACCGTAAAGGCTTGTTTTCGAAAATAATCGACTCCGGCGACCTATCGTGTCTCACATACCATACACCACGATCGAAGTCTAATACCATACCAATGTCCTCTATAAAATTCATACCTAACAGGCTCTCGGTTGCATCCGGCAACATAATAAAATCTACCGCTTGCGCTACGCCTCGCACCGTTACATTAACATGCGCTATTTCAACATTTTGCGCAGAAATCCGACCGTCCGCATACTTTAATTCAGTAAATACATTTTGGAACTGACAACCATGCTTAAATAAGTGGGCTCTTAGACTAACACTTCCTACGGAATGTTTAGCTCCAGTGTCTACTATTAAATTACCGAATTCACCACAGATTTGTACACGCAACACAGGACGCACACGCGAATCGTTTTTTTCTCCTTACACGTTGGACAGTTCGAGCGTATGACTCCGGGTGTCCCACACCCGAAACACGTAACCGCAGGGGAACGCGCAGCTCCTTCAACTGGACCATCTCTAATCTTTGCCTGCTTGGCAATTCGCTGACAATCCTCTTTGAGGTGGCCGTACTGCTTACAGTACTTGCATTGAGGCCGAAACTTCCTCGTAGTTATAATAGGCTCCGCCTGAGCCGTTGCCGAAGAATAAGTCGCGGGTTTCGTATCTACATTGACAAGCGGCCTACTTTCGTCTATAATATCTTCAACATGCCGGGCTTGAGCCAATAACTCGGCGAAACTATTAAAGCTAGCACGCGGGACTTTCTCTCTAATTCGACGGTGCATCAATCCATAGGCCATATCCAGCTGTACCGTTTCCGTCAGTGTAAACTGCGGGAGCTGGGCGAAAAGTGCTCGAACGTGACAAATAAACAAATATGTAGACTCGTCTACACGTTGCTCTCGTTAAAAAATTTTCCTATACAGTTTGTGAGGAGGCAAGCGAGGTCCAAAGGTTTGCTTTAGAGCCTCTAGAGCAGCCTTGCCACCAAGTAGCAGCCAATCCCGTCAGCAGCATCGATAACCCACGTAGGGCATTGTGGTCGTCAATACAGAGACACTCTTTATAAGTTTCCACAGCATCAATAAACGCCTCAACATTACTGTTATTCTCTCCGTTAAAACGAGCCGTGCACTTGACGAAATTGCCAGTAGAAATCGGTAATGTACTTACAGGCTCGCTGCGACTCAACCTGTCTATGAGTAGTAGAAGTTGATCCGTCGTCATGGTGACCGGGGCCGCTGCAGCACCACCAGCTGGCTGCAGGTCCTCCGCGGGCACCTGGGCGGCGTCAGCGCCGGCAGAGCATGGAGACGTGTCCGCCGAAACCGGCAGCGGCGTCGGCGTCCCGTCCCTAGACGATTCGAGGACAGCCGACGAACTCGCTTGTTTTGCATGGGCTGATCTGGTGTTCATCTTGATAAGTCACCACGTACGCGGAACACAACCGAAATAAAATCTTAATAGTCCAGGCTTCCACTCAGCACCGAGGCTTACGTAATTTGTGGACGACCCCTTACGTATTCGGTATTCTAAAAGTCACTAATTTCACTTGTATTATTATATCCGTTCGCGAAACAGAGTAACACAGCACACCTACTGTTTAACAGTTACAAGTATTTTCAGTTCAAAGTTGAAAACTGTCCCTATTCAGCCAGTTTTACGGTAGTAAAAGTCACTATTTACGCTAGTATTATTAGCGCGCGAAACCAAACTAACACAGCAAGTCGACACACGCGCGGCTGTATCGTTCGCGGAATATGTTATATACCAGAACAAAGATATTCTAGAAAAGTACTGTACACACGTACTTATTGTTATCACAGAACGCGGAACAAAACTTCACAGTTGTGGATATGCACACTGTTTAGTTCGCGGAGAATACCGGTAACAAAACTTAGGTATTCTAGAAAAGTCTATGTACACACACTGTACACACGTTGTACACACGTACTTATTGTTATTAACTTATTACAGAACGCGGAACGAAACCGAACAGAAACTATGGGTAATTACACCCACTGACCGGTTCGCGTTAAAAGTTAAAACCCGAAACAGTCTTAGGTCTTCCAGAAATTCACTATTACACACGTAGTGTCAACAGTTCGCGGATCACAATTAAACAGAAAACTATTTAGGTACCACACCTACTGTTTACTTAGCGTTAGAAAAACCGTTACACTATTAGGTCTTTCCGGAAACTTAGGTCTTAAACTTTTCGTAACTTTTCGGCCAAACGTTGGGCTGCCACTTATAGGCAGAAATAGTTTTATTGAACATTTACAAAGAGTTCAACACTGATGAAAACTATGCACCTTTATTATTACAATAAGACCGACTTCGGGCTGCGAGAGAATAGTACGTATTACTCGTATCAAAGACCGGCGCGAACTCCCGAGTGACGGCTGACGCAATACCCAACGCGCGCGCCATGTACCTAATACTCATACTCGGCTCTGATTGGTTGGCGTCTCTCGCGTCTCGATCGCCGGATCGGAGCGATCGGTGTATGTGAGGGGGTGCGAGACGCGGCGGGGGGCGCCTGTCTAGCGCTTCGCGCTATAATATCTAATATACATATTAATAATATAATAAATACCTTAAAAACTAACATACATATTTTATATTATAAGTATAAACTAACACTATCACTTGTTGCCGGTGACGTGACTCGACGCTTCGTTCCGAGTCTCCCCCGGAACCTCCGGTAGACCACATCCATAGGCCAGAACTCCGGCGCCTCGAAAGTCGACAGAAGATTCGTCGGTACTCTCACCACAAAGGAGCTAAAGTTAACCTTGTGGCGAGACTGCAGACGCTCGACCCTCAGGCGCAGTGTCGTCTTCTTCTGGATGTAGTCCACGACGTCCTCGACCTCCATGGACCAGTGCAGGCGGGATATGTACAGGGGCGTCGCGGGGACCTCGCTCCGCAGACGCAGCTCAGGTACATATGTCGCGGTGCCGCGATGGTTGCGGGCGGCGGGCTTCTTCCTCCTTCTCTCCACCAGTATGAAGCCTTCCTCATCGCACCTCCTGCTCTCGTCCTTGCTAGGTCGAGAAGATTCCACCTTACGGCTCTTCGTAGCCTTGCAGCTCTCCTTTTCTTGCGACTCTCCGGAACCTTGCGGCTCACATTCTCCCCATTTGTCTTCGCCCGCGGGGGAGGCGCGGGGCGACCAGCAAGAGTCGCAAAGTTTTGCTGAGTCGCCTGTGGACTCGGCGTCGGCGCAACCGGGAGGGGAGCGCGGGCGGGGGATGCAGCGGCGGTGTTCGTTGACCCGTCCGATAATGCTGACGGGCTAAACGTGGCTGCCTGCGCGCCACGGCGTCGGGTGACGTATGCGGCATCAGGTGACCTACATATTGAATTACCGCTTTTTAACTGCGATAATTCAATACGTAAATCACTGATCGTAGACTTTGATGCCTGCAGTCTACCCTTAACTCCGGCCAGCTCCTCCTTCAGGAACCTGATGTCCTTCAGTAGGCTGACGACGTCGACGTGGTCCAGCGTGACGGGCGGCAGCTTGTGCAGCTCCTTTGCCACAAAAGCCGGCACCTCATCCGGATCCGTCTGCTTCAGCAGGGAGATGATGTCCTGCACAATCCTTTCCATACCGTCTCTTCGTCACGACGGCATGTTCGCGCTCTGGCCGAATGTCTCATACAGCAGCTGCTTCCCCTTGCAAATCTCCTCACTGGTGAAGGAGGACTTGCAGATCTGCAAGATGCTGACCTCGTCAATGGTGTCGATGGCATGCTGGATAAACGCCAGCAACTCGTTGGCTACGAGCACCATGGTCACGTGCAGCGGCGGTGTGCCGCGCGATTCGCAAAAATATTAATTACTTTTGCTGCGTGTGTAACGCGGAGCACGACCGGTCGCTAGCTCGATACATTATACACGAAATAATGTTTGTTCGTTTTTCTTTTTCTAAAACGGAAACTGTTTGACAATCAAATTTAAAAAATAAGAAAACGCCCCATTGTGAAAACTTTTATGATTTTCGGAAAAATGAATAGTGATAATATCTAAGTGAAATATCACGGGAAATTCAACCAAAAAAAAAACAAAGCTCAATTTTGAAGCAGTCATACTACTTTTCGCGTTCTTGCCCATTATAAACATTCTTAAATTAGACAGCTGTCGGCTAATTTCACCGCCACTTATTTCTTTTATCAGCGATTTTGTTGTGTTTTAAATTATGATATGTATCATCAGAATGAAATTTAACGCTTCAACTCCCGTAAGGCCCAAGTGGGCCGCGATAACAATTTAAAGGATCGAACAAACGATAACTAGCTTAGATTGATTGAAAAAAAGAAAAAAAAGTCTAGATACTATAATTGTCGGCGCTAGGCTTAGGTCAAATTTTCGAGAATTAAAATAAAAAAAACGAACAAACATTATTTTTGTTCAAACAATCACGAACAAACGACGAACAATCAAATTAGCGAAAAAAAAGTTGCAAAAAATGGACTTTACCCCGCCAAAAAATTAATTATCATTTATCAGCGTAAACAAGATCGAACAAACATTTTTTTTGACCAAACAAACGATTACTAGCTTAGATTGATTGAAAAAAAGAAAAAAAAAGTCTAGATTCTATAATTGTCGGCGCTAGGTTTAGGTAAAATTTTCGAAAATTAAAATAAAAAAAAAATAAAAACGAATAAACATTATTTTTGTTCGAACAATCAAGAACAAACGACGAACAATCGAATTAGCAAAAAAAAGTTGCAAAAAATTGACTTTCCCCCGCCAACATAATAGATTAGGAGGTCACGACATTTTTGGTAACGATATCCAAAATGACTTATTTTAGATTGACAAGATAAAGAGCAACTCTCTGATGCCAAATATGTCAGTCTGCCTGCGTAAAGCCGGCTGTACACTCTCGCCGAGACACAGCGAGGTGGCCCGAGTGCGAGAGTGTAAATGGGTGCGCTCGCCTCGTCTCGCCAGTCTCGGACCCTCTCGGTCCGTTGTCGGTATTTTGCGTCCGAGACAAAGGGTCTCGCGAGGAAAACGAGCGCATTACTGTACACTCTCGCGTCTTTCAGTACTAGTCCCGCCGTTGGACAGTGTAGAACAGAAAAATAACAATAATGAACGTCATTATCAGTCATTATCTGTGAGAAATAAAATTAAATATGATTATAAATCTTTGGATTACAATGATATCTTTCGATGCATGGTGAATGGTGAATGGTCGTTTTCGTCCATCTTCTCTGAGTTCTAAACTGCGATTGAACTAAGCGAGAATGTACATGATCGCTCTTGGGCAAGGGGCTCTCGCACGAGGCTCTCGCCCGAGAGCTCTCGGCGAGAGTGTACAGCGGGCATGAAGTAGTTGCGTTCTCTGTATAGGGCGCCTGAAAACCCAGTTATCATGACCAAAAAAAATGATAAGGTAAATGCCTGAGTAAGTTATATTAGGTAAGTACTAGTTGTTCTCATATCAGTAGCGCAAAAACTGACCAAATATTCGGTTGCGTTATGAAGCAACGAGCGTTCAAACGTGATTTATCGTGACCTATACAAGGTGCAATTAAACCTTCCTGCCAAATTTTTTCCAGGGTTTAGGTATCATTAGGAGAGTCCATTTAACCAAAAAAAATGGGTGTTATTTTTTATTTCAATAACATATTTTATCCCATTTAAAATCGTTGCAGAATGAATTACTTCGAATTACTTACCAGAGTTTTCTTTTTCTACTACCGTTTCGAAGTCTAACAAATAAGAACAAGCTAAGTTTGAAAACGCAGACAAGATTACGTGTCATTGTAGAGAATCTAATGGCGTCAGAGGGGGAGCTGCAAAGTTGCGCGTACTGGTGCATATTTTTGTAGGTATAGATAGGTAACTAGCGATATCAAAATTTACGGTTCAGCCTTTTTACGTCTTAATGCTGGGATGACCTACTCTAATAAAGTTGATACATGCAGGTTTTCGTCACGGTGCTTACCTCCACCGTAAGAGCGTCGGTTACTATGACAAGAATAAATATAACTTCTGAAAAACTTATTGGTACAAGGTCCGGGTTGGAATTCAAACCCACGACCCTACAATCACGATTATTGGGATCATGAAAAGTACATATGTAAATCGAAGAATCTCACCTGTGTGGGTATCTTGACACGCTTTTTTATTAGCTTCACCTGTAACTGAGTCACTATGTAAGAAAATCTTGGAATTCAATTTCAGCCTACTTCTAATTATCGTATCGATTTGAAACTTTGTAAGTTTATAACACATGTCACGACTGGATGAGGAGGGCACAAGATCGCCGTAAAGGATGGAAATGGAAGAGGCCTATGTCCAGGAATGGACTCTTAGTGGCTGACGATGATGATGATGATGAAGTTTATAAGAGTCCGTTGATAATTGCAATTGCTACCATCGAGCAGATCGATGATGGTGTCGTGGTATGAACCATGGAAGAGTTATATTGCCCATATAACTCTTCCATGGCTGTTGCGAAACCCCTTGAGCTTGGGCTCATTTGTTTTCTACTGATGACCTAATTCGCGCTACACTTGGTTGGTGGTGAGAGTCTGATGACGGAGCAGGGTGAGATTTCAGATTTTTTAGCGATTAGATATTTTAATCATCGATGAAAAGTTTTCTCACCGGTCATAAAAGCGTGTCTTTTTCGTTTTTAAACCAAGCACTTTACTAGTAAAATACTTAAAGAATATAGGTACGTTTAGACATAGGTCGTCGATAACTATGAATTGCAACCAAATATTTGGTCAGTTTTGGTGCCAGTAAGCTAGTATGTACTGACAGTTTACGATTTGTAATTTTCAGCCATTTACCTGATCATTTTTTTTTTTTGGTCACAATAAGTCACGTTTAAACGCTCGTTGCTTCATAACGCAACCGAATATTTGGTCAGTTTTTACGCTACTGATATGAGAATAACTAGTACTTACCTAATATAACTTACTCAGCCATTTACCTTATCATTTTTTTTTTGGTCATGATAACTGGGTTTTCAGGCGCCCTAAACAGAGAACGCAACTACTTTACGCAGGCAGACCGACATATTTGGCATCAGAGAGTTGCTCTTTATCTTGTCGATCTAAAATAAGTCATTTTGGATATCGTTACCAAAAATGTCGTGACCTCCCGTAATATAAGGGAACCTCGTCCGTCTGTAGACACCATACATTTTAGAATATGACACTCACACTGACACACAAAAAAGCCGCGCATGCGCAGTTGAAAAACGAAACGAACACGACTATTAATAGTCTGTGCTGTCCACAGAATACAAATTGGTGCTGTCAGCTGTCGCCTGTCGGCTGTCAGCGACAGTTTTCAGTTTGGGTCTACAAATATCTAAGATGAAGGATCAATGGATTGGTCAAGCAAATAATAATACCGAGATTGACAAAGACGCAGCTATATATAAACTCATAAGAGTAATAGAGTCAGTAACGTTTTTTTTGTCCTTGTCATAGTTTCACTTTTTGTTGTTGGTCAAGAATCGTACTTTTGACCAACAAAAGATTTGCTCTTAATGTACTTTGCGATATTCGTTGATTCTGTGTTTTTTTAGCGAAAAACAATATTGACGGTGTTAAAGTGTGTGTTAAATTTATTGCAAAACATGGTGATTTGTTACATTTTAGGCTGTGAAAGCCGTAGTGAGCGGAAATATGAAAACATAACATTTCATTCGTAAGTACGATATTTTGCATTTAACATCTCTCAGTTTGCAGTAATATTGACTGTATGATTATCTAAGAATATTATTACACGAGGAATGATGTGTTAATTACATTATTACAGCGTAAAATAGTATTTAAAAAACATTGTTATTGTAGTAATACACAACCAAATTCTATAGGTCGTTATTTCAACAGCAAACCAAAGCTTATTAGTACTCTTTGATTTTGTCGCGTTAAACGATTGCAAGGGTTGCCAGCACTAGTGTTGGAGAATTGCCTAGAATTGTTATTTGTTACATGTTTAATAATTATTATTTTTACAAAAAATATTATAAGTTTTAATACTTAAAAAATCATTCAAGAATAATATTATATTGAATTGTCAATTGTCATCCAACATGAACATAAACATACTACTTCAGATAACATAATATTATTATAGAATTCTGTCTGTAGCGGTCATGTTGTCATTTTCTATACAGTGCTCCAAGGCTTTAAATGAATGTGTCACGACTCACGGGGCGCTGCTGGTAAAGGAGAACTGTCAAACATTTTGTATGATAGGAAGCGTTAGTTCCTTTTCTCGCCACATTCATTTAAAGCCTTGTCGAATTGTACAAACCGTGGTTCACAATGAAGTGACGGATGTTTCTAGGTGATATCGTATTTTCCATACACGATGTAAACACAGTATGAATTATATCACTTCAAACTCATAAATAGTTGGAGATTATCATACGAAAATATAACCAAGACGTTTTACTAAGATACAAGAATTGAATTTTATTCTTAAGTTAACAGAAGTCAGTGCGAGTATTTTTCACTTAGCTCCTAGACTAGTACTAGAAAGGTCAATGACCGCAAGTGCCACCTTAAATTATTCTGACTATAGTAAATAAATGATACGGTTCTGATTAAATTCATATTATGTGTTTTTCTTAGTTCTTTTGTCTATTATTTATGTTTATGTGCCACCTTAAATTATCCTCCTGACTCCAAACATATAAACATCCTGACAAACTTTCCCGTTTTTAATATTATTAGTAAGATAGTATAGCAAGTAGGTACAGTAGTAATTAGCAAACAGCAAGTATAGTAAGTAAAATTATAATTTAAGTACAAAGATTAAAATCCATAACAATTACCCCTAACATGGAGAGAACATTCAAAGTTTAAACATTTTGAAGCTTGACGCACGTGCGTAGTCTCTCCTTGCGCCGCGGTGGAATGGAGCCCTCACGCGGATGAACTCACGGGAAGATTGCTAATAATAAAAATACAAAAAGTAATGAATATGTAATAGGTATTTTTTGCCATCTGAAAAAATGATAAAAAAATGATTTGGTGTGGGGAAAATAAATAAGATTTGTATAGTCTGGTAACACCAGACAAAGTTGGCACTTTATATCCATCCCTTACGGGTGTACGCCCATGTCAAGTCTATTGATGCTTGGTCTTAGACAAATATATACTAGCAAAGAGGATGTAAACTGTATACTACGTAACAAGAGGTCGGACTTAGAAGAAAAAAAATAAGCATCCGTTATTTTTTTAATTTGAAACTGAAGTTAAAATTTTTAAGTGCAAAACCTTTCACTCTAAACATACCAAAAATTTTAAAAAATAAAAATAAGAAAGAAATGAGCTCAAATAAATGTTTTATTTCAATAAAAAATATTGTACATAACTTAATAAATAGGGTAATAAGGTAAATTAACAAATAAAACAGATTTAATCCACAAGCTTTTGTTAATTTTTATTATTAAATATTATATATTACAGTATATATTACAGTACAGTTTTATGTATTTTATTTATAAATAGAATAGCTGTCTAATGTCTATGCTACTCTACTAACTACTTGATTGACTTATACAGTAAACTCTATATAGGGAGGGGTTTAAAGCTGCGCGTCCACCAGGTCGGAATCGGGACGTACGGTGCGGACGGCACGTCGTGTCGTCATATACTTGTCAGGCGCAGAATGACGTTCCAGTACTTCTAGTGCAGTTCATAGTAGTCAGTACCATACATACAAAGCAACAAATCTGTCCACTGCGTACCTACGCTCCGATTCCGATCCAGTGAACCGCACCTTTATACATACACACTTTGTATTCTTACACTCTGTATACGACAGCTGAAATCTATCGCGTGGGCTCAGGCCAGCTGCATACCACCTCACTTGATCAGAGGATTTTTCCTTGGTGGCCACCAAGGAAAAATCCTCTGATCAAGTGAGGTGGTATGCAGCTGGCCTGGTACCACTCATAATCCCATACCTTCCTTCTCCTAAAATCTCCTTGCTTTGAATCTCCTTGCTGCTTTTGTTCCCAAGCGGTCGCATGCGACCGCGAGAACAAAAGATTTCCTACAATCCGCGATCGAGGTAACAGCTATTGCTTGCAGACTAAAATGTTGCAAACTAGCTGTATAGGGACCTAAAAATCTGAAATTAATGAAACATTTTTTATTTACTACATTTCCATACAGTTTACATAAATTATTAAGTATAGTTAATAACCTAATGTATTGTTGCAATAAAACAATATACACATGATACACATTTCATTATTTTCCAAATTAACTGCATACTGATATACATTATAATAATTTCTATGAAATAATAATCTATCTTTTTCATATTAATATAGTTTAAGTTGTAAATTATTGTACAATTAAGCAAATAGTACTACGACATACTTCGTATTAGAACATGGTATGATATCGTTATGTTTTGCTTCAATTTATCAATTTACGGTTACATTTACATTTTACAATGGCTTACCTTTCGTTTTTCAATAATTAATCCACTTAATTTACAATTTTTGTATTTTTGTAATAAATAATTTTCACAAAATGAAATTCAAACTTTGAGTTTTAAACTTCTTCTTCCTCTTTTTTCTCATGTAGTTTATATTCTCTATGGTCTTTTTTATCAGCCAATCACAGTCGACCGTGCTTAAAAATTGTACAGATTATGCGATTCTATCTAGTAGCTACGTTTAAAATTGGAACCCAATTTTTTTTTTGTTCGGAACTTCCGTCCACCTGTATACTAGTAATCTGTGGTATGGGATTTTTGTGGTTTTCCGTTTTCGAATAGTTGTAGTGTTTGAACATGGTTTGAACTTTGAAAATAACATAATATTGATAGTTATTAGTCTACACTTGGTACTCATTTGTTATCTTTCACTAAATAGTAGATATTATCAAAACTTTTTAAAGCATATTCAAATATTTCTTAAGAAGTGTACAATGTCTGTCGCATTTGCACCAAGGGGAAACCGGCCTCCATTGAATCCAACTCAAATACAAAAGATGCTTGACGAAAACGCACATTTAATTCAAACTATTCAAGAATATCAAGCTAAAGGTCAATTAATGGAATGTCATCAATATCAGCAAGTATTACACAGGAATTTAGTATATTTAGCATCTGTAGCTGATTCAAACCAAAATATCCAAGCATTATTACCGGTAAGTACCTACCTACTAAAGTATGTTTATCAGGGCGAGCGAAGCAAGCCCTAGTACTTATGTCCCACAGCTTAGCACTTTTGTGGTACACTTGACGTAAAAACTATCACACCTATTGATTTGTACCTATTAAAACATAGTAATTTTTATTTACAGTGTAAACTCCATGTAAAGTCACTCCATTTAGCGACAAACTCTTTAGCGTCGAAATCATTTGACTTTGGTTGGTTTAGCTCTGCTATCCCCAACCTGCAGCCCGCCGGGACTTAATTTGTGGCCCGCGTGATGTTAAAAAATTTTGAAATTCACGCCCACCGGCAAAATAACGTAAAGTCTACGAGATAGTTGTTAAATTTTTTTCACTTTAAAATCGTTAATTTTGAAGAATGTTATTTTTTAACCCAAAAAATTTTTGTTGCGTCCCGCGACACCAAGACCAAAACATGTTTGTGGCCCGCATGGAAAAAAGGTTGGGGACCACTGGTTTAGCTTGTTTGCCATACAATGATACACTATATAATATAGCATCATTCCCACTCTCAATAACGACAAAATCACAATGATTGAGTAATAAAAAGTACCTTTTAAGTTAATAATATTAGTAAAAACTGCGCAGCTGTGTAAGTTTTTTTCTCGCTTTACTATCCTAGCCCGTAATGAACTTGACTTTCGGCATAATGCATACCAAAATTTCTAAGAAATTCGTTCTTTTGTTTACAAATTGGGATTGCTTGCACGTGTAGACTGTTTTTGAACAAAAAAGTATCTAAACGTTATCATATTCTCAGTTGCTCATAAACTTCCAAACAGTAAATACAGTTAGCGAAAAAAAAACACTGTTCACACGGAAATTCTTTGAATTTACTTCTCTCCATTTAACTACAACTCTATATAACGTCATAAAATGCACGGTCCCTTCAGTGATGTTATATAGAGTTTACACTGTATATGTTGATGTGTTATCATCGGTCAATCAAGGTTTGGCTAGTGGCTACTATTAAAATATTTAAAAAAACCTGCCTCACAAAGCTAAAGCCGAGCTTTGCTATCTAGTTATAATATACGCACTTTAATGCCTATTTATCCTTTTTACAATAAATAGTTATGAGGGGTTATATAATATAACTCATAACTATTTATTGTAAAAATGGTTTATAAAAAAGTAAATGGTCACGTTAGGTATGCCTAACGTGACCATTTACTTTTTTTGTCAGAGCGGGACACCTACGGATCCCCCCCCCCCAATAAATGTTATTTTCATTTTATTATTAATTATGAAAGTATAGAGGTACCTAAATACAATTGTTTGAGTATTTTGTGAATTTCTAGTGCCTGACTGTTGCAAAATGTGTCAGAATAACCACATACATATAATATGTTGTATTAGTTGTGTGCGTACAAGACAAAAAAACGAGGAATACGGCTTTTGATGAACCAATGATTTCCTTTGGTAGGATTGATCTTTATATCCCTAAGATGGGTTTACGATGTGGAGCCGCCTGAATATTTCATGCACGTGGGGGAGGCTAGCCTAGCTTTAACAAGGTATGAGGTCAATAACTGCGTGGGATTTAGGTATATAGGCGAGTTTGGTATCATTTTTGATTGAATCGAATGTTTAGATGCCAGTTTTTGAATAATATTTAGATAAAATATAGTAAAAATAAAATAAAATAAAAATTTAGAATATATGATTTTCAACCAACGAAAACGCTGTTGACAGGGCTTAATTAATATAAGGAGGCTGATAGCCGCATTATTCTGCATGCCAAAGACATGGTGATGAATGGAGCAATAAACATATTAATATTACTAGACGTACCGTGCGGCTTCGTCCGCGTAAATCTGAAATTTCACGGAAACCGTATATTTTTCACAAATTAATAACCAATATCTCACGTAGTCTACAATATATTCGTGTCAAATAACATAAAAATTGCTCCAGTAGTCTGTGAGATATTAGCCTTTTCAAATAATTTTCCCCTTTTTTTTACATTTTCCTCTTTATCTTTGCTCTTATTGGTCTTAGCGTGATAAAATATAGCTTATAGCCTTCCTCGATAAATAGGCTATCGAACACTGAAAGATTTTTTCAAATCAGACCAGTAGTTCTTGAGATTAGCGCGTTCAAACAAACAAACAAACTCTTCAGCTTTATTTTCACATATTCCTCTGTATCTTTGCTCCTATTGGTCTTAGCGTGATAAATTTAGGCTATAGCCTTCCTCGATAAATAGGTTATCAAACACTGAAAGATTCTTTTAAATCGGATGAGTAGCTCCTGAGATTAGCGCGTTCAAATAAACAAACTCTTCAGCTTTATAATATTACTAGACGTTCCGTGCTGCTTCGCCCGCGTAAATTAGATATTTCACAGAAAAATTAGTCCACAATAAATAGCCTATGATTCTTCACGTTCCTACTTTTTATCTGTGCCAAATAACAGAAAAATTACTCCAGTAGTTCGTGAAATAAGCCCTTTCAAATAATTTCCCCCGTTTTTTCCACATTTTCCTCTATTTCTTCGCTTATATTAGTCTTAGCGTAATAAAATATAGCCTATAGCCTTCCTTGATAAATGGGCTATCTAACACTGAAATAATTTTTCAAATCGGACCAGTAATTACAAACTCATACTAAGATTAGCGCGTTTAAATAATGCTTCTTCTTCTTCTTCTTTTTACGTTGTTTGACATCTTTATCGTGCAAATATGAGTCCTAAAATGAATTTAGCATTCTTAAGTCATCCGAATATGGTACCGAACTTGGAATAGTACCATAATTAATGCCTCTATATAGATTGAGACTCTATTTTCCTCCAGAGCAGAAGCTGCTAAAATAAAAAAAAACTAACATCAAAAATCGCGGTGGCTCCACATCTTAAATCCATCCTTGGACCATAAGGACCAATCCTACCAAAGGAAATCTTTGGTTCATTAATAGCCGTATAATTCACCGTACACACGCAACTATATGGGAGTTACTTCCTGCAGGCATTGCACTGGCATTTCAAACATATAATAAAAATACTTTAAAATTGTCGTTTGGTCTGTTTGCTAAAGCGGTACAATTTCGGCCTCGCGGGGGACAGCGGGACAGACTGCCTGAAAGCGGGACTGTCCCGCCCAAAGCGGGACGTATGGTCACCTTAGTCATACCTAACGTGACCATACATCCCGCTTTGGGCGGGACAGTCCCGCTTTTAGGCAATCTGTCCCGCTGTCCCCCGCGAGACCGAAATTGTCCCGCTTTTGCAAACAGACCAAACGACAATAATTTAAAAGTATTTTTAAGTTTGAAATGCCTGTGCAATGCCTGGAAGTAACGCATACATACAACAAACGTGATTATTCCGCCATATTGTGCCAAATAACATAGAAATTGCTCCAGTAGTTCGTGAGAAAAGCCCTTTCAAATTTTCCCGTTTTTTCCACATTTTCCTCTGTTTCTTCACTCCTATTAGTCTTGGCTTGATAAAATATAGCCTAAACCTTCCTCAATAAATGAGCTATCTAGAACTGACAGAATTTTTCAAATCAGACCAGTAGTTATAGAATAATGTAAGAAAGGCACTTTGAAATACATAATTATTTATGTATTTCAAAGTAGGGGGGGGGGGGGGTATTTCAAAGTATTCTGTATTTGTCCCGCTCTGACAAAAAAAATAAATGGTCACGTCAGTCATACCTACATTATTGTCATAATAAACATAGTAGAAATTCTTTGATTCAGAATAGTATGTTGTAATTTGACATTCCAATGTCTATAGTCTATACTGTACTCGGCGAAATGAGGCGGTAGCGATCATTGACCTTTTTAGTCTAGGCGTTAAACGAAAAATGCTCGCACTGTATTTTGGGTGGGTTGCACCAGAGGCATTGTTATAGTTAAGGCTAAGGTTATCGTCGAATATGACGTCCATTATTGACTTTAAAGTTTAACTAGAGATTTGACAGATCATTTAACATTTTGTTATAGTTAAAGTCTACGAATAATAAAAAATAAGGAAGAGTAACTCTGTAAAAGTGCACCAAAAGGCTAGAAAATGTGACCCGAATACATGCATATTTTATGCATGTGTTCGGTACACATTTTTCGTGTATATAATATACTCGAGTGACATTCAACCAGGTTGACATGATAATTATTGTCAAACTCATTTTACAATTTGTTTATTTACTTTTTACGTAGCTTTTTACAATATTTTTGTTGTTAACCCTCCGTGCACCATGTGGGGTCTGACAAACCCTTTCATAACTTTTTACAAATTCGTGTGATTTTATTGACGCTTTTAGTAGCTGGAGTTAAGACGTTGTCCTAGCGTTTGATGGCAGAGGTTTAGCATTTGTGTCGCCGATGCAAAGTACAGACATGCACAAAGTGGGCTGGGGTCCCACAAACCCCACGTAGTTCCTGGACGTCGTCAGAAAGTTACGTAGTCAAAAAATCTATATTTCAGGGATATTTGAATTTGTTTTGACTTAATTAGCATTTCTGGAGAGGTTTAAGAACAAATTAAGTACCCATGACTTTGATAGAAGAAGATTTTAAAATCGCAAAGTTATAATCCATGGATACTGAGAGGTTCTCATAAGCGCTTTCACGAATTTCTTGGCAAAACAGCTCCTGGCCCATCAAAAATATTATCAAGATCAATGAAGAAGTATTCAAATTATTGTATCAGGAATATAAATTGAAAACTCAAATACGGTTGTGAGCAGAATAATGTACAGTATTTGCTTACACATACCGTGCCCACTTTCATTGTAAAAAATGTACTAATTTACATACGCTATAATAGTCATGATATTTGTATGAGTAATGACCGAAAAATAAAGAGATTACGAAAATCTGCATTGCCTATTTGCACCGTAAGTTTTTTATTTCAATTCTGAAATAATTTAGCACATAGATTTTTGTAATCTGAAAACGTCTTCTCTAGGTGCTCGGACAGTTTTAGATTCGCCCGAGTCGTACAAGGTTTGTTCATAATAATTATTATACACACACTGGCAAAATTAGCGGAAAATAGGTAAAAGGGCCACAACTTGAATTCAAGTGGGTCGGGCTGTGTGAAATCCTTTTTTATAGTTTCTAAGCTCATAAAAGAAATAAAATATTGAACAAAACTGACAAGTTGACAGATTTTTATTGCAATTATGCCCTACTAAGTGTTTTTCGATGATTGACGTTGTAAGTGTTTCTGTTAAGAATGGCGTTTTTAGCGGGGTGCAAGGTATGTCAGCTCATTTGATTGTTTGGTTTTTGGGAGAACACATTGCTTAGATACAAAATTAGTGATTTTCCAGCATCTACGACAGCTAGAGCTGTAACCACGATAGAGAAAGGTCACACCTACCGTTCGGTCAGTCAGGCCTTAGGTGTGTCGGCTTTCGTGGTCCATCGTAACTTTAAACGCTACAGAGAGACTGGATCTTACGTTCGGAGACGAGAACAAGGCAGATATCGGGTGGCAATGGTTCAGGATGACCGTTTTGTAAGGGTACAAGCCTTAAGAAATCGATCTCAAACTGCTTTGCAGAGACGAAACCTATCGGAACAGGTCCGAGATGTACGTGTAAGTGATTGTGCAGTAAGAATAAGACTCAAAGAAGTTAAATTTAACTCAAAGGTGCCAGCAAGGGTACCAAAACTTGAGACAGGACAGCAAAGAGCCAGGCTAAGATTTGCGCGTGAACATCAAAATTTGACTAGTGAGTGAAATCTTGTGCTGTACAGTGATGGGAGCAAATTCTGTGCAAATTTTGTTGACAGGCGATAAATAATGTGGATAAATCGTAAGGAACGCTATAGATAATCAAAACTTAACGGAAACAGTGGCCTATCATGCAGGCTTCGTAATGGTTTGGGGTGATATGATATGATTTGGAGCCCGCACAGAGCTGATGATTGTTAATGACACTACACACAGGTACTTTGACAGTACAGGGCTATAGCACAGACATCCTCGAACTGCATGTTGTGCTTTTTACACAGTTTTAGGCAGTAACTTCAATTTTATGCGCGTCCATAGAGTAAAAAAATCGGGCATTATTACCTAAATGATGCTGGCGTAGCCCAGGTGGAGAGGACAACACGGTCTACGGATGTAGATCCGATTGAGGACGTGTGGCACATCAATGGGTGAACGGTACGAGTTAAAACTCCAGCTCCAAAATGTGTTCAGGAGCTAGAGTTGGCGCTACTGGCGGAGGAGTAGAAGAATATCCCACAGGAAATGATTGCCAATCAAAATGCAAGCATGGAATGGCGTATCCAGTCTCTGTGAGATCCATAGAAGGCATTACACTCTTTTAACATGGCATTTCTTAAGTAAAAATGAAGAATTTAACTTAAAAAATTACTACTGAAATTTTAAAGATTTTTCTTAATTTTTGATTTTTGCAGATTTTACACGTTTTTATGCCCTAAATTTATATAAGTTTTATTTTTTAGTCATTAATTATTATTAAATTAATAAATAAATATATAAAAAGCAGCGAATAATTTTCAAAAAAAATAAAATTTTGTTATGTTCCTCTAATTTTGCCGGTGTGTTAATATGTACACACACTGGCAAAATTAGCGGAACATAGGTAAAAAGGGCCACAACTTTAACTCAAGTGGGTCGGGCTGTGTGAAATACTTTTTTATGGTTTCTAAGCTCATTTAAGAAATAAAATATTGAACAAAACTGGCAAGTTAACAGATTTTTATTGCTATTATGCCCTAATAAGTGTTTTTCGATGATTGACGTTGTAAGTGTTCCTGATAAGAATGGCGTGTTTATCGGGGTGCACGGTATGCTCAGCTCATTTATTTTGATTGTTTGGTTTTTTGAAGAACACATTGCTTAGATACCAAATTAGTGATTCCCCAGCATCTACGACAGCTAGAGCTGTAACCACGATAGAGAAAGGTCACACCTACCGTTCGGTCAGTCAGGCCTTAGGTAAAAAAAAAAAAAACTGGTTGCACTCCGGGAGTGCCGGCAGAAGTGAAAACTTGATTATTAACGTTGTGCATTTTTTTAACCCATTTTTTATGAAAATCGTTTTTTAAAAAATCGTCAATCAAGTTGTTTCGATCAAGTTTCGATCATGGTTTCGATCAAGGTTTCGATCAAGTTTCGATCAAGTTTTGAACAAGTTTCGATCAAGTTTCGATCAAGTTTCGATCAAATTTCGATCAAGTTTCGATCAAGTTTCGATCAAGGTTTCGATCAAATTTCGATCAAGGTTTCGATCAAGTTTCGATCAAGTTTCGATCAGGTTTCGATCAAGGTTTCGATCAAGTTTCGATCAAATTTCGCTTAAGTTTCGATCAAGTTTCGATCAAGGTTTCGATCAAGGTTTCGATCAAGTTTCGATCAAGTTTCGATCAAAGTTTCGATCAAGTTTCGATCAAGGTTTCGATCAAGTTTCGATCAAGGTTTCGATCAAGTTTCAAATTGAGTTCGAGTTCGACACAAAACACTACTCTCCAACCGTCTTACGCGTTTTGTATGGTTTTTCGATCAACACGAAAATCTATCGCGAGTTTCACAGTTTTTACCCATCCCACAAGTGCTCAACGCCGCTAAAGAAGTTTTCACTTCAAAAAAAAAGAGGCCTTAGGTGTGTCGGCTGCCGTGGTCCATCGTAATTTTCAACGCTACAGAGAGACTGGATCTTACGTTCGGAGATATCAGGTGACAATGGTTCAGGATGACCGTTTTGTAAGGGTACAAACCTTAAGAAATCGACCTCAAACTGCTATGCAGGCACGAAACCTATCAGAACAGGTCCAAGATGTACATGTAAGTGATTGTACAGTAAGAAGAAGACTCAAAGAAGTTTAATTAAACTCAAAAGTGCCAGCAATGGCACCAAAACTTGAGACAGGACACCAAAGAGCCAGGCTAAGATTTGCGCGTGAACATCAAAATTTTACTAGTAAGTGAAATCTTGTGCTGTACAGTGATGGGAGCAAATTCTGTGCAAATTTTGTTGACAGGCGATAAAGAATGTGGATAAATCGTAAGGAACGCTATAGATAATCAAACTTAACGGAAACAGTGGCCTATCATGCAGGCTTCGTAATGGTTTGGGGTGATATGATTTGGAGCCCGCACAGAGCTGATGATTGTTAATGATACTACACACAGGTACTTTGACAGTACAGGGCTATAGCACAGACATAAAAATTTCACAAGTGAGTGAAATTGTGTACTGTGTACAGTGATGGGAGCAAATTCTGTGTAAATTTTGTTGACAGGCGATAAAGAATGTGGATAAAACGTAAAGAACTCTATAGGCCTTCAAACTTAACGGAAACAGTGGCCTATGATGCAGGCTTCGTAATGGTTTGAGGTGGCATATGATTTGGAGCCCGCACAGAGCTGATGATTGTTGATGATGGTACTTTGACAGTACAGGGCTATAGCACAGACATCCTGGAACAGAATTTTGTGCCTTTTACTCAGTTTTAGGTAGGAACTTCAATTTTATGCGCGTCCATAGAGTAAAAAAATCGTGCATTATTATTTATTACCTAAACGATGCTGGCGCAGCCCAGATGGGGAGGCCAGCGCGGTCTAGGGATGTGGATCCGATTGAAGACGTGTGGCACATCAATGGGTGAACAGCACGAGTTAAAACTCCGGTCCAAAATGTGTCCAGGAGCTTGAGTTGGCGCTACTGGAGGAGTAGGAGAATATCCCACAGGAAATGATTGACAATCAAAATGCAAGCATGGAATGGCGTATCCGGGCCCTTTTGAGATCCATAGGAGGCATTACACGCTTTTAACATGGCATTTCTTTAATGAAAATGGAGAATTTAACTTAAAAACTTACTACTGGAAATTTCAAAGAATTTTCTTAATTTTAGATTTTTGCCGATTTTTTCTATTTTACACGTTTTTATGTCTTAAATTTATATAAAATTTATTTTATAATAATCAATAAATAAATAAATATATTTCCTTATAGCCTAGTAAATGAATGCCCAAAATGGGGGTCTGCTTGGGAAAGTCGAAAGCAGAAATTTTGACTTTGGTACTTTGTTAAGACTAGTTAGGAGATAAACATACTAAATGTCCTGACCCCTCCGAGGTGAGCCCGAGGGAGGGGGGGCAAAGTAGGTCCCGGTTTTTGGTTTTTTGCTTACTCATCAAAAACGGTGCTTCGTACGAAATTCTCTTGCACTACAACTTTGTCCTTTACGCTTTGTATCTATCTCCAATCATTACCTCACGAGCTTCTAAAATTAGCCGATTTTCAAAAGTGTGTTTTTAGGGTTTCCTACCCAAAGGTACCCTATTACTGAGACTTTAATGTCTGTCCGTCTTCCTGACCTGTCTGTCTGTCCATCTGTCTATCCGTCTGTTTGTTTGACGGTCTGTCCGTCTGTCTGTCCTTCTGTCTGTCCGTCTATCTGCCCTCCAGGCTGTAACTCAAGAACGATAATAGCTAGAGAGTTGAAATTTTCTGAGATTATGTATTGCTGTTGCCGCTATAACAATAAATACTAAAAACAAAATAAATTAAATATTTTAGGGGGGCTCTCATTCAGCAAACTTGATTTTTTTTTTCAATTTTTTGCTCGATATCCATCATGGCATAAGGTAGGCTGAAATGTTCACAAAATACTCAGTCATATTTATACTTTAATAATTAAAAATAAATTTTAAATAAAATAAATAATTAGTAATTAATTTTTAAACAAGGATATCGTACCCACTAATGTAGCACTTTGAGACATACACCAAATGAAAGGGCTTGAAAAGTTGAACATTTTATTGTATCGCGAAAAATCTCTAAACCATAGGAGAAAAAAGTTAATGAGGGTAGAAGGTAAGAAAAAATGACATAAAAACACCCTGTATTATTGCATCAATTTATAGTGTTGCTGGTAAGGAATGACTTCTGGAAAGTAATCGTACATGGTAAACTCAAGAAAAGGGTTGTATTTTAATATATTGCTTTGCATATTTCAAAGAAATGTACGAGAAAACAATAAAATGTTGAATATCGAACCTTTGCCTGATTTTTTCGTTTAATATCACTTTGGAGAAATTGTTTATAAATAGCAAAACTAGCGCATGGTGCAATAATAAATGATGTTTTTTTTAAATTTCTTAGGAAAAATAAAACACCCTATGTTATTGCACCATTCGATAGTATTGCTTATTATAAACAAATTCTCCAAGGTAACAATGTGCGGTTAAATCCAGGAAAGGTTTTATTGTTTTCCCATACATTTCTTAAAAATATGAAAAAATATACTAAAATACAACACTTTCCTCAAGTTTGCCATATACGATTACTTTCCAGAAGTCATTCCTTACCAGCAACACTATAAATTGATGCAATAATACAGGGTGTTTTTATGTGTTTTTTTTTTTTCTTACCTTACCCTCATTAACTTTTTTCTCCTATGGTTTAGAGATTTTTCGTGGTACAATAAAATGTTCAACTTTTCAAGCCCTTTCATTTGGTGTACATAATATATTATCCCAAAGTGCTACATTAGTGGGTACGATAAATCCTCTTTCTCTCCTTCTTTAAAAATTAATTACCTATTAATTATTATTTATTTTATTTAAAATTTATTTTTAATTATTTAAGTATAAATATAACTGAGTATTTAGAGAACATTTCAGCCTATATTATGCCATGATAGATGTCGAGCAAAAAATTGCAAAGAAATCAAGTTTGTTGAATGAGAACCCCCCTAAAATATTTAATTTATTTTGTTTTTAGTATTTATTGTTATATCGGCAACAGAAACACATAATCTCTGAAAATTTCAACTCTCTAGCTATTGTCGTTCTTGAGTTACAGCCTGGAGACAGACAGACGGACAGACCGTCGAACAAACAGACGGACAGACAGATGTACATACAGACAGGTCAGGAAGACGGACAGACATTAAAGTCTCAGTAATAGGGTACCTTTGGGTACGAAACCTTTTGAAAATCGGCCAATTTTTGAACCTCATAGCGAGGTAATGATTGCAGATAGATACAAAATGTAAAGGACAAAGTTGTAGAGAATTTAATAAGCTTTTATTATGTAATACAAGAGAATTTCGTACGAAGCACCGTTTTGATGAGTAAGCAAAAAACCAAAAAACGGGACCTTCTTTGCCCCTGTACATTATTGTAATCTTCGAAGCTGTTCCAATTAAATGCACTTACCTTTCATTTCAGCATAGGAACAGACAACTTGAACAATAGGGAATATTACACAAAGGTCGGAGCAGAGTGACCAGAATATTTTTTAAAGTAACTATTTTTTGTTATAGCCACCACATCAGTTAGCTGCTGGAAATTTGCAACAAGGTCCAATGAATATGCCAGCTAGTGGTGCTGATGTTCCTGGATCTCCTCAGCAGCCTTATCGCCCACCACCTGGAGCTTCTACGGCACCCACAAGACCTACTCAGTCTTACAGCCAACGGCCTTATCCTCAAAACCAATATCAAGGCCAGTATCAAGGTGGGCCTGGGTATCCTCCACAAGGTGGTTATGGACCACCTGGACAAGGTTACGGGCCACCTAATCCCAGTCAACAACCACAAGGTTACCCACCAAGTTCAACATATGGTCCTCCAATCACAACTGCACCAAGTAATTATCCACCTTCTACGCATCCTGGCCCGGGATATCCACCGGCTTCAGGTCAACAACCTTACGCACCGCCTCCGGGCAGCCCAGCTGCAGCGGGCTCACCATATCCTATTAGAGGTGCCAGTCAACCTGCCTACACAGGTAACTCGGGATATCCTCCTCCTCAGTCTGGATCTAATTATTCCAATGTTGTAAGCACTTATAATTCAACATCTGCACAGCCCCAACCGTATCAATCTCAACCTTTCCCAAGTACAACCCCAACATCTGCCTACAGTTCTACTCCAGTTTCACAACCCAATCGCTCACCACAACCTCAGCCCAGTAATTATACCTCGCAAAACCCAACGAGTACAGGTTATGGGTCGCCTTCTGCTCAATCACCGACATACAACTCTAGTGCACATGGAAACAATCAACCGCAGACTACAGCTTCTGGACCTCCGCCGCAAAGCGGCCCACCCGGTCAACAATACCCACCATCAGGGCAACCGTCAAACTATCCACCCGCCACACAACCTCCTTATTCAAATCCATCATCTCAGCCGGGTAGTCCTGCTCCGTCGGTGTCATCTGCTCCGCCTCCACAGTCGTCATACTCCCAAAACCCACAGAATTATCCACCCGGAAGTGGATCATATCCGCCGCATGCTTATCAACAGGGATATCCTCCTGCACAATATCCCCCATCTCCATACCCGTATGCCCGGCCCCCTGCTCCTGGAGCTCCCCCTCCAGGAGGACCACAACAATATCCTGGCTACAGTTTCCAACCTCCGAATCAACAGTAGGTTTTGCAAAGGAAATGAAATAATCGGCCAAGTGCGTTTGTTGTATGGGAGCCCCCTTAAATATTTATTTTGTTTTAATACCTATTTGTTGGTTTAGCGGCAACAGATATACACAATCTATGCAAATTTCAGATAGCGGTTCTTGAGACACAGCCTGGAGACAGACAGACGGACAGACATCGAAGTCTTAGTAATAGGGACCCTATTACTACCCTTTAGGTACAGAACCCTAAAAAGATTCAACAAGTTATAATAATTAGTACCAACTAAAGTAATAAGACGGGGTTAAAAAAAATTGTTTTTACATAATTGAACTTATTTTTTGAGTTAAGTCTGTAGTCTGTACATAAAAACATTAGTATATAGTATTATATAGGTACTTTTATCCTAGATTTAAATGTACGTCAGCTCAAATATTTATAAATCATGAACTTTGAATTGAGTATTTTTGTAGTTAAACATTATTAGGTACAGTACTCCCAAATTAATAATGCGCATAGAAATCTTCGCTAATTGTCGTTATCACGAAAACACCCGAATCTATGAAACGTAAGAGCCCCAAACAATGCACACGCCGGGAACTGGGACGCCACCGCGGCGCGGCGTTACCATGGTAACGTCCAAGCAACGTCAGGAGCCTCTACGTCGCTGCAAAGCGCTGTTTTTCATAAAGCCGCCAGTCCACCGCAGCGCACTAGAGACTACGCACGTGCGTCAAGCTTCGCCTTTGCAAGAAAATATATGTGACTGTGTCCACTGCAACCAGCGTTGCCAGACGTCCCGATTTTGGCTGGACGTCCCGATTTTTTCATCAAAATGAAATGTCCCGCGCGGGACAGGCTCAGTCCCGCTTTTCGGGGAAAGCCCGAACGTACGTGCAGCGTGCTGAGAAAGAAAGGTGCGTATTGCGTAATGAATAAGAGGGTGGGAGGTGCAGGGGTGGATTTTCTTTGGCTACTTTAGCTATCTCTTGTCACATAAACGTTATTTTAACGTAAATAAAATGATAAAAATTCAAAAAACTTTTAAATTTATACCTTTTTTTACTTTGTCCCGCTTTTGACTGAAGAATCCCGCTTTTTCACTCAAAAGGTTCCAAAGTCGATCGATTTGGCACAAAAAAAATCTGGCAACGCTGACTGCAACCCATTATGACCCACGGACACGCTACGCACGAATTGATGTATTCCAAGTAATAAATTCGTGCGCCGCGTGGCCGTGCACAGCGTGCGCCGCGGTGGAATGATGGCTTAAAGTTAAGTCGACGGCAACTTTTAGAAAATCGTGGTGGCATTGAATGTGTTAAACCGCGCTTGCAGCGACGTCTTCCGACTTCCGACGCTCGGGAAATACGACCGTTGCCGAAAAATTACGAAAATTTCTATGCGCATTATCAATTTGGGAGCACTGTATAATATATTAATATTATGTAATGATAATAGCTGTATGTTATATTTCTGAAATAATAGGTAAATATGTATATTATACTAAGTTAATAATAAGAAACCAGTAAAGCTGACCCCAGATTAGGCGAGCGGCGAGCGCGTTCCACGGGCGTATGAGCGACTCGAGCGTGCCGCGTCGCGCTCGCGCCTCGCTGCGTTCTCTCGCTCACAATTATTATGACACATCACACGCCCGAAGAACGCGCATGCCTAATGTGGGGGACGCCGTAAAGCCAAACGACCGTAAGGGCTCCATTCCACCGCGGCGCACGGAGAGGTTACGCACGTGCGTCAAGCTTCGCTTTGTAAGAAAATATATGTAACTGTATCCACTGCAACCCACGCACCCGCTACGCACGAATTGACTCAAGTCAAAGAAAGAAATCCGTGCACGTCCACGCGTGCGCGTGGCCATGCACAGCGTGCGTCGCGGTGGAATGGAGCCTTAATAGGCCTGGAGATAGTGACACAAAATTCTTAGTGGTTTGTGCCAGTATGGCGGTTTTACAGGGGTATAATTACGTAAAGGCAAAAAGGAAAATGATGGTCATAGCGCTCGCACTGGCAGCCCAAACGCGTGGGCGTTAATCGAACGTGTCGGATAAATAACGAGTGTCGAACGATTTGTTCCACAAAAATGCTTGTATTTTCAGATAGTCGAAAAAAAATAAGTAGGCAAAAGCGTAATGCCATACTTGTCGGGTGCGGCTTACAGCCCGCCATTCCGACGCGAATACGTTAATTTTAATAAAAAAATTGAACCATTTGTACCACGCTAATTTTTGCATAGCTAATCATCGTCGAGTAGCCATTCACGAAAATCACCTTTCCATACTTTTCCGACAGCTCCCATTGGCCGCCATACCACTGCAAAGGTGTAAGTTTTTTTTTTCGCCAAACGATTTGTACCACCCTGAAACTTTTTAACAGTTCCCTGTATGATCATAAATAGGAGTCTGATAATGCCATACCTGTGGGAGGCAGCGAATGTGAATAATATTTTTTTCAAAATCCTAAGATTTCATACGTAATTCAAACGGTTTTTCAAGTATGGCGCCACTTTTTCCCTCTATTACAAGTATGGCAAATATAATAATGGTCACATTGTATCGTATAATTTCCAAAAATCCAAATGCCATACTGGTACAAATCGTCCAATTTTTATCACTTTTTTGCTCAAGTCCGATAGTCATCCCGCCCCATGGTTACAATCTGCAACAATTTTTTTTGGTACAATTGCCAAATGACGAGACTACAATGATGCCATGATGTAAAAAATGATTTTACGTATCTTATAGTCGTATTTTTAAAACGTGTCAAATAAATAAGTATTTCAAGACATAATAACGGTCATATTTTGTCAAATACTTTCCAAAAATTTTAATGCCATACTGGCACAAATCGTTTGGCGAAAAAAAAAATCTTACACCTTTGCAGTGGTATGGCGGCCATTGGGCGCTGTCGGAAAAGTATGGCAAGGTGATTTTCGTGAATGGCTACTCGACACTGACCTCTATTATACACTGGACCGGCGATCGCTATCAATAAAATGTTCCTATTTGAAAGTCGCCATATTGGCGCTGACAGCAGTGGTGAGTGTACTTGGAACTAATACTAGTGATGTACAACTGTCTTTTCTATTATCGATTAAATGTTTCCAGATTCAGATAATGTCGACCATTAGGACAAAAATATTGCGCTATTTGTATTACAGACTTCCTCTCGGTAATTTAGATAGGCGTAATAAATTAACAACGATTTCATACGTAGATATCGTGAAGTAGCAGTACCTATCTATAATCCACTTATTTTTACCAGTTAACACTACGAAAAAATAAAAACAAAACTGAAGCTGATGAGCTTCTAACAAAAACTTTGTAGTATTGTAGTATAGCTGTGGTCCCCAAGCTTTTTTTCATGCGGGCCACAAACATGTTTTGGTCTTGGTGTCGCGACTCGCGGGCCGCAACAAAAATTTTTTTGGGTTAAAAAATAACTTTCTTCAAAATTAAAGATTTAATATTATATTTAATAATATTATTAATGATATTTAGACTACGTTATTTTGGCGGTGGGCGTGAATTTCAAATTAACATCACGCGGGCCACAAATAAAGTCCCGGCGGGCCGCGGGTTGGGGATAGCGGTATTATAGCCTGTCAAGAAAGTCATGACAGGCGGGAAAATTTTCTAAACGTAATCGACTAATCACGCTTAACAAGTGTATTTTTTTCTTTGTATTTTCACAGAGAACGCTTATTACATTTTAAATATTGTCACCTTGCACATTTTTATCTCGAATTAATAAAGTTCTCATATTTTTTATTTCATTTCAAAATTTTCCCGCCTGTCGTGACTTTCTTGACAGACTATAATATGTAATTTAATTTCTAATATCAAAGTAGAGCTATAGTGTAAACTGTATCGTATTAAAGCTGAACACTAACTAATAATAATATAAATGTAAGTATTTAGGTGTCGCTGATCTAATTATGTATATGATACTTAATTAATAATAAATAATTTATAATATTAACTCAATAGGAAGGGTTAAGTTAAGGTTAAGGGTTAAAAATGAAATGAAAATGAAAAAGGGTTTATTCAAAAAAACAAGTACAGCTATACATTCATTTTCGTATCTGCCAAACTGTATAACAGTTTGTATGTACCACTTGTTAGTACCACTTTTTTATATCTCCTGTAAAATTGTGTTGCAGTGACATATTACCTTTCTTGATTAACCGATTCAATTGTTGTTACTCTTATTAAATTCAGAGAGAGTATGTGAGTGTGACTATGTCTGCACGTATGAAAGCAACTAAGGCATCCTAGCCCTACGACTCGACTTTAATGTTAAACATTATTTATTGAATAACATAATATGTTCGTTTAAGTACAAAAAATAATGTCGCTATAAATGAATATTATGATATCATCGATATCAATTTTGACATCCCTCAGAAATGTCATTGTTAATGAGAATTTTGCAAATGGCCGCTGCATTTTATGTCACAATTAGTTCACAGTACACTCACCGCGGCGCTTCAAATCGGCACAAAAAATAGCTGTCATTTTGTATGGCATAGCCTATCCAGTGTATACTGTATAATAGAGATCAGTGCTACTCGACGATGATTAGCTATGCAAAAATTAGCCTGGTACAAATGGTTCAATTTTTTTATTAAAATTAACGTATTCGCGTCGGTATGGCGGGCTGTAAGCCGCACCCGACAAGTATGGCATTACGCTTTCGCCTACTTATTTTTTTTCGACTATCTGAAAATACAAGCATTTTTGTGGAACAAATCGTTCGACACTCGTTATTTATCCGACACGTTCGATTAGCGCCCACGCGTTTGGGCTGCCAGTGCGAGCGCTATGACCATCATTTTCCTTTTTGCCTTTACGTAATTATACCCCTGTAAAAACCGCCATACTGGCACAAATCACCAAGAATTTTGTGTCACTATCTCCAGGCCTATAATTTTGTGAGTCGTGAGTCACAGAATTTCGGTCGCGTAAATTATTTTTCATATTAAGTACTAATCATGTCTCACAAAATTACGCTCGTGTGAATGAAGTAGGAATTTTCTATGAAACTGAGTGCAGCAGAATTTCGATTGGCAGAAATTCTGCTGCACTCAGTTTCATAGAAAAAAAAAACTTAGGGGTAGATTTTTAGTTACTAGCTTAAAACTGCGTTTGTGGCTGTTGCGTGTGGCCCATGTGCGGCGACACTTAATGTTATGTTTATATGACGGAAAGAGAAGATACAATAAATTTGTGAGACAGACTAATTTTATTTTATTTATTTTGTTTATAGGCGCTACTCTCTAGTGCAGTTTGGACTTTGCAGGGCATTACCCAACTAGCTAATGTATAAAACAAAGAAAGTATCTACTCTTAAATTTTCTCAAGACCATTAATGTCTTACACTTAAAATGGGGAACAAATATAATGACCACCAAAACTATGCACTGATACCCTAAACTTGTTTACCAAAAAAAGATATTTACCACCAAAAAAAGAAAGTCTAAAGTTGCAATACTACCAGTAGTCCATTGAAATGTTACATTTGCTTTGCTTTTATTAGAGGACGCAATTTTATTTTTGGAATATGTTGGGGGGGTCAATAGAAGCTTAACCTCAAGTTTGTGGGGTCGCCACTCTTGTCCCCCGGCCGCCATCTTGAAAAAAGGGGTGACAACACTATTTTCGTGATATCTCGGAAACTATACGTCTTACAAAATTGTAAAACATAATTTGTTGCAAATTACTTTGCCTACAAATATGTTTATATAACTTTTTACCCTACATTAAAAATTTTAAAAGTTATAAGTAAATAATCGGCCAAGTGCGAGTCGGACTCGCGCACGAAGGGTCCCGTACCGTTAGAGAAAAAATTGGCTAAAAATTGTGTTTTTTTGTATGGGAGCCCCCCTTAAATTTTTATTTTATTTAAATATTATTATGAATTATTAAATAAAACACATATTTAAGGCCTTTGTGAAAATTTCAAGTGCCTACCTGTTGTCATTATTGATATCGAGCAAAAAAGGCTAAAAAAATCATGTTTGTTGTATGGGAGCCCCCCCTTAAATATTAATATTATTTTGTTTTTAGTATTTGTTGTTATAGCGGCAACAAATATACACAATCTGTGAAAATTTCAGAAGTCTAGCTATAGCGGTTCTTGAGATACAGCCTGGAGACAGACAGACAGACAGACGGACAGACAACGAAGTCTTAGTAATAGGGTTCCGTTTTTACCCTTTGGGTACGGAACCCTAAAAAGGGAGAAAAATTTTCAAAAGGTTTAGTATCACTCTTTAACTTTTTAATACATTTTACAAAAAAAAATACCTCAGACCAACCTTGTAGATGATTTTTTGAGAAAAAGATCCCCCGATCCCATGAAATTAATTTTCTGCAGATACAAAGAAAACTGTGGAACCATGTGTGGCTGCAGAAAAGCAGGCCTGAAATGCTTTACAGAATAGTAGGCATACTGTAGAGCATTTCAGGCCTGCTTTTCTGCAGCCACACATGCTTCCACAGTTTCCTTTGCATCTGCAGAAAATTAATGTCATGAGATATCCCCCAATCCCCCTCGGATTGGAGGATCTTTTTCTTAAAAGATCATTTACAAGATTGGTCTAAGATATTTTTTTGTAAAATGTATTAAATAAAGTTAAAGGGCGATAATAAAGCTTTTAATTTTTTTTCCACTTTTTTGCTTATAACTTTTTAAATTTTTAATTTAGAGGCGAGGCCGCCAATTTTTGCTGATTTTGCAATTATTTGTCTCCGCCCTTTGTATTTTAAAAAGTATTGTGTTTATCTTATGCTCGAAAACTGATTCTAACGAAGAAAACAAGGTACTCAAGCATGCATTAGAATTATTTGAGTTCCAATAATAGTCTAAAATTATATTTACAATTAAACATAAAAAAAGGTAAGAAAATAGCTTAAAATATACAATCCGCCGTGGAAGAGGTGCACTTTAATTGTCGCTGTAGCAGTAAGTATGACAGATTTGAAGATAAATCTGATATGATCCCCTCACCAGTGGCGAACCCCGCTAAGGGGCGCACTTCAAAAGTCCGGTCCTGTGGCGCAACCCTTGCACACAATAAAACTACTTTTGCCTTTGTTTATCATATTGAAACGCGTTTATGTAGAGCAAGACAGCTAGCAAGCGTCGTTTGAGTTCTCGGTAGAGAATGAATATGAATACTTATATAAATGGCTATTACCCCTTTTTTTATGAAATAAGGGGCAAACACAGACCTCTCTTATTTCTGTGCTGTTTGCCCTTATACCATACTTATAGAATAGTAGATGACGCCCGCAACTGCATTGCGCTAAAAGTTTATCGCGCGGGAACCGTACAATTTTCCAAGATAAAAAATATCCTATGTCCTTTCCCGGGACTCATACCAAATTTCAGCGAAATCGGTACAGCGGTTTGGGCGTGAAGTGGTGACAGACAGACAGACACACTTTTGCTTTTATAATATTATTAGTATCGACTTGGTGAATCCGATTTTCGCCCACACCGCCCACGCCTTACGCCGCCTCTGAATACGCCTGGCGAGAGTGGGTGTCTCAGGTGGTGGCGCTTATAGAAATGTTAAAAGTATGCGTTTTTTTTTTGGACCCCGGAAGCGACCATAGAGAGATGTGGAGCAGAGTGTGCCGATCGGCGCTGAAACTCAGTAGAGCTTGTCTAATTTGAAATGACGCGCCCCACCACTTCAAAGTTGATATAAATGAAACATTTTTGTACTGTGAATACGAGGGAGGGGCGCGTCATTTTAAGTTAGACAAGCTCTACTTGGGTTTGATCCTGGAATCTTAACCTTTAACAATGGACATCTAAAATTTGTAACATACTTATGGACAGGGGGTCGGACAGACCACTGCTATTTTCATCTGTTTTTTGTAGGTATTATCCTTGGATTGGACCTTACTAAGTTACTACTCATTGGGAGGAGGGAGCGGGAAGCAAATTAAATATTAATACAGACCCCATCAGAAGGAGGCACGAAAAGCTTAGGCGCGCTCTGCACGAGTGCTAACTTCCGCCTTAAATAAGGTCTCGGGTTTGGGATTGGGAAAGCAGTTAGTAAGCTAGCTCGCTAGCAAAATCATCGACTGATGGTGAGGCTGGATTCATATGCGGCAAGCCCGAACGCGCGGTTTGGCGGTCACACCCCGAGATGACAAGCAAATGTATATATGTCGCAGTCATCTGGTTCAATCTGCGATTCGATTGAATGACTTTGAAGATAGTGGACATGAAATCAGTCAGGTAATTGAATGTATTTCATTTTTTCCCCACTGCGGCGCTAGTAGTCACTAAAACAAATATGGCGTTAAACAGCTCGCACAGCTGATAGCACTGTGTTGATATTTTGTCGATTAAATTTACTTTAAAGTTTAAAGTGCTTTACTTGTTGTAAAATAATATGAAAGCGTGGATTTACCCATGACTACCCCGTCAACGGCTACTTTAAAAAAATTATAGCGTCCCATTTATCGACTTCACTATATGACTTTTAGTCAAGACGTTAAACGTCGCATTCAACAACTTGACGAGTTGTCCTTTAGTCATTCGATTGAATGGTGTCATTCAATGAATGCGCTAGTCATTCAATCGAATCGCAGATTAAACCAGATGACTGCGACATAATATATAAATGGGAGCGCGACCGCGCCGCTATTCAAATAAATAGTAACATACATTTACTTGTGATCTTGCGGTGTAGCGGCAAAACTGCGCTTACGCGCGGACACATATAACTCCAGCCTGCCTTGAGTCGCGCTACTCTCATTTTGGCGCCCCCTTTTGGTTAATGGCTGTGAAAGTGTACAAAATATTTACTCAGTTTGTAAAAAAAGGTACAGTAATTTTGTAAGTTTCGATAGTTTTACTTCAAATCGAGCAATAACCACCGTGTGGACCGCCAAAACTGACAGCTCGAAGGCCCGCTTCGAGTCGGCTCGATGGAATTAAATATGTCATTTCCTTCGATTTGGAGTAAAACTATCGAGAAGAACCGTATGTGAGTACTTAGCATGGAAGATTTAAGGCAAACAGCAAAAAGTTGGCAGTGTGTTCAGTGTAGGTAAGTACATTTGTGTAACGACAGGGTATCCATGAACATCAGAAGACTGAGCGGCTTTACAAATTATTATGTATTTATTGTACTACTATTTTCAGTTTCTTATTAAGTATCTAAATCTCTTCGAAGTTAATAGTATTATCTTCAAACCGGTGAATTGATTCATCATAGTATTCCAAAGGTAAGTCGTCTGCTGGTGGATGTGTAGGGAACGGTGGAGGAGTTTTTAATTTCCTTAGTGGTAATACTGTATCATACACGTAACACATGGCTCCTGTTTCGCCTGGTATCCCGACGCCCAACATCCATAGAATATTGTGTTTCGTGTTTATTCTAAGAACTTTAACACCACGAAGTATTCTCCAACTAAAAAAATATATATATTGTTAGAATTAAAATAAAAAAAGATAAAAAGTAAAAGGTTGCTTTACGTCTTAGACTGATACTCTTAGACTCTTAGAGCCAGTCCACACGGCGCGTTGCGTCGACGCAGCGCTGCCTTTGCGTTGTTTTACATACAAATAACCAAAGTGTTCACACGACGCGCTACTTCGTGACAGTAGCGCGCAACGCACACATGACGGACAGCAGCCCCTGAGGCGAAGCGGGAGGGCGCTGCTGTCCGTCATGTGTTCGTTATTTTTTAACTTAAGGGTTAGTTTAAGACTTTAAGGGTCAATTCAGACCGCAATGCGACGCGTAGGTGGGTTTCTTTGTACTGAATTGACAGACGTCTTGTAAATCTGTCAAATCCATACAAATTTAGAAATACATCTACGCGTCGCGTTGCGATCTGAATTGACCCTTAAGAGTCAGTCCACGCGGCGCATTTCGTCAGCGTTGCGTTGACGTAGCCGGCCACACGGGCGCTGCGTCATCGCAGCGTTATTACGAAGCAGTCTAAGGGCCAGGCCACAACACTGCGTTGCAGTGTCGCATCGCAAAAAAATACATTGCTTTTCAAAGGTTGTTTTTGCGATACGACGTCGCAACGCAGTGTTGTGGCCTGGCCCTTACGTCATGTGTGCGTTGCGACTTGCGACGACGCAGCGCGCTGTGTGAACACCTTGGTTATTTTTAAGTAAAACATTAAATTAAAATATATGAACCGGTATGGCCGATCGTTGAATATGAATGATGATGCTAGCACCACACGCGCTGCAGCGTCTGCTGCGGGCCGGCAGGCATTGGTGTGCGAGGTTGCGCAGAACTATAGAAAAAATTGGAATGCGGCGCGTGCACGGCGGCCTAAATTTGCGATTACTTTTAGGCACACGGGCCACCGGCCACAACCACAAAACGCCGCTACCGGCATATTTCCTGTAGTTTTCATACATTTTTTGACGCCGGTGGCCGCCACACGCTACAATGATTCACTTTACGACCAATAGACTAGCTTAAGGCTGCGTTTCCACCAGAGCTGAGCGGAGCTGTGTTGCGAGGAATGTGTTTTTGAGAACCAATAGCATCGCCGCGCTGAGCGATGTCATGGCAAAGTCATGTCAATGATGCAATTCTATTGGTTTTCAAAAACACATTCCTCGCAACAGCTCCGCTCAGCTCTGATGGAAAGACAGCCTAAAACGGTGTTTGTGGCTGTCGCGTGTGGCCCGTGTGCGGCGACACTTATTGTGTTTGGCGTGGATTGTCCCTTAACATTACTTGGCGTTCCCCCAAGCCCATCGCACACGTCGCGGTTACAAGTACTTCATACTTAGGAAGTTAGTTATAAAACTTGTCAATAAATAAGGGAAAAGACCTAATGCTAGACACGGAACTAATAGAAAACACTTACGAAAAAAATACCATAAAAATAAGAATTACTCGACTTATTTCTCAACACTGTAAATTTTATAAGCTTCTCAAGCTATCTGTTGATGTGACAAAATATATTAGGGACGCCTTCGGGAACAAAATTTTAAAATGGGATCAGTTTTCGTAAACAATGTGACCGCGTCGACACGCGCTCGGCAATTTCTTAGCAAATAGGTTAAGGAAGGCGAAATTTTGCACGTAAGTTTTGAATACATTTATTTGATTTTTTGTAATTTCTATTGATTTCATTGGATTAGTGGTCATGTGGTAAACACTAATTAATGTTTATTTATGATTTTTTTATCCATTTTCCCTAACAATATAAAGGGAGTCTACTATTAGTTCTTGAAAATGTAAAAAACCTAATAGATGACATGGATCTCATCTTTTAGTTTTGCAATACATACTAAAGTTATTTTGTAGTTTATTCTACTGCAAATATCATCACTATTCTCTGAAAATGTAATTCTATTAACAAATTAACAACTTCGAACTACTGTGCCTAGGGTTGCCACCCGTACTTTATTATAAAGTATTGTACGTTATTTAAGGTAATTGTACTCTGTACTTTATATTAATAATAAAGTACGCGAAAATACTTTATCTATACATATTATAAAACAAACGCGAAAATACTTTATCTATACATATTATATTTTTTTCCCTCATGTCCCGTTGTTCCCTTTAATCTTTAAAACTACGCAACGGTTTTTGATGATTCTTTCAGTGTTAGATAGCTCATTTATCGAGGAAGGTTATAGGCTATATTTTATCACACTAAGACTAATAGGAGCGAAGAAATAGAGGAAAATGTGGAAAAAACGGGGAAAATTATTTGAAAGGGCTAACTTGAACGCGCTAATCTCAGGAACTACCGGTCCGATTTGAAAAATTCTTTCAGTTCACTTATTGAAGAAGGCTATAGGCTATATTTTATCACGATAAGACTAATAGGAGAATGCGGAAAAAACGGGGGAAATTATTTGAAAGGGCTTATCTCGCGAACTACTGGAACAATTTTTATGTTATTTGGCACAGATAAGAAGTAGACCACGTGAAGGATCGAGGTAAAATATCTTTGATCATAGGCTATCGATTTTAATCATTTTTTCAGTGGCTATATATTTTATACTCGTGCAACGCCGGGGCGGGTCGCTAGTTTCTCATAATTTGATTTCTGTTGAAGTCGTAAGTAGTTTTCGTTAAACGAATTTATCGATTAATATTGAATCGATGTCGCCATATATTTTTAAATATAATACATACTAAAGAAAAATAAATTGTACTTTATTTTTATATTGTGTACTTTATTTTTCTTACTTAAGAGTAACAAAATATGTACTTTAAATGCAAAAATAAAAGGTGGCAACCCTAACTGTGCCGATAAATGAACACGGTGTCTAATATTAGACCTTGTACTGATCTAAAAATCGATTGCTTTAGTTTTTTAGCAGTAAAAAGAAGAAAAAGGAGAGCTGAGAAAAGAAAGAAGAAAAAAGAAGAGGCAAGAGAAGCATGAAGACTAAAGACTGAAAATAAATTTGCTAGGAAAAAAATATGAAAAATAAAAATAAAAGGAAAGATAGTTTCAGCATGGAAGAACAATGGATAGAATCTGGAGACAACGTGGATAATATTTCTGATGCATGTAGTTATTATGATGAAGTAAATGAAACCTTTTGAAAAACGGCAAATAAAGACCTAATTATATGAAAAATCGAAAAGAACATCACTAATAGTGTCTACTATTAGTGATGTTCGTTTTTTGTGATGTCATCTATTAGCTCTTATGACTAAGTTTACAAAAAGGCCAATAATATATTTTTTTATTGATTTGTCAGAAATTAATTAAAATAGTTTTATTTTGTAAGAGTTACTGAAGACATAGAAGAAGTTATCAATCCTTTATTTTCATAAATATATATTTTATAACATTCAAATGTTTCCTTAAAGTGTGTGCCATTAGTGCTTTTCGCTTTATATAATTTGCATTTTGCTTAAGGCGCTGACAGCTGCCAATGACCTTGATCTCGCATCACTCTCGCACCACTGTCGATTTTCATGCCAGAGAGACAGAGATGTGAAGTGTTTACTCGGTAGTGTGGATACATTTGTCGTTTGTTAGAGGAAAAAATAAATACTATGGGAAATCTAGATGTCAGAACCGAAAATTAAATCCGACAATCTTTGGATTTTTGTAAAAGGTATCAAATAAACAAATTTTTAAAGCATAGATTGTATTATTCCTGAAAGATGTAACTTTGGTATTTTTTTTCATCCAGTAGGAGTACATTATTTTATTATTTAAATTCGACAATCTTTTCCAAATATAATCAAAAATCACATATATTTTTTTTGTGCCAATCAATGAAATACATACGTATAGAAAACTGCACAAAGATGTCGAATTGGCAGCTGTCTTCACCTTAAATATCCACCTAATTTTATACTGACAAACAAGTGTGTATTCAAAATTCAAATATACTAGATCTAGATTGTATTGTATTAAATTATGGGTAATGTCAAACTGTACCTGTTACCCATGTGACCTGGCATTTTGGTCCCAGGCCAAACTCTTGCTTTTTCACCACCAGCTCCAATATTGCCAGGTCGTCTATGAGTTTTAGTTACACCATGAGAGGCTGGCATGCCTTTAAAGCCCCACCTTTTCATAACACCTTGAAATCCTCGGTCAATGCTGAAATTTAAAAAATCAATTTCATATTTCATAAAATTTACATATAAAAAAAATTGTATAAAAATTTTGGCTTACGTTTTAGCCCTTATATCAACATAATCACCAACTCTAAAATGTGTAGCAAACAAAGGTGTTCCAGTTTGTAATTTTGCTTCTGGAGAAACCATAAATCTACATATATGTTTCTTAGGTAGCATTCCAACCGTTGAAAATAATCCAGAATAATCTTTTGTGACAGTACTAGGGTCTACTGTTTCAGAACCAACTAGCAGACACCCTAAAGTTTTCTTATCTTTCCATTTCCTGTTTTTAATAACCATAGGATCATAATTTCCTGGAGGTATATACTTTATGACATGATTATCTACAACCTGCAAATACCATTATTTCAATATAGGAATTATCTGATAATGTTAGTTTCGGTCTATATAGTCTTCGGTCAGATTCTGACTTTATGATCATAGGGACAGGAAGTACAGTCTTGAACATATCTTTGTGGCTATATAGCTTTATATACTTTTAGGGCTTAGGCACAAGAATCAATGTGCCTAAGACTTTATTAACTACACCCAATGTATGTTGTTATTATGTTTCTTTGACAAAATAAAAACATTATATTTTGTCAAGTTTCTTAGAAAAACATCTACATACAGAATTAATATACAACAGTTGGCATTTTTTTCCTGTCCCCACTTCTCACAGATTTACAACTCATGTCATTGTAAATTCAGTTCAGGTCTGTTCAGTCTCGGAATCTTTACAGCTTCATCATGTTTTTCAAACAATTTTTACTAAAATGAACTTATGCACCTCAAGTTCAATATTAGTTTAATTCAAAAAGGAACCAATGGTGACAGTTTCTTTAGAAATTACTTGTGATGGTAAATTGGTGCTTGCAAATTTGTGAGTCAACATACCTGTAAAAGTGTAGTTTGGAATTTTTTGCCATCTTTAGACCACATAGGGTAATTCCCAATTTTCCGAGCAATAAGTCCAACTCTACGCATGAAAGGATTCCATTGAACTTGTTCCTGTGTTTCACTTTTAACTAAAGGTGACTCTAATGAACATTGCAATGCAAGTTTATCTTGTTTTACTTCTTCAATGAAGTCTTTATTATCTTGAGTAAGAAATTCATTAGTCATCTACAATAATTAAAATAACGTTATTACAACTCACAGGGTTAAGAACATGGACTTTGGAGTTATTAATATCTATACATATTATAAAACAAAGTCGCTTTTTTTTGCCTCATGTCCCTTTGTTCCCTTTAATCTTTAAAAGTACGCAACGGATTTTGATGATTCTTTCAGTGTTAGATAGCCCACTTATTAAGGAAGGCTATAGGCTATATTTTATCACGCTAAGACTAATCGGAGCAAAGAAATAGAGGGAAATGTGGAAAAAACGGGAAAAATTATTTGAAAGGGCTAACTTGAACGAGCTAGTCTCAGGAACTACTGGTCCGATTTGAAAAATTCTTTCAGTGTTAGATAGCTTATTTATTGAGAAAGGCTATAGGCTATATTTTATCACAGACTAATAGGAGAATGTGGAAAAAACGGGGGAAATTATTTGAAAGGGCTTATCTCGCAAACTACAGAGCAATTTTTATGTTATTTGGCACAGATAAGAAATAGACAACGTGAAGGATCATAGGCTATCGATTTTAATCATTTTTTCGGTGGCTATATATTTTATACCCGTGAGACACCGGGGCGGGTCGCTAGTTTTAATAATAAATTACGATACACGGCAACTGCAATTTAAAAATACAATTTTTACTCACAACTCTCTCCTTTGGCACATACCAGTAGGGTGGTCTGTACCTTGGCGGAGTATAGTTTCCATTGCATCTTATTTGGCCTATTGGAGGATTGATCCTAAAACAATTCAAGTGCCAAAATAAGCCCATTATTGTGTGCTATTTTTTATCACATAAAGGTACCTACTATATATTTATAACGATGAACAAACCTTAATCTTTTGAAAAGAGATATTAATTTAAACTTTGTGTTGGCCATTGAAAAAAAAAACTTATTTTTCAGTACAATTTAGAAAGAAACAGGCTTAATTTTATAATAAATTGTAAAATTAATTATCAGCACGCTGCAAATAAAACGTAGTGATATAAATTTTTCTTTCTTCTTTCTTTTTCTTCTTTTTTGGCAACTTGACACAAAGGATGTGTATGTTGTGCCACAGACAAGGTAAAAAGGTAAGGAATATGGCGGGAAAACCATATTCCTCCTATTATAATTTTCATCATCGTTTTCATGTATCGTCAGGTCTAAAGTCTAGTCAAAGTCTAAGTAAAAGTCAATACAGTCACAGGAGTCAAGTCGGTCGATTCAGTAAAGTGGTAGACGCTTTACTGAAAAGCGATGGAGTTTTGGAGGGAACACAAAATAGCACGTTTCTGGATATTACATCACTTTCCTACACTTGTGCATGAACACGAATATCTAATGGTTAATATTCTACCAATATTACACATTAAAAACCCAGCTAACACAATTTTAGGAAAATAATACAAAAACACAACAGCACTCTTTCACATGCCCGCCAAAAACTCATATAAATTTTCTTTGGCTGCATCCAAATTTTTTCGCCTGTGACTTCTTCTTCTACTTTTTTTTTCTTGTTATGGCGCTCGGCTTTTAAAGCGCTTATTTCATTTCACTAAATTTAGAAGTCCTAGCTAGGATCCTAAATAGGAGACTAATTAGAAGCTTCTTATTCCACTAATTGTCCTAATTTAGTAACTAAATCAGTTAAGAGTTGTAAGTTGTGACCACGCGGCGATTTTGGCCAGACGTCTTCTTAATGGCTCCAGTTCTGTCAAAGCAACAAAAAATTGGTCTTCTCATAGGCTTAGCTGTTGGCTCAATGAAAATCGAAATAAATAAAAGGCGAAAAAGATGATTGAAAGAATTTTTGCTCCACGAAAAATTACTTCAGTTAAATTGTATTTTTGCTAGGAAAGTTTTGGGGTAGTTCTGATTTTTTCATTCCATATGTGTTTTGGGGTGCTAAATCCGAATCTGAGGTTTGCGGACAAAATTTCATGACGCAACATTAAAAAAACCAGAAAAAACAGAATTTTTTTTTGCTTTTTTCCGGTTTTTTGCTTAAAACTCGAAAACTATTAACTTTCGGTAAATGGTCTGTGTACAGAAATTAAAGTATACTTGAAATTCTCTACAAATAGCAGTATTTAATTTTTTTTCAGACGAATCGTTCGGTTTCTAGTGCGAGTTGAAAATTGTAAATTTTTAGCAGTTTATGCAAAACCCACTTTTTATATTTCAATACATGGACCTATATAAAAAGGCGGACGGAGTCCCACCAAACACAAAACTGTGTCCTTCAGAGTCACAGATTAAGGATATATATATAGATGTAACCTTAGCCCGTCATCGCGTGGCCATTTTATGCTTATTTTCATACAAGTAGTGTGCGTTTATTTTCTTGAATATTTCTATTTGTCGATCATTTCGAAGCACATTATTATACAGAAAAGAAAGTCATTTAGTTCATGATATCGATAAACTATAGTTCAAGTAATGAGAATCCGTAAACACACGTACAAAGCTATGCAATTTTTGTAGACCAATTATTAATTGATGTGACATTTTTAGCACTAATGCCTTATATAGCACGAATAAGGGATTATTAAACTTATAAATTATCTTTTTAGCTTATAAAAATACCGATTGAAAAGCCCAAAAACCGTTGTTCAAAACTTACGTATTTAATGTTAAATCCACGTGTTTAAGGCATTGTTTGGCCATTCTTATGGTTTATTATTTAGCGGAACCACAATATCTAACATAAAATGTACACTAAAAACCTTTATTAACACTTTTACTACATGAAATATGCAGACCGACTCCTTTGTTATGTCCGAGTAAGTAGGACATAGCATTACACGCTTTTGACGCTTATACACCGATATAAGGCTCTCTCCTAGTGTATATTATCTCAGTGTTCAGAGTCGGCCAGCTGAATGTATGTACCATCGAGGAAGTTGATTCCTATGTGTTATGTATCTATAGTTAGGTATAGGATAGGACGCGCACCTGCGAGTGCGCTCTGTCGGCCATTTAATAAATGAGTGTGGAACTAGCTACGGTGTTTGATGCACGCGCCCCTTCCCCTTGCAATATAAAACACGTGGCGACGTACCGGATTCGCGCGAAATGTCGGTTTCGTATGGATTTCTGTCGAATTTCGACCACCTGGCACAGGACTGGTATAACTACAAGTGTAGATTGAACCAGTGGTTTATCGCAAATGATTTGGATGAAGTTAAGGACAAGGGCAAGGTCAAGCGTCGGGCGATTTTGCTCAGTGCATTATCAGAAGAAACATATAGGTTAGCTAGCAACTTGGCCCTACCGAGAAAATTAGAAGAAGTGGAATTTGATAGTGTTGTAAAACTGTTGGACGAACATCTCACCCCGAAGAGATGTGGTTTTGCGGAACGATTCCATTTTTACTCAGCGGTACAGCGGCCGGGCGAAAGTCACTCAGCGTGGGCGGCCAGAATCAAGGGGTTGGCGGCTCACTGCAGCTTCAAAAGTCTCGAGGAGGCCGTACTAGACAGATTTGTCATGGGTATGGTAGCTGGCCACGAGAAGGACAAGCTGTTTGCGCAAAATCTGGAGGGATTAACCTTGAACACGGCGGTTGAGTTGGCGGAAAGCGTGCGGTGCGCGCGCGAGGCCTCGGCGTCGGCGCTTGGCGGTGCGGGGGCGGCGGCCGGCGCGAGCCCCGCGCCCGTGTTCAGCGTCTCCAGCGGTGAAAAGTGCAGTGTGTGTGGTTATAGTAATCACAAAAGCGATAAGTGTCGGTTCAAGGCCTACAAGTGTAAAAAGTGCGGGAAAAAAGGCCATTTGCGTCGTATGTCCTCGTCAAATAAAGTGAACTATGTCGAGGAGGCTTCTGTGGATGAAGGAGATGACGGTGAGTCGGTTCACAATATTCGTTGTGCTCAGGGTAAACCTATCTCAGCGCGCATTTCCGTGAACGGTCTGTTTTTGGAGTTTGAAATTGATAGTGGCTCGGCCGTTAGTGTAATTTCAAAGAAAACGTATGACGCGTATTTTAGCAATGTACCATTGTCAGTAACTGAAAGGCAGTTGCATGACTACACGGGGGGCAAAATAAGTTGTCTAGGGATAGCGCGCATGCCGGTGGAGTATGAAGGCCGATCACGCAGCCTGGACGTGTTCGTAGCCGCGGGCGCCGCGCCGCCACTGCTAGGCCGCGACTTCATCTGTGCATTTGACCTTGAGCTAGCGCCCGCTGTTGTAAATCATCTTTCCGAATCAAACGAGACATTTGCTCGTCATTTAGTGCAAAAATTTCCCAAGCTTTTTTCAGATAAATTAGGTTGTTTTAATAAATATAAAATTAACCTAAAATTAAAACCGGATTCGAAGCCGATTTATTTCAAACCCCGCCCGGTCGCTTTCGCATTAAAAGGAAAAATTGATAAGGAAATAGATCGTTTGCTTAATTTAGGCGTGCTTAAACCTACCGAACACTCTGAGTTCGCATCTCCTGTAGTCCCGGTACTCAAAAAGGACGGCGGAGTGAGACTGTGCGTTGATTACTCAGTCTCAATAAATAAACAGCTGATTGTTGAGCAATACCCGTTGCCTACGGTACATGAGCTATTCGCCAAACTTCACGGAGGTGAACAGTTTGCTAAGCTCGACCTCTCAATGGCTTACAATCAGCTCGTTTTGTCGGATGATGCACAGGACATAACTTGTATTAACACCCACCGCGGGTTATTTAAATATACACGGTTGGTATTCGGATTGGCCAGCGCACCGTCTATATTTCAAAAAGCGATGGAATGCATCCTGGCGGGGATTGAAGGCACTGTCTGTTTTTTGGACGATATTTTAGTGAGTGGGAGCCCGTCCCAGCTCAGGACAAGGTTAATAGCGGTACTGGAAAGGTTAGAAGCGGCCGGCCTTACCTTACAGTCGAACAAGTGCGAATTTTTCAAAAATGAAATTCAATATCTGGGCCACATAATAGATAAGAATGGTATAAGGAAGTCACCTGAAAAAATAAAAGCTATCGTGGAAGCACCAAAACCATCAAACGTGTCAGAATTGCAGTCATTTTTAGGGCTGGTAAATTATTATCGTAATTTTGTTCCAGACGCTTCTTCCATTTTAAGTCCATTATATAACTTGCTTCATAAAAAAACCGAATGGTTTTGGTCTGTTGAACACGATCGGGCTTTTACGAATATTAAAAATATTTTGACTTCAGAGCAAGTTCTCGCTCATTTCGATCCCGGGGCAAAGTTAGTGCTAACGGTGGATGCGTCTCCAATGGGTCTGGGCGCAATTTTGTCACAGTTTTGTCATGGTGGTGTGGAGAGGCCCATATCATTTGCGTCCCGAACTCTCACTTCAGCTGAAAAGAAATATTCTCAAATACAGAAGGAAGCTACTGCCATAATATTTGGAGTTAGACGGTTTCACCAATATTTGTATGGCAGATCTGAACCCTTTGTTTTGAGAACCGATCATAAGCCACTGCTGTCAATTTTTAGCCCAAGTCGTGGTATCCCAGAAGTGACCGCAAACCGTTTGCAGCGCTATGCCATGTTTTTAGCGGCGTATAACTACGTTATTGAGTACGTGCGCAGCGCTGATAACAACGCCGACTATTTTTCGCGGAAGCCGGTGCCGGTGGGGGCGACGCCGCCTGGCGCGACGCGCGACGCAGACGAGTCGGAGCCGAGCGACTACGAAGAGCGGGCAGCCTATGTCAACTTCGTAGTGGAAGGTAGCTTGCCCGTCACATTGCAGCGTTTGCGTGAGGAAACGGCTAAGGACCCGATTTTAAGTAAAGTCACACATTTCTTAATGACCGCCTGGCCACGAAAGGTTTCGGATGTTACGTTGAGACCGTATTTTCAATGCCGTTTAGATTTATCCGTCGAAAATGGTTGCCTAATGCGCGGCCATAAGGTTGTAATTCCGTCAGTCTTACAAGATCAAGTATGTAATGATCTTCATAGCTCCCATTTCGGAATAGTAAAAATGAAAGCGGAAGCGCGTCAGCGGCTGTGGTTCCCAGGTATTGATAAGCGGCTGGAGCAGCTGGCCGCGGAGTGCGCGGTGTGCGCACGCCTGCGGCCCTCCCCGCCGCGCGCGCCGCTCTCACCCTGGCCTTACCCGCCGCGCCCGTTCCATAGGATACATTTAGACTTTCTGGGGCCATTCGGTAATCAGATGTATTTAATTATTGTTGATGCGTATTCTAAATGGGTCGAATGTTACAATGTAAGTTCTTCGTATGGATCCAGAACCGTTATCGAGAAACTTACAGATGTGATGTCTAGATTTGGAATTCCCCATACCTTGGTCTCTGATAATGGTACATCTTTTACGTCATTAGAATTCGCGAATTTTTGTAAATTGAATGGTATTACACACATTTTTTCGCCCGTTTATCATCCTTCTAGTAACGGCCAAGCCGAGGGATTCGTTAAAATTATTAAAAAAGGATTAAAAAGTATTATTCTTAGCAGTTCAGTTAGTAAAGTTCCCCAAGTAAAAATCGCTAAATTTTTATTTGATTATCGAAACTCCAAAAACAGCACAACCGGAAAATCACCATCTGAATTGTTATTCGGTCGTTCCTTGCGGTCTAGATTAGATTTGTTGAGCCCGGCTGAAGTCACTCCGTCATCCACGAGCCTCACTGATGTTGTGGAACGTAACCAGTCTTCACAGGTTAAAAATTATAAAGGAAAGTCTAGACCAAATTTTGAGATAAACGATCGAGTGTGGATTAAAAAGTACCAGATTAATCACAAGTTTGATTGGATTGAGGGCGTTATCACTGGCAAGCTGGGGAGAGTTATGTACTCAGTATACCTACCAAAACTTAATTTAGAAGTTAAAAGGCACGTCGACCAGTTAAGACGTCTTGTTAGTGAATCAGGAATTTCCGCATTTACTGAAAATGCAGACTGGCTGCCTGACAACGTTCCTGTTACCTTTAGCTCATCATCCCTAGTTCAGTCACCACCATTAACTAACGACAGTACGTCCAACTCAAGTTTTTCATCAGCTGCAGTAGAGGAACCGTCTCCTGACATCGGAGACGTCGGAGAGAGAGAGAATGAGATAGAGACTGAAGTGAGTCCTTCTTCAGGGCCGGCTGTACTTGATCATTCACAACCAGCAGCAGCAAATAATGACACCCCCACCGTCTCAAGTGGAGAGGAGCAAGGTCTAAGTGTTCACGTCCCAATCAGTTCAAACACTAGGTCTAGACGCCAACGAAAACCCGTTAATTTTTATAAGCCATAATAATATTTTTTTTTGTTATTCTTTAATTTAGTTCTTAAGTATCCGGGGAGGGATGTTATGTATCTATAGTTAGGTATAGGATAGGACGCGCACCTGCGAGTGCGCTCTGTCGGCCATTTAATAAATGAGTGTGGAACTAGCTACGGTGTTTGATGCACGCGCCCCTTTCCCTTGCAATATAAAACACTATGCAATTGACAGACCAACGTTATTTGGTCGAATATGTCAATTCAATGTTAATTGTGATCTGTCGGCTGGGTTTGACGTAACGCAACCAAACTACTTAGGTCCCCGATTTGCATAGGAATCAACTTCTCTGATAGTACATTGTACACACTACACGGTCCGCAACACAGATTCCGCAAGCACACATTATGAGGCATTTTCTTATCTTTTTAATTTGATTGTCAAACAGTTTCCATTTTAGTAACTAGATGGCGTATGGGTAGACAAATATCGGTAATACCAGGAAATACCATCAATAATTGCTTTAAAACTGGGCAAAAGAATGTAAAACTTGATACATTTCAATTGGAAAAGGCGCAATAATATGAGTAGAGTAGGATAATAGACTTATTATAACGATGTTTTAGTTAAAACTTACGGAAGAAATAGCCCTATTTACCGATATTCACACCAAATAGCACAGGAAATATACATTTTGGTCTTGACAACATCTTACCTGCACTTGTGCAAGATAACGGATATTTAATGGTTAATATTTTACCAATAATGAACATCAAAAACCCAAATAACACAATTTGGGAAAAAATAATAAAAACCACACCAACAATAAAAGTAGAAGAAGTTTGAAAGTGACATGCCCGCCAAAACTCTCTTTCAGTTGTCAGTTTTCAGTTTGACAATTTGCGTGTTCCTAAACTGTTACCAGTATACTGGCCTAATCGCTTAGGCCAATGATCGTTTAGGTGTATGCTCTTCGTGACTTGACAGTACACTGATATTTTTTGGAAACACAGCCCATATGTAGTCAGTGATGCCAACCTGCATATAATTTCAGATCGGTGGGGAACCAATAGAAAATCTAGAAGTGTCTATCGTCGCGCCGTTTGATGGAGATTAAAAATAAGAAAACTTCCCATTACGCTAGTCCATACAATTTTACAGGCGTCAGAATGTGTGCGTGGCCGACTCTGAAGACACAGTTCTGTATATAATAAGACTCCGTCCGCCTTTTTTTCTACGTTCATGTTTCAATATTTAATTTTTATGGATGCTGTCATTTGATAAATGTTACCTGGTTTTCCACACAAGTACTTAATTAAAAAGAAAAAGGCAAAAATTGTGCAAATTCAGTAGGTATCAAAAAAGGTAAAACTCGTAACAAAATAAAACTTAAAATCTAGTTACTTATGATCATATATTATTATGATTATAAATTATAATATGCAAAATTTATATGAGCCGTTGTCTTTTGGAAGGCCCTGGATGAGTCCTGGTTCTGCTCGTTCTGGAAAATGAAAGTTTTAATGCTAAGTCATTTATCAAGAAGAGATGAAGATTGCAAAATAGATTGTGAGATTAAACATACCTTCTGCATCGTACTGAGGTTCTTCGATGGCATCGAGTCCTGGCTCAGGGTCTGATTGCTCCATCGTCAGCGTCGGGAGTCGTTCTCCTGGATAATAAAAAGAGGTGAGACACATATTATATATCAAGAATAATCAATATGTTTACTTGCGCAAGTTGCGGCAATGACCACACGGATGGACCGTCATGCAGCATTTGTAAACAAAGGTACGACTTCTCCTGCTCTGGAATCACCGAGGCCGGCTACCGTAAGCTGGGTGAAAGGAAGAATACTTGGACCATTAGGAAACGCTAACTCACCGCAGGAAAACCAGCTAGATAAAGTACAAGAGCAACTTAATGCTATTACACTGCAGCTGAAACCTTTTGCAACGCTCATGGATGACGTCAAGTTTATTAAAGCTGAGCTCGGCGTACTGAAGGATTCCCAGAAAATGACTCAACATCTCCTCTCGTCCATATTCGAAAAAATGCACGCGCTGGAAACCAGAGTTACCGCTGTTGAAAAGGTAGCTACGCAGGTGCCAATCCTGGAAGGAGAAATAGCTAAACTTCACCAAGACCTAGAAAATCGAGATCAGTGGTCGAGAGCAAACAATGTTGAAATTAGGGGAATTCCACAGAAGACCAACGAAAATCTATACGATGTTATATTAAAAATATCTAACCTGTGCGGACTTCCATTACAAAAAGAGGAAATCAATTACATAGCACGAGTACCCACTCGCCTTCCCAACAAAGAAAAGTCAATAGTCGTTGCCTTTCACAGCCGCTACAAAAAGGAGGAGTTGGTAGCGTTATCGAGGAAAGCAGAGAAACTTAATTTGGCCAACCTAGGTTTTCATAACTCATCCGAAAAAATATTTGTAAATGACCACCTAATTCAACGCAACAAAACATTATTAAACAAGGCGAAATCTGCAGCGAAGGAACACAATTTCAAGTACATATGGGTTAAACATTGTAAGATATTGGCACGCGAATCGGACAATTCACCTGTATTTTTTATAAGAAGCGAAAAGGACATTTCAAAGATAAATTAATCACGAACATAATATTATTTATTTGAACTAAACCTGACAGTTTAAGAAACGCTGGTCTCTGCATTGCTTTTGCCTTAGCTAATTTTCAAATCTCATACGTAAGTTTGCTTATTACTTAAGAAATTTCACATGCTCCGCCTTCTATGAGTTGTGATTTAACGCCTAACATGACACTATGTTCGAATTCCCTCGCACCCAACTATACTACCGCACTTTTAAAATATCTGTATTTTTTTATTTTTACCTCAAATACCTGCATAAAAATATCACGATTTGCTTATGATATTTTTAAACTTAATGAATTTATGATTAATTTATTACAATTATTACTCGCTGATTCAATCCCAGGTTTACGATACACAAACGGTACCCTTTTAATTAATCTTGTTATGACACACTTAATACTTAAGTTGAAAAGTATTATGAAATTTAATTCCTTTCCGCATAGCCCGTTGAATTTTATTGTTTTCCATGGGTGTAGGCATATTATTAAGTGCACTAGTTTTTTGCTCGGAACGAACTGTAGGAACATTGACTAGTTACAATTCATTTTTTGTAAACATTGATTGCCGAAATGTTACCATGTCCGACTGTCCGTACTGTATATAAAATTATCCACTTACCGCTTCATGTCATATCACCATTTTAGTTTTTTATGTATCTGTTCTCAGCATATTTGCACTAAACTTTTAACCCATTATTATGTTATTATACTGTTATTCACTATCCTCACTTACAATGGCCAACCAGAACTTTAATATCTATCACCAAAACACTCGTGGACTGAGAACAAAAACTCATCACTTTAAAAGGAACTTATTGATAAATTCCTATGACGCGATATCATTAACAGAGACATGGCTACTCGGCAGCGTGTGCGACGGTGAACTGATTGACGATCGGTATGTTGTTTATCGTAGGGATAGGGACTACATAGACTACAGGCCCACGTCGAAAATGGATGGGTCAAATGAACCACCTGGGGACGTATATAGGACGATATTAGAGCATAAAATAATAAGATTTAGCAATATGCCGTCACTTGTAAGCTGTCCAATTGAGTGCTGGTGAGAATTCAAAAGTGCATGTAGGGTGAGTACATTTTGGTCATATGATCCTGTACGGCATTTTTACCATCGATAGACACATGAAAAATAATAAGAAAGCCAGCAGTGCTGTACAAAAATAATGCGCCAACAAGTCGGTATTTTTATTTTATTTTCAGCCAATTTCCATGGTAAATTTGGTCATTTGATTCAATACGGCATACGTTTCATATTGTTTGGATACAGCTTGGAATCAATTATTCCGCAACGCCGTACAAAAATAATGCGACAATAGAAAAAAATCGAGGATTGCAAACCCCTGTTTTTCAGGGGTCCGGGGGGTCATCTGACACACAGTAAGGCTTCGGTTAGAAACATTATTTTAGCACTCAAAACTACTATTAAAAATAATGCCGTCAAAAAATTTTCGTCCATTTTAATAATAATCTTAATTACATGGTATACTTGATTTTTTAAGCTGTAAAATTATTTGATTCTGTACGGCGACTTTATTTTTAATATGATATTGTAAAATACAATTGATATAGAGTATTGCCGTTCAAAAGAAACTGTTCTAAAAAAAATAAACAGAAATACAAAATCTGAAATTTTAAATATTCATAGATTAATAAAATAAAGCAATTTTCTACATTTTTCCTTCGTCTTAAATAGTATTAAGATAAATAAATTAACGGTAGAATTTTGGGCTTAGTTCTGTCTAATGCTAAATGTTCTGTTTTGGCTTATGACTCGCCGCTTGTACCTGAGGATGTCCATCATAAATCCCTGGATATAACTATATCACTGAATATCTCCGAAACTCTTGAAGTTAACTCGCGAAAGAAATATATATTCTCTTTGGGTAATTATGAAGAAATTAATACTGAGTTAAATAAAATAAACTGGATTGAGCTCCTCAGTCCTCAGCAAAGGTTCCGTAGATGAGGCAACAACCATATTTTATAACATCTTGTATAGCGTAATAGACACTTATTATCCCTAAAAAATTTGTAAATAGACGCAATAAATACCCGGCCTGGTATAGTTCGGCGCTAAAAAAGATTCTAAAAGAAAAATATAAGTACCTCTGTAAATACCGAACTTATGGAAACACATGTGATTATAACACATACTCTCTACTCCGTAAAAGGGCTAAGGCTCTGGAAGACGATTGTTACAAATCCTATATAGAAAAATGTGAATACTCTATCATAAAAAATCCTACATTATTCTACTACATAAATATCCTACATAATCCTACATTATTAAAAAATAATAAAAATGCTAACACACTTCCCTCTTCTCTGACCTACGAGGGTTACACCGCCACCACAGGCGCAGATGCTTGTTCTCTTTTTTCAACATATTTCAACAGTAATTTTCTTTCATCCTTATCTAATACCGACCGCACCAATAGTAATTTGTCTTATATTTATAATAATAATAACTCTCTAAATAATATATCTAGCATTGAAATAATACCGGATGCCATTACGAAACTACTCAAGACAGTGAACCTTAATAAAGGTGCAGGACCTGGCAATATTCCACCTCACTTTATAGTTCAGTGCTCAGACGCTTTGTCGGAGCCTATTACTTTATTGTTTGATCGATCTGTAAAGGAAGGCGTCGTTCCAAAAATCTGGAAATCTGCTTAAATATCACCAATCCATAAGGGTGGCAGTAAAAATGAAATTAAAAACTATAGACCTATCTCTAAATTATGTATATTTGCTAAACTTTTAGAAAAAGTTGTGTACGGTCAAGTTTACAGCTCACTCTCGACTCTTTTTATACCTCAACAGCATGGTTTCCTGCATCACAGATCAACTACATCCAACCTTCTATCCTTCGTTGACTTCCTTACAGAAAATATGGACTCAGGTGGTCAAGTGGACGCCATATTTACGGACTACAGTAAAGCTTTTGACCGTATTGACCATTCCGTGCTCCTTGAAAAGCTTTATAACGCCGGAATCCATGGAAATCTCTACAGATGGTTCACCTCCTATGTCCGTAATAGGTCTCAGGCAGTAGTTGTCAACGGTTTTACATCTCAGTGGAGTACAGTACCTTCAGGCGTTCCTCAGGGCTCTCTGCTAGGTCCTTTGCTGTTCAACATCTTTATCAACGACATACATACATGTTTCCTCCACTAGGAATTCCTCTTGTATGCGGACGACATGAAATGTTTAAAAAATCAAAGGACTTACTGATTGTCACTTACTGCAGCAGGACCTTGTAAGGCTTGAGAGATACTGTGAGGCTAATAAACTTGAACTGAATGCTGGTAAATGCTGCTCAATATCATAAAAAATATAAATCCGGCCCTGCATTCATGACTCTAAATTAACTTATATTAATCATATGGACTATATCGTTGCCAAAGCAAACAGGTCACTGGGCTTTGTCATAAGAATGAGCTCTCAATTTAAAAATATCAAAATACTCAAGATACTGTATTGCTCTTACGTACGCAGTGTTCTTGAGTATTGCTCTCAAGCATGGAGTCCTCAACATGGCACCCACATTGATCGACTAGAGTCTATCCAAAGAAAATTTACAAGATTCTTACAATTTAAGTGTGGCTCCTCTGATCCTAATTATGAGTCAAGATGTTTAAGGTTCCACCTCCTTCCACTTTACCACAGACGTCGAATAGCAGATATCTCGAGTCTATTAAACATAGCCCAACAAAAAATCGACTCACCTCATCTCCTTTCCAAAATACATCTCAAAGTCCCTTCCCGATCCTCTAGATTATCTTCCTATAACCCTTTGTTTACTCCTTTTTCCCATACTAATTATTGTAAAAACTCATTTTTCATTCGTTCAGCTAACTTTTTTAACGACATAAGCAAACTCATGGATCTTGATTTATTTAATTCTTCAGTAAGCGCTACAAAAAAGCTAATCACTAAGGAATGGTTTGAGACTGTTTCTTTACTGTAAGAAGTTAGAACACACTTTAACTGGTTAATTTGCTCGATGTTTTCATTGGTATACTGTTATAATATTTCAGTGCGTATATTTTCTTTTGTAAACATAAATTATCTCACATTATTTAGATCATAAGCTTTTGTTATTATTGTCTAACTATGAAAACGTGTAAATAGTGTTAAGTGTTTATGTAGCTTCTAAGGTTGTAAATCAAATCACTATATGTTTTCCTGATAAAATAAAAATAAAAAATAAAATAAAATAATGAACGAGATTTTAAGATTTATTTTGTTACGAGTTCTACCTTTTTTTGATACCTACTGAATTTGCACGATTTTTGCCTTTTTTCTTTTTAATTACTTGTGTGGAAAACCAGGTAACATTTATCAAATGACAGCATCCATAAAATTAAATATTGAAATGTAAAAAGTGGGTTTTGCATAAACTGCTAAAAATTTACAATTTTCAACTCGCACTAGTAACCGAACGATTCGTCTGAAAAAAAAAAACTACATACTGTTATTTTTCAAGAATTTCAAGTACTTTAATTTCTGTAAACAGACCCTTTACCAAAAGTTAATAGTTTTCGAGTTTTAAGCAAAAAACCGGAAAAAAGCAAAAAAAAAACGTTTTTTTCTGTTTTTTTTAATGTTGCGTCACGAAATTTTGTCCGCAAACCTCAGATTCAGATTTAGCACCCCAAAACACATATGGAATGAAAAAATCAGAACTACCCCAAAACTTTCCTACTAGGGTCACTTTACAGTACAAATTTACTGAATTAAATTATGAATTATGAACTTTCTGAACTACTTGGAACCAGCAGACTTTAGAAATTACCTACGAATGGATTCCAAATCTTATAACATTATATAAATTGACTTTAATACAGATTTAGCAGTTCCCACTACAGATAAAATGTTGAAACCATCTGGCAACACTGATTTAGTCAATGAGGCATTTTCTTATTTTTTTAATTTGATTGTCAAACAGTTTCCATTTTAGTAACTAGATGGCGTATGGGTAGACAACTATCGGTAATACCAGGGAATACCATCAATAGCTGCTACAAAACTGGGCAAAAGAATGTAAAACTTAATACATTTCAATTTGAAAAAGACGCAATAACATTTCAATGAGTAGGAGAATAGAGTTATTATAACGATGTTTAAGTTAAAACTCACGGAAGAAATAGCCCTATTTACCGATATTCACACCAAATGTCACAGGAAATATACATTTTGGTTTTGACAACATCTTACCTGCATTAGTGCAAGATAACGGATATTAATTAATGGCTAATATTTTACCAATAATGAACATCAAAAACCCAAATAACACAATTTGGGAAAAAATAATAAAAACCACACCAACAATAAATAAAAAGTTAAAGAAGTTTGAAAGTGACATGCCCGCCAAAACTCTCTTTCAGATGTCTGTTTATGAAAATACTTATGTAAATAAAATATTTAAGTATAAAGGGTGTAATAAGACCACTTCCAATAACTTTGGGGTATGATTATACTACATTTTCTGATTACGAAAAATGTATTTTTTTTATTTTATATTTTTTAAAATTTTAATTTTTAATTTTATTTATAATTAATACCTTTTAAACATGATAATAAACCACATAGAAAAATAATTTAAAATATTTTTTTAAATTTTATTATTTTTACTCCATTATGCAATAGGCAGCGCGCGGTCAACGTTCTCGTCTGTACGAAGTACCTACGAACACGAGAACGTTGACCGCGCAATCAGCTGTTAGCACTTAGCTCCGGCCTACGGACGCGTCGAAAGGTCGTATGCGACGAATGACGATACACTACGACAGAACACACAGAAACCCTAATGTATGTGGTGTCTTTTCAATTTTAAACCCTTGAAGGTCGCCATGACGTGGAACTTAGAACTCTGACCTCTGACCTCTTGTCTAAGTTACTTGCAGTGTTAAAAGTTTAATGGTAACTCATGTAGAAAACTGTAAGCGACTGTCTGTGCACAACTTACTACAGTATGGCAAACTTAGAAGTTTGCCATACTGTTGTACTTGTAACTAGTCGATTATTAGACTACATAGTTACAAAAATTTCATCGTAAATAACGAAACCAATGCGGATGAACTGTCTATCCGCAATCGTCACTTATCAATCGAAATTACAGATGATACACGAAAAAACTGGCAATTAACTTACGTGAAAAATGATGAGTTCAAGTGTTCTTACTTCTTTATGCATTTTGAAAATAGTCCTTAATACCAAGCAATAAGACCAGTGACCACCAACAACGTCAAAAACACTTCTCGTTTTAAACGAAATCTATCACACCACAAAGTATTTTAACACAACTGAAATAATAATCAATTAACACTTAACACAATAACTACTACCACGTTTTGATACTTGAAGTAATTGTTAAATAATCAAACTTATCTCTAACAACCTATTACCTCAATGCCCAAATGGCTACTAAATTAGAAAATCTATTTTAATTTTTAAAATAATGTTTTAAGTCGTGTATCGGCTTTCGGTAAAGATGTCAAAGGACACCGACACCTGCCGACACGGGCGGCGGCTTGCTTTGTCCTTTGATGCGGACCCGACAAAGCGCCGCCGCTCTGCCTTGCACAACGCACGTGTCGCTTATCCATTTCAAGGACAATCTAAGTGTTGTACCCTATTTAAAATTCAAAACTATTTATTTTAGTCGATATTTAAATTACCATTAAATAATAAAAATTATAACTATTATTTAGTAGGTCTACTATTCTCATTTTTAAAATTAACTCTATTAAGAGGTTATAAATTCAGAAAATTTTATCGGAATACATAGTCAAGTTGCATTCGATAATTTCGATACCTACATTACCGTGATAAAGTGATTGTTATACTATGGTACGCGTTATGCGTTATACGTATGCGCGTATACGCGTTTACGCATGCAATGAAAATACTTTAATAAATACCTAATTAATTAAATAACTTTTAATTATTATTGTCGCTTTTCTTAACATTGAGTAGGTATAATGTTTTTTTTAGTTTGACTGTAATCAATACTTACTCGTATGTAAAACAATTAATAACGACTTATCGATAAAAAATTATCGATAACTCAAAATATGCAGAGGGATACATCCCTATTATTTTACAAAGTTTTTTCTTAAATTTTATTTAGTCTGCTGTAAACACGCACCGCGCTGGTGTACTGTGAAGTTTTTGTTTAAGTTTTGTAATTTTACGGATGTTCTGGTCTTATTGCTTGTTTTGTGTATTGTTAACTATTTTTTCACGTGATACGTCCGATGAATGTGCGATGAAATGTGAATGAACTTTTAATACTCGTAAACCTTTATGGAACGAGGGTGAACATCGTCGCCGATAGACGATAGTGCGGTTTAAACAGTGCAGTAAAAAGTGTTTTTAAAAGACCTTGACACGTAGGAAATAGAGCACAATTTTGAATAGCCGAAATAATACTAATAGCTCACAAATTATTTATTTTTCATTCAGAGTGTGGTCAATGTATCAAAGGTACCAAACTTCTTCATACAAAAGTATTCTCTAAGTCATCGAAATACGTAATATAATCGAAACAAAGAGCGCGGCCCAGGTGGGCCTTACGGTTGTTGAGAGACTTGAGAGTGTAAATGGAACGCCTCAGAGCTGTCAGCGAGGTAACGCCGCATGAACTGTCATGTTTTTCGGGCGCGCAGCCCATATCGAATTATAAGACGTTATCACGTCAAAATGTAATGGGGGTGTAAGGGTATTATTATATGTATTTAATTTAAGAATAAATAATATACTATGTTTGTCGTTTACTTTCAACTTTATATTTGCATTTCTATTAATGTAAGAGCTGATTTGTCAGATAGTTTTTACCTGAATAATAAGAAAGTAACTTTAAAATGTGTATATTATTTACCCTTATAAGAACCTCATGTTAGAGTTTGGCAAGCGAGTCGTGGCACAAGAAAACGGCGGCAAATTTGAAAAATCTTAAGCAGACAACACTCAATATACCAGGATAAAATGGTTTTGATAATTGGTTATTTATGGACCTTGTCTAAAATTATAAGAACTGCTTTTGTTCTTTTGTGGGTGCGTGCTGTCAGACGACCTGAGTGGTTCAGTAGTCAACATGCAAGAGGTCCCGGGTTCAATTCCCGGCCGGGACAGAAATTGAAATGAGTTTAAATTTCTGCTAAAACCACTGACATGACAAAAAAGCTAACAAAATATTAAATGATAATGACATTTATTCATAGCCTTGCCTGCTCACAACCTCGCCATTGGTTTCCATAGAAAGAGAACACACATTGGAGCACTATTCAACTTCCATTGAAATATAAAGTTTAAAAAAAAACAAAGTACTAAAAATAATAACATTTTATTCATCATAATCAAAATCAGAATCGAGAAACTCAATACCAGAGAGGGAATTGTCACTGTCACTATCGTCTTCACGAACATTTATAATAAATGGTTCCAGTTCAGTCTCTGTAATTCTGTCTCTAGTTTTATATTCATTTTCCACATTAATTATGTGGTCAGCGATTTTCTTCCAGTCGCTTGCGGTGATTGTTGAGAAACATTCTTGAATTAATTCTTCGGTTTGAGTGCCATGCACGCCCAAATTTTTACTTGCAATCTTTCGTTTGACCAAGCTCCATATAAGTTCTATAGCATTGAGATCGCAGTGATACGGAGGCAACTTTAAAACTTCATGCCCATGCTGTTTCAGTAACTCTTCTGCTTCATATAGAGGAGTTGGTTTATTTTCTTGCACTAGACAGAAGAGCTCAGCCTTTGTAAAGCATTCGTCAAACGAAATATTATTATCAGAAAGCCACTTTTGAATTTCAGCTTTCAAGTTGTGCATTGTAGGTGGCTTGTTAATTTGAGTTACGTGGTAACTCGCATTATCCATGATAATTACAGAGGGTTCCATCAGGTTTGGTATTAGCTTCTCTTCTAACCATTTCAAAAAATTGTTTTTATTAATATCATCATGATAGTCTGCCATTTTCGATTTTGTGCTAAACACTAATAAAGCATTAGGAACAAAACCCTTTTCTGATCCTGCGTGGACTATAATATGTCTTTTTCCTGCAGATATTTTATCCACTAATCCACTTGTAGATGGTCCTTGCCACGATTTTTTGGGTTTGTAGTTTTGGTGGACATAAGTTTCATCAAGATAAACAATATGTTTTCCTTCTTGGCGTTTTTGATGAATGGTCCTCAGGTATCTATGCCTCCATGCAGCTAATTCAAATTTTTCTATAAGAATAGATCGCTCATTTTTATTTTTTTTTAATTCAAAGCCATTTTTATGTAAAAGTTGTCGCAGCGTTTCCCGGCTTCCAGAAAATTGAATTGAATCCTGCAGCTCCATGTGTAAGCTTCTTAAGGTTGGAACACACTTTTTAACAACATAAAACTCGTTTATTTTGTTTCTTATGACAGAAATATCAAAATCATCCAAATTGGACACTGTCGGTTGCCGTGGTCGTTTTTTACCTGGTGTATTCCATTCACCTTGGTTCATAGAACCTTCTTTTTGTATTCGTCGTAATGTTCTAACACTAACTCCTGTAAAATAAAACGGATTAATGTGTTAATTAAAATTTTTCAAGGACCATCCAACTAGTACAAAGTATTTAAACTAGTACATAATATTTCAAGGACGATCTAACTAGTAGTAGTGTTATTTTTATATTAACTAATATATTTTAACTAATGCTAAGTACATTAAAAACAAATCTTTATTCATTGTGAAATTACACAGTTCAACAGATTACTTTAAGAACGTACCTCAAACTAGGCGAAAGCCTGTATTTTGATTAGTCAGATTTTTTTACAGAGATAGTATCAAGAAATTGGATATTATCAAAGGTATATTTTTCAGTTTACTACCTGTCATGGTGCTGATTTGTGTTATATATCGTGACTTTGAATTCAACATCTCATTTTCTTGACTTTTTTGTAACTCCAGAACTAGACCTTGAATTGAATTTCTAACTTCATCATCCACACGAGCTGAAAGAATAAAAGAACAAATGCTGATTTCTAGCTAAGTAAAAGAAAAAATAGAAACATAAAAATATATACCGTCAAGTTTCAATAACATTTGGTCATAGTACCTGACGCGGACAGGATTTCATCCAAAAGGCGTTGTTTTTGCATCGCAGCTTCACTGAATTCACTTTTTACTTGTTCGTAATTATTTATCATAGTATACAACATACTTCTCACGCCACTTTTTATCGGTTTAGACATAATTTCGGAATATTTTGATAAAAATACACAAGACGATAGGTTACAAAACAGATTTGTGACGTTTGACATGACAGTTCGAAAATGTTGCCACATAAAGAATTTGTAACAATGCTTAGTGCCACGACTCGCTAGCCAAACTCTATAACATATCCGACGATTGAAAAATCACCCCAACCGAAAATGTATATCTACTTTTCAATTGTCTCCTTTTTTCTGGAAAATAAAATATATGATAACTATTTTGAATTACAAAATCTGTCAAAGTTGCATAATATTATTTATTTCTCATAGAAACGCAGGTAAAATAACTCGATCGGACAATACTATCGATAGTAAAATATACATCATTAGCACACGCATTGACAGATCAAAAATCGTCACGCATTTTCGGGTTGTCAGGTGGTCTATTATACGACAGTGTATATTATAAGTCTATGCAGCTATCAATACTTTTACTCTGTCTACGGTACCGTACCTCCATGGTTGACACCATGTTGACACATTCTTCATTCTTGACTCTTGTCGAAATTGAAAGAAAATATCGATATATCGATACATCGATATTTTAAAAAATATCAATATCGGTCTCGATATATTGCGAAAAAAATATCGATATATCGATATATCGGTCAAATTTTTCTACAAATTTGCTTTTTTTTTAAATTAATTTGGGTCAGCCTAGCTCAGTAATAAAACCAGTTTTTTTTCAGTTTTTTGAGAATAAAGTACTTAATGATTGGATTGATTGAATAATTACTTTATTCTCAATTAAATCAAAGGAAATATGGAAATACTTCAGGGTTATACCCGAAAGAACTGGTGTAAAATGTCGAGTGTCTACCCATTTAATTGGGTTTTCTTTTCAGGGCAGATTTGGAGCATCCAAGAATTGTTTTAACTCGTCCGGCATTCTATTACTCCTGGAGGACATATTCTAGCGAATTTAGTTAGATCGTCATGAGATGATTAATAAAAAAAATATCTATTTTGATACGAATTTTGATATTTGTTTTTTTGTATCGATGTATCGATATATCGGATCAAAAAATATCGATATATCGAATACAAAATATCGATATTTCGATATATCGATATTTTTTCAACAAGCCTTAAGCGCTTATTCCACTAACCTAGCTAGGAAGTCCTAGCTAGGATCCTAAAAAAATTAGTCAAGTGGAATAACATTTAGAAAGCTAGGATCCTAGCTAGGATCCTAAATTGGAAAAAATGTGGCTTCTAAAGGGCCCCCGAGACGGTCAAACGGTTTGACTCAAACACGTAAATTTTGGTTTGACTCAAACCATTTTGATCGTTTACAAAGCTAGTTTGAACGGTTTGTCAAACATTTACGTGTTTGAAGCTAGTTTGATGAAACTTCATATTTTTGTTGTGTTTGACGCGCTGTTTGATCGTGTTCCGATGCGTTTGAACAAACTTTGTACCATTCTTTGGAGTACATTATTTTTAACCGACTAAAAAAGAGGAGGTTATCAATTCGATGCGTATGTAATATGTATTTATGTAATATTTCCAGAACTGCCCAGTTTTCGTATATGTTAGTCTATATCCGCATCTGAACAAATGTGCAAAATTTCAAAAGTGTATGTATGTTTTTATGTTTGTGTTCACATAATATCTCCGGAACTACAAGTCCGATATAAATATATTTTGTTGTACTAGGTATTGTTTAACTTGGGGGCGATACCGGTCCGTCCACGTCGTGTCCCTGGGCACCTCCCCCGTGCCATCGTGAGCATTTTCATGGTGATACGGGAGGGGTGGCTGAACGCCGGTATGTGTGTGTTTGTGTGTGTAATTCTGTGTGTGCATGTGAGATGGATGGGCCCGTGGGCCCCGAAGCCTAAGTTTTTTGTGCCCGGCGATGGGCTGCGTGGCCACTCGGAGAGTTTTAGGTCATTAGGGCACAAGGTCGACCCAGCCTTAAATGGGGAAACAACAATGGAAGGTCAGCATGCAAATAATACTCCCAGGGTGGGTACCGGCAACGGAGAATCCCACACTCCCGCTTCGGCGGGGGATCGGGCCAGGTATACTGGGGGCCCTAAACATGCTATGGAGAAGGTGAGGAGCGGAAAAAACGACGACTTAAGCAAGAAAACGGAATCAGATAGGCACGACATGATGGTTATGTTGACGGCAAGTGAAGGAGAAGGCTCGCGAGCGACTACGCCTGTTTCTACTGGCTCTGCGACTGGGTTCTTCCGGAAGCATCCAGGTCCAGGCAGTGCGACCGATGACATGAGTGGCAATGAGACTGCCGCTTCATTGGACAAGGACAGTGACGACAAGAAAAAGGCTCGTTTCCTGCGCAAGAGACGTGGTGGCGCGGACAGCCCTGAGAAGGACAAGGGAGCGGCCAAAAACCGGTCTTCCTCTAAACGTGGGAGGGGCAGGCCCCCCACAACTGGTGAATACGCTGGCCTGGCCAAGGCCAAACAGGATTCGCTGGATGTGGAACGGCAGGCCCTGGAGGTCGAGGCCCTGGTTCCACGGGTACTGGAGGACCAGATGTCGGAATCCTCACTCAGTTTGGACGTCACCGTGGCAGAGAAGGACGAGGTCACGACGGCAAGACTTGGCTCGGTGATTACCACCAACCTAGAGGTCATCAGCGACGTGGCCAAAAAATCTAAGAATTTGAAGGGAACATATGTGACGGCCCTTAAGCAGGCAACAATTGCCATACAGGAGGCGTGTGTGGCCCTCCTTAATCACTCGGCGTCCACTGAATCAAGAGCCCTGGAGATAGCTAATGCGCGACTCTCCAGAGAGCTAGAGGAGGTGAAAAAGGAACTGGAGGCCGTCAAGCGCAGAATGGCTGACGCCCCTCAACAGCCTGCTCCCATCATTCAGGAGCTTAATACAGAGGAGATGCTACAGCGGGCCGTGCGCGAGGCGGTCTCTGTAACCAGCGCCCGAATGGATGCGCGACTGGAGGGCTTAGAGGCCCGCCTCTTACCAGAGCCGCGCCTGCGTCCGCCTTTAGCCGCGGACAATAAGAGGAAGGACAAGGCGGCCCCTGCCATCACACCTGCGGGACTGCCTCCAAATGAGAAGAAGACGCCTTCGCCGGAGCCATCAGTCTCCACCTTGATGCCTCCGACGAATCCCGGTCCAGCGCCGAAATCGGCAAAGAAAAAGAAGAAGTCTGCCGCCGCTGTTGAAGCGGCGACCGCGAGACGCGAGGCGACTGCAACAGCGGTGGCATCACAACCCGCTTCCACTTCTGAGTGGACGCAGGTCGTCACGAGAAGGAAGGCGATGAATAAAAAGGTTGAGGAGAAGTCGCAGCAGAAAGGAAAGAGGAAAAAGCGTAGAAGAAAGCAGAAGACGTTACGTGTGCCGAACTCCGCGGCTGTCGTTATAACGTTGAGGCCGGACGCGGAGAAGAGAGGCGTCTCTTATAAAGACGTCCTCGAGAGGGCAAAACAGCGTCTAGACTTCCCGGCACTCGAAATTCCGGCGATTAAATTTAAGCAAGCCGTAACCGGGGCTCGTTTGTACGAAGTTTCGGGTGCGGCTTGTCAGGAGAAGGCCGACGCCCTCGCGGGGAAGTTAAGAGAGATCCTCGGGGATGACGATGTCCGTATCTCCCGACCGCAGAAGTGCGCCGAGTTGCGAGTCTCGGGGATGGACGACGCGGCCACCCCGACAGAGATCGCGGAAGCCATTGCTCGTCCAGGTAACTGTCGCGTCGAAGATGTCAAGGTCGGCGAGATCCGCCTGGACCGGAGTGGACGCGGGACGGCGTGGGTGAAGTGCCCGGTTGAAGCCGCAAAATTGGTGACGGCTCCCGGCGCCAAAGTTTACGTTGGGTGGTTAGTAGTGCGCGTGACTCTCCTGGCTGCGCGCACCATGAGATGTTACCGCTGCCTCGAACCGGGGCACACAAGAACGACATGTCCCTCGGAAACTGATCTCAGTGAGCTCTGTTTCCGCTGCGGTCAGTCCGGACACCAGACCGGAACATGTGGGAATCCGCCCCACTGCGCTCTGTGCGCATCGAAGGGGAAGCAAGCGGACCACATTGTGGGAAGCAAACCGTGCTCAAAGTCTGCCCCTACCAATAAGAGAAGCGGCTCTAAAAAGAGCCAAGAGCCTAAGGAGCGCGCCACAATATCTACGGCGGCTTCTGGTGCTGGAGAGGTTCCGATGGAGGCCCAATAACGGCCACTCTACGCTTCCTTCAGGGCAACCTGAACCACTGCGCTCGGGCGCAGGACTTGTGGGTTCAGACGATACTGGAGCGGAGGATAGATGTTGCCGTTGTTGCTGAGCCATACCGGGTACTGGCTAGGGACAATTGGTTCGGAGACGCTGACTCAACAGTCGTCATAGCCCTTGGCCCCAATATCGTGCCTCCGCCTCGGGGGAATGCGACACGGGGCCATGGTTTTGTCGCTGTCGGTCTGGGAGCCCTCACCGTTGTGGGGGTGTATTTCTCCCCCAATAGGCCACTGGCAGAGTTCGAGGACTTCCTGCTCCACCTCACCGCCTGTATCGAGGGGTCATCTTCTCCTGTTGTTGTCGCCGGGGACTTCAACGCGAAGTCTACGCTGTGGGGTTCTCCGGCGACAAGTGCAAGAGGCCGCGTGGTCGAAGACTGGATGAACACAACCGGTCTGGTGTTGGCAAATCGTGGCGCGGTCAGCACGTGCGTCCGCCCTCAGGGCGAGTCAATTGTCGACCTCACCTTCGTCAGCGCGTCGATCGCTCGATGCATCAAGGATTGGCAGGTCCTGGTTCACACCGAGACTCTCTCGGACCACCGATACATCAGCTTCGTCTCTGATAGCTCGACGGAGCTGGGTCGCCCGATTCCATCCCGTGGCGGCCCAAAGTGGTCCTTGAAAGGCTTGGACCGCGACCTGCTAGAGGAGGCGGCGGTGGTGGCGTCGTGGCCGCCTCTCCCGTCGGAAGATGTAGACGAATGCGCGGAGTGGCTGAACGAGGCGGCACACAACATCTGTGACGCCTCAATGCCCCGTGTAGGTCCGGCTAGGCCTCGGTGCCAGAGCTACTGGTGGTGCCCTGAGCTCACACAACTCCGAGAGGCGTGTGTGGCGGCCCGACGACGCTACCAACGATACCGCAGACGGCGGAACAGGGGTGAGGAGGAGGAGGGAATCCTCTACGAGGGCTACCGCGTGGCGAGACGTGAACTGCGCGAGTCCATCAAAGACGCAAAGAAGCGGGCCTGGGATGAGTTCCTGGAAATACTGAACCAGGATCCGTGGGGCAAGCCATATAAATGGGTCAGGCAGAAGCTTCGCCCGGCTGCCCCACCACTCACCCAGATTATGTCACCAGAGCTTCGTAGCACCATCATCTCGGCCCTGTTTCCATCTAGGGCCGAGTGGTCGCCGCCAACCATGGCGCCTTACGCTGCGGAGACAGAGGTCGAAGAGGAAGTGCCGCCCGTGACCGCAGGGGAACTGGCAGCTGCGGTCGCCAAAATGGCCCAAAAGAACAGGGCGCCAGGCCTTGATGGCGTATCAGGACGAGTGTGGGTGCTTTCCATGAAGCACATGGAGGAGCGGATTCTCACCGTTTTCACCAGATGTCTGGTACAGGGTCGAGTACCCCGCCAGTGGAAAACCGGCAAACTCGTCCTGCTGAAGAAACACGGGCGGCCAGAGGACCAGCCGTCTGGATATCGGCCAATTGTGTTGATCGATGAGATCTGTAAGACTTTCGAGAGGGTCATAGTGGCGCGTCTTAACCGCCACCTTAAGGACGTTGGCCCGAATCTGAGTAACTCTCAGTACGGCTTTAGATCTCGTCGATCGACCATTGATGCGGTGGCCCGACTCCGGCAAATCACGGAGGAGGAGGTTTCCCGGGGTGGGGTAGTGCTGGTTGTCTCGTTAGACATCAGCAATGCCTTCAACACTCTGCCCTGGGCAACAATTAACGAGGCGCTCAGGTACCACGGCGTGCCAAGGTACATGCGTAGGACGATTCGGAGCTACTTGTCGGAGCGCTCCGTCAAATACCCCACCGAGGGCGGCGCCTGGGAGGAACACGAGGTTGACTGCGGCGTCCCACAGGGCTCTTCTCTTGGGCCGTGCCTGTGGGACATCGGTTTCGATTATGTCCTCCGGGGCGCCGACCTCCCCGGCGCAGAGAAGATCGCATATGCGGACGACACCGCTGTCGTCTGCCGTGGCAAGACGATACGCGACGCGGTGATACTCGCGACGGCGATGGTCTCGCAAACTGTCCGGCGCATCGAGTCGCTGGGCCTGACGGTGGCCCTCAATAAATCCGAGGCCCTGTTCTTCCATCGGCCGAGGAATGCGCCTCCGCCAGGTCTGGCAATTATGGTTGGTGGAACCCGAATCGACGTGGCGTCCTCCATGACGTACCTCGGTTTGGTCCTTGACAGTCGGTGGTCCTTCAAGGAGCATTTCCGCCGGCTGTCCGAGAAGGCGACCAGGTCTGCTGGGGCTCTGGCCTCTGTGCTCCCGAACCTCGGGGGCCCGAGCCTGGAATGTCGGCGCCTGTATAATAATAATACGCTCCATGTGTATGTACGGGTCGCCGATCTGGGCAGAAAACCTGTCGCGCGTCAACGGACTTGTCCTGGGGCGACTGCAGAGGGTAATGGCGACGCGGGCAGTGCGGGGATATCGCACCATATCGAAGGATGCGGCGTGCCTGCTCGCCGGCAGCGTCCCGTGGGACATAGACGCGAGAGCCCTCGCCGACGTCTACTGGCGTTGCGCAGAGGTCCGCGCGGGGGGCAGCAACCCCCTTCCGGACGCCGTGCGTCGGTGGAGGGCTCAAGCCAAGGAGAGGACATTGGAGTTGTGGGAGGAGCGCCTGCTGGAGCCACGAGTCAGTGTAGGCCTAGTGGAGGCCATTCGCCCGGTTCTGAAGGACTGGGTGAACCGCAAGCACGGCGCTCTCTCATTCCGCCTTACGCAGGTGCTGACCGGGCACGGCTGCTTCGGTCGGTACCTGTGTGAGATAGCCCGGAGAGAGGAGTCAGCGCGGTGCCACCACTGCACCGCGGACAGGGACACGGCCGATCACACCATCTTGGCCTGTCCCTCATGGACGAGACAAAGAGCGGCCTTAACGGCCGCCATCGGATCAGACCTCTCGCTGCCGGCACTGGTGCAAGCCATGCTGAGCAGCGAGCACCATTGGAGAGACGTGGCGAGATTCGCCGAGGAGGTGATCTCCTCCAAAGAGGAAGCCGAGCGATTTAGAGAGAGAGGGAGGCGCTCGACCCTCGTCGGAGACGACGGCCGAGGCGTAGACGGAACGTCCAAGTTGGCCGAAACGTCCCGCCTTAGCAGGGGTACTCGGGGTGGTGGTGTGGGGACGCCGCTGCCCATTGCATCGAGTCCCGAGACGGTCGTGATGCGCCCATGTTCCTGCGCATCGCGACACCACCGGAGGAGGATGGCCTAAACAAGCCCCCCGTTTGGGGCCTCTGTTCGGCCTAAGGGGCCAACACCCCACCAAGAAGAGGGGCCTGCGTAAGACCAAGCAGGCGCTGCGCTGACGGCCAACGGAGTAATGCTCGTCGGGACCCGTGTATCCGCCAGCTGCAGGAGTCAGGAACATCGCAGTGTTTTAGTGGGTAGGGCCGCGGCACTCACCATCTTTGCCGCGGCGAGCCCCACATATCCACAGCGGGAGTCCCCATCCCCTGCGTTGAATGCGTTACAGCATTTCACTGCGTAAAAAAAAAAAAAAAAAGGTATTGTTTAACTTGGGAGATTTCTCCAAGCTTCATCAAAATAGGTTTAGTAGTTTTTGAGACAGAGAATTTTAATTCTCAATTTCGTACAATTCTTAAGTCTGTTTTATATTTTAAAAAATACTATTTATTTGTCACAAGACGTGTACTCGACGGCGCGTATTGAACCAAACTGCGCAGTGTCGTTTGACAAACCGTTCAAACCGACATCAAACGGTTGCATCAAACACGTAAGGTTTGAATCAAACCGTTTAATCGTCTCGGGGGCCCTAACTGACTAAATCAGTGTTGCCAGATGGTTTCAACCTTTTATCTGTAGTGGGAACTGCTAAATCTGTATTATATATCGTTTTCGGCATCTGCACTACCCCGGGGCAGGGTGGGTCGACAGGATACGGAAACAGCCGAAATTTGAATTAAGAACATAAACTACGTATTGCACTATGATGATCCACGAAGCACGCGGACAGTACTTAAACAATATACATAGTTTATGTTCTTAATTTAACCCATCAGTCGTGGCAAAACGAGACACAATAGCTTTTTCATTGTTATCGCGGCCGGATGGGGCCGCTTGGGGCTTCATGAATTAAACTTTGCTTATTTCCGTATCCTGTCAGCCCACCCTGCCCCGGGGCAGTGCAGATGCCGAAAACGATAATAGTCAATTTATATTATGTTATAAGATCTGGAATCCATTCGTAGGTAATTTCTTAAGTCTGCTGGTTCCAAGTAGTTCAGAAAGTTCATAATTCATAATTTTTCATGGAGCAAAAATTCTTTCAACCATCTTTTTCATCTGTTAGGGATGGGGATTCTTGCCGAAAAAGATCGATTTTTAAATCGATGCGAATCGTGACCTGATGAATCGATCCACAAAAAAATCGAGGTCTAAAAGATCGATTTCCAAAAAATCGATCTTTTTCAAATTAGTTTTTACAGTGTAACTTGTTAGTACATAATATAATATATCAAAGAACAATGGCCAAATCGTACCAGGTGGGCGGTGGCGTCCCGATATGCCATTGGTAGCAAAAATTCCCTAATATTTTAAGGCATCGAAAAATATTAGAAATGTGTCTGTAAATAGCCACAAAAAAAGATCAATATATTTTAGTTTCGTTATGTTCTGACAGCCGGCGATCATTCGCATTCGTTCTATTATTTGGGTAATACTCAAGGAAAAATTGAAATAATTAGAAACGAGATCGCCGAATATACACTTGTAGGCTACACCGCAGTCGGGAAAAAGGTAGTTCTTAAGTCTAACCTCAAAATAATTGTTAACGTTATTAATTATTGTAAAAAACCGTGGCTATTTAGACATAATTCTCAAACGGAATTATGTTTAGAGCATAAGAACAACCAAATCTAACTATAGTTTATTTTGGGACATCAAAAATAAAAGTCGAGTCCAGCTCCTATACAAATTTGGCCATGATTCTTTATAAAAAAAAAAACAAGACAAATGTTATAATTAACGATCTTTGAATCAGTAAAATCAGGGAATTCGATAATAACAATTATTTTATTTACCATATCAAAGTATCAGTTAAGGTGAAAACAAGACATTTTTTTTTCCTTATTTTGGCATGCACGATTTGTTAATTGTGCGTCAGCCAATCCAGTTAGGAGGTTAAAGGTTTAACTTTTTTTAATAAATTTCATTTCGTATTAAATTCCTTAATTAAACCTTTTTGCAAATTGCAATGTCAATCATGTTGCGGCCGCACATGCGTAGTGATTCGTGCTTGAGACGATACCATTGGTCATAGCACGAAGCTTCGTGAAATCGTGACGATAGACGAATCGCGGCCCGCGGCATCACACTTCTCAGCACAGATACAGAATACAGATACAAAAAAAAAAGATATACAGACGAACATATTATAATTTATAACCTCCTCCTTTTTGGAAGTCGGTTAAAAAGTCAAAAAGAAAGAAGTGAGGCGAAGAATACTAAACATACAGCTCACTCTTGTAATACGGGCCTTCAAACAGAAAAATCGTAACTCGATTTTAGGGTGTCTAAGATCGATTCACGAGATCGATTCAATGCGTTGGATCGATTAAAAAGATCGATTTTTTTGCCCTAAAAGATCGATTTTGCGATTAATCGATCTCAGATCGCCAACCCTATCATCTGTCACTCTGTGTTATAATTTTTAAAGTTAGAGCTTTGGAAGTTGGTGAAGTTTATGAAAATTTAGGTCTTTAGTAAAATAGTAATGCTTGAAATGGCCAATAATTTGAGTAAATGTTAAAAAACTGTATTGCCACAATCATTTTTAACTTAAGTACTATAAATTTTATACCAAATAAAAAGGTTCTTTATTGTTGTGTAAACATGAATTTGGCAGCCGCATTTATTTGCTTTACTGGAATTGTTTTTAACGTATCTTACGCAAGTATTCACGTCTATGGACCAGGTTTAAAACCCAAAGAAATAGTTATGCCTGCTAGATATTTTTTCATTAATACTTCGCTTACCCAGGAAGAGCTGTATGTATATTATTTAATATTTTGCTTCATAAAAATAATTTGTTTTAGAAACATTATAAGTATTAAATGTATTAAGTAATAAAAATATTCGGCCAAGTGCGAGTCGGACTCGCACACGAAGGGTTCCGTACCATTATAGAGCAAAATTAGGCCAAAAATTTTGTTTTTTGTATGGGAGCCCCCCTTAATTTTTTATTTTATTTTAATATTATTATTAAATATTAAATTACACATATAACTAAGGATTTTGCGAAAAAGTTAAGTACCTACCTGTTGCCATTATTGATATAGAGCAAAAAAGGCCAAAAAAAACACGTTTGTTGTATGGGAGTCCCCCTTAAATATTAATTTTATTTTGTTTTTAGTATATGTTGTTATAGCGGCCACAGATATACACAATCTGTGAAAATTTCAACTCTCTAGCTATTACTGTTCTCGAGTTACAGCCTGGTGACAGACAGACGGACAGACAACGAAGTCTTAGTAATAGGGTCCCGTTTTTACCCTTTGGGTACGGAACCCTAAAAATTATTAAACTCAATGTTGGAAAGACAGCAAGCAGAAGAAATCAAATTAAAGAAAAAAAAAAACATTTAAGTAGGTAGGTAAGTCAATTTAAAAAATCAAATTAAGTACCTATTACATTTTAGGTATACAAATTCACAAAAAAATATTGCTGTAGAAATATCTGGAACAACAAAATTTAAAGATAGATGTAGAATTTGGACTAATGTACTAGATCGGAAAGATGGATCATTTATAGTTCGTTATAAAGTCTATGAGACGTGTTATAATTTGTTAATTAATATTTATTTCAAGAATAAACACATAGAGAAATCACCATTTGTATTTGAAGGTAAAATCTCATTTCTATTAAAAACTTTTTTTGGTTTATAATATTCTTTACTTTACTTTTGTTACAAATTCTAAGTGGATCTGAATAAATAAATAATTTTCTAATGCTTACTAATTTTGAAGTTTATTTGGTAGGTCCTATTCAAGGTGATCAATGTAATTGCCCTGCTCCGAATATGGAGAGTTGGATGTTGGAATATGGATGTGAGTTATCAGATAGTCAAATTAATGAAGATCTAAAACTGTTTACTGAATCGTCAATGCAAGACTATGTCAGAAAAGTGGTTAAGAAATATCACAAGCCAGACAGCATAAGCTTCTGCCACTATGTGATAAAGGACAATGAACTATTTAGAGACTGCTATGGCAAACATGTAGGTTTTAATATGTTTGCTGATAACATATTTTTATCTATATTGCGCAGAGTGAAGATAGAAGATTTACAGCTTGTTATGAATTTAGGCGATTGGCCTTTGGTTAAAAAGACTGATGAAATATTGCCAATATTTTCATGGTGTGGTAGTAACGAAACATTTGATATTGTTCTACCTACGTATGACATAACTGAGTCAACATTGGAGAATATGGGAAGGTGTGTTTACAGGTTTATTCTCAATTATTTTGAACTGGCAAATAGCGATTGTTTGTCTAAAATGGTAAAGCCACTGCTAAGAGACATAAAAGCACAATCCAACAATTGCCTTTTAAATTGACTTTAAAAAAAAAGAGGCTCTATATTTGGCTGTGGATATTTTTTCATAAACCTCTCCACCTCTTGGACATTACTCAGTTTGCATTAATTTCATTTATTGTTCATAACATAAAAATATTACAAAATTACAAGAAATCTTGCTGCAAAAACTACCAACCCATTATACTGACTTACACATCTGAGCTCTGTTACCACTTGGTGCCATTGGTGTCTTTAGCACATTCAAACACCCCAGTTATTGTTAAGTATTAAAAATACACTTTTTGAAATCAAAAATTTTAAATTAAATTATTGAATTTTTTATTGCAGGGTAACACTGGATACATTGTCAGTTCAAGGTAACACTGACAAAAAATGGGAAGAAAGAGAGTCACGTGCATTTTGGAGAGGACGGGATTCTTGTATGGAAAGACTGAAACTAATAGATATTGCTAAAGCACATCCAGAATTATTTAATGCGTCCCTTACAAATTTCTTCTTTTTTCGTGATAAGGAATCACAATATGGACCTAAGGTCCCACATGTATCATTTTATAAATTTTTTGATGTATGTATAAATTTGCTCTTTACGATTAAACATTCGTTTCCATGTTTTTTGAGTATATTATAACACGATATCGAGCCGAAAAGGGTTTGCTAATAAGTAACAGATTTTTCTGGACTGCCTCTACGTCGCGGTATCGCGAACTTATATACATATTTATATATAATATATTTTAATTTTAGTACAAATACCAAATAAACATCGATGGCACTGTAGCTGCGTATAGACTGGCTTATTTGCTAGCTGGAGGAGGACTTGTTTTCAAACAGGATTCACCATATTACGAACATTTTTACCGACAACTACGTCCATGGGAACATTATATTCCAATAAAAAGAGATCTGTCAGATCTAGTCGAACGTATTAAGTGGGCTCGTGACAACGACGACAAAGCTCAGAGGATAGCACAAAATGCTAGACAATTTGCAAATGAATACTTGTTACCGCAACATGTTATATGTTATCATGCTCTCCTCCTGTCAGTAAGTATTTACCTTATTAGGGGGGTATTACATTATCATTTATATTGGATCATTTATAGGATCATATATAGGATCCAATAAAAATGATCATTTGATCATATCTGCATATTACATTATCATTTAACATTGATCCTATTTTACGTCATATGTGGTTTCAATAGCCAATGGGTAGCGCTAACGCTGACAGGTATTGACATCAGTGTTACTAGATCTCAGAGAATTCGATTTGTCAAAAGACATCGTCATTTTTAATATGGCTTGTTTTATGTTATTTCAGAAAGATTATTCAAGTATATAATTAGAAAAAGAATTACATTACATTATATTACATTATTTGAAACATATTAACGAACAAGAAATTAAAAACTCTTTTTTTATATTAAATAACTGGCAACACCAATTTCTATGACCGTATTGGATCCAATCTCTCAGCAAACGTCAAAAATCTATGATCAAGGAAGAAATGAATCATATATCTATATTACATTATCCAATATAAATGACTCAATGATCTAGGATCCAATATAAATGATAATCTAATACCCCCCAAGAGACTAAACCTGCCACATAACTTGAATATTCGTAAGAGTTGGCTTTTCGACTTTTTCATATTGACTATTTCATTTTTATGTTAAAGGAATGGAGTAAGAAGATGCATGGTGAAATAACCCCCCCTGAAGGTATGACACATATTCCCCAACCGAAGTCAGAATGTGATTGTAAATTGAAGGTATCGAATCATGAAGAATTATAAGACGTTATACATTAAAAGGGACCAAAGCTGCCAGAACAAAATATTATACATTTAAATGTAAATCTATATTTAGCTCAGTTGCTTGCATTGGTAGGTTTTAGTCATTACTGATTAGGTATATAAGGCAATTATGCAAATGAAATTCTTATAAAACAACAATATACTTAATAATTTTATTGATAAGTTAAAATAGTCAAACAATTTATATATAAATAAAATTAACAATACTTATAATAATTTATATTATGTATTACGATTTACACGTTACTCCGCCAGTAGTCATAAAACTGCCTAAATTTTAAATGCCATACCAATAAAAACATTTACACACAGAAATATATACAGATTTATTTCTCGCTTGATTGCACTTGTATTATCTTGTCGATTCGTTCGAAAATTCGCTTGATGCTTTAGACCCAGTTTCATCAAGCAATGTTAAATAAGTAATGGCTTCAGTTACCGACATTAAGTATAGTTTTCACAAAGCCAGTACTGGCTGCCAATAAGACTGGCAGCCAGTATTGGCTTGGTATATGCCGCGTGTGAATAGTTTTTCAAGCCAGGCCAAACTGTTCCAATAAGAATTGGAAGCCAGTACTGGCTCTGTGAAAACTATACTTTAGAGCTATCGAGCATTCCACCATTCGCTATAATATCATGTCAAATCACCTAACATGGTGTTAAATTTAATCCTTCGATCGCGGATTCTTGGAAATCTATTGTTATTCTATTGTTGTCGCGATCACCGGTGCTCTTATGGGGCTTGATAGGTTAATTCCTACGATTGAGGTCCTTTAATTTTATAAACTTTGTAATTTTAAAATTACAACTTTGCAGTGGTATGGCGGCCAATGACCATTGGGACCTGTCGGAAAAGTATGACAAGGTGATTTTCGTGAATGGCTGGCTACTCGACGATGATTAGCTATGCAAAAAATAGCCTGGTACAAATGGTTCAATTGTTTTATTAAAAATTAATGTAGGTATTCGCGTCGGTATGGCGGGCTGTAAGCCACACCCGAGAAGTATGGCATAACGCTACCACCTACTTATTTTTTTTTCGACTATCTGAAAATACAAGCATTTTTGTGGAACAAATCGTTCGACTTTCGTTATTTATCCGAAACGTTCGATTAACGCCCACGCGTTTGGGCCGCCAGTGCGAGCGCTATGACCATCATTTTCCTTTTTGCCTTTACGTAATTAGACCCCTGTAGAACCGCCATACTGGTACAATGACCAAGAAATTTGTGTCACCATCTTCCGGTCTATTATAAGAATAAGGAAGAAAATAACACATTGCAGCAAACGTGTGTGTATTAAACTTGTACATTGCAATTTCGTCGCCTTATAACAAGAACGAATAAATTGATAGTTGTTCACTTAAGGCGGGCATAAACCCCATAAGTCACCTCCGAAAAAAATCTAATTCATCGAAATATAAGTATTAACTAGGATAATTACACATTTTATTTGAATAAATTGTTAGTGAATCTATATTAAAATATCCTTAACCAAACAATTTTGTTTCTCAATATTTATTTCCAAAGATATTAAAAAAAACATGAAAAATAGAGAAGATCCGCCCCTAGTAACTACAGTTTTATGCTAAGCTAAAATGAATCTTATTAGGATACGTATACGCTTGGTCTTTGGTTGTGTGCAAGGTTATCGTTTTGGTTTGAGATCGATCCCTGCCTTAACATTGCATTTACTAATCCGCTGTTAAATTTTTACTGTGGGACAAAGTATTTTGACAGTCTGTTCAATTCTCTAAGGTCTGTTAAGTACTTAATGCCTCGTTAGGATTTAACAATTAACAGAGGTTGGTGAAATTGGGTCACTGGTATCACATACGGTTTTACTCGATCGAGCAATCACGTAGACTAAAACCCACGGCTTGGGCTTTTGTCCACACATTCAGCATTAATCTATCGAGTAACGCGAACCGTTAAGTTTTCACCGAACTGTTCGAGCCAAAAGATGTCTGTTCAACTATGGAGACGGTGGCTATACTTGGCAAGTCTCGCAATTCGTACACACGCTTGAGTAATGCTGCCTTCACACTAGCGTTTGTCCAGCGTAGGCGTTCGATGAACGTATGCGCAGCGCAGAGCCCGCGACAACGTGGCGTGTGCGTCGCGTTGTCGTAACGTTTCCTTTGCAGAATTAATTAAACGCTGCTCTAGCGCGGCGCAGACGTTACACAATTTGTTCAGGAACAATCAGTACGCGGCAGTCAGCGTACCTACTGATTGTTCCAGCAGAGAAGCGGCGACAACGTTCATCGAACGCCTACGCTGTCGTCGACGAGTCGACGGCTCGCATCGAAAAAGTTCGAAGGAAATTAGATTTATTTAATTACATCGAGCCACAAGTTTTGCGGTCCACACGATAATTTTTACTCGATTTGGCGATAAGAGTGTAAATATTTTTTATTAGTAAGAGAGTAAGTTACGTCGGTGTCCGTCACCTCGCGACCTTTTTTAACATTTTAGTACCGATGAATCGGGACCAAATTTTAAAAGCGCGCCCAAATACACGTTACACGTGGCAATGGGGGGAGCGAAGCCACATGACTCCGTTGCGTTTAAAACATTATTCGTCATTCAAAATCTAAATTCGTGTTCATAAAATGCAATTCTCAAGATATCCTAAGTATTGATTTAGTACAGCGACAGTAAAATCGTTTATTGAATGTCAAACCGGACATTTGTCTATAGTGGTCTGTGACATTTTAAAGGTGAACGCAGATTTGGCCGCACCGCACGCACCGCAGTCGCCGCATTTCGAATTCTTCATATAAAGAATGTAGAAGTTGCGAAGACTGCGGCGCGGGTAGGTATGCGAGCTTGCCTATATATAACTTCATATAAAGAATTCGAAATGCGGCGACTGCGGTGCGTGCGGTGCGGCCAAATCTGCGTTCACCTTAAAGCGGGGAATTCCGAATTGACTACCGGGCCACCCGTCACGGGCAGGTCTGTTGCATGTCTGCTCGTCAATTCCTAGGTACGGGCATAGACATACCCGCCGGCCCGTCTGTCTGTCCAGTCTGCCCGCGAGATCGCATTTTTCTCGCGCGGGCACGGGCAAGTCTGTGCATGAATGGTCGCAACAGGCGGCCCGTCGTCACTTGCGCCTTGGAGAGCGACTGGAGTGCACTTAAAATATTATTTTAAAACATATTATTGGAAACAACACAAACACTAAACTTAAGAAAAACCAACAAAAACAAATTTGACATTCGTTTATTTCCATTTACTGGTCGCATCCTTGTTTGTGGAAAGTTTACGTAGCGTAGCGAGGATTACATGAACACCGATCTACGTAAAACCGCTTACAGGGAACTTATTGAAAAATACAAAGAAATCAATGCCGATGCTGATCTATAATTTTTTACAAAGAAGATCGAGTCCATGAGTCCGCGACCGAGCTGCAGCTCTCTATCTATTCGACTGACTTGCCTGTTCTGTGTGTGTTCAATAGGGGCAAACGGCAGACTTGTGCCAGACCGGGCGGCCCGCGGGCAGCCCGGTAGTGAATTCCCCGCTTAAATCTACCTGTATGCATTTTGGAACGACAAATAACTTGAGACGAAACGGGTGTACGTACTACGTATATTCGCTTACATGTGTTGAACATTATCTGTACATGGCGACGTCGGGGCTGCGGTAGAAACACATGTAGGCGTCGGCGAGCAGGCGCTTGGCGGGCGCGGGCAGCTGGCGGTCTTGCGGCGCGGCGGCGAGCAGCGCGCGCGCACCCTCCTCGCTCAGCCACCCGCTCAGCTCCTCGATACACACTATCTCGGGAATGTTGTAGCCGTTGCGTTCACCTGTGTCATCGTTATTGATAAACATATAAGAACTTGAAGAAGCAATCGAGTACAGTGCTCCAAAAGTGATAATGCGCATGGACATTTTCGTAATTTTTCGACAACGGTCGTATTTCCCGAGCAAAGGTAGACGATGTTGCATTTTCTAATTGCACTGCGTTTAAGATACATGTATTAGTTAAAGTTAGTCGTGATATTCCTGTAGCTTTTGTAATACGATCATTATTCACGGTCACTCATGCGCATTATTAATTTAAAATTTTGGAGTACTGTAACTACGTACCGAGGTCACTCGCAACAATACGTTTAGGATGTATTTTAATTTTCGAGCGGTTATAACGAGCATTTAGCATCTTTGAATTCAAAATTATTTACACGACTTGTATTCTTCGTGGTTCAGTGAACATAATACGTAAGTCGTAACTCGTAACCTATACACATATTTCAAAGTTCACAATTGTTTACAATTGATAAATTAATAATGCTCAGAAACAAAAAACAAAAAAAAGATTGTACCCACCTTTTCTGTCGGCCATGGAATCAAAAAAGCACCACGGAGCATCGTGACTGACGCCGGTCTTCACAAATGCCACGTAATGACTAGTTTCTATACATAGAACGGCAAACAGTTCCATATACACTCTCGGCACAGGACAAGATTCCAAGATGCCAGCGTATTCGTCACTTGTCGCTATAGGTGTAGCCTAAAACAATAATAAACATAGTCATACACAGCCCACAGCACTAGAAGGATCTTTAGCCGCGCACTTAAGTCATAATTGAGCCATATTGTGAAGTGTCGCTTGCCTCCTTTAGATGTGTATGAATGACTGCAGGCCAAAAGACAGCAATAAGATACCACATATTGTTGTCTTTGTCATTATGTTGTGAGTAGTAGATACAATGGCCGCTGAGGCAAGATGGCTCTTGCCACAGCGTCCTCTATACATTAACAAAAAAAGGTACACGATAGATATGAGAAAGCGTAATATTAAACAGATAGGGGGGGTTATGTATATGGTAGGCAAGATGGAGTATACATAATAACCTTATGTCTGGGTCTCGCGTGGTGCTGTCTGGCGAGGCAGGCGGCGCAGAGCGCGCCCGCGTCGAGCCCCGCCCCCCCCTCCGCCGCGCACGCCGCACACTCCCACCGCGCCAGCGACCCGCACACGCAGCACGCGCGCGGCACTGCCGGACGCCGGTATCGATCAATATTTTATGGCACGTAAAACGGCAATGGGTTATATTTTTACGACAACGTCAATATGAAAATGACACAAATTGTAGACTACAGACGGCATTTCTAGGGTTGACCCACACGTACCACAACCACACCACACCGTCGCGACAAAATGTGGTAATCTGTATCACACACGCGGTTGATAACGACTGCAATATGTAGTACGTGGGAATAGTCTTATTCATTTTCAATGCAAAGTATGCCCGACCACGCAGTGTGGTTGTAGTCATGGTGTTGTTTTGATACGTGTGGAACAGCCCTTAGACCACCGATATATCCATGAAAAATAATGAGAAAACAGCGCCGTACAAACGGTACAGATTACAATAATACTAGTTCACAAAGAATAATTTTATTTACAAGAACAAGGAGCTGCATCGTTGCAATAAACTTACGGTCTTCGATGAGATCCGTGACATCCAATAACGGAGATGGCAGCACCCGTGGGTATAACTTGTACTGCTTACCAAACCGTGGCATTTGGATAATAAATGTCGAGGGAACCTTGAAGAAAATCATAAATTAAGATAAAAGTAGGTACGTGTGGCACTCAAAGGCAACTTAATATGCAATTACCAAATAAATACACAGTGCAGCGGTGCGGCAACGCCGGTCGGTCGTCGGAGTGGGGGGTGTTAGGTTTTTTTCATTACAGAATTTCTTGATTCGGTCGCCGTGTTCAAAGCCCGCGATAAAAGCTATGCAATAGCTTAAAAAAATCACTGACCATTAAAGACAAAGATTTAATTTGAAATCAGTCTGCGATATCTCCCAGAAACACTATCGGATTGTGCGGTGCGTACTTTACTACATACTTGTAGATATTACGTGTTTTTAAATTCCAATAAATATTACACAACTAACAACTTTATTAGTAGCATGTACGCTTCTTACCTCACTAAGTTTGACTCCGGACGTCGCAAAAGATTGTTCCAACAACTGTTGTACACTTGGCAATGTGATCTGTTCATCCTTTTCCACAAACAATTGATAACAATAAGCCTCTTGACCCGAAGATAACTTTAAGAACGGCTCCGCACGTAGCAGTTGAGCCACTAGTCCGTTTAGGAATTCCTCTGGATCCTATGAGGAAGATAAAAGACGAGTTAATAATAATCGAATCTGACATCATCATTCATCACATCAGCAAAATATGCCGCAGAAGATCAATCTTAAAAACATAACGCATTAAACTCGACGGCAAGTGATTCGCGCTAAAAACACCAGAAGAATTTTGTGTTACGTAAAAACTATATTGGGCACGTTTCTTTGGGCGTTTCCATTCAGGGCGTTGGAGAACCTAGTGTAAAGATCTAGGGATCAAATTCTTTGAATTGCTTTTAACAAACCGTATAGATTTCGACTTTCGTTCAAATGCTTTATACTTTGTTTTAAACTAGCGACCCGCCCCGGCGTCGCACGGGTATTAAAATGTATAGCCACTGAAAAAATGATTAAAATCGCCTATGATCCTTCACGTGGTCTACTTCTTATCTGTGCCAAATAACATAAAAATTGCTCCGGTAGTTTGCGAGATAAGCCCTTTCAAATAATTTCCCCCGTTTTTCCACATTCTCCTATTAGTCTTAGCGTGATAAAATATAACCTATAGCCTTCCTCAATAAATGGGCTTTCTAACACTGAAAGAATTTTTCAAATCGGACCAATAGTTCCTGAGATTAGCGCGTTCAAGTTAGCCCTTTCAAATAATTTTCGCCGTTTTTCCACATTTTCCTCTATTTCTTCGCTCCTATTAGTCTTAGCGTGATAAAAAATAGCCTATAGCCTTCCTCGATAAATCGGCTATCTAACACTGAAAGAATCATCAAAATCCGTTGCGTAGTTTTAAAGATTAAAGGGAACAAAGGGACATGAGGGAAAAAAAGCGACTTTATTTTATAATAAGTATAGATAAGTACATAACTGAATTTGGTGCTCGAATTTTGTACACTCAGTTCCGTTAGGTTGTGTCGCCATGGTGTCCCGGCGAAATAAAGTCTAAGCCTTTGTCCACATTTGTATCATTTTCGCGATCAGATCGCGAAAATGATACAAATGTGGACAAAGCCTTAGGTGAGCCGTGAGACTGCATCAGGCGACACTACACTGCAGCGGAGCGACGCGGCACGATACGGTCAATTATTCTTCGTATGAAATCGTATGAGGCCTCACTAATACGCGGCGAAGCTATGCGACCCAAAACGTCAGTGCTATGGAACGTGACTTACCGCGTCGCTCCGCAGCTGCGTCATGCGTGTCGCTTAGTGCAATCTCTGCCTTCAACGCCACTTAATTCTATTTTATAGGTATAGTCCGTCAAGAAAGTGAAGAAATTAAAAAGTAGCAACATCGTAGTGACATCCCTTTTTTCTAGATTGATTTGAAAGGGATGACACTACGATGTTGCCACTTTTTAATTTCTTCACTTTCTTGACGGACTATACTGCAATTAACTTATACTTTATAATATCTATAGACACTTCACACCACCACAGTCTGAACTCTGACCCCATGGTAAGTACCCGAAGGACTTGTGTTACGGGTCTGGCACCCGTAACGGAAATATGTATATTTAATACTCAAGTATTTACAGTATCATATTTAATTTTTTATTATATCATACATATTTAATTTGTAGGATTCAGAAACATTGTAAACTTTTTGTTCTGTTCGGCGGGATTCGAACCCGCAACCCTGGCTTGAGCTACCACGCGGTCTACCACTGAACCACAGGGTTCGTCATTCATAATCCATACTAATATCGTCCATCCACCAATCCATACTAATAAAGTCGAAAGTGTGTCTGTCTGTTACCTACCTCTACATGTCCAAGCCACTGAACCGATTTTGCTGAAATTGGGTATGGTGATACTTGGAGTCCCGGGAAAGGACGTAGGATACTTTTTATCCCGGAAAAATGTACGGTTCCCGCGCGATAAACGAATTTCGGCGCAACGGAGTTGCGGGCGTCATCCTAGTCTAAATCTATACTAATATTATAAATACGAAAGTATCTCTGTCTGTCTGTCTGTCTCGCTGTCACGCCAAAACTACTGAACCGATTGTAATGAAATTTTGTACACGGATAGTCTAAAGCCTGAGAAAGGACATAGGCTACTTTTTAACTGGAAAAAGGGGTTGTAAGAGGGTTTATGCGTAAATTTGTTCAAATTAAGTTAGTTCCAAAAATTCATAACAGATGGCGCTAAGAGTCGCCTACATCGCGCTAGCGCTTACTCATTATAGTACGTCTTTCTATAAGAGGTTGTACCATGTTTAGTTAGGTTTTCCGATTCTTATACACGTTTAAATAACTCACTAAACAGTACTTTATCTATGCAGTGACGTATCACGTAACCTTAAACCTACCAATGATAAATAGTTTATGGGTAAAGCTAAAGTTGTGTAATGGGGGAGCTAAATAAGCTTTAAAATTTGGTATAAATAAAGTTTAATTAAAAAAAATGAAATATTATGTGCACACTGCCACAGAATACATATTAGTTTAACAACAGATTCCTCACTCCCGAAACCCGTTTAAAGATATAACGACGCAAGCAACGATACTATAAAGTTGAAATTCCGACGCGCAATGCTAAATTGCCTACGGATAAATTTACCTACAAGTGCGCTCTCTTTCTATCGCATAACGCGTACCTTTTCTTAAGAAATCAATGTTTTCGCCTTTTAGAAAACAAAATATTTTTTTTAAATTACTATTGGTATGAATAGCATAGCAAACCTTTTTATAATAATATCAAATTTCAGTAAAACAATCTATATTTTATAGTAGTTCTATATTGGATTATAATATTGCAGGAAACTTTTACAATTTAAACATAGTAACTTGTGTTTATTTCTGTGTAGTTTGTGTGTTTCTTGGTATGAAATTGGTTTGTTTGCTATGTTTGTATAGTTTTTATCTACTATTTGTATTTAAATAACTTATTCAAATATAATAGGTACATATTTCATTGGCTTTTTTAATTGTTCATTTTTATAAGATTTATAACGATTTTGTCACAGCGGTTAAATCAGTATCATATTGTATTAAATTCCTCTATGATCCATGGGCGCGGGCAGGGGGGTGCCAGGGGTGCACTTGCACCCCTTGGGAGTCTCGGGATCAACAGGAATTATTGAAATAAAAAGCATTTTTTGTAACCCTATTACCATGCCGTACAAGGATAGTTCGTAATGTTTCGGCACGAAATGTATTCTGTTGACGTAAATAGACAGTCACTGTTGTCTGTAAAAAGTAAAAAGAAAAGAAAAGAAAGAAAACTAAAATCTGCACCTCTTGGAAATTATTGCCCAGGCGCCCATGCTATGATCAGTATACAGTAGATACGCGACGAAAAATCTTGCGCGTGCGTCACCGCTCGCTTGTGAGTCCCTTATGATTTGCCACCCGCGGGTGGTACTTACAGTTCGATGCCTATACGCGCGAGTGGGACAGGCCTGACACTGCACAGCTGTTTTTGGGTATTTTGATTTAAGGGGTACCAGGGTTTTAAAAAGCTTTTAAATTTGACACCAATTTTGTTGAGTATAAACTGAAGTCCGCGCGGACAAAGTCGCGGGCAACAGCTAGTATATATATAACTCAAAAGTGACTGACTGACTAACTAGTGATCTATCAACGCACAGCCCAAACCACTGGACGGATCGGGCTGAAATTTGGCATGCAGGTAGATGTTATGACGTAGGCATCCGCTAAAAAAAGGATTTTGATCAATTATACCCCCAAAGGGGATAAAATAAGGGATGAAAGTGTTAATTTTAAGCCGATTAGGCTGAGACTTTGATACCTAATTTTAATAATAATACCTACTTCTTAACGCGAGCGAAGCTGCGGGCGTCATCTAGTACTTAATATTTCTATCTCGCCTTAACTGTATACCTTCTCCTCGGAGGTGAGGCCGGGCACGTCAGACAGTCGGTTGAGGAGCGTGCGCAGCTTCATGACGCGGTCGGCGCGCACGTAGCCGTGACGCCGCAGCGGGTTCACCACCTCCTCCCGCAGCACGCGCTGCACCTCGCTGTAGTGGGCCGAGTCCTACACGAATACATCATTACTTTCCGTTAAACATCTAGATCTTTCTAGAGGAATTTGCGTCAGTTCTGAATACGGAAGGGTGTGAAATTCGACACAGATAAAGTTTTGAGCGAAAAAATGTATTTTTTTTTTTAAAAAAAGTGTTTAGAAATTAATTTAAATTAGTAAAAAGTAAGTACAACGCACACTACAACTTGCGCTTTGTTGTTCTTTGTTATGCTTTCACTTACTTCGGGTTCAGGGGGTCGGTACAGTAGCGCGTCAAACACGCTCGTGAATGTGAACATGGCGAATAGTGTAGCGTCCAAATAGCATGAATTATGATGACCTTGTATGCCTCGATTTTTCCCAGCGAGGTCGCCCAAAGAGTTCAGCGGGGGAACAACGCCGGTGACTATTGGACAGTCCGGCTGAAAGAAATCAAATAATAAAACACTTTCGTTTTGACAGCGCAAGCGCAACTGCAATTGACAGCAAACATACCCTTAAGTGTTAAAAATAATTATACAGCGAATAACTATACAAGATCTTCTTATTGTTTTTGTACGACACATTGAAAAAGTCACTGTATGACAAAACTGCGTAGGTAAATATCATTATTACTTCTCTCATATAAACAGGCCGTCTTTCTCGCCTGGTAAGTTTGCAATATGGTGGTAGGTTATCATTTGGAATATTTTCGAAATTCGAAGTTTGTGATCGTCGTTTCATAAAAACATTGCGTAGGACTGCGCATCGCATCAATGTGGCACATTATAAAACAAGATGCCGGAACGTTGTATTGCAATGTTTTACACATGTTTGCAATATCAATAGATTGGACATTAGAGCAATGTAGGCTCGTTGTTACCTGTTCGAAGTGTTCGTCGGTGTGTGCGGGGCGGTCGGGCGGCGGCGTGTCGCGGAACCGCGCGTCGCGGCGACACAGCGGCAGCGGCACGAACAGCGCGCGCCCGGCGCCGCACGTGAACAGCCGCGTGCCGTCGCGCGCGCCGTCACCCAAACCGCACACGCTCTGCTCCAACTCCACGCCCGCTGTCGCTATGTCTGTAACATGAGGTAGTCACTGTATTACAGCTGGGTTCATAAAATATACATACATTTTGTTTGACTCAGCCATGAAAAAAATTAAAAGATAATATTGCGGCGTTAGCCGTAGCGTAATTTTTTTTATTGCTGTGCAATGCTTGTTTTTGCGATACGTCGCCGCAACGTAGTGTTGTGGCTTGGCCCATTTTGATTTCCCGTTACATCACATACGATTCCTAAACCAAACTTAAATTTAAATAAAAATTCACCTATAATATTAATTTAGGTAACTAAAATATAATATTGTTTGGTTTAGACTTTAGACTGTGGTCGTTATACTGTAGCTCTTTTTCTAAAAGTTAAGTTAAGCTTTAATATGTAAATTTATAATTCTTGTTAGGTACATCAAAAAACTATAAACAGATTATCAACCTTACCATCAATGATGCCGATCCATCTTACAACGCCATAGTAGCGCTGGTCGACATCTGTTGCGACTTCTACCAGGGAGCCGACACCGATATCGTCTTGGACATGTTGAGATGTCTGAGACCACTCTTTCGGCGCCGCACGGGGAGATCCTAGAGGAGGGGAATCATACGCTTCCTCCGTGTTGTCATTGCTGCATACGTCTACAGATAACACATTCAATATAATATTAGTTATACACACATACAACTAAAGACTTTGAGAAGCAAAGTACTCGGGCATACTTTGTTCGTATTGAAGAACGCATAGGGGTATTTCATCAAGTGGTAGATCTCGCACATACAGCGCGTTAGCCATTTCGAGCGTAACTACTGCAGCGCCGAGCGAACGACCGCTCTATCGCGGCCAAATAGCTAAATTTAGAGAATTGGAAAACAAAAATAGTTCGTAGTTGAATTGTGTTAGTAAAGCTTGTAGTAGTTGGGTGTATAGGTGCCTAAATTTATTTTATAATGTGATTTTTTGTGCTCATAATCAAAATGGTTGATAGCGAATATTGCTTTGCGCGCCCCTCAGAGATGGTAATTATTTTATTTTTAACAAGCTCAAAATAAATCATAGTCTATTCCAAGTGTTTAGCTTTATATTGACTCATTGATTGACATTGCTATTTCTTAAAAAATTAAAATAAAATATTTTTATTGATTGGCTTGTGATACAAATTATATTAATGATTGTACTGGATTGTACTACTTATAGTAAAAGGTTTATGGTATTTACAATATCTTTATTTACAAACTAGACGTTCCGCGCGGCTTCGCCCGCGTAATTTAGATATTTCACAGACAAATAATTAGTCCACAAAAAATAGCCTATGATCCTTCACGTGGTCTACTTCTTATCTGACCCAAATAACAGAAAAATTGCTCTAGTAGTTCGTGAGACAAGCCCTTTCATATAATTTCCCCCGTTTTTTCCACATTTTCCTCTATTTCTTCGCTCCTATTAGTCTTAGCGTAATAAAATATAGCTTATAGCCTACCTCGATAAATGAGCTATCTAACACTGAAAGAATTTTTCAAATCGGACCAGTAGTTCCTGAAATTTGCGCGTTCAAATAAGCCCTTTCAAATAATTTCCCCCCGTTTTTTCCACATTTTCCTCTATTTCTTCGCTCCTATTAGTCTTAGCGTGATAAAATATAGCCTATAGCCTTCTAGTTCCTGAGATTAGTGCGTTGAAACAAACTAACAAACTCAGAGCAGAGCAGTCTTTTACAGAGAATGCGGTATGCATATATAATTTGTAAATTGTAATGTTACATACCTAAATGTAATTGTTACATTTTTATGCAGACATTTTTAATGTATGGTAAATTAGCAAATTCAGATCACATATTCATGTTTTTATTGAAGTTTCATCTTTAAGCATTTAAGAATCAAGATATTATTATGATTTATTTTTTATACTAAAATATTCATTACTCTTATGATTTTTTATTTTAATAGTATGACCAATTTTGCTACATTTATAATTTTAATATAAAACAATTTTTATTAGGCAATAATTGAGACCTGCAGACAACCTGCTGGCTGATTCTGTATCGTACATTTGTGAGTTAATAACTGAGTTAGTAACGAAACCGAGGAGTGAGTAACGGAAAGTGCCACTTTTTGTATTCACTTGCATACAAAAGTGAGACTTTCCGTTGCTCACTCCTCCGTTTCGTTACTAACTCAGTGATTAACTCACAAATGTACGATACAGAATCGGCCCGCAGATGTTACTCCAGTTCTCTCTAAACGAATCTTAGATACGACAAAGAATAAGTTGTTTGAAAAAATTGATTTTTGGGGCTATGCAAATGAATTTGTAAATTTTTATATATGTACGGCCTGTTTGACTTTTGCTATACTCGAAAATGATATGCACAAAAAAAAACAATAAAGTTGGTCATGTGCAAGTCATGCGTTGGCTGCTCTAATAAAGAAACCATGATGGAAAAAAATTGTAATAATTTTGATTATTACCACCCTATTGCAACATTTCATAGATAAAACTAATTAAAAATTAACTTGAGAGGAATCAAGGGACACCCGGATGGAACAAAGTTATAAAAAAACACCATCTATTGCAACACTAACAACGACACTTTTGTGGAATTGTAATAAAAATTATGTAAACGTCTGGTAGATGTCGCTGTTTATTCTCAAAAATGCGTTCTGGTTGACGCTCAGGAATACTATCAACCCAGGAACACTACAGCGCAGGAATTAATAAAAATGTGTTGTTACAATTTTTTGCCTCTAGCCTCCTTTGGCAACGAGCGATAAGGAACTCCGTTCCAAAAAAGTGAAAAATAGGCCCAAAGTATTGGTAGATATCATACTTACCAACCAAAATTCCAGTTTCAATTTTTTTATTTGGCTCATGAACCATTTTTGTGTTTTGTAAATTTTTTGCTGTTGCACTTTTATGTTGTCTTTTTTCTGGGGTAATATGATTGAGAAGATTTATAGATTTTATTCTTCTATGTTGAGATCGTTGCATATTGCTTCCAAAATTTGCTGGTACTGAGCCATGCTCAAAAATTTCAGGTGGTTTAGGAGCAGGTGGCCAATTTCCTCCAATGAGATTGAAAAGTTCTAGCTAGAAAAAAACCACAAAACTTTAGAATATTGGCATTAAAATGGACAGTAGACATTTTTAAATTGGGTCATATTGAAATCAATGTTAGTTGCAGCTTTTTTGGCTTAATCAAATAAAAAAAAAAGTGAAATTTACGATAAACATATAAAAATTAGTAATAAGCTAAAATCTTTAAATTATATCATTTTATGCTAAGTACTCACGTACGGTTTTACTCGATCGGGCAATCATGTAGAGTAAAAACCACGGCTCGGGCTTTCGTCCACACATTCAGCATTACTCAATAGTTTTACTCCGAATCAAGTAAAAATTATTGTGTGGACCGCAAAACTCACACGTTTGAGTAAAGCTCGAAGGCTCGGGTCGAGTAAGTTCGAAGGAGTGAGGCTCGATGCGAGCCTTCGAGCTGTAAGTTTTGCAGTCCACCCGGTAATTTTTACTCGATTTGGAGTAAAACGATCGAGTAAAACCGTATATGAGTACTTAGCATTATTGTGATTATATAAAATTTTTATTAGGGCAGTTAGTAAGTAAAATATACATTATATTTTTTTTCCTTTTCCCAAAATAGCTTTTATAATTAGTAAACATGTAAGTTATTTTTATTAGAATCAAGTAAAATGCAAATTCAACCTGTGCAGTTTGCCCGCTTAATTTGTTAACTTTATCACAATCCTTATCACGGTCATGGTCTTGACTCATATTTTTGCCAACCACTTATCTTTTTAGAGAAAACGTTGTTTATTCTATTGAAACAGAGCAGTACTTATAAATTACCTAAAATTGTATCATTTAACACACCTGAATAGTATCACAATGTTCACAACTTTCTATTCTAATGCATTGGTAACAATATTACATATTGTACAGTACAAACTACAAACGAAGACATAATAAACTATTAACACATTCGAATTTGATTTTATAACTTTTTGGAAACAATGACATAAATATCTTAAATATAATTTTTAAACAAATAAATAAAACATAGGTACGGTAATAAAATAGAGTAACTGGACATTGTTGTTATTTCATAATTCATTTCATGTGTGTTCCTAACATAAACCATGCATTATAACCGTAGACAGAGTAAAAGTATAGACAGCTGGATATTTCCTTTTCACTCACACAAAGAAAGAGATAGTTAATTGCATATTGCTTGTGGAGAAAAGAGATAAAATAATTATTTTCTGTCCCTCACCGCGTGGCCATTTTTTCCAATGTGATACTCCTGTAGGAGCAAACCAAAGTTTGACGTTTCGTAAACAAACAGCTGGGATTTACAAATTTTGTTTGATTTAACTAATTATTGTAACGAAGAAGTAGTGGTTTGTGTTTTTCTTATAAGATGTGTATGTGCACTATGTTAAAATAATGTTGGGATGTAGTGTTATGGGCTGTAAAAGCAATACTTTAAGGAAAATTGAGGGAATATCTTTTCACACGTAAGTTATCAAAAATTTCGTTATATTTTATTAGCATCACAGTTTTTATAAATTATCTTTCTTTAATTATTAATATTGTTCACAATAAACATATATTTTACTGAAATTAGCATCTCATATATTGTATTTTATGTATTTTGTTTTTATGACCTCAAATGCCAGTGTTGCCAGATGTCGCTTACGTTAATTACCCTGCTAATGGGGAAATTTAAGTAAATATGTTTTTTTCAACATTTTGTTGTTTTTTAACCGACTTCAAAAAAGGAGGTTATCAATTCGAAGCGTAGGTATGTATGTAATATTTCTAGAACTGCCCAGTTTTTGTATAATATGTTAGTCTAGATCAGTGTCTGAACAAATGAAACAAATTTCAAAAGTGTATGTATTTATGTATATATGTATGTTTTTATGTTTGTATTTGCATATCTCCGGAACTATAAGTCTGATTTGAGTAATTCTTTTTTTGTTGTACAGTTTGGTATAATTGTTCAACTTAAGGAATACTGCAAGTTTCATCAAAATCGGTCTAGTAGTTTTGAGATAACGTAATTTTAATTCTCAATTAAGTACAATTATTTTGAAGTCGGTTTTATATTTTTAATGCTTCGATCGCGGATTCTTGGAAATGCTATTGTATTCTATAATTTTTGTCGCGATCACCGGTGCTCTTATGGGGCTTGATGGATTAAAGTACTATTTCAATACAATTATTATGTATCCAAATTTTTTTTTCAGATTTCCTAATGACCCTGAAATCCGTAAATTATGGAGAACTGCAACAAATAGACTGAATTATTGGGACCCACCACGTGGTTTAAGAATATACAGTAGACATTTTAAAAAAGAAGATGTATTACTTAAATGTTGGAAAGAAAACATTTCTTTTTCTGTGCCTGTCAAGGTAATTTATTTATAATAAATTAGGTACTTCTTATCTGTGTAGTGTGTACAGAAATTAAATTAATATTTTTTATTACAGCTCCTAGATTCTAAGAGTGAAGCATCAGGTACCTAACCCATCGTGTGAGACCTCCCGCTTTGTATGGGGAGGGAAAATGGGAATATTTCCTGCTCCTCCTATCTTCTTTTGATTAATTTCGATGCGGGTCCCAAGACAGCTTTAGCATGTCTCTCGGGCTCCTTGAGATCATATCAAAGGGTTTTTGTGGTTGGATACCGCTGTCGATTCTGGTGACACAGGAGACACAGTGGTGGGAAAGTGTGGTGGGCCAAAGCCCGATAAAAATACTTCTTTAAAATTTAAATAATTACTGCCGTACTCAGAAATATTTAATGATTATTAAACTTCAAATAAATGAAGAGTTTGACAGATATTGTATGGGGCTTAGAGCATATCAATTAATGTACTATGTGAAATAAATATGTTGATGATTGAATTGTGTTTTTTTAATACACTAATGTCTAATGCCAGATTTTACCCGCGGGTTCGCCCGCGTATAATTCTAATAGATTGCTGGTCTTTAATGCAATAAATCATGATTAATACAATATACTAGCTGTCCCGGTGAACTTCGTGTCACTCAAAAACCTTCCCTGGACTTCAAGGATTATTTGAAGGCTAAAATTAGCAGAATCGGTTCAGCCGTTATCGAGTTATAGCGTTACTAACACAATTGGAAATTCATTTTTATATATAAAGATTATATCTAAATAAATAGTTTGAACTTTGAAGTAATGTAGCTTACGAGTTACGACCGAAAAAATGTCACAATAATATTATAATATTTTTGGTGTCGAATAATAATATAAAAATTTCAGTAAGTACGTAATATAAATGTAAAAGACTATTTACATTTATATTTACTGAAAGTTTTTAACTTGGCATTCATTTAATATTAGATCCGTGGGTAATTTTTTCATATCTCTTATTACTGGTAACACTAACTACTTTTTTTGTTGTCCCTTTCAGTGGCACGCTGAGAATGATTCTACTGGGTTTCTTTTTCTAAGATTATAACATTCTGGACAGCGCTGTCTGACGTCTTGGTAGCTAATCATATCTTCAAATGGCACTGGCCGGTATACTGGAAAAAGATTTAGAATACCCTTTTCATATGACACGTTTGACAATGCGTTTGACATACTATTTAAAAAATATAAATGTCAATACATTAAGACGTGGGTCCCAACTCCCAGTGCTGCCAACTGTGGGGATTTCCTACTAAACTTAGTGGGAAAAAATAAATACAATTTTAGGGGGTAAATTTTTTTGGGGGTAAAATTTTTGCAGAAAACTCAAAACACGCCAAATGATAAATATTTAGATTTTAGGGAGTTTTGATGGTAGTGGGGTTAAAACTTTAAAGTTGCTTTAGGAGGAAAATGTTTTGAGTGGTTGGAAACACTGGTGGGTCGTGACACTTGACAGGTCCTAAAAAAACTTGAAGGTCAAACTTCAAAGGCAAAATCAAAAACATTATTACAATTTTTTTATTTTACAAGGAATAAAATATAATAAATAATTATGGTTCTTTAGTTCACTGTTCAGTTTTTCTATCTACAAGAGTTTATCTTTCTATGTCAATTATATTGTGTAAAAATTATGATATATTAGGTATACTTAATACATATAAAGTGGTGATTCAGTGATAACTGATAAGTCAGAAAGCTTACAGGTACCTACAAATAATTATGTATGTTTGTTTGGTCTATCTTTTATCCTAAACCACACGGTAAAATCCTAAATAACAAACTGTATTCTGATGTTCATAGGTATTACAAGAACGTTTGCTTCCAAAGTTTTTCACTTCCTGATTACTCCAAAATCAGATATATAGATAAAATAGATTCTTTTGCAACTTTTAGAAATTTTAGTGAGTACTGTAAAAAGAAATAAAATGTCCATACTGCTACGTTTATTATTACAGATATTTCACGATATGATCAGGCAAGGAAGCATTGACGACATTCATGCCCACCAATATCTAAAAATCTCAAATTATGAGGATACAGTAAGGCAGTTAGATATATATTATGCTATAGGTAAGAATAAGAGCATCTACAAATATAAGAAGTTTAAAACAGTATTAATTCATGAAGCCCCAAGTGGCCACATCCGGCCGCGATAACAATGAAAAAGCTATTGTGTCTCATTTTGCCACGATCGATGGGTTAATATATATATATTTTTTTGTAGTTAAGCGGCAACTGTTAAGATTCCAAAGTCCTATAACAGGATTGTTCCCTGTGCTGTCATCAGATTTACACATTGGCAGTGTGAGAGACAGTATCTATTGCGCTTCTGCTGTGTGGGGCTTATATCAGGCATACAGGTTAGTCATTCTTTTTAACTGATATCCATGGGCATATCCAGGTAGGAGCAGGGGGGGGGGGGCAGCTGCCCCCCTAGAAGATAAAATAAACGTCAATTTTTCTAACAAGTGGAAATTAATAAACGTGTTACCTACTCTGCGCAAAATGAAGTCAGATTAATAAGAGTCTTCTCCAAACAGGTATGCTGCCCTCCCTAGCTAAAATCCTGGGTACACCTATGCTGATATCCATCATTCTACATTTTAAAACTAGGTGCATTTGGCAACTGCAGGCAGGCTATTAATAAATACAATGAATTATTCTTTAAAATTTTATGCTTATATTACCAGCAGTATGGATTATAATATCAAAAAAAGGATACAAGTATGAAGACTGAATAATAATATATTATATATTTAATATTTTGTTTAAATAACAATAATATGACATTTGTCTTTCTTAATTTAGACGCATTGATGATGACAGGGGAAAATCTTATGAACTTGGTCAAAGTACAGTTAAATGCATGCGAGGAATATTGGAATGTTGGATCAAGCAGTCTCCAAGAGTTGAAGCATTTAAGACCAGACAGAGCGCAGCTCATGCCTTACATGTCAAGTTCCATCTTACTACAGGCGAGCCAGTTCTTGCCGACGATCAGTATCATCATCTACAAATTGATGTTATTTCCCTTTACCTGCTGTTCCTTGTGCAAATGATAACTTCTGGGCTACAAATTATCTATACACAAGTAGGTAGGACTTGTTAACATTTTATTGCTCTATCATTTTTTAGACCACATCCTGGATACTATAGTATAAATGCGAAATTGCGTCTATTTGTCTGTTACCTCGTCGTCTCGCCCAAACTCGTAAACCGATTTTGCTGAGATTTGGTATGGAGATACTTTGAGTCCCGGGAAAGGACATAGGACACTTTTTATTTCATTATTTAAACGACATTTGCCTTAACGGCGTTGTGCACATCATCATCAACAGTATAAAATAATGCTATGCTATGCTTTCACAGATAGATTCATACATAATATTATGATTTCAGGATGAAGTAGCCTTTGTTCAGAATTTGGTTTATTATGTTGAGCGAGCCTATCGCACACCAGATTATGGCATGTGGGAGAGAGGAACAAAATACAATGATGGAAAGCCGGAGATCCATGCTTCATCTATTGGTATAAAATTAATAATTATAACAAAAATGACATACTTTACAACTACTAATAAAATTCATTTTTATTCATATAGACAGATAGTAGAAGTCACGGGCGTATATATAGCTTTGATAAGGGGGGGTCCCTAACGTAAAAAGCGGCCAAGTGCGAGTTGCACTCGCCCATGAAGGGTTCCGCAACAGCAAATAAATAATGGCCCGGGAGCCAGGTAAATTTTTGGTCAATGATTTCCTCCCGGGCGAAACTTTGTACAATGCATAAGAGACTTAAACTATGAATACTAGCGACCGTCAGCTGCGACTCCGTGGGTGGGGTGGGCAGCAGTGACAGCCTCCCACCCATGAAGAAAAAAAATTTTCAGTCATTTCCTCTCATTTGAAAATTTATCAGAGTATAGTTTATGTAGTATTTTGAAAGAAAAACATAGTCAGCTGACCATAACACGGTGGATTATACGTCAGCTGGCTCCTTGAACATGAAAAAAAAATTTATATTTTCAATGATTTCCTCTCATAATCATAGTATAAGTACTCCCTTATTCATTTTACGAAGTTTCGGTTGGGAGGGTTGGTCACTTGGTCATGAAAATCTGTCACTGGCCCCAGGTCTATAATGTGTAACTTAGGAATTTATAATACCACAGTACAATACCTGGCAATAAATATTGCACATCGACCTTTGGAAAGAGACATTCGGCTAAAGCGCTTATTACATTTCACTAAATTTAGATATCTAAATGATTTAGTGACTAAATTTAGTCAAGTGGAATAACATTTAGAAAGCTACTAAATGCTATTCCACTTGACTAAATTTAGTCACTAAATCATTTAGATTTCTAAATTTAGTGAAATGGAATAAGCGCTTAATTTGGGTTTCATAGAGCGTTATCTTTGTAGCACACACCTATTTGACATTATGTCAGTCGTTGTTTCCCGGACCCCCAGGACCCCCCCCCCCCCCCTCCCTCCCCCTTATATATACGCCCATGGACTTGAAGTATATTTGAATTTGAAACTAAACTACGATCAATTTCGCAGGCATGGCCAAAGCTGCTCTAGAAGCGATTAATGGTTGTAATCTATTTGGGGACAAGGGTGCGTCTTGGAGCGTCATTTATGTAGACATCGATGCTCATAATCGTAACAGGAGCATATTCGAGACCATGCTGCCACGAGAATCCAGTTCTAAGGTGGGTTCTATTCAAATAATATAAAAACTATCCTTAAAGACATAACAATCGTAAACATAACATATCGTAAAATTAAATTAATTATAACAATAATAATCTATTATAGATTGAAATCCTACTTAAGATATTGGGATGAAAATTGGAAGTTGAAAATAAATAAATTTTGGTGATTTAAAAGTAACTTTATTGTATTTTTTTAGGGTGTCGATGCTGCACTGCTGCCCACAATATCGTTTCCCGCGTTTGCAACCCACGAGGAGATTTTAGTTCAGTTAACGAAAAATAATATTCTCAATCGTCTCCAAGGCAGATATGGCTTCAAGAGATTCAGCAGAGACGGCTACAAGTGTGTGATCGAAGACCCCAACAGGAGATACTACCACGAGGGCGAGCTGAAGGAGTTCGATGGATTAGAGTCCGAGTGGCCCCTGTTCTATGTGATGATGATCATCGACGGTGTGTTCAGGACCCTGCCTGATCAAGTTGAGGAATATCAGAAGCTTCTTAAATCGAGAATTTATATGGATGAAAATGGAGGTAAGAAACATTTTTTTATTTCTAAAATATAGTAAATACTAAAACTAGTGCTTTTAATTACTATTCAGAAACTCTAAATAGTAAGTAATACTAATAAAACGGTAATTAAACACCTAACAAATTCGAATGCTTTTTTTTTTAAATCTTTATTTAAATAAAGGGCTTTTGCTCGAATGCTTGATATACCCAGTATCACTCTCACAGTGAACACGAATTTAACAAAACCTCTCCAACTAATTAAGCTGTATTGTCGGGTAATAATTTAATATTAATTAGGCTGAAATCTAAGCAGCATTTACATATAATATTTCAGATCCTGTTATACCCTGGTATTACTACGTGCCTCGCGACGGAATAGAGAATGAACGCAATGAACCATATTCAGTTCGCAGAATACCAGCTAGTAAGTATACAATTTTTCGAGAACTTTACTTTTTTTACTTTAAGTACTAAAAAATATAATGTTAAAAAAGTACGAATGACATAAAATGAATAAAAGTATTAAATAAATTTACGAAATTCCAGACAAACGCGATGACAACGACGGCAAAGGTAAACCAGAATACTGCGAGATAAATGCCTTCGTTTTCTTATTAACAAATTGATCTTTCAGCCTTTGCCTTTTAAAATGCAATTCTTTTTTTGTGTTTTTTTTTGCTTGCACTAAAACCTCTTTGGCGGATTTTCAAGCTCACGTATTCGAGAGATTTTCGAAAAACCTACCATTTACAAGAGTGCTTGTTACCTATACTCTATACGCCTAACTCCTAAGTTTCCCATTCTCTTTTTCATGGAGCATTCTTTTTGCGCTAGAAAGCAAGTTACTAAAGTCTAAACATTGGTTCACCTTTAACATATAATATAATAATAATATATTATAAAGTTCGCAAGAGCTGTTTTGATGTCTGCTGAAGTTTAAAGCTTATTTCTGTAGTAATTAAGGTGTTGTGTATACTTGTATAATTATAGAGTTTTTTTGTTATTTTCTGCGCCCATTAATTTGCACTAAATAATATCTTTATCGCCTCAGCACTCTTTCGCATTTAACTGTAAAGGTGAGACCGCATTAGGCGACACTACGCTGCAGCGGAGCGACGCGTCACGCGACACGTCGCGGTGGTTAATTTTATTAACCGACTTCAAAAAAGGAGGTTATCGATTCGACGTCTATGTATGTAATATTTCCAGAACTGCCCAGTTTTTGTATATGTTAATCTATAAATAGCTTGCTTCTGAACAAATGTGCCAAATTTCAAAAGTGTATGTATGTATGTTTTTATGTTTGTGCACGCATATCTCCGGAACTACAAGTCCAATTTAAGTGAGGCTGCCTTCACATTACGTCGCCAGTGGTGCGGCAGCCGCGCGGCAGCCGCGCGACTTCCATACTAAAACGAGCCGCGCGGCAGCCGCGCGACTCTCTTTTGTATGAAGTCGCGCGTCTGCAGCGCTGCTGCCGCACTGCTTGCGACGTAATGTGAAGGCACTCAAATTCTTTTTTTATTGTACCAGGTATTGTTCAACTTAGGGAATACTGCAAGTTTCATCAAAATCGGTTCAGTATTTTTTGAGATAGGGAATTTTATTTCTCAATTACCTACAAATTGAAGCCGGTTTTATCTTTTTTTAAATACTGTTATTTGTATGAAATCATATGAGGTTTAAGCCGCTGTCAGTGCTATGGAATGTGAAATGTTGCGTCGCTCAGTGCGGTCTCGCCTTTAACACCACTAACTTCTTTTTTAAGGCTGCGTTTCCACCAGAGATGTGTTGCGAGGAATGTTTTTTTGGGAACCAATATAGTCGCTTCATTGACGTGACATCGCTCATCGCAGCGATTCTATTGGATCTTAAAAACACATTCCTCGCAACACATCTCTGGTGGAAACGCAGCCTTAAGGGTCTACACAGACGGGCTGCATTTCAACTGCAATCCAACTGCAAATTGCAGTTGGATTGCAGTTTGAATGCAGTTGACACGACTGCAATAGAACTGCAAGCCAAACGCGCAGTCGGATTGTAGTTCAGTTGCAGTCGGCGTGCGGTCGTGTAAATTGTTTGGTTTGCAGTTCTATTGCAGTCGTGTCAACTGCATTCAAACTGCAATCCAACTGCAATTTGCAGTTGAAATGCAGTCCGTCTGTGTAGACCCTAAGGTACTGCAATTAGTTTATACGTTACATATTGATATTTTAGATACGGGTGGTCTGTTCCTGTGGGCGCAGTCTCTGTTCGTGCTGGCGCAGCTGCTGACGGGCGGTCTGCTGCACGTCAACGAGCTGGACCCGATCCGCCGATATCTGCCCTCGTACAACAGGCCGCGACGCGCCGGACGGTACTCGGCGTTCCAGGTGACTTTATCTATATAACACGATAGTGTGTATATCTGTCTGTATGTTACCTTTTTACGCATAAGGATTAAGGGCACTTCCTCACGACGTTTTTTTTTTGCGCGCTGACGACGCGCGTTTCTGCAACGCTCGTCTTCTGCGCGCTTTCATCGCGTTTTGGCAGATATAATATAAACTTTAGGCTTCCTAGCGTTTGCTGAGCGTTCAACTTGCGTTTGTATTGATACAAACGAGCGTAAAAAAACGTCGTGTGGAAGGGCCCTAAATAAATAGTTTAACAGAAATATGGGAATTCTTTTCCGTCCCGAGGAAGAACAGGATAGTACGGTTAACGCAGTTAACAAAACGATTACATACAAAATTGGTTTGAGACATTACTATAAAATAATTTTATAATCTGATCAAAACTCCTTTCATGCACCATACTCAAGGCGAAACCGACATTTGTAAGTACATACAAGTTATACACTTCTGTGTGCTTTTGAACTGTCAATAAACGCTTCAGCTTAATTACATAGGGTGTTTTCCAATCAGAGCATTATAGCGCGTTATGCGGCGAATGTTCCAATCGAGAACTAGAAAAAAGTTGTGCTTTCGCTTGATGCGTTTTTTTTTAAGTTGACATTGATCAAAATGTTTTATTTATATTGTTAGAATTCCAATTATAATATTATGTTTAGTACTATTATTACTATTATTTACAATACAATTATATCTAGTAATATAATTTGTTGAAAAATTTTTAAAGCTTTCTTTTTGTTGTAGTTTTTTGGAAATAATCAAAGTTAATTCAACCTGTGTTAATAAAATTTATATTTAAATATGAATGAAGGTACAAGCCTTAATTTTTGCTAACTTTGATTATTTATTTTTTTCAACACTGAACTAAGCGCACTTTACTGGTGCATTTGAAAACTAATTCACGTTCCAATTAAGCTTCAGCATTGTGCGGCATTGTGCGCCACTGAGTCGCATTACGCTCTCTCATTGGAAAACTAGGATACTTAACTATTTAGTAATCTGCGCTATTTGTAAGTATGTATAACACGGTCAAAATAACTTGACGCATCGCCACAGAATACATATTAGTAACAACATAAGTTCCACATTTTAAAGTACCACCACAACAGTTTAAAGTACACCCGTTTGTGTATTTTTATCTTTTTTTTTTGTATTTTAATGTCTTAAATTACCATATTAAAATATTTCTTTGACCTTTTTTTAATTGTTCATATTTATCAGATTAATAACCATTCTGTCACAGCGGTTAAATCGGACGAAAAAATCTTGCGCGTGCGTCACCGCTCGCTTGAGTTGTGAGTCCCTAGTGATTTGCCCCCAAGAGGGGTACTTACAGTTCGATACCTACACGCGCGAGTGGGACAGGCCTAGCATCGCTGGAATGCAATAACATGCCCGCTCCATAATGACGTCATCAAACCATGCGTCAAATTAATGTGATCGTGTTGTAGCCACTTTTATAATTTATTAGTAGGGGAAATAATGTGTATAGGGATGACGTTGTGTGTGCAGGGTATAGCGACAGACCTGGTAGTGCAAGTGGTGCTGATTGCGGAGTCGATGCGGCTGCAGGCGATGATGGGTACTTACGGCATACAGACGCAAACGCCGCACGAGGTCGAACCTGTGCAGGTGAGCCGAGGCTTTTGTTATTACGTTTTCGAACATGATTTTATACGGTGGCGTAGCAAAGAGAAGGCGGCGGGGGCAAGCCGCATCCAGCCGGTCTTTCATCTCAATCGCTAGCACAAAAAAAGACGGGTTGCACTCCGGGAGTGCCGGCAGAAGTGAAAACTTGATTATTAACGTTGTGCATTATTTTTTTAACCCATTTTTTATGAAAATCGATTTTTAAAATCGATTTTTTTAATTAATCGAAACCCTTACAATCGATTAAATTTTTAACCCATTTTTCATGAAAATCAATTTTAAAAAATCGTTTTTTTTTAATTAATCGAAACCCTTACAATCGATTAAAAAATATCGACAATCGAAAAAAAACAATCGATTGTTCGATTAATCGATTTCGATGTGACAACACTACTCTCCAACCGTCTTACGGTTTTTCGATCAGCACGAGAATCTGACGCGAGTTTCACAGTTTTTAACCATCCCACAAAAGTGCTCAACGCCGCAAAAAAAGTTTTCACTTCAAAAAAACTTGGAATTCCTCCACTAGCATTAGCTCAGCTCTATGTATAATTCGGAGATTCACGCAAAAGAGCCTGACGCTGTCGCGGTCGTAGGGGATTCCCCGTCCTATACTCGCGACCTTTTTACTTTCGATGGGGTGACTCCACCAACTTCCGCACCGGGTGCCACTCGATGTAGCTAGTGGCGTAGCTACATCGAGTACACTACACTCGAGGTAGCTACGCCACTGCTTTATGTATTGTAGCTTTGTATCGTAATATTAAGTTAGTGTTGTGACATTTTTATTCACAAAACTATAGTTTTTTAGAGAATGAGACTTTATTATTATATTCATAATGTCGGGGGATTTCTTATAGAAACATAGATGATAGAAGTGAAAAGTGACTCTTTTAACGCTCTTCATAAAGACATATTATATACGCATATAAACACACCCTAAGGACACGTTCAGATGTGTGTTCTGCTGTAGCTTAGCCCGTTGGTATGGGATAACACGCGCGGCACGCGTTGAACACGCGCGCGCGCTCAAGCATTTAGGGCGCATTTTCATTAGTCGTTAACTCGTACGGTATACAGCATGCGGGGAGACTATGACAACTAATTGACAACTATTGTCGCATTGTCATTGTCAGGCGCATTGTCATTGGTCGTGGCATGCGTTTCAGAAATCTCCCGCACCCCGCAGGCGGGCCCTATTGACCAGTGAAAATGCGCCATTAAACACAGATATTATTTTGGTTTTATGACAAATGCATTGTTTTCAGATATGTAGCTCCACTCAGCTGGTGCACGTGTACCGGGAGCTCGGCCTGTGTCCCAAGTTGAAGCTGACTGGGCGCCCCATCAGACCTGTCGGTTCTCTCGGTACTAGTAAGGTGAGTGATGTCTTTAAAAGGTATTTTACATACCTACAAAGAATCACTAATACACTGATATAATATATGGCTTATAATTTTTAATGACACAAGCTTTACAAAAAATATATATTGCAGATATATAGAGTATGCGGTATGACGGTGCTGTGCTACCCGCTCATATTCGAGGTCTCAGAGTTCTACCTATACCGAGACATGGCCCTGCTCATAGACGACATCAAAACCGAGCTACAATTTGTCGGAAAGTAAGTTGTTTTAATAAAAGACTCTAGGTTTTAGGGCTCCTACACAATTCACAAAACTGCAAATTCGCATCGTATTGCATTGTTATGCTTAGAATGACTTTTGTCGCAGATATTTGCGATGCGATGCGAATCGGCAGTTATGTGGGGGAGCCCTTATAAAGGTGCGTGAGTGTGCAGGTACTGGCGGCTGTCGGGTCGGCCGACGGTGTGTCTGTTGGTGCGGGAGGAGCACATGCGCGACCCGCACTTCAAACAGATGCTCGACCTCTACGCCATGCTCAAGAAGGGCTACTGCGACGGCGTCAAGGTGCGCCTAGGGAGGCTGCAGAATCTCATATCGAGCTCCTGTATAGGTATGTTTCAAATGTCAACGATTGTAATAGGTATACATTGGATAGATTAGGCTAAGTACCGCCGCGACCACTGTGGTCCCAGATGAGATGAACATACCTTTGTTGGTGACGTTGAAATACACCTCACATCTTTTTTATCGGCCACGCGAACGTCGCAAATTTCTTTTTGCGACGAGCTCGTGGCTCATAAATATGTTTCGCCGACAGAGCACCTGGACTTCATGAGCCAGGGCGACTTCCCGTCGGAGAACTTCGCGCAGTTCAAGCAGCTGGAGCACGAGTACATCGGGTACCAGTCGCTGACGGACGTGCCGCGGGCGTTGGCGGCGCGCGACGACCCCGCCCCCGACTACCGCGCGCGGGACACGCCCGCCGTGCTCGCCGCGCTGCGTGCCGCCCCGCCCGTCCTCGACCAGTGCCAGCTCTGGGGCATACTGCTCGAGCGCGAGGGCCCGCTGTATGAGGTGAGATACAAGATGTGAGCCACCCCGCCCGTCTTTGATCAGTACCAGCTTTGAGCCATACTCCTCGAGCGAGGCCCACCTACAAGGCCCGCTCTGGCCTCTAGGTATGATTTTAGATTCGCCGCAAATGACTAATGGTATTTTTTTAATAAAGAGATTTTACACAAAACGAGATACGAGTAGTATCCTTTACTCACGCGTGTTGGTTTGATGATATTTTTGACGATTTTATTTAAGTTAGCCTTAATGTTTGCTGTTTATGTGTTAACAGCTGTATCATGTACAGCTGTTGGCGCGGTTCAAAATACGCTCCTGCTCAGCACCACAGTGTTAAACTCGCAGGCCGAGCAAGAACTCCGTATGGATATTTACGGGCATTTTCCCTCTGAACGTGCAGGTGAACGGCACATCGGTGCAGTCGGCGTTGAAGTCGCTGTACGCTGCGGCGGGCGCGGCGCGGCACTGGCGCGCGGTGCGCTACTGCTCCTCGCTGCTCAACCACACCGTCGACTCCATCAGCCCCTTCATCACCACTGTGCTCGTCAGCGGGAAACAGGTCGGAAAGCTTAACGTTAACGAACTTACAAATCAGTAAATGTATAGTCTATCAAAATGCTTTATGAGTGTTACTATAGTCTATATCTCTTCGTAGCTAATCAAAACTTTTCAAAAAGCATTGACTGTCAGTCACTGTTAGTTTATGAATCTATACTATAATAAAAGCGGAAGTTTGTTTGTTTGTTTGTTTGAACGCGCTAATCTCAGGAACTACTAGTCCGATTTGAAAAATTCTTTCAATGTTAGATAGTCCATTTATCGAGGAAGGCTATAGGCTATATTTTATCACGCTACGACTAATAGGAGCGAAGAAATAGAGGAAAATGTGGAAAAAACGGGGGAAATTATTTGAAAGGGCTTATTTGAACGCGCTAATCTCAGGAACTACTGGTCCGATTTGAAAAATTCTTGTAGTGTTAGATAGCCCAGTCTTCGAGGAAGGCTATAGGTTATATTTTATCACGCTAAGACTAATAGTAGCGAAGAAATAGAGGAAAATGTGGAAAAAACGGGGGAAATTATTTGAAAGGGCTTATCTCACGAACTATTAGAGCATTTTTCTTTCATCTGTTATTTGGGTCAGATAAGAAGTAGATCACGTGAAGGATCATAGGCTTTTTTTTGTCGACTAATTTGTCCGTGAAATATCTAATTTACGCGGGCGAAGCCGCGCGGAACGTCTAGTATTCTATATTTAGCATTGTAAATATCAATTCAAGTTTTTATATTATCTTTTATAGCTTTTGTTATTTGTATTGTAACATTTGGCTATTAGGTATAGGTCACTATGAGACATCTTCCTGCGAATTGCGGCCGAAACGGCGGATACCCTGCAGTATCTAATGGAGGCACTTCACATGGCTATTTGTATTTGCGTATTTAATGTATTCGCCAAACAATCGCCATGTGTAGACGTTATGTTTGACAAATATTTGCCTTATTCGCCTATTTGACAAATATGACCAATACCAAATACACGTATCCGTACCTTTGTCGGTTTTTGACGCATGTAGTAACTTGCGTGTGACGAGGATGTAAATAACTCACGTACGGTTAATACTAACTAACCTATATAATATAATATATATTATATATAAACTAACCACCACTAAACGTCACAATATTGTTCATATGCACAGAAGGATACGGATCACAAGCACAAGCAGAATAGATAGAAGAAAGTCAGTGAAGTAGCAGAATAGAAAGAAACAATAACGATTAATACAAGCGTTTTGATTGAGCTAAGAACTAGATAGCATGTATAGCATCCACGTCGCGAAAGCGTATTAAACGGACTGGCGGTCAAGCGAGTGGGGGCGGCCGGCGGCGTGCGTCGGCGCAGCGACTAGCCGGTTCTCGGACACGCTCCTCGCACTCGTATGCTCCGTCTCATTGATGTCACCGCGGTCACTTGTCGTGCGCGGTTCCATACTACGATTTTCTACAAGCAACGGCACGGCACGTACTCGTAATCCGAATGGTTTTAATTAATGATGTTATTAGTGTAAGTATTATATTATTTAATTAGGATAAGGTTTTATGTTACTAATAATTAAATATAATTTAATAAAGTTAATAATTTGTATACATAATGTAAATATGTAAATAATAATTTATTAAGTGTATATATATATATATATATATATATATATATATATATATATATATATATATATATATATATATATATATATATATATATATATATATATAAGTTTTATTGTAAATAATAAACATAATAAATATTAGGAGGATCCCTACATCACTCCCCTCCAGAGACCGTCACTACGGGCGATAATAATCCGGGAATCTAACTTGTCTTCCGGAACGAGTTGTCTTTCGCACAAAGTGATCGCTCTGTGGTGACTGTGGTGGTTCTTCTGAAATGTCAGTTTGTGGTGTATATGTATCGGACAGTAGATAGGCTGGTTTGATTCGGTCTATACTTACTGTCACGGGTTTACCCTTAACTAATATTTTAAACACTTTATCCCCTCTCTCCACAACTTCATAAGGGCCAGTGTATGCAGGATATAGTGCTCCTTTATTAATTTCTTCCCTTAAAAATATGTGACTGGAGGAATTGAGGTCTTTGAATACAAAGTATTTATCGCGGTTATGTCGCGATGCAGGTACGGGTTGTAATTTATTAACAACGGAACGTAAACGGGCAGTGAAATCGGTTATGTCCGTCGTGCCCTTCACATTGCTGTGGAAGAAATGCCTAGGAGAACGATAGGTAACGATTCCGTCCAATTATGGTCAGCGTGACACTTTATAGCCGTCTTAAGCTGCCGGTGGAATCGTTCTACAAGACCGTTGGAGGCTGGGTGGTAAGCAGTGGTTCGACGATGTTTGAAACCAGCCACCTTGCCTAAGAATTGGAACAGTGACGATTCAAATTGGCGTCCTCGATCAGACACTATATCGAGAGGGCAACCAAATCTGGCGATCCACATTGACAAAAGTGCCTTACCAACTGTCTCCGCTGTGATGTCCGCTATAGGTACGGCCTCAGGCCACCTGGTAAAGCGGTCTACGGCTGTTAGACAGTAGCGGAAGCCATTAGATAGTGGAAGGGGTCCAATAATGTCAATGTGGACGTGCTTGAACCGTTCACGAGGCAACGTAAAAGTTCCGATTGGCGCTGAAACATGTCGCGTGATTTTTGTGCGTTGGCATGGTAAACAAGTTTTGGCCCAATTTCGGCAGTCCTTTCTTACACCGGGCCAAACGTAACGCTGAGCCACTAATTTAGCTGAAGCATTGGCGCCGGGGTGAGACATGCTATGCAGGCTGTCGAAAACTTGTTTCCGCAAGACTTTGGGAACATAAGGTCTTGCTGAGCCAGTGCTGACGTCGCAGTATACCTCAGTGTTGTAGCCGGGTTGTTGCATCTTTTGCAGACGAAGGGATGTCTCGTCGCGTAGAAGCTGTGACAACTCTGGGTCAACATCTTGGGCTTTTGCGAGCTCTTTGAGATCGACTGGACTTTGTAACTCGTCAATTCGCGACAATGTGTCAGCAACAACATTATCCTTGCCGGAAATATGCTTGATGTTGGTCGTGAATTGCGAGATAAAGTCCAGATGCCTGTACTGACGTGGGGAACAATTATGTTTCCTCTCGTGGAAAGCGTAGCACAGGGGTTTGTGGTCTGTATAGACGGTGAAATATCGGGCTTCCAGCATGTGGCGGAAGTGCTTTATTGCCTCATAAATGGCCAGCAGCTCGCGATCATAAGGCGAGTATTTCTGCTGGGCCGGGCTGAGCTTTCTTGACCAAAATGCTAGGGGTTGCCATACTTGGTCTTTTTGTTGCTGTAACACGGCACCCATTGCTGAGTCAGATGCATCTGTGGTGAGAGCAAGTTTGGCTTCGCAATCTGGGTGTGCTAACAACGTCGCGTTACAGAGGCTCTCTTTGGCAGTTTCAAAGGCTTCCAGCGATTCACCTGCGAGGTAAATTGGTTGAGAGCCTTTGACTGAGCCAGTCAACAAAGCGTTTAGTGGTCCCTGAATTTGTGCAGCATTGGGCAAAAATCGCCTATAAAAGTTCAGCATGCCTAAAAATCGCCTAAGTTGCCTGACTGTTTTGGGCTGAGGGAAATCCTTTATAGCCTGAACTTTAGAAGCAAGCGGCTTAGTGCCTGCGGCTGAGATAAGGTAACCCAGAAATTGCACTTCGGATGCGCCAAAAACGCACTTCGAAGTGTTGATAACTATGCCGCACTTCTTCATACGCTCGAAGAGAAGCTGGAGATGCTGTTCATGCTCTTCCTCTGACCTAGAGAACACCAGGAAGTCATCAAGATAGCAGTAACAAAAGTCTAGCCCTCGAGTCATCTCATCCACGAACCTTTGGAACGTTTGACCTGCGTTTCGTAGTCCAAAGGTCATGAATGGGAACTCGAATAGGCCAAAAGGCGTTGTTATTGCTGTCTTCTGAATATCCTCGGTACTTACTGGGATTTGATTGTAGGCCTTGACGAGGTCTATTGTAGAGAAGACTGTACAACCTGAGATGCTGTGAGCAAAATCCTGGATATGTTTGATGGGGTACCTGTCCGGGATAGTTCGAGAGTTGAGAAGTCGATAGTCTCCGCAGGGGCGCCAACCATTATCTTTTTTGGGCGCTAGGTGGAGTGGAGACGACCAGGGACTCTCGGATGGACGTGCAGTGCCGCTGCTCAGCATCAGTTCGAACTCTTGCTTAGCAATTCTAAGCTTGTCCGGGGCTAACCTTCTAGGGGAACAAGAAATAGGTGGTCCGGGTGTTGTTCTTATGTGGTGAACTGTGCTGTGTGTTACGGAACGTGTCGTGCCTGCTGGTTTTAGAATATCAGGAAATTTAGAATGTAACGCGTGATATCTAGTGTTGCCAGACGGAATTTTGACGGAACATACGTCGCTAGGCATATTGGCAATATAAGCTACAGATGAAAGTGATGTAGTATTATCTATTAAGCGTTTGTTATGTACGTCTACAATTAATTTATAATGATTAACAAAAAACTACGCCTATAATAGCTTTTACAACATCAGCGACAATAAATTTCCATGGAAAACTACGCCTTAAGCTAAGATCTAACTTAAGTTCTATAACACCATAGGTCTTGATGATGCTTCCGTTGGCTGCAGAAAGTTGGAAGGTGGTCTTGGCTCGTCGTTCACGCAGCGCAGATCGGGGGAAAACGCAAACGTCGCTTCCTGTGTCCACTAAAAATTGGACTTTCGAGCTGCGGTCTGTGACGAAGAGGCGACCAGTGGATGGTAGGCAGTCGTCAGTCGCCATTATCGACCGCCTTGCGCGTTTCCCGAGGTCTTGAAGTCGCACGGTTTGATACATTTGTGCGCCTTCGCATCATACTTGCTGTGGTACCAGCATAGGGGGTACTTGCGGTAATTTGAGTTCGACCTGCTTGAGGACCTGTGCCGGCTACGGTCTCTTGGACGATGTTGGTTGCGAGGACGACGCTCCAGCTGCATGGTCAGGTTCTTGACGGCCTCCTTCAGTTCAGCTATCTCTAAGGCCATGGCCTGGGTACTTGGGCCTGGAACGCTTGCTGCTGCGGTTTGGAGGGTAGGCGACACGATGTCCTGGACTCTGTCTGCTAGGTCTGCGAGGACTTCCAGTGAGCTCGCTGGTTGTGAAGCCAACAACGTTTGAATGTTGCTCGGCAGACGGCTGCTCCAGATGGTTTGCAGGAAATCGTTTTGCACCGATGGTCCAGCCAAACTTTGTAGGTGGCGCAAAAACTGGGATGGTTTTCTATTCCCGAGTTCTTCGTGCATGAGAAGTTGATGCAGCTTCTTCTCACGGGATGCAGAAAGACGCTTAATCAGCTCTTGCTTCAGCTTTTCGTATTTATTCGAAGACGGTGGGTTCGTTATAACGTCCTTAACTTCCTTTGAATATTGCGTTTCTAAATTACTTATGACGTAATAAAATTTCGTCGTGTCCGAAGTAATATTAGATATGGCAAATTGTCCCTCAATCTGAGCGAACCATATTTCGGGCTCTTCGGGCCAAAACGGTGGTACTCGTATTCCGACACGGCAAATGTCGGACGGTGCAGTGGAAACGGGATCTCATCCGTGTTGTGTACTCGGACCTTGCCGTGGGCCGCCATTATCTGACACGTTCGATTTTGCTGTATCACTGTCACTCATGATCATAGTCTAGACTCTAGTACTTGCGTTTATCCTGAGCGTCTTCAGAACGGGTCACCAGTTGTAGTAACTTGCGTGTGACGAGGATGTAAATAACTCACGTACGGTTAATAATCCTTTTTATTGTCCACACCACCACTAAACGTCACAATATTGTTCATATGCACAGAAGGATACGGATCACAAGCACAAGCAGAATAGATAGAAGAAAGTCAGTGAAGTAGCAGAATAGAAAGAAACAATAACGATTAATACAAGCGTTTTGATTGAGCTAAGAACTAGATAGCATGTATAGCATCCACGTCGCGAAAGCGTATTAAACGGACTGGCGGTCAAGCGAGTGGGGGCGGCCGGCGGCGTGCGTCGGCGCAGCGACTAGCCGGTTCTCGGACACGCTCCTCGCACTCGTATGCTCCGTCTCATTGATGTCACCGCGGTCACTTGTCGTGCGCGGTTCCATACTACGATTTTCTACAAGCAACGGCACGGCACGTACTCGTAATCCGAATGGTTTTAATTAGTGATGTTATTAGTGTAAGTATTATATTATTTAATTAGGATAAGGTTTTATGTTACTAATATAATTTTAGTGTTATAAATGTAAATTTGTATACATAATGTAAATATGTAAATAATAATTTATTAAGTGTATATATATATATATATATATATATATATATATATATATATATATATATATATATATATATATATATATATATATATATATATATATATATATATATATATATATATATATATATATATATATATATAGTTTTATTGTAAATAATAAACATAATAAATATTAGGAGGATCCCTACAACGCACATCAAAAGAGTCAAATAGGCAAGTAAACAAAATCAAGTAAAAGTTTAGTATATTTGACGTCCATGTGTGGAAGGCCGTATTTGCTTGTTTGTGTATACGTCAATAATTTTACCAAATGCAACAAATAGCCAATAGCAAATAAAAATAGCCATAAGGCGTTAAAGTTTTTTTTGTCCAAACTTCTGAATTTATTGTATTGTTAACAGATCACCGTTGGCGTGATCGGACAGAAGGAGACGGTGTTCGACAAACCGATGACGCCCGGCGAAATACAGTCCGTCATGTACTCGACGATACAACCTTACGACATCATAGGTGCTGTTTTGCAGCAGGTAATAACACGCATCTTTCCACGCAATTTGATAGACGGCCTGAAACATAACTAGCTAAAAGCCGAGCTTTGTGAGGGCTCGCGTCGTCGCACCTCGACTGACTGATGATAACACATCTATGATCTACATATAAAAAACCTTCACTAACTGATGATAACACATCTACAAAAAAATAAAAACTACTATGTTAAAGCACAAATCAATAGGCGTGACAGTTTTTCCCTAAAGTAAGTACCACAAAATGTAAAGGTTGTGGTATACTGGGTGCAATTAAACCTTCCTGCCAAATTTTTTCCAGGGCTTAGGTATCATTTAAAGGAGACCATTTAACAAAACAAAATTGGGTGTTATTTTTTCAATGACATTTTATCCCATTTAAAATCGTTGCAGAATGGTCACTCGCGGCGGGGGGAATGAGCGGGGGTGACGCGGGGTGAGGCGCGCGCGGCCGACGCATAGTGTCATTTAATTGTAGTGTTTTTTAGGATAACTTTCGGAAGCTATTTCTCAACATTTAAGTACTGAGTGATTATAAAAAAATTCGTGTAGGTGCCTATTTTTATTTTTAACAAGGATCAATATATCAAAATTTGGCAGGAAGGTTTAATTGCACCCTGTATACTAGGACTCGCTTCGCTCGCCCTGAATATTGTATTTATTAATTTTTTTAACCCTCGACAAAAAGAGGGGTGTTATAAGTTTGATTATTATATATCGGATCGCGCTCGCTCGAGACTCGTTATAACGAGTCACGCGGTTCGAAACTAATTATTCAGTTTGCCTTATTAGTTAAGGTCATAGACATAACCCAGTATTCACTGTTCAACTTGTGGTCAACTGTGTGTATCAGGAGATCGTGTTGTACTGCGGGCGGCTGATCGGCACCAACCCGGAGCTGTTCCGCGGCATCCTGAAGATCCGCGTGGGCTGGGTGCTGGAGGCGATGCGCGCGTGCCTGGCGCTGGGCGGCGCCAACCCCGCGCAGCTCGAGGGCCTGTCGCCCTACCGCCTGCGCGAGCTGCTGCAGCGCGTGCTCTCCGTCTCCGACTGGGCCGACGACGAGGGGTGAGCCCTGCACCTCGCTCCATCTATACCACCTATAATATTATACGGTTTAACAAAACTAAGTGATAATATTTAGTGTGTGTATGTATGGAGTTCACTGTAAAAGTTGCAGCACTGAAAAAACAAAGTAACGAGTCAATCCGGCCGGATTGATGGGCATCCGGTCAAATCCGGTCCGGATTGCAATCCCTACACAGAACAGAAAAAACTATTTCGGGAAGTTACAAAACATCTTTATCGACATCTATATTCTCTAGTACAACTATTCCCAACCCGCGGCCCGCCGGGACTTTATCAGTGGCCCGCGTCATGTTAAACGATTTTGAAATTCACGGCCATCGGTAAAATAATGTAGTCGTGAATTTTTTTTCCACTTAAATCGTTAATTTTGAAGAACGTTATTTATAACCCTAAAAAAATTTGTTGCGGCCCGCGACACCAAAACATGTTTGTGGCCCGAATAAAAAAGAGGTTGAAGACCACTGCTCTAGTATGATAATTTCGCTCGTGTGTCGAGGTTTGTGCATCATTAATAATTGGAGCCACTGCGATTGCAGATTGACGCCGCTACAACGGCGACAGCTGGAAGGATGTCTCTGCAGGGTTCCTAAGAATTTCTACGTCCAGGTGTGGGATATACTCGTAAGAACACCGAAAGGAATTATCGTCGAGGTAAGGGGAAACTTCTTATTCTAGATCTTGTATTGATATTGAGCATTGTTATTCGTCATTTTATAAAGGTCCGCAATAGTACGCATTCAATAGCAGCTAAATTGCCAGTGATATTTCCGGACGTCTTAAGCACTGTGTCTGGTTAGCTCCCTTAAGGGCCGAAAGTCGAAACACATCACACACAACCGCGTTGCGGTATCGCGCCGCTAAAATCGGCAGTGGCGGCACCGCCGATTTTAGCGGCGCGGCGCCGCAACTTGTGTTCTTAATAACAAATAAGCATAAGCAATAAGTTTCTTTCGACGATCCATGCCAGAGACACGTCCATTCACAATGAAAAATCACGAGGAACTGCCTACCCTGCCAAAACGCTGTTTTCCGCGACGCCAAAACGCAAAATGCCGATTTTAGCGGCGCGGTTGAGTGTTACGGCCCTAAGCTTATAAGTTACAACACACCAACGACGCCACAAACAGTCGGCTGATCTATGATCATCATCGTTTTTTTGCGGGGTTTAAACGTCTTCGTAACTATAACTAGCTGACCCGGCAAAGTTGTTTTGCCATATAAATTATTTATAGTATCAATATAAAAAGTAAAAACCTATTCTCAGGCCTAACTACATACAAAATTTCATTAAAATCGGCTGAGCCCTTTTGGAGGAGTTCGCGCATAAACACTGTGACATGAGAATTTTATTTATTAGAGTAGCTGTCCCGGCAAACTTCGTGTCACTCAAAACCTTGCCTGGACTTCAAGGATTATTTTAAGACTAAAATTAGCAGAATTGGATATAATATATAGATTACGACAGTGGTTTCGAATCTGGTATTATCAGGGTCACTGCATCGAGGCGCAGCCGACGCTGGTGAACATGTCGCGGTCGGAGCTGTCGTTCGCGCTGGTGGTGGAAGCGGCGCTGGTGCGCGTGGCGAGCGCGGAGCGGCGGCAGCTGGTGGTGGAGCTGCTGTGCGTGCTGCACGCCATCCTGCGCCGCAACCCCGAGCTGCTGCTGCACCACCCGCTCCACCTCGACCGCCTGCTCGACCTCGCGCACGCCACTTACGCCAAGGTACGCCGCCCTCATCCCCGCCGGGGGGCGGGGGCCTGATCGGGGACATCCGCCGGACAGTGTTGTTAAAAATAGCATTAGCAATAATAATCAACTGTTAATTGCCAATAATTAATTAAATTAATCGTACTTGCTAAAAAATACGATTGCTAATATTATCGTGCGCAGCAATATTCTGCGATCATGATAAATAAAATTAAATTAAGAAATTTAAAAAAACCCCCGCCAAACAACTTTAAAAAGTAATGAAATAATATTTACTGACTTTAAGTTTAAATAATTCCTAAGTGTAAAGTAATATTTTAGTCCATAATTGTGGTCACGGTGTGTCGGGGGACCGCTAATGTAGATGTTTGATTTCACATAACATTATAGTTTAGGTCAGTTCACAGCGAACTGAATCGAGACAATCAGCGATTATTATGGCGATACAAAATTCAAAAGTCGCTGTTGTCGTAGCTTACTTGGCGGTCCCCCGACACACCGTGACCACAATTATGGACTAAAATATTACTTTACACTTAGGAATTATTTAAACTTAAAGTCAGTAAATATTATTTCATTACTTTTTAAAGTTGTTTGGCGGGGGTTTTTTAAAATTTCTTAATTTAATTTTATTTTATGCTTTTTAATCTTGTGTTGGTTATAGTGCAGAATTTCCGATCATATCCCAATGAATACAATCTATATATATCCTCTTGGATGAGGCCGTCAATATGAGCCCAAACATGAAACCTCCACTCTGGGTACATACCTACAGAGCTCGGCTCCTATAGAATCCAGGTGATGCTGCAGCAGCAGCATGCAAATATTTACTGTTTATCTACATCGTACTGGTTGTCGCAATTAAAATGAGCCCAAACACGAAGCCTCTGCTCTAAGTTGGTGAGGAGTTGGGTATCCTTATGATTACCAGGTGATGCTGCAGCACCACGTCAACTTTTCATTAATGTGTATATATTCATAAGTGTCACGAACAAGAATGCAAAATATAAAACCCATCAAACGACTGCAAGTTGCTAATCGGCCTATCACGAACCAGATAAACCGTGATATTTCAGCAATAAGCAGGCTGATGATGATGAACTATACCTAAGAACACTGTCGGTCATGTCAGCTTTCAAACAAAAAAAACTAGATCAAAATCGGTCCACCCGTTTGGACGCTACGATGCCACAGACAGACACGTCAAACTTATAACACCCCTCTTTTTGGTCGGGGTTTAAAAATACACGTCCGCGCTGTTACGCATAACGCATCGCGGCGCTAACTGCTAATGAATTGCTATTTTTTCTCTATGCGAAATAATATTTGACGCGATCGAGCGATGCGATGCGAGCCGATAATTCACGATGCCGCATTTTTAGCAATTGTAGCAAAGCAATAACCCGCAGCATGCTGTAACATCAAAATTAGCATGTTAATGAAATTAATAGAAAATAGCAATCCTTCGATCGTGGATTCTTGGAAATCTATTGTTATTCTATTGTGTCTCGCTCACCGGTGAGCTTATGGGGCTTGATGGGTTAATTCCCATTACTACGGCCGGGTATGTCGGACTCCTCAGGTGTAGGGTCTAAAACCAAGCTTTTGACAATGGTTTACTTTTCTATAGGATAGCGGAATCACCGACACAGATTCTCCACTAGGCGCGGCTGCGCCCCCCGTGTCCATTGGGTACCTAGCGCGAGCGGTAGTCAACAGCGTGCTACAAGCTACCACTACGCCTCAGCTGGCGCCGTCTGCTCACGAATCCTGTCTTGTAACATAGATGGCCGCCGTATAGACTGCGGCTCGATTAAACTTTATTTACAGAAAACATAATAGACTTATGAGTTATTGTGATATAGTCCATTTAGATTTTAGAAGATAATGTAAAGATATTACCTATGTATCTATTTTTTAAATATTAGTTTTGCTGTGAAATGGAGTTAGGTATATTTAGAAATTTTATATTAAGGTTGTTACAAAATCTAAAAACAACTTTGAATAGTATGAATATTTCATACTTTTTAAACACAATTTTCTTATTGAAAAGAGGTTGGTATTACAAATACCTATATGAATATAAAAATTGTCAAAAGGGAAATAAACAATAAAGTATATTTTTAAAAACACTTTTATCCTTTTTATAATTTATTTGTAAAACCTGCATAAACCTCACATTTAACACAAATCACATTACACTTTCATCATCTGGAGCACACACTTCTCTCACTACTTTGGAATAAATTAAATTGGAATATATTCAAAGTCCATTGTATAATTTATTATTTGGTGACTGTGCAAGAATTTTGCGCAGGGCTGAAACAAAAAGTGAAATGTTAAGAAGCTATTTTTAAAATATTAATATAAATGCAGCATTGATAGAAATTTAAACAAAGTTTATTGTACAATTAAAAATTACTTTACCTTCTTTATCTTCATCACTAAAGTCTTTTTTAGGAAATTCAATATCAAAAGTAATATAAAGGTTTCCATGTAGATTGTTATTTTCGAAATTGGGCATGCCTTCACCCTTCTTCCTTACACGCGCGCCAGCCCATGTCACTTTATCGCGAGAAACTGTCACTTTGTGTCCATCCAAATGCACTAATTCAAGGCTAAAGCCAGTTAATGCATCCTGAAATAGAAACAAACAGGATTGTAAGATGTGATATTTGAATTTTTAATTTGAATAAAGAGTATCTAGTTTAACTAAACTTTAGGCTGCCTTTACACTAGCTTTTGTCCAGCGTAGGCGTTCGATGAACGTATGTATGCACAGCGCAGATGCCGCGACAACGTGGCGCGTGCGTCGCGTTGTCGCCGCTTCTCTACTGGAACAATCAGTACGCTGCGCTAATTATGTAACGTCTGCGCGGCGCTAGCGCACCGTCTAATTAATTAATCTGCAGATGGAACATTACAACGCGATGCACGCACCGCGTTGTCGCGGAGTCTGCGCTGAGCATACGTTCATAGAACGCCTATGCTGGACAAACGCTAGTGTGATGGCAGCCTTAATCTGATAAATAACTATCTTTTAATTTATTTAATCTGATTAAAAATCAGAAAGACTTGTATCATTAAATTACCTGTAATGATATGGTAACATTCGTGTAAAGGTCATCTCCACGACGAGTGAAGTGTGGATGCCGCTCAATCTTAAACACAATGACTAGGTCACCAGGCTCACCATCCATGTGGGGTTCACCCTCGCCTCTTAACCTTGACTTATGATTGTCAGGAGCACCAACTTCAACCTATGAACATAAAAATATATAAGAAGCTAATTGAAGCCTTTTTGTCACTCAAGGCGATTTAATCCTGAGTTTACTTATTATATTACACAAAAATTATTAATTACCTCAATTTCTAGTAACCTCTCCTCATTGACTAATTTGACATTTGGACATTCATCACAAACAGTTTGTTGCATCATTTGGAACCGACCTGGACCCAAGTTCCTTGTAACCATCTCTTGGCGACAGTTGCATTTCCGGGTTCCAGATGCTGGTTTTATGACTGGCTTATTTCTTGTTATCTGTAAGAAATATATTTTTATTAAACGAACTACCACATGACTGCCCGTTAAACCTAAAACTGTAACTTACTTCTATAAAGTTTCCATTATACAGTTCTTCCAGTGAGACAGTCAGTTCCATTACCACATCCGCCCCCCGCGGAGTTTCATGTTGTTGTTGCTCTCCGCCGAAGTGGAAGCCAAAATCTCCAAAAAAGCTTGCAAAAGGGTCATTGTTATTCATCATACCATCTTTTTTCAAACAATCTTCGCCGCATCTGTCGTATAACTCTCTTTTGTCGGGGTCTGAGAGAGCTTCGTACGCCGCTCCAAGATCTTGGAACTTTTGAGATGCGTCTGGATCATCTTGGTTTTTATCAGGATGCAGGGCTTTTGCTAATTTTCTGTAAGCTTTTTTGATTTCATTTGTACTAGCTGACCGCGACACCCCAAGTATTTGGTAAAAATCTCGACCGGCAAGAGTAATTAATATACATGATAAAAAATATATAAGAAATATGTAAGCAGTATTAGTAATCATTTTTATTTTTTGCTAATCTAATTCAAAAGAAAATTCATTTGAATTTGAGCCGAACTATAGTACGCGCACTGTACACATTTTCGTAGTTTTGACAGTTTTCTGAAGATCACACTGAAGATTGTTCATTGTCATGTCTATTTTGACATTCTTTTACCAAAAAGCAATTTGTCTTTCTGTGATTGGATATTGCTATACCACAGAGTACAAAATATAATATAAATCTGTGGCAAAATCACCTTTGCCGTTTGCGTTTGCATCATTTGTGATTTGCATATCTACCATTTTTTTTTAATAGAGGAAGAAGAAGCGTTGTGTTGTAAATTCATGTTTCACTTTTGATTTTGTCAAATCATTGTGGATTGTGAATTTGTGATCTTTCAAGCTCATTTCCTACTTAAATTTTGTAACTCATATTATTTACTCGTATTATATCTTACCACTAACTATGGCATCAGTTTTGGTTCCTGAAGTACCGCTACCGGGGTTCTCCTTTGAAAATTGTAGCAGGTATGTAAGACCTGTTGTAAGACATACAATTTTTATTTATGAAACACCAAATATGTGTCTAATAACGCTTTATATTTTTATAGGAATGCTTTTCTCGCTCAAAAAGGTTTTCCCGCTCCAAAAGCGACTAAGACCGGTACCACAATAGTAGGTATAATATATGCAGATGGCGTTATACTTGGCGCTGATACTAGAGCAACTGAAAATACTGTTGTATCGGACAAAAACTGTCAAAAGATTCATTATTTAGCCTCGAACATGTACTGCTGTGGTGCTGGTACTGCCGCTGATACAGAAATGACCACTCAATCAGTAGCCTCACAGCTAGAGTTGCAACGCCTTCATACTGGTCGCACTGTACCTGTCGAAACTGCGGCCACGCTTTTGAAGCGCATGTTGTTCCGTTACCAGGGCCACATAGGAGCTGCCCTCGTTCTTGGAGGTGTTGATCGCACTGGACCTCATATTTACTGCATATATCCTCATGGTTCTGTAGATAAGCTACCTTATGCTACAATGGGTAAGAAAATTAGTTTTAAACAGTTTTCTTTATGCGAGTATAGATTGTAATGGTTACTATATTTTTAGGATCGGGATCTTTAGCAGCCATGGCTGTTTTTGAAGCTAACTGGAAACCCAATATGTCTGAGGAAGAAGGGAAAAAATTAGTAAGGGATGCTATTGCTGCTGGTATCTTCAATGACTTGGGATCAGGATCCAATGTAGATCTGTGTGTCATCCGTAACACTGGACCAGCTCAATATCTCAGAACTTATGAAGAAGCAAATGTCAAGGTATGTGTAATGTATACAAGATCAAATATCTGTCCCAAAAAAACTAAAAACTTAAGTTTAATTAGTTTTTCACTTCCTGTAAAATTGCGTAGGACATTTATTTAAAATAACTCGGTGACCCCTATAAGTTATAACTCAATTGTGCAATTTGTTTATTGCGAGGAACCATACATTTTTCGGGGATTGAAAGTATCCTATGTAATTTCCCAGGACTCAAAGTATCTCAATACCAAATTTCAGCAAAATCAGTTCAGCAGTTAGGGCATGAAGAGGTAATACACAGACAGACACACTTTCTCATTTATAATATTCATAGCTCAAACCGCTGAACTGATTTTGTTGAAATTTGGTATGGAGATACAACGAGTGAGGAAAGGACATAGGATACTTTTTACCCCGGAAAATGTACAGTTGCTGCATGATAAACGATTTTTGGCGCAATGGAGTTGCAGGCCTCATACATAGAATCAAACATCAGTCCTAAGTACCCAACAAAGTGGCCCTAAGACATAGGACAACCTTATTAAAATGTACTGTAACGTAACACAATTAATGTATTTAACATACATAGAAGATAACATACTAAATACATATTATAATTTCCAGGGCAAAAAACAAGGATCATATAGATATCCAATCGGAACAACAGCAGTTTTGAAGCAAAAAGTTATTCCTCTCGAAATTGAATCTGTTTCTGTTTATCCGGTACAAGCAATGGAGGTTGAGGAGTCAAGCAGCAAGCGTTAACATTATTTAAAATATATAAAAAATTTAAAACATGTATTAAAAATAAATACCTTTTTAAATAATAATTGTTATTGTTTTTATGCTACTACAGTTCGACAAGGCTTTAATTGAATATGTCAATGATGTTGATGCCCAACGGGCGCTGCTGGTAAAATTTTACGCCTCAACTCTGACGCTGGCGCCTGGCAACCCCAAAAGAAGGAGAACTGTCAAAAATGACGCTTTTGTATGATTCAAGCGTTAGGTTGGGTTGCACCAGAGGCGTGGTTAAAGTTATGGTTATAGTTAAATATGGCGTCCTTAACTTTGACCGGAGAAATTGACAGATGACAGCTGGTCCAACAAGGTTATAAATGAACGTGGGCGGGGGCGCTGCTGGTAAAGGAGAACTGTCAAAAATGGCGTTTTTGTATGATGACAGCGTTAGTTCCTTTTTTCGCCACCTGCATTTAAAACCTTGTCGAGCTCTATGGTTATGGTTAAATATGGCGTCCATTTTTAACTTTAACCAAAGATTTGACATTTTGCATTGGAGTAAAAGTTATAGTTAAAGTTAGTTGGTGCAACCCAACCTTAGTTCATGGTTAGTTAATGTAAATAAAACAGCTTTACTATTTTTTCGATACCCCAATTTCCTAGCCATGAATCATGATAAAAAGGAAAGGGCTAATGCAATAACAGGAGTTATATCTATTGTTACATATTTCAAATTAAAACAAAGTAGACTAGGAAATCAAGTAGAGCAGCTATGCTCAACCTGCGGCCCGCCAGGACTTTATCAGTGGCCCGCGGAAGTTAACCATTTTGAAATTCACGCCCACCAGAAAAATAGTGCAGGGTAGCTACAGGTTAAGCAATATAATCGTCGTGAGAGTCTTGAAAAATAGCATTTTTTTTAAGAACCCTGTTTTCTTAACCCCTCAAATTTGGTTGCGGCCCGTGACACCCAGACCAAATCGTGTTTGTGGCCATGGGCGTAGCCAGGATTATATATATAGGGGTGGGCCGGGGGGCGGGGGGGCATAGGTCATAGGGGTGGAATTAAGAAAATCCTAAACTTTGAATTCGGTTGAATTCAAATTCAAAAAATTGCGGGCTTACCACAAAAGATTAACATCTGTTGAACAGTTGTTTTGAGACCATTTTGTACTGAATTTTTCTCTAATCAACTGTTCAACGGGTGTTTAAATCTTTGGTAGTAAGAGTTGATTTTTAACATATTATGAGTATCTAAGGCCCGTATTTTTGGTCAGTACTTAAGATGCGACCCGGTCTCAAGACGCGGTTCGGTTGTGTGATTGGTCCAAATTTTGACAGCCAACCAATCACAGAGCCTGAACCGTGTCTTGAGACCGAGATACATCTTGAGTACTGACCAAAAATACGGGCCTAGGTGAGGTAAAAATTAAAAACTTGTAGGGGGGGATCGCTCTTGTAGGGGGGGGGGGGCAGCGCCCCCCGTGCCCGTACCTCGCTACGCCTATGTTTTTGGCCCGTATGAAGAAAAGGTTGAGTAGGTACAATTGAATTAGTTGAATTAGAGAATAAACAGCTTTTAATATAGGTAAATTCTTTATTGAAAATGATATAAAAATATTTTTTTGCTTTAAACATATTACATTTTATTAAATCTATTAAATAATAATTGTTATTATGAGTATTAAATACACTTTTACAAAAATATACAGCTGATTATTCTAGACTCGTCTTAAGTTTCTTTTTACTCAATACTTAAGTATAGGTAAAAATAAACCTTATCTACGAAGTACATAGTACCCTATTTTCCTACGAGAGTTTAATTTAACCTAACTAACAACAGTTGTAGCAAGAATTATACATGTTGATTATACAAAAATAATGCCATCAGTGCATTTAGTTGAATAGGGAAGATGCAATATTTTTGTGTTTATTTTAAAGAACTCCACGTAGAATAGACCACAAGAATATTTAAAAAATTAAAACACTGGAATTTACTGCTAAAAATTCGGTTTAAAATTGTCAATTTTAATTTTGGCGCCAAAACGGATCTATAGTCTGTATGACGTCACTACTGTTTGACAATTAATGACAATGGCCCCACCTGATCGTACCTCTCAAAAAGTTGTCATACCCCACGTTCCATTTAGCGTTAAAAACGGAACGCGGGGATAGCAGGTGTGACGTCACTGAACGCTGATTGGTGTTTTGAAATCCGTTTCGTTTCAAGTTACTTTTAACCCATCAGTCGTGGCAAAACGAGACACAATAGCTTTTTTATTGTTATCGCGGCCGGATGTGGCCGCTTGGGGCTTCATGAATTAATTCGTAATTTTTGTAAAAAAAAACAATATTTTATAAAATATTAACCTTGCAGTGGCCCTTTCTTTTATATTTTTTTAACATTTTGATAGCAAACTGTTCATAAATATTATATTTGCATTTTGCATGTTCCCTATTTTTAAGTTACTTATCTTGGCTAGTTAAAACTTACATGTGATTATTACTTACTGTGAGTGTAGTTTGCGAAAGAGTACTAACAATTGGGACTAGTTATTCTTCGACTATATAAGTATACTGCATTATCGTTTTAAATTTGATTCATTTTTCGCATCTTAAGGCTGCGTTTCCACCAGAGATGTGTTGCGAGGAATGTGTTTTTAAGATCCAATAGAATCGCTGAGCTGAGCGAGGTCAGGGCAATGAAGCGATACTATTGGTTCTCAAAAACACATTCTTCGCAACACATCTCTGGTGGGAACGCAGCCTAATATTATCAGTTAAATACATAAATCCAGAGGCGGATTAGTTTGTGTTTTCGTAAATAACTTTTTAAGAAACAAGAAGACACAATAGTGTTATAACTTGAGCCATAAAACACACAAGTCCACTGGTCAGTGAACACTTACAATTATTTGCGACAGAGCTACTGAATTTATACTTAAGTACTTCACTATTTTTAGATTCAAATGAAATGGGTATCTTTACGTTCTACCAGAGACCATGGTTCTACCCACTTCTATAACTAAATTGGCCATTATAGTAGCCAAAAATAATGAAGTATTTAAAATAAAATTTCTGTTGTACAATAAGCCTATATTGTCTTAGAATTAAAAATAAATTATATTATCATTTTACATACCTAAGTTGTATTGGACGGAATATAATTATTTTAATACTCTTTCGGCCGCACTCGTAGACATTTGATGATGATTAAACTTCAATTTAATGAAGAGATTGACAGGTAATGTATACAGGATGTAACAAAAATAAGTGATAATACTTTAGGGTGTGTACATGTTCCTTGTAGAGAGTTCACTGTGAAAATAGCAGCGCTGAAAGACCAAAATTTTTTTTCACTTTTGTATGGGGAAGCTCGTGACTCTCGGTCCCTTGCCCATACAAAAGTGAAAAAAATTTTTCGTCTTTCAGAGCTGCTACTTTCACAGTGAACTCTCTACAAGGAACACGTACAAACCCTAAAGTATTATCACTTATTTTTGTTACACCCTGTATAGGGTTTATGTCAAAATCTTCATTTAATTACAATAAAACGTCTCTGAGTGCGGCAGTTACATTTGTAAATAAAATTATTTGATATTACATATTATAATAAAAATTGTTTTCGAATTAACTGTAGGCAATTAAACTACATACCTACTTAACAAAATATAAATACTTATTAAGAAACAAAATATTTGTATTCTGTTATTGAAATACATACAATATTATTCTCCAGTTAACACAAAGGTTGTCTGGAGACTGGAAGAAATCGCTTTTAGTGATAAGATCACCTTTGCCCACATATTAACTAATATCATCTAATAGCGTGTGTTTAGTGTAATTTTTTTTTGTAATTGTGAGCAATAAAGTGTTTTATAATTAATATTATGGTAAATCAATAATAATTATAATCAGTCAAAAATATAAGAATAATGGAATGAGCGACTATCGTTTGTTGAAATATATTTTTATAACTAAATAAATAAATAACAATCTAAATACATTTTCGACACAAATAATCGCATATAATTCATATATGCGATCGACCCGGCTATAATTCATTAGCTCCTCAATTCGATATAAATATTGAAGTGAGCGAGAATTATAATATAGCTCCTACAGCTCATATTATTCTCGCATTCTTAAAAGATTTTATTTTAAAGTATGTTTATTTATTTATTGTTGTAAGGACACCATACATACATTAAAAACTTATAGAAATAATCATAAATAGTCGACAAGATCTGATGCATGTACCTTAGTAGGTGACACAGCATTTACAATATCAAGTCAATAATAAAAAACACAAAATAAAATAAACAGCAGTCACAATTATTAGGATATAATCTAACATATAAATAGTTAAAAGAATACTAATTAATGATTAAAATTAATAAAATCTAAAATGACAATATGTATATAAAATTCACACAAATATGTATGTTAATTGTGATGTTTATTTTTAAAGCTTTATGTTTAATTGATTTTGGAAACTGAAAATTGGTTAACAATGTCTGGCCACGGCCCACGACGACTACGAAAACTGTCAACAATACAGTTCTATATTTTCGAAAGAAACCAGTAACACTCGGTCAGTGGCCGAAATTTTCCGCCTTCGACGACCCGGCCATCATCAGCCCCATTCATTGAGCTGGTTTAATTTATTTTACTTAATTGTATGCAGTATTTTTTAATATTAATTACCTATTTATGGCGGCATCTCGATTTAATTATTTTGTTATAAAACTATGAGCTTACGATATTACATTAACCTTTTTTGTGTAGTATAAAGTCCCAAGTATCTTTCCACCTCAGACTCAAAAGGTCAGTTTCAGTTAAATCGCTATTCCCGAAACTTAATATAGAGAATTTCTTGAACGTGATGAGAATATAAGCCACCCACACAGACACACCCACGAGGAAAACATTATTGAGCCTTCTCGTGCTGTGACGAATATTTAGGACCAAAAAAATATGATCGATAACAAAAGCTAACAAGAGTAGTTTGAACATGTAGGCGGGTAAATAGTGATGAAGGAATAGAGTACGGTCCATGAAAAAATATGGTAAGTAGTGTATCCAGTAACCGAGAAACAACACAAAACCTGCGTCTTCAAATTTCTGAGCCGCGTAGCTGGGCAAGTCTTCACAAGCACGTCTCGATCGTATTGCGTAAAAAGCGAGCAACGCGGCGTACAGCACCACCGACACCGTCCCAGAGTACCAAGTTACAAGGTTTCCGATAAGATGTACTTGGGCCTGAAATGTCAAAAGAAAAACCTTTTTACTTTACTTAAGAGTCCGTATACGAAATTTGCCGATTTCGCTGATTTAACAGACGTGATATAACAGTTAAAATACAGTATTTCTATAAGTTTTAATGCACAACATGTAAGATCATTTCAATTATAATCTAATGTTGGAGCTAGATTTTATTTTTTTTAAAGTATTTTTAAATAATCCAACTCAAACCCGCGACAGTTTTGTGATTTTTGCTGTAAAAAGTTTAGAATATCACCTGTTTATGGATTGTATTGACGTCTTAACGGTATGAAAAAAATACAATGTACTGTTGAGAAAGTCGTCTATAAAATGTTGGAATTACTTTTTACCACTTTAATATGAAATAGTTGAGTAAAAAAATATGTAACTCGGCAAAATTTTAGAGAAAATGGGCAAAGAATTGCTGTTAATTTCGGCAACTTGGAGCTGTAATTCATAAAAAGAAAATGACAGAAATAATCTATAGATAAAATTCTATCCAATTCGAGAAAAAAGAAAAAAAAAAACAAGTTATGCCAAAAAACACGATTCAAAACAACCTAAATCTCACATTATATTACTCGCAGCAAGTCGAGTCGGCTTTCCGCGCTTAAATATATTTTTTAATCTAATAATTAATATATATTTTTTTAAATCTAATAAGGGGAAAAAACCTAATAATATTTCTGTAGCGAACCTTTGCAATTTCGTATTCATCGGCAAAATTTCGTATACGGACTCTTAATAGTTAAGTAAGGGCCCTTCCACACGACGTTTTTTTTCGCTCGTTTGCATCAGTACAAACGCAAGTTAAACGTTCAGCAAACGGAAGGAAGCTGACACGTTTTAAACTTTATATCTGAAAAAAGCGGTGAAAACACGCAGAAGACGAGTGCATCAGAAACGCGCGTCGTCAGTGCGCAAAAAATACGTCGCGTGGAAAGGCTCTAAGTGACTTATTAATAAAACCGTTACACAATGGATATCATATTATACAACATTTTGTCTTTATTTTGAGGTGGTTTTAATCCTTCGACCGGGGATTCTTGGAAATGCTTTTGTATTCCATTGTTGTCGCGATCACCGGTGCTCGTACGGGGCTTGATGGGTTAATTTTAAATGTAAAATTACAAAGTGACGTCACACTAGGGAGTGAGGTTGTCACAAATGTGAGGCGTGTAATAATTTTGACATAATATTTTCTTGTCTATCTGAGTATGTTCATGGCATTATAGCATCCAAACGAGGAGATGGGGACATTTGATCTAGTTTTTTCCTAACACGATTCGAAAGTGTGAAGCTATACTTCATCATCATCGGCTCGACAGCTGGTACAATCTTTTTTTTCAATTACATTTAAAGTAAACTTACATTGGAATCCGGCGAGAGCCAGTAGGCTATGGATCGCACGAGGAGCGGCCAGTCGAGCGGCTCGCTGGCGAACATGTGTCCGAGCGGCGCGTCCGCCGCGTGGGCCGCCATTTTGTACTGCAGCTCCACGAACTTTTGCCAGAACGACAGCTGCGGCACGCTCGTGGGTATCATCTCGGCGCTCACCAGCTCCCTCTCTCTTTCCCGTCGGTCCTCGGCTGCGAACAAAGTAATGCATTTAGCAATATTTTTTTCCGCAAAATTCAAGTTGAATTTTGATTTTAGAATAACGTGATCGCAACTCGTAACTTATAATTTCTATTATTTACTAATGATCGACTTTTGTGACTTGCGCCTTTAGAAATGTTTTCTGTGATAACTGATAAACTGAACTTCCACCGTTTACAGCTTTCGAATCGAGTCCATTATTAGGCTGCGTTTCCGCAGGAGATGTTACAAGAAATTAAACCTTCCTGCCAAATTTTGATATTGATGTGCCCCCGCGCGTCACCCCCTCTCATATCCACCGCCGCGAGTGACCGTTCTGCAACGTCAATTACAAAAAAAAAATAACACCCAAGTTTTTTTGGTTAAATGGACTCTCCTAATGATACCTAAGTCCTAGAAAAAAATTGGCAGGAAGGTTTAATTGCACCCTGTATAACAGTAGCATAGTAGTGTAAAATCGCAGACACATAAAGTGATTCAATTAGTTCTCAAAAACACTCTCCTCCACTCCCGTGTTACATATACACAACGAACCTTTAGTATAGCGATGTTCCTCGACGTTCCATAGCACGTCGCGGTGGTCGAGCGCGCGGTCGGCGGCCACCTCGTGCTGGTGGAAACCCCAGGCGGGCAGCTGGCGGCCGGTGTAGCGCAGCGCGGCGCCGGACCCCGCGTGCACGAGCCGCACCTGCGCGATCATTCCACTTGACACCACCAAAACGACACCACCGGTGGTGTCCATATGACACCACCGACTATTAGTGGTGTCACATAGTTGCTCAGTTGTTGATATGAAAACTCCAATTAAGTTCGACCAGTAAAGTTTATATTTATCTGTCACTCGAACGGCCATCTTGACATCACTAGGGTGTCATATGGACTAGAGATTCCATATGACACCACCGGTGGTGTCGTTTTGGTGGTGTCAAGTGGAAGGAAGCACCTGCGACCGGATGCTGTCCCACGTCGCGCGCTCCTCCTCGCGGTTCACGATCTCCACCCGCCACAAGTTCTGCGCCGACATCGACACGTTGTAGTCGATGTAGCAGGAGACTTCCTGAAACGTACAAATAGTGTATAATACTCGATGCTTGTAGTGGTCGTAACACGATAGTTTTGGCAGATTTGATTCTAAACTGAGGCCCGTAATCCGCTCATAAAATTAATAAACCGCTTTCATACTCACACTAAATAAGTAAATACTAATCTTAGCTTATACACTCCCGACTGTCAGTCTTAAAATGGTCATTTTTAGGGTTCCGTACCCAAAGGGTAAAAACGGGACCCTATTACTACTTCTTCGATGTCTCTAGGCTGTAGCTCAAGAACGGTAATAGCTAGAGAGTTGAAATTTTCACAGATTGTGTATTTCTGTTGCCGCTATAACAACAAATACTAAAAACAAAATAAATTAAATATTTAAGGGGGGCTCCCATACAACAAACGGGATTTTTTAAACATTTTTTGCTCGGTGTCAATGATGACAACAGATTGGATTGATTGAGCTGAAATGTTCACAAAATACTCAGCTGTATTTATATTTTAATTAATAATAACATTTGATAATAATTAAGGGTGGCTTCCATACAAAAATCACATTTTTTTACTATTTCGATCACGATTACAAAAATATTTATATAACAATTTAGAAATTATTTTGCTTTATAATGGAACGAAACTCTTCGAGCGCGAGTCCAACTCGCACTTGGCCTATTTTATTTATTACTAACTCGATGTCGAAAGCCTGTCGTACCTACTCGAGTCGAGTTTTATTTACCTGCGACTGAGGGGAGACGGGTGCGGCGACGTCGTGCGAGTTGAGAGCGCGGCTGGTGATGCCGTGCAGCAGCTGGACGGTGTCGCCGTGCCGGATGACGTCGGGCGGCGCGTCCACGGCGAGGGCGGCGCGCTCCGGCCGCTTCACGATCCACCAGTTGTTGACGTCCTTGAAGCTGTAGCAGGTCACCTGCTGCTGGTGCGACGAGCCGCGCCCGTCCGCGTACCGCACCGGGTACACGTGCGCGTGCGAGTGCAGCCAGCAAGTACGCCCGTGCGAATGCCTATGGTCAACATACATAAATTCACTTTATGTATAGCTGAATTTGTTTTAAATATATTAAACAATTTTATTCGTAATATTGATGCAATGGCATCCTTTTGACCTTATAATTTTAAGGATGTCATGTACACAAAAAAAAAGCTGTCAGCTTGCTGGGCACTCTGCCAGATGGGGACGACCTGGGGAACTTTTTCTTTTCACCAAAAATATACTATTAAAAAGGTAATATTGAGTACCTTAGGGTTATTTGTGAACCGTGGGCGACGTGTAAAGGTTGGCCTCGAGTGATGCTAGCTAGGCCACCTTGCAGTGTGGCCTGAAAGGCACTCGTCATCACGCTATCGTGTGGGCCAGCTTTCGGGAGCATAGCTAAATGAATGTAGAATACACCGACATATACACTTAGAGGTATTATGATGAAGGTTAAAAACCTCCATACCGTTGATATCGTTAGCCACAAACAGGAGTCTCTCTGGCTCAATTTCTTCCACATTTGCCTACCGACTAAAAATATGGCTAGATAATATGTATACAGTCCAGAATATTTCACTCTGAAAAAGACAAAAATAGTTTATATTAACAATTTTTATTTTAACACATACATAGACAGAGTTGAAACTGTAATATAGTGTTATAAGTGTATTCAACTAAAACTCTTCACACGGAACTTACGAGAAACAACACCCAAGCAACACTGCCCCAAAAGCTAGCCACAAAACAGCCGAAATACTTCTGCTTCGTGTGCTCTTGATTACACAGTAAATGCCCCACATACCGAACAGTATTTGAATGCTCTCTAACAACATAAATCTTGATTGTGTTAAAAAAGAGTTTTCTGAAAGAAAGATATTTCTGTCAATGAATGATCATAATAGATAATATGATTTTCGCAAAACAAGAAATGAGAATCTGCATTTCTTAGTATTTTGAGCTTTTATACATGTTCTTTAAGGTTTGAATAAATTTGAAAAATTATTTGTACAATTTGAAAAATTATTTGTACAATTTGAAAAATTATTTGTACACTTTATAAGTTTTTGATCTAGCAATAATCGTAATATACCAAATTTTTATTTTTTCTCTGAAAACAGACAGACCAAAGGTCCCCACCTAAAACTAATTACCGACCCCAGCTGTTCTATAACCTATAGGAGAAAATTTTTCTATTTGTTAAATATAAATCTATATTTTACATTTAACATTTACTCACCAAATAAAACCAGCAGAGCTGCTAATATTGCTGTCCATTGAAATGTATTAAATTCTAACATTAACTGATAAGTTAGCGGGACAATTAAACTTCCGCTGATGGCAGGTAAAAGTCTTAATGCTTTTATGGGCACACCTTCATTGTAGGGTGACCCAATTCTATCAAAGGTGAAGTTTCCATCATATCCGGCAGCTCGGCCTGCTAAGTAAAGCAACTGCTTGCCCAAAGGTGGATGGGCATCAAAAAAGAAAACACCCTTAGTATAAAGCGAAACATACCTCCCATAGTGCAGTTCATCAAACCTAAAAAGAAGCAAAATATAATTTATAAAGTTTTAATAAAAATTTTAATCAAGCTCTATTTTAAAAGTTTCATTAAATAGGTCTTCAAAACATTTTGATGATTACAGTGGCGTAACTATAACATCCGGGGCCTGTGGCAAATTGATGGGGTCCTATTAGTAAAAATTGTCATGTTAACCCCTTTACCGCCGCTGTACCCAATTAGGTACACATACAAAATTAAGGATAGTTAAAAATTTTGTGGTATCACATCTCAGATTTTATATATTTGATTAAAGATAAAGCTAAAAATGTTGACATTTTTAGCAAATTTATACTGGCAACCAATATTTTTAGTCATAAGGCAGGTTTGAAACTTACAGTTTTGCGACCTGCAGGAGTAAGCTTATAAATTCTCTCTTTATTTTAATCGCATAATATTCAGCCACTTTATGTGTTTGTTTTTTAATTCAATAGATTGTCATCTATATAATAAATAACAAGTTAGTGGTAGATTATTGAAATTGACGAAAAAATTGTGATTCAAACACTACCTAGTTGGGTACAACGGCCGAATCCACTAGCAAAATTTTCCTTTCTTCAGAATTTTTAAATATTGAGTTTGATTAATTTTAACATCTTATATCGTTATGAATACTAAGGGAAAGCTATTTTGTGCTCCTTTTATAAATAAAAATTATCATATACATCCAGAAAACTCATATCACAGCGTAAATGTCCGCTTTCTTACACATTTCTTTGTCCTGAAATTACAGATGTTGTAGACAGAAAAACGCAGGTAAAATAGCAGCTAAAAGATTTGACAGTAGCTAAACCTTGTAAGAGAAATCTATCTTGTCAGTAACAATGAAGCAAGTATCAACTAGAATAGATATTATAATATTACAAAATTTGCCACTTGCAAAGTGTTATGGTAACATAAGCTAATATAGACACTCCTTCGTAAGTAAGAAATTTTACCTGTGTCAAAAATATCATGAAAAATGAGGTTATCCTCCTCGTCAGTCTCTAGTTTACCTGAAGATTGTATCGATCACTACCCCAAAAATGTTTGTAAATAGTTTCAAAATGTAAAACATCATACAGGAGTTCGTTGTCAGTGCAAAAAATGTAATAAAAAAGTATTTATCAAAAAGTTAGTTCGAAACCTTATCACACCTAAGTTGCACATAACACGCCGCTGTACCTAACTGAGTACACCCCCCTAAAGGGGAGGATTTCAAAAAATTTTTAATTTTTCTTTTATTTTTCGTTTATTTAACATATAAACTGCAGAGAAATGCAAGTTTTGTTAAAAAAATACTATTGGTTTCATTTTGGCGGTTAATGGGTTAATGCTTCAACTCCCAAGCTGTCGAATTCGACTGCGTAAACAATAGATTTTCAAGAATCCACGATCAAGGGATTAATATAATTATTCTTGTTTGCAAAAAATAGATGTAAATTTTGTAAGAGCTGTACGGGGAAATAACCACATTTCGGCCAAAGGTCCGACTGCAATGTAGATGATGGCAGCCCTATGTTATTATAATAAAACAATGTACATATAAAAAATTCTGACCGCACAGCCCCTTGTGTTAGGGGCCTGTGTCTTTTTGCCAGCCCTGAACTATAATTACCCCACTAGATGATTATTACTAAGTAGAATAATTTGTATCTAAAATAGTTTTGAGAAAATGTTTTTATATGTTTATCTAACAATAAAAAAATTGTTTTAGTATATTTATATGATGAGCCTAGTAGGCATTTGAGCAGGAACAAACAAGGAAAAACACTCTAAAGCACCCACCTAGTGGTTATGCAAAGTTTTATGAAAGGTTGATCAGCAGTAATTTGTTAAATTTTGTAATTTTGTAAGATAAAATATACTAATGTTTACTTACACAATATAATGAGGCTCACTTAAATTGTAAAGTCTGGTACAAAGGGCTAATAAGAGTAGTGCTATAAGGACTACATCAATTTTTATATTCAAATAGCAGCTTTGAATAGGTTTGCCTTCTAATCTTAAATTTGCCACTTCACTGAGTTCTTGAAATTCACACTCTGCTGGTGCTCCATCACCCTTTAAATTTGAAAGTAAATAATAATGTAAATGACTAACACAAAAATAAGCATCTCAAAACTTTATCAAAACTACATTTCATTCCAGTTTCGACTAGTAAAATAAAACTTGTAGTATTATATAATGTATTATTTAAAATTGCTATTATTATAATTTATGTTTACCATTTCTCTATCTTCACTTGTACGTTTCTCTGATAATTGTGTATTTTTTTCAAAATTATTTGATGTATTGACCTCATTTTGTTTTCCTTTATTTAAACGATTTTTGCTTCCCATTGTGCAAAAGAAATTGTAAAACAGATTGATTTTAGTGTGAATTAGTCACTGTTTATTCATAATTTGTAAATTGTAATTAAAATTCCAAAACAAATTCCGAAAAATGAAGGATTTATTTGGTCCAGCCTCCAGGACGTCAAATCACAGATCAGATATTAGTTCAGTGTTGCAAAAGTGATAATTCAAAAATCGGGCAAATTTCCAGGCAATTATCGGGAGAAAACGGGAGATTTTTTTCCAAATAAAACAACAATATTTTACGCTATTAATTAAAGTATATTATTAAAAACATATAAGATACATTGAAAATGGCAAATCTCATTTTCATACCACTTTTTGGTTGCTATTTTTGCAAACATTCTTTAAAATTTTGTGAGTATTTTCTTCTTGGACAATTACATGAATCATCGGAGTCGAACATCGTCACTTAAAGCGCACTTAACAAATAACAGAAATAAAATTTAAACATACGTAGTATCCCCTTAGTAGTCTGAGAATTTAAACTTTCTTTCTTTCCATGACAACCGTGCGGACGAACGAAAAACATTTCAGACCATGTAGAGGTTTGAAATGTTCAGTCAGTATCAACCACCAATTATTGAAAGGAACAACACTATACTGAGAAAAGAGATGTCCTTACTTCATTCTCACTTCCCAGTATAGTGCTGTCTCAGTCTCTTTCAGTTGGGGAATCCCCTTACTAGAGTTTACTTACCCGTTTAGTATTACCTGTTAATCTTCAGTATTGTCGTCTTGAGAATGCAAAATAATACTATAATATTTTAGGCTGTGTTGCACCAGAGGCGTGGTTAAAGTTAAAAGTTAAATATGGCGTCCAAACACCCCTGCTCATTCGACATCTGTCAATTTTTCCGGTTAAAGTTAAAGTTAAAGTCAAAGTTAGTTCGTGCAACCCACTCATAAACATTCGTTGCATACAATGTAAAAATCGGGAGATAGGACAGTTAAATCGGGATATCGGGAGGGAGACGCCAAAATCAGTAGATCTCCCGATAAATCGGGAACTCTTGCAACACTGTATTAGTTATTCTACTACGTAACGTCAAATGCACAGACTTAAGCGCTTATTCCACTTATAATCCTAGCTAGGTTCCTAGGTAGGATCCTAGCTAGGATCCTAGCTTTCTAAATGTTATTCCACTTGGACTAAATCGGAAACGATTTAGCTAGGATCCTAAATCGTTTCCGGTTTAGTCAAGTGGAATATTAGAAAGCTAGGATCCTAGCTAGGATCCTACCTAGGAACCTAGCTAGAATAAGTGGAATAAGCTTTATTCTTTGGCACAGACTTTTTTTTTTAAATTCGTCCCGATCGGGACAGGCAAAGGGAGCGTTGCCCATACAGCCATTTCTATGTTTTCTCTATTTAATGAATGATAGTGAAGGCCGAAGCCAATTCTTTTATATTAACCATCTGAAATAGAGTTTTCATCAGGCCGAAGCCAATTCTTTTATATTAACCATCTGAAATAGAGTTTTCATCAGGCCGAAGCCAATTCTTTGATATCAATAATATGAAATAAGTTTTTTCATCAGGCCGAAGCCATTTCTCATGTTTTGATAGTATTTTACTGTCCCTTCTTCAATTTGACTCTTGATAGATGCCTAAAAAGTCTGCTAATAAACAGTTCAAAGTTATGTACATTAATTAAATAATATTTTATTACTAAAACTAAGAAAAACGAGATGAAAAGCAAATATAAAAGAGAATTATTTACAACCACAAAGTACTTATATATACGTTACTATATACGTTCATGTATATAATTAGGAAATTTAAACTCAAACTCAAACTCAAAAACTCAAAACTCAAACTCAAACTCAAACTCAAAATTTTTTATTCAGAATAAATTTTTGCAAATATTTTCTGAAAGTCTACATGATGCCTACCACCGGTTCGGGAACTAACCCGGCGAGAAGAACCGGCGTAAGAAACTCGCAGGGGGCCCACTTTATTTACCAAAAAAAGTGAGAAAAAAATTAATCTTTAATAACCGTTACAGAGAACTATCTCTGCGTTACTATATACAATCTCAAGGTATATAGGTAATGACTGGTGAGTATTTATTTGTATAATATCAAGAATGGTAGAAAGGACGTACTCATATATTGGCTTATAACAATCGGGTGTTTTCAGAAGTATCTCATAATAGTCTGTGCATTTGGCTTCAGTCAAATGCACAGACTATTATGAGATACCTATGCGTCAATGTAGCAGGGCTTCATAACGTTATCAATTACCAGAAAAAACAACGTTACGTACCGTTATTTTCATAATGGTAGCCAGATATCGTAATTTTTTTAACGATATCTAGTAACATAACGTTATATTTACCGTTATTATTATAACGATATTTTTTCGTTATGTCATAACAAAAAAATATCGTTATAATAATAACGGTAAATATAACGTTATTTTCTGGTATCAGGTATGCGATCGTGCACGGTGCACCAAATCTCACTCGCAGCCCAATTTCCGACTTCCGAGCACCAGTTTTTTTTTGCGAGATTTGTGCTTACCTACTTTTAGGAGCTTAATGCATAGAGAAATAAGTAATAAAAATAATAGTTATTGTTTTGGAGTAAAAATGGGCTGTAAAAAGCAAAACACTGTATATAGATACTTTGACTTAACAAGTCAAGATGGTGCTGAAATTTGTTTAGTCAATGAATGCAGAAAATTATGCAAGGTACCTATGTCCGTATTTATTTACTTGTTTTAATAGTGGCGAATGCGGGGGATGGGCAAAATATGGGTAATTATTTGTATGTCTTAGTTTAGAGCCAGTGCACACGGTGGGCTCTGGCGGCGCGGCATGTCCGCGGCTGCCCACTGTGGATCACACAAACCAGTTTACATGCAATAACGCAGACGGCGCGGCGGTAAACTTTCGATTGAAGTGTGATTGAAGCACAGATTAAAGATATAGGGATTGAAGTCTTGAGAAATGAGAACACAGATAATAAAAGGGACCATTCACTATCCTGCATTGCAGTCCGCCGTGCAGGCCTGCGAAATGGACGTAGCCCACACATTATCCTGCTTTGCCGTCCTGCTAGGGATGTGCTAAACTTGCACAATTCAATATCAGGACTTCTAAGTACGAATACGTAACAAAACGAAGCATACAAGCTCTACGTGGAAAATTAAGATGATTTTGTTCAGAGCAGAACTTTATAAAGTGTAATTTGAGGGAGAAACAATAGTTTTTTTTAATGACACGGCTCACGTGTCATACGCCACACGTTAAAAATATATATGACACGGCTGCCGTGTCATCCGCACTGAATCAGTTAAAATATTTTTTAATTTACACGATTTTGCTCCTTATTTCCATACAAATACAAATTGAAGTCCTATGCAAGTATTTTCAGGGAGCCTTACGGGGCTCGGCGCGTTTGCCCCTCCTTCGCCTTGCCGACGTTGCAACTTGCAAGCTTTGCCACTTGCCACTCGCAAACGCGTCGAGACCCATGGCACCCTGAAAATACTTGCATAGGACTCCAATCTGTGTATGTACTATGTACAGAAATAAATTTTGCAGTGCCGTATTTCTTATTTGCTTATTACTATAGGCTGGGGATTTTTGGTTACACAAACATAGATTTTCTTTATATTATATTTCGATAAACTCTACTAATGGCGCATTTTCATTAGTCGTTAACTCGTACGGTATACAGCATACGGGGAGTCCCTGCAGCCGAGTTTTTTTTTTTTTTTTAAATCTTTATTTAAGGGTTTAATCGCAAAGCGATTATGACACCCGAATTCACACACATACAATAAAAATCAGCAAATAAACTTAACAGGAAGTTATCACAAAGACAAACAAAAAAAAAAAAACAAACAACAAATTTACCACCGCTTGATTAGCAATAATTTGTACAGTTCTCTGGCCATATCCGAAAAAGGATTGGCCAGAGCACTGTTACAAAAACCCACATCTATCGACCTGCGAGCTCCTGAGGCCCCAGTACAGACACATTCCATCAAAACATGATATATATCATCGACCACATTACATCTCGGGCAATCAGGTGAAGACGATTTACCCACTAAAAAGGCGAATTTATTTGATGGAATGTGTCCGGACCGAAGCCTCAAAGCAGCAATTAATTCAGTCCTACTTAAAACAATCTTTCCCTGATGATATTGACCAATTGATGGTATTCCCTGGTATTACCGATTGTTGTCTACCCATCCGCCATCTAGTTACTAAAATGGAAACTGTTTGACAATCAAATTAAAAAAATAAGAAAATGCCTCATTAGTGTCTATCGTCGCGCCGGCCGGCCGTCCGGTGGAGATTAAAAATAAGAAAACATCCCATTTCACTGGTCGATAGGGACCGCATGCGGGGTGCGGGAGATTTCTGAAACGCATGCCACGACCAATCAAAATGCGCTAGAAAAATAAGAAAATGCCTCATTTGTAGAACGGCAACCCTGCATCACGTTTGTATTCTGTGTGCATCACTCATCTGTAAGAAATGGTCAGATGACAGATGTTCAGATATGAAGATTCCATGAAAATTCAAACCAATTCAACATTTGTTTTCATTTCTTTGGTTTTCATCTATTGTTTGTTTTGTATTAAAATGGATTCAAAAACTGGTAGTGATACAAATAAAGCTGGTAACTCAATTATTATACCTTGTCCTGTCTGTCAAAGAACGTTCGATAAACAAGAAATTGAACAACATGTAAATAAATGTTTATTTTTAAACTCCGCTGAATCTGACACTTATAAAAGGGACTGTTCACATTTAAAGCAAAGCACAACACCTTCAAAAAAATTAAAGGTCGATAAAGATGAAACTCTCACAAAAGTGAAGGTAAATGCAATTATTACTACTTACTACTTTCTCATACTAATTTAACCTTAGCGTACTTTCGGTAAGACATAGGCATGTTGAAAACATTTTCAAAATTATTTACTGCCCTTTAAAACAAAACAGTTATCAATATTCCCATTATTTTGGTAGCCAATCTAGTTTCATTTGTGGAGGTAATCTAGAGAATCATGGAAATGCAGTATTTAAGCATTCAGCATGCAGTTTATAGGTACTGCATGCTGAATACATAACATATTATATATAATTTAATTTAGTAGATAAATTATATTATACATTTCTGATAGTTATTTTATTTTTTTAGAGTGAAAGATTGAATAATGAAAAGTTACCACTCGCTGAATTTATGAGACCAAATATTCTTCAAGATGTTGTTGGACAACATGATTCTTTTGGTACTGGTTCAATGTTGCATTCAATGTTATTGCAGAAAAAAATCCCTAATATGATTTTATGGGGCCCACCTGGTTGTGGAAAGGTAAATTTAAAGTTATATACATCATAATATTAATAATTAGTGTCCGACCGAAACTGATTTTACAGCCAAAACCGAAACCGAACTTTCGGCCTTGCTCTCAGTTCGGACGAAACCGAAACCGAAACTTGGTTAAACATTTTTAACATATATTACAACTTTTTAAACTAAAGAAGAAGTACCATATTGAATTTTTTACTTTTTGTGACATTTCTTAAAATAAATATTATTAATCTTAGACTCGAATATGTTCCCTAGAAACTTTTTTGTATTATATTCCATTTTTATATGATTCCAATAATGTATTACAACAAAGGATTACCCTAAGAAACAAGAGCAGAAGTTATTTCGTCATTTTATTTAGGTGCGATTTCACCTAATAGAACGCGCTTAGTGTACACTAAGTCGATTCTAAAGGTATAAACTCGTTTATAGCACCAAATTGCATTTCATCAACATAATGTTAACAGCAAATCCGAGTTTTATCTTCAGAGCGTCCAATGTTGTAAGGTTAAACTTCATAAAAGCCGTTAAAGTCCTGTCAGTGTACTGTCATGGCGAATCAAAAGTCATAGACGAAAAAAATGTCAAGATGACAGTTTTGATAGATGCTTTTGGGTAGTTTATGTATCGTTTCTTGCTTTTTTGTTGATAAAATAACACAACTAGACTCCAAAATGATAAAACAATGTAATATCATCTCGTGACGTAACATAAACTTAGATTTATTAATCGTGATTAAGAGAAGATTATGAAATCCATTTGAAACAAAACGAGTTTTACATCCCAGTAGGAACGCGTTTATTAAGAACTAAGTTTTATTAAAACGAAGTTGTGTGATTGGTGAAATCCGCCCTTAGACATTAACGACGTACTACTGAAAACACAATCAATTGCGGTATATTATTTTTATAGGAAACATGGACACGACCGCGGTCGAAGTTCAAAACGAAATTACTAAGCAAACTTGCAGTTGACTTTTGACTTGACGATCATCTGGAAAAACGACTTTAAAGTTTACACTTTTCACGAAAAAAAATTTTTTCCCGCCATATTTTACTTGACACTGGCCATGGTTAGGTTAGGTTAGCCGAGCGCCATATCACAATAGACATAACTACGAGGGCTGCTATTTATGTATCCGAAATTAAAAAAAGAAACAAACATATATCATTTAATATGGTTTTATTGCTTTTCAAAATATTCGCCGCGATGATCGACACACTTTTGCATACGCTGGAACCAATTTTCATAGCACTTTTTCCATTCTGATTGAGGTATCTCCAAAACGTGCATTTTGAACGCATCAACAGCCTCTTCGCGGCTCGAAAAACGTTGACCACGTAATTTGTTCTTCGCGTATGGAAATAAAAAGAAATCGTTAGGTGCCAAATCAGGGCTGTACGGCGGATGACCAGTCAATTCGATCTTTTGACCCTCCAAAAACTGAGTTGTTTCAGCTGAGGTGTGACAGCTAGCATTGTCGTGATGTAATATGATTCTGCGTTGTCGGTTGTCCTTTCTTATTTCTTCAAAGACTTCTGGTAAACAAATGGTCGTATACCATTCAGAATTAACCGTTTTACGATTCTCTAATGGCACTGTAGCCACATGTCCATTAATTCCAAAAAAACAGGCGACCATTTGCTTCAAAGTACTTTTTGCACGAGTAACTTTTGTTGGTTTCGGCTCATCTTGGAACACCCACACCGTTGACTGTTGTTTAGTTTCGGGGTCATATGCATAGATCCAAGATTCATCACCTGTGTAGATATTATAAACGGCTTTTGACGTACCACGGTTGTATTTTTTTATCATTTTTTTGCACCAATCGACACGAGCCCGTTTTTGATCGATTGTCAAGTTGTGCGGAATCCAACGCGAACATATTTTTTTTACAGCCAAATGTTCGTGTAATATCTTATGTATGCTCGTCATACTTATGCCTAAGGACGCCTCTATCTCGCGATATGTAACATGACGATCACGCATTATTAGTTCCCGCACAGCATCTATATTTTGTGGGACAACAGCTGTTTTTGGGCGACCTTCTTTATTTTCATCCGTGAGCATAGACCGCCCACGATTAAACTCACTGTACCAGTGATAAACAGTGGTTTTTGATGGTGCGTCATCTCCAAAAGTTGCGGTGAGTTGAATAAAGCACTGTTGTTGATTTAGCCCACGCCGAAAATCGTAGTAAATCATTGCACGAAAATGTTCACGCGTTAAATCCATGGCAAATGAAGACACGCAATTTTCAAAATGACGCCACAATGGAAAAATAATTGACAGTCACATGAAACAAAATGTATTCTTCAACCAAAGAGTTCTATTTTCAAATGTTGTAATTACTTTTTAAATATTGTTCTTGTAAGTGGCCAGTTCCGGATACATAAATAGCAGCCTATGTACACAATAGACATAACTACCAGTAGTTCAACTGCAAAGAAACGGACAGGTTTCAATATCTGTCAAATTCGTCGGGTTTCACTAGGATTATGAACGGAATGTGCCTCGCGCTGGCTGATATAATTTATTTTTAAATATTTAAAATAAAGATTTCAAAATTGGATTCTGTCAATTTTAATCGCATGTGCCAAAACACAAACAACAATACGACCAAAGATGAGCACGTCCAGCGAATATGTTAAAGTTTTAAATTCGTAGGTAACAAGTCAACAACCCTAGCGACGATTTTCGCCATAATACGTCAAATTTAAAAATTTCAACATCAGTTCTAAGTCGGCATACTCTATAATTCTGTCTACTCTGATAACTACCAGTAGTTCGACTGCAAAGAAACGGACAGGTTTCAATACCTGTCAAATTCGTCGGGTTTCACTAGGATTATGAACGGAATGTGCCTCGCGCTGGCTGATATAATTTATTTTTAAATATTTAAAATAAAGATTTCAAAATTGAATTCTGACAATTCTGACGATTAAAAAATCGCATGTGCCAAAACACAAACAACAATACGACCAAAGAGGAACACGTCCAGCGAATATGTCAAAGTTTTAAATTCGTAGGTAACAAGTCAACAACCCTAGCGACGATTTTCGTCATAATACGTCAAATTTAAAAATTTCAACATCAGTTCAAAAGGTACAATTCCGTGCATCGCGATCGATCGCGGTCGTGCACGACCTACGACTGTCGTCGGACGCTCGCGACCATAGTCAACGTATGAAAATGTAAGGCACCGCTTCCGAGGCCCGCGACTGACGCGCGCGGCCTACGACTGCGCGCACCCCGCGCGACCGTGTCAAAGTTATATGGCACGATCGCGCGCGGCTTACGACAGTCGTAGGCCGCGCGCGTCAGTCGCGGGCCTCGGAAGCGGTGCCATACATTTTCATACGTTGACTATGGTCGCGAGCGTCCGACGACAGTCGTAGGTCGTGCACGACCGCGATCGATCGCGATGCACGGAATTGTACCTTTAGTCGGCATACTCTATAATTCTGTCTACTCTGGCCATATTATGAAAAAAAAAGTAGACGCGCGGGAAATTTTTCAAAAAGAACGCTAATAAGCGCGAACTACACTGCGGACATGTCGCGAACTTTGCGAGGATTTGGCAGTATGCGCGCCGCGATCCGCGCCGCGGTCCGCGGCGTGCTGTCGCGCGCGAGTGTGGATCAGCAGTTACAGGAAGTTATCACAAAGACAAACAAAAAAAAAACAATCGATTGTTCGATTAATCAATTTCGATGTTACAACACTACTCTCCAACCGTCTTACGGTTTTTCCAAGGTTTTTCGATCAGCACGAGAATCTGACGCGAGTTTCACAGTTTTTACCCATCCCACAAAAGTGCTCAACGCCGCTAAAGAAGTTTTCTCTTCAAAAAAACAAACAACAAAACCACCGCTTAGTTAGCAATAATTTGTACAGTTCTCTGGCCATATCCGAGAAAGGATTGACCAGAGCACTGTTACAAAAACCCACATCTATCGACCTGCGAGATCTTGAGGCCCCAGTACAGACACATTCCATCAAAACATGATATATATCATCGACCACATTACATCTCGGGCAATCAGGTGAAGACGATTTACCCATTAAGGCGAAGACAGCTGCCAATTCGACATCTTTGTGCAGTTTTCTAGACGTATGTATTTCATTGATTGGCACAAAAAAAATATATGTGATTTTTGATTATATTTGGAAAAGCTTGTCGAATTTAAATAATGAAATAATTTACTCCTACTGGATGAAAAAAAAACCAAAGTCACATCTTTCAGGAACTTTAAACAAAACAAAACTTTAAACTAACTAAAGTAATAATACAATCTATGCTTTAAAAATTTGTTTATTTGATACCTTTTACAAAAATCCAAAGATTGCCGGATTTAATTTTCGGTTCTGACATCTAGATTTCCCATAATATTTATTTTTTCCTTACAAACGAAAAATATATCCACGCTACCGAGTGAACACTTAACATCTCTGTCTCTCTGGCATGAAAATCGACAGTGGTGCGAGAGTGATGCGAGATCAAGGTTATTGGCAGTTGTCAGCGCCTTAAAAAGGCGAATTTATTTGATGGAATGTGTCCGGATCGAAGCCTCAAAGCAGCAATTAATTCAGTCCTACTTAAAACAATCTTTCTATCGTCAAACCAAAGAGATTTAGGCGGGTGCGATTGGATCGCCCTGGCCCCTGTACCATATTCCTTTCGATTTAGAAACTCCATCAAAATACTCCCTCCACATGTCATAACATTGTTTTTTAATAACGCTAATAAAGTCGCTATACACCGGAAACACCGAGCACGGAATACCATCGGAGATCGCCTCCCTAGCTAAGCCGTCCACTACCTCATTATAATCTAGACCAGCGGTTCCCAACCTTTTCAATGTCACGACTCCTATGAACAAGTATGGGAATTAAGTTTACCCCTAGCTAATTTAAAATAATTCAACCACACAAATTCAAACAAAAATACCTTTATTATGTAAGAAATTGGACGTTTAGGTAACTAGTAATATATATTATAAATCTTGGACTTAACAGCTAGTGCTAGCTAGGTTGATATTGCTTTGCATTCGCAAGTTTAAGAATATTAGGTTCGGTTTCACTACCGTACAATTATTTTGTTTATTATTATAATACTTTTTCGTGCCAACTTTGTTACCCCCCTAGAATTGCCGTTTTACCCCTGCGGGGGTAATTACCCCCAGGTTGGGAACCGCTGATCTAGACCTATGTGTGACGGTACCCACTGTAGAATAATAGATCTGCCTTGAGATGCCAGCTTAATAATAATTTTCAAAATATCGTAGGCTGTCGGTGTTCCTCGAACGGTCGAGGTACACCGAGCCAAATGTTGAAGCGAGCTTTTCGAATCAGACAACACGACTACTTTATTATAGTTGTTTAATTCCACATACGAAAGCGCCTCTTTAATTGCTAAAAGTTCAGCAGACATAACAGAATAATTTCTATTTAACCTAAAAACTGAGCTATTTAAACAGGTATCCAATTATTATTTTTAACAAAAAATTAAAACCGACTTCCAAGGTAAAAACAATAAGTAATAATATGAACTAAAAAGTATTAAATAATTCTTACTCTTTAATAGTGCTTCTTTCAGAATTCGTCTAAATCTCAACTATTTCTGTACATACTATAGTCTTCATTATTTTGAAGTCGGTACCAGCTAATTTAATCGTGAGTTAATCAGTCAATGTTAGAATATAAGTATGAAACTTTTCGGACTGGTACCGACTTCAAAGTAATGAAGACTATAGTATGTACAGAAATAGTTGAGATTTAGACGAATTCTGAAAGAGGCACTATTAAAGAGTAAGAATTATTTAATACTTTTTAGTTCATATTATTACTTTTTGTTTTTACCTTGGAAGTCGGTTTTAATTTTTTTTAGACGGGCTACAAACACATTTTGGTGTTGGTGTCACCAAAATGTTACTTGACGCAAACTCCCAGTGGGCCGCAGGTGGAGTAAAGCTGCTCTAGACTTAATGGAACATGGTGGCTTTTTTTTTATCCAACATCAGCATTAACTAGTTAAAGTATACCCATTTTTACACAAAAATACAATAATCATGGACCACAGCCTGCAGCAATCTGAACATGATGTAGCTAGCAAGCAGTAACATGTCCTACACTACACAAATCACTTTCATTGTAGCCACTTATGGGTCAAAAAAATCAGTGTAATTCAAAAACGTAAAATATAGGGAAAAAAAATCGGTTGTCTGTAAAGTCGGTTTACTGACGATAGTTGAACGTGACAACGTCATAGCCTTTATAGGGCAATAAATCATTTTGTACAATAGTGACTAGTAGTTCTACAAGCTTTTAACGTAATTTATTTACAAACATAATAAGCAAATCGCTTCCGAATCTCTATAAATAGAAACAAACTTTTTCGAGTGTAACCTAAAGTTATTTCGATGTATTTCTTTCAAATGATTGTCTAAAAATATTTATAATGAGTAAAATAAACTATTCGCAATACAAAACGCTACATACATTCGTGAAATCCAGTAAAATCTTCGAACAAAGCACAAGTCATACCTTGACACGTAGGAAATAGAGCACAATTTTGAATAGCCGAAATAATACTAATAGCTCACAGATTGTTTATTTATTTTTCATTCAGAGTGTGGTCAATGTATCAAAGGTCATAACTAACCAAACTTCTTCATACAAAAGTATTATCTAAGTCATCGAAATACGTAATATAATCGAAACAAAGAGCGCGGCCCAGGTGGGCCTTACGGTTGTTGAGAGACTTGAGAGGATAAATGGAACGCCTCAGAGCGATCAGCGAGGTAACGCCGCATATTGCGTCATGTTTTTTCGTGCGCGCAGCCCATATCGAATTATAAGACGTTATCACGTCAAAAAAATCATAATTTTTATACAATAAAAATTTCAGACATCAATTGCAAATGTTGTTGCTAACATATGCAAAGAAGACGCCAATCTGCGATTTGTGAAAATGTCCGCTATCATGTCAGGGATCAATGATGTGAAAGAAGTTGTGAAGGTAGCAAAAAATGAGTCAAAGTTTAAAAGACAGACTGTACTGTTCATGGATGAAATACATAGGTAAATATACCTATACCTATAAGAAAAATATATTAATAAATATAATACTCTACTTGGCTGGTCCTGCAGTGTTCACTTAATTTTTAACACCTGGTTGATGATATTGACTTAACAGTTTACTACACATTTCATACAAAATCAGGCTATTTGTACATAAAACCTCTGTCCTTCCAGATTTAACAAACTACAGCAAGATACATTTTTGCCTCATGTTGAAAATGGTACAATAATTCTAATTGGAGCCACTACAGAAAATCCATCATTTAGTTTAAATAATGCTCTACTAAGCCGTTGCCGTGTTGTAGTTTTGAATAAGCTGTCAGTGGATGATATTCTTAAAATACTGCAGAAGGCTGTTGATAGTTGTAAACTAGGGAAAATTGTTGATACTATTCAAGATAACGTATATGTTACAGATGTCAATTCCAGGTAAGGCTATAGGCTAAGTATTTTTTGTTTTACTACTATATACACATACTTTAGTAATAAAAAAGGAAGGGGGGGGGGGGGGGGGGGGTGTCATGTGACTACTAAATAATCACCATTCCTAATTATTACCATTTATAGTCGCTGATTGTTCTTTCCTGTAATTGGGGCATTTACAGGAAAATTATCAGGTTTTTTTTTAAATCTCAGACCTGGCTGCCCTGGACTCTTGCTCTTTATGCGTACATTCTACAGTCCCGGAATCTTTTAGGTGTATTATAGAGAAGAAATCCTTAAAGTGGCTTGCCGAAATATGTGACGGTGATGCTCGAGTGGCTCTTAGTGCTTTAGAGATGGCCATTTCAGCTCTTAAGGCAGATGCAATAACTGCACCTGTTCTTACTTTGGACGATTTAAAAAAATCCATTCAGGTATGGTGTGTCTTAATTATGTAAAGGGTAAACAGTTTTAAGTTTAAGACGTGTCAAAATTAATTAATTTGGGTTATAGAATTACTAAGTGAGCTATTTACTACGAGTGACGAGAAATCTACTGAACAGCAACTTACAAACATTAATTTGAGTTACTTAAAATACAAAATGAGCAGCTTCATAATATTTGAGCAACCTAATATAATTTGTTTGAGTGTGGGAAATGGGACCCTATTACTAGGACTGCGATGTCTGTCCGTCTGTCTGTCTCCAGGCTATATCTCAGGAACGGTTCATATAAGCTATAGGCAATTAAAGTGTATGCTTGAACCAATCTATGTACAAAGGAAGCTTAAATCATTCTCCTCTGTTGGCAAAATAGGAATTCCTTTTTTTACAGAGGTCTTTTTGATTGATTATTATGTGTTATAAAAGTTGTTATGCTATGGGTAATTCAAAGACAAAGACATGATGAATACTGACAATGAACTTTAATTTCTTAGCCTGTAGGGCCAATTCACACCGGATCGGCAGCGGCCGGCAGCGGCGCGGCGAGGCGCGGCGAGGCCGGCAGAGGCGGCTCGCGTCGCCGCGGGCGGACGCTCGCGGCCGCTTGTGGACGCTCGTGGCCGCTTGTGGACGCTCGTGGCCGCTGGCGGCCGCGCGCCACCTCCAGAGCATGCGTGCCTTTCAGTTTAGATTCTACATTCGGCAAGGAAACTCGTGTCGTGTGTTTGCAGCAACATGATGGAATTGGTTATTATTTCACTTATTGCCGAAAAAGAAAAAAAGAAAGAAGAAAAAAAAGAAAGAAAAGAAAAAAATTAAAAGAGATTTATGTGGGTCCATAGCATAAGGAAGAAACGACGTCACTTTGGAGAATTTCAAACATTTTGTACAAACTTGCACTCGTACCCAGACATAATATTTACATACTTATAACTACTAGTATCGCTTGAAAACTTCTAAAAGGGCTCGAGGCGCCTCGTGGCGGCGCGCGCGGCCGCCGGCAGCCGCGAGCACTTTCCGCCGACGGACGCGCGGCGCCTCGCGGCGCCGCGCGGCCGCCAGCGGCGCCTCGAGCCCTTTTAGAAGTTTTCAAGCGATACTAGTAGTTATAAGTATGTAAATAAAGTTTAATATTATTTCACACTACAAGTGCTCTTCGCGCCGCTGCCGGCCGCTGCCATTCCGGTGTGAATCGGCCCTTAGTCATTGCTGAGAAAAATCGACATCGCTGCAGCCAAATAATTATCAAGGCGTCGCGTCGCCTTAAAAGTATTGACTTTTTCAGATTTAATAAAAAAAAAACAACAGTCCATTTTTAATTTGAATTTTGACAACAGACTTCAACCATAAATAAAAGAGTACTTATAATTAGGTGGGTATGCGCCGTACCGCTCGCTTGGTGTGGACGTTGCTCGCCCGAGGCAGGCGCATGCTCACGCTCGGGCGAGCGCGCGCGCGGCCGAGCCGTGCGGTGTCGGTTTTTTGAAATGCTCTAAGGTGCCACGGTCGTTTGCCTCGCGCAGTGTGGACGTCACATGTTTTGGATTGTGCCGCGGTCAAAAATGAACGATCAGTGTCGACAACTAATAAGTTTATACGCCGCAAATGTATGGCTTTGGGATGCCAAGAATACCAATTACAGGGGGATGAGGAAGATTCTTGGAGAAAAATCAGCCGCAAAAAGAATATTCCCGTTAAGAGTCCGTATACGAAATTTTGCCGATGAATATGAAATTGCAAAGGTTCGCTACAGAAATATTATTTGGTTTTTTCCCCTTATTAGATTTAAAAATATATATATTTATTATTAGATTTAAAAATATATTTAAGCGCGGACTGCCGACTCGAGCCTTGCGGCGAGTAATATAATGTGAGATTTAGGTTGTTTTGAATCGTGTTTTTTGGCACAATTTGTTTTTTTTTCTTTTTTCTCGAATTGGATAGAATTTTATCTATAGAATATAGATTATTCCTGTTGTTTTCTTTTTATGAATTACAGCTCCAAGTTGCCGAAATTAACAGCAATTCTTTGCCCATTTTCTCTAAAATTTTGCCGAGTTACATATTTTTTACTCAACGATTTCATATTAAAGTGGTAAAAAGTAATTCCAACATTGTATAGACGACTTTCTCAACAGTACATTGTATTTTTTTCATACCGTTAAGACGTCAATACAATCCATAAACAGGTGATATTCTAAACCTTTTACAGCAAAAATCACAAAACTGTCGCGGGTTTGAGTTGGATTATTTAAAAATACTTAAAAGAAAAAAAATCTAGCTCCAACATTAGATTATAATTAAAATGATCTTACATGTTGTGCATTAAAACTTATAGAAATACTGTATTTTAACTGTTAAATCGCGTCCGTAAAATCAGCGAAATCGGAAAATTTCGTATACGGACTCTTAAGGATTTAAAAAAATTGAGTCTTTGTTAGGATTATACAGATGAGATTCTCCTATTTTTTATAGTTGTGTATAGCAAAATAAAAGCATAAGCTGCCACGGCTGTGCGTACGTGCGGTGCCATCGTGTCTTTGTGCTCAACTGAGCGCCGAGCGGGCAGCGGCTCGGGCTGTTCCAGCGAGGCGGCTTAGCTTCGCTGTGTTCGCCCGTCCGCCTTACCCTCGGCGAGTATGCCTCGCCCGCGGCTGCTCGCTTGCCGCGCGAGGCGGGCCTCGCCCGAGGCGGCTCGCTTGATGTGGACCCGCCTAATTCGTGTGTATAGGCTTGTGTGTGTGTAATGTTTTATTTATTATAGATATAAGCATAATTTTAAAACAATATTGGCTCGATGCACTCTTTCTCCATATTTAAACTATAAGCTATAGAGCAGGGTTTCTCAAATTGGGGTACGCCTCGACGGCAGGGGGTTCGCGACAAGATTTACGTAATGGTGGCTTGATAACTTGCAGGCACGCGCGGCACTCTTTTGGCACTTTACGTGTTACCTTTTATTCAAACAAAAAACCTTATTTTCTCAACAGTCAATTATTTTATTATTTTCTTGGGAGAGGGGTGGTTTCATTAATTAGTAAGGGCCAAGGGGTTCGCTGCCACCTGGAAATTTTACAGGGGTTCGTGGAGCCGAAAGTTTGAGAAACCCTGCTATAGAGGTTATTGCATTTAGCATTATGTGATTTAATACATTAATGCAAAATTCTGATTTGTTCTTTCATTGATACCTCAATTTTTATTATGATTAAAAATACAAATAAAATAAATTAAATATTAAGCGGGCTCCCATACAAAAAACCGCTCTATGTATAACGGTACGGAACCCTTCGTGGTCGTGGGCGAGTTCGATTCGCACTTGACCGTTTTTTTTTTCAATTCGAACCGGTAGTTCCTGAGATAAGCGAGTACAAACAAACAAACTGTTCAGCTTAGTAATACAAGTATAAATATTATTGTCACGAACACAGATAGCACTTTTAAGGATTGCGCGTTAATTTATCTGCTGAAGGCAACTTCTTTATAAAATAATATAATATGTAATTACAGAGAACTCATATGTTATACGATCGAGGTGGCGAAGAACACTACAACATTGTGTCGGCCATACATAAGTCAATACGTGCGAGCGACGACAACGCAGCCCTGTATTGGACGACACGCGCTCTGCACGGCGGGGAGGATCCCTTATACATCGCTCGCAGGCTTGTGCGTGCAGCATGTGAGGATATCGGTATATTAAATCTATACTAATATTATAAATGCGAAAGTATCTCTGTCTGTCTGTCTGTCTATCTGTCTGTTTGTCTGTCTCGCTTTTACGCCAAAACTACTGAACCGATTGTAATGAAATTTTGTACACAGATAGTCTAAAGCCTGAGAGAGGACATAGGCTATTTTTTACCTGGAAAAAGTAGTAAGGGGGTGTTTCTGCGTTTTGTTCAAATTAAATTAGTTCTAAAAATTCATTATAGATGGCGCAGTGCGTCTCCTACATTGCACAAGCGCTTACTCAAACGTGTTTTATAAGAGGTGGTAAGGATAAAAAATCTTTTTGCGTTTTTTTGAAGTTTTAAGAAGATTCTTGAAGATTGTAATCGTACCGCGGAAGCAACTCTGTCGTGGAAATTTTGCAGTAATGTAGCCTACATGGAAACGGGAACTACCGCGCGCTATAAGCTGAGGTCCACGCGGACGGAGTCGCGGGTAACAGCTAGTATTTCATAATTCTACAAACGTATTGCTACATTTGATCAAAAATACTGTTTTGATATTATAACGTATTTAGGTAAGTATGTATATGAAAGTTGAAACTATAATCTTCCATCGCTGGCGCTATTTTTTAGGACTACACTTCATTTCAAATTTTGTATGAAATCATTTCTGATGAAATGATTTCGTGATGGGCGCCAAGATAGGAATCATCCTATCTTGGCGCCCATCACGAGCCTTGTCCTTGTTTAGAGCCATCGCAAACAGTGCGACTTGTCGTTGCGTCTAGTCGTTGCGTCTAGACGCCGAGCTGTCGCTTGCATCGACGACTAGTCGTTGCGTCTAGACGCCGAGCTGTCGCTTGCATCGACGACTAGTCGTTGCGACAGACGCCGTGCAAGAAGCCATCATAAGTAGTAGAGTATTCGAGAGAGACGGCCGTGTTGTTCATCTTGTGAGTGAATATGGATGAGGTTCTAGTTGCACTTGCCTTGGTGCTTAGGCATAATTCCTCCCAAGCCTGATTTTTCTTCCCTCGGTCACTATACTCATTCGAACGTAAGTCCCAAACAGCAGGACGCTCTTCGACGTCCGAAATGAACACATCAACGCGTCGTGTACGCGATTGCAGACGCAGCGACTAGACGCGAGCGCGCGCGGCTCCCCTAGCTTGTCGTTGCGACTCTGACGTCAAGTGTGCGGAGCTTCGAACAAAATATATGAAAATTGTCGGCCGTAGCCTGTCGTTGCGTCTAGTCGTCGAGCTGTCGCAGACGTCTGTCGCATCGTGTGCGCCTACACTTAATCAATATTTGTTAACATTAATATTTTTTTTATCTTTCAGGATTAGGTGATCCTAATGCATTAGTTGAGGCAGTAGCGTGTCTACAGGGGTGCCAAAATATAGGCATGCCAGAATGTGATGTATTATTAGCCCAGTGCGCTGTAAGACTAGCTCGATCTAATAAGAACAATGATGTGTACAAAGCTATGCAAAGAGTACAAAAGTCCTTAAAAGAAGCAAAAGGACCATTGCCTTCAGTTCCTTTACATCTACGAAATGCTCCCACAAAACTTATGAAGGATTTAAGTATGTTAATTTACATTATGTCGTTTTTATAAATTCTAAAATCGTAATAAACGAAAGCTATTCCATAATGCGTATATGATGAGATGCATGACCTACATTATTTCGTCGAGTTGTATCAAGTCTATTTTACCCATGATCTCAGGTCGGTTGGGCTCGACATAACTCAACGTAGGACCGTAACCTGCCTCATTTTCTTTGATAGTACTATCAGAGAAGTTAATTCCTAAAGGTTATGAATCCCGATGGCGAGTACTTTTCTCGAAAATACAAATCATCAAAGATAGACGAAAAGAAAATTTTCGTCTACTTTAGAATGAGTAGGTATATTATTATTAAGCGGGTTATCAAAGTATATACAGGAAAATAATGTAAAAGGAAGGAAACCTGTTACTGCTCTGGAAATGCTGGGCTTGAATATAAGGTCAAATAAAACAAATAAGTACTTTTTATTAGGGTTCCGTACCCAAAAGGTAAAAACGGGACCCTATTACTAAGACTTCGATGTCTGTCCGTCTGTCTGTTTCTCTGTCTGTCTGTCTCCAGGCTGTAACTAGCTAGAGAATTGAAATTTTCACAGATTATGTATTTCTATTGCCGCTATAACAACAAATACTAAAAACAAAATATGTAAATTAAATATTTAAGGGGGGGCTCCCATACAACAAACGTGATTTTTTAAACGTTTTTTGCTCGGTATCAATGATGACAACAGATTGGAACCTGAAATGTTCAAAAAATACTCAGCTGTATATTTTATAGTTTCATAATTAATAATAAAATTTAAATAAAATTATAATTGAGGGGGGCTCTCATACAAAAATATTTTTTTTTACCATTTTTGCTCTATAATGGTACGGAACCCTTCGTGCGCGAGTCCAACTCGCACTTAGCCGATTGTTCATTGATATTTTATTACACTAGAAATCCCAGAAACAAACTGAATCATTGTTTCTGGGATTCCTAGTGTAATACATTCCGCTGGAATCAGCCCCGGATCTTCAATTTTTTTTAGGCGGAGCAAAAACTGAAAAATGCCGCCCCGCCTTTTTTTTGCCGTTGGGAAATGCTTGATGCATTCCCGGCAGCCTGGGTGGGCGCCTGGATATGTGGGACTCCTCGGGTGCTGCGGTACGGAGGAGCACCCTTGGTTACCCACTAAAACCCAACGGTGCCTCCTCTCCGCGTGTCGCTGAGCCGCTGGACCCGCCTGAGGCGATAACTGCAGCAGCCCAGACAGCGGCGTCTGCTCTACCAGCAGAACCATCCACGCGGCTTCTGCCGCTTTCTCCGGGAGAGCGGTCCGGGGCTCCGGGCGCTCTTCTACCGGAAGAGCTCGTGCGTTAGGCGACGGATTCCCCAATCCATCGCCCGAGCCCTATTATGTCGGGAGTAGCCGCTCATGTTGAGCGCGTCTTCGTCCTCCGCGTCTTCTCCTTATCGGGTCAGCTGCTTCATCGGCTTCCCGATTTCTCTCAGCGGCCTCCTTCTGCGTCATGATGGACTCGCAGAAAGTAGAGACCGCCTGCCAGGAATCTCTCGACCGGACTAATGCTCTTATTATGCCCGGGAGTGTCAGGTCTGGTCCTATCGCGGCGCAGCTAGTTCTGCCCGTTGTACGACCCAGGCTGGGCAGGCAGCGAGCGTGTGCTGCGCCGCGCCGTGGAGTCCTCGTCCGTACAATGATGGCACTGGGGCGTTGGCTCCCATCTGGCCGTATGGTGCAGGTAGTGACCGAAACACCCATGTCTTGTCAGCATCTGCACCATCCGGTAGGAGAGAGTGTCATTACGCTGCGCCACCCAATCCTCCAGACCTGGCCGACTTGCTGCAACAACTCTGTGACCGGCAGTTGGCGATGCCATTTGGTTTTGCCAGGTGCGCATTATCAGCATTCGCGCTTGGCGACGCCATTGGGCTGCCAGATCTGGTGGCACCGGTTCCCCTCTTTCCTTTGCTGCTGCTGTGCGGGAATAGACTTCCGCCTGCACACGGGCTTCCAGGTCCCATGGAGGAGTACCGGCTAATGCAAACGCCGCTTCGGCGCCCCTACTTATTTTTATATTTTTCACCTTTATCATCCATATAATATCAGCTATCAATATGTAGGATATATAATATTTAACAGGGTAGGGTTTAAAATAAAAATAAATATGCATAATAAGAACAAAAATCAAATAAGTATATTATTAAATTTGTGAAATGAAATTACAATTTTACTCTTCGAGCTTTTTGTTCAGCAAATAAAATATCTATAGCCTTGTCATAATTTAACTCGTGTGCAATACGAATTTCTATCGCTAAGGTTGCAAGACCCGATAAGCGTTCCTGGCTCAGAAGATCGCAAATAATTTTTAACCAGTTTTAGTTTGCTAAAACCATAGAATTAGATGGTATTATAGTATTTTGATATCGTTGGCTATAAAACGAGCTCTGCGATTCCTGCAGGCGCACAGTGGTCCGAAATCGCTAAATAGTGGACATTCGCAAAAAAGTTCGATTTTGGTGTGGAAAAAAATACCATCCGATAGATTTTAAGAGGAGTAACAATAAATCCTTATTAAGTTTTTTATAAAAATGTATATTTTAGGTGAAAAAAAATAATTACGAAAATGTTGTATGGGAAAGAATCTATAAATAGATTTTTTGCAAAAACTACTAGGTCATTCTAGTTCATTTTTGAAACAAGTAAAGTTCTAGGGGTATTTAAGGCTTAGAAAAAAAATTACGAAAATTTACGTGCAGCCTTTTGCAGTAGAGGGGTTCAAAATTTTGAAATAATTTTACTAACTTTTTAGGTGTGGAAAAAATACTATTCGAAAGATTTCCTAAAGAGTAACAATAAATCTTTATTAAGTTTTTTATAAAAATGTATTTTTTAAGGTGAAAAAAAATAATTACTAAAATGTTGTATGGGAAAGAATATATAAATAGATTTTTTGCAAAAACTACTAGGTCATTCTAGTTCATTTTTGAAACAAGTAAAGTTCTAGTAGTATATAAGGTTCAGAAGAAAAAATACGAAAATTTACGTGCAGCCTTTTGCAGTAGAGGAGTTCAAAATTTTGAAATAATTTACTAACTTTTTAGGCGTGGAAAAAAATACTATTCGATAGATTTCCTAAAGAGTAACAAAAATAAATCCTTTATAAGTTTTGTACAAAAATGATTTTTTTAAGGCGAAAAAAAAAATAATTACGAAAATTGTATGGGTATAATCTATACATATAATAAAATCGTAGAAAAGTCAATTCTGTACATTGACTAATTTTGAAAAATAATACTTGGGACGTGATCTACGATCGACATGGAAGCCAAAAATATAGTTTTTAGAATTTTTGTCTTTTTGTCTGTATGTATGTCCGGGATAAACTCAGAAAGTACTGAACGGATTTACTTCAAATTTTGCACGAACATTACTTAGAGATCGGGTCAACACATAGGCTATAAATTATAACGATATCACCCAGGGTGAGAATTAATAAAGAGATTATACGTTGTATTGCAGACAGTTTCTTCTGGGAAGCCTATCAATATAGATCACTTTCGAAATTATTCTAGGGAAACAGCAGAGTTGTATGTAAAGCTTTATCCGTGGTACTACATGCCTGCAAGTGTTCACAAATTCCTTATACATGGTGCTGATATTTGTAAGCATTTTGGCTTTATTCCAATTGGATATTTGAGTGAAGAAGCTTCAGAGGCAAGGAATAAAGAATTTAGAAATACTAGAGAGATGCATACCAGAAAGACGAGTCGAGCAGAAACTAATGAAGATTTGTTGCACAACTTCTTAATAAGCTCTGATCCATATTTGTCTCACATTCGTCCAAAGTTGTCTAAAAATAAACACCAAGAATTTCATCCAGACACAGTCGACCTGTTGCTTGAAAGACCTCTTTTATCAGAAGATTACGAAGAAAGTGAAGTTGTGTCCTTGTAAGGCGATGATAGCATTGGAGATCCGCTATATTTGTAAAGCGCGTTGGTTTAATTGATTATTATTTATTATTGTTTATTTATAAGTTTCATTTGAAATTGTTTGAGTTATAAGGGTGTGTGTAACAATTTTTATTTTATTATAATTACAATAGTTTAGTCAGCAAGTAGTTAGTTTTAGTTTAATTTTGTTTTTGCTATCCATGTTTGTAAATATAAGTATTGTTGCTTTTTAAGGACTCGTTTTATATAATAATATATACCCATACAATTTTCGTAATTATTTTTTTTCACCTTAAAAAATTCATTTTTGTACAAAACTTACTTAGGATTTATTGTTACTCTTTAGGAAATCTATCGAATAGTATTTTTTTCCACGCCTAAAAAGTTAGTAAATTATTTAAAAAATTTGAACCCCTCTACTGCAAAAGGCTGCACGTAAATTTTCGTATTATTTCTTCTGAACCTTATATACTACTAGAACTTTATTTGTTTCAAAAATGAACCAGAATGACCTAGTAGTTTTTGCAAAAAATCTATTTAAAGATTCTTTCCCATACAACATTTTAGTAAATTTTTTTTCACCTTAAAAAATAATTTTTTATAAAAAACTTATTAGCGGTTTCGGACCACTGTGAGGCGAGCGGGAGCCGGGCGCGTATTTTGAACGAGCCTCGCGAATAATAAATGTTCGTGCAGCACGTCTCACTCCGCACTCAGGGTATCGGTCAAGTTGATATGGCCCTGAAATTGCTGTACTTGTGCTATTATTTGTTCCGTGGCCAAAGTTAAATAAATGATGAGTTGTCCATTGGTCCGTAGTGTGAATTTTGCCGCCCCCTGAATTCGCCGCCCGGGGCATGGGCCCCGGCTTGCCCCCCCCCCTAAATCCGGGGTTGGCTGGAATAGCACGATTGCTCAATTCGGGCACCGCTAAGCTCCTCTCCGCCCCGCTCCGCGTCAATGGAGTCAGGATTTTAGTAACGCACTTTAATTCATGAAGCCCCAAGCGGCCACATCCGGTCGCGATAACAATGAAAAAGCTATTGTGTCTCGTTATGCCACGACTGATGGGTTAAAATAAACTTTAGAATTAAAGTGCATATAAATGCTTGAACCTTACAAAAAATGCTCGCGCGTCGAAAAATCCCTTATCGCCTTGTAGTGTAATAATTTTAGTTTATTTTCAAGTGCGTTAACAATATCCTCTCCGCTGCGCCCGTCTGTCTGCTCTGACCACTGACCTCCATTATTAGAGTTCAGTGGCGCTGACCCTATGGCTTCCATGGCGTAAACTAAAGCTTTTTCCGACAAATGTAACCTTAGCCCGGCCATAGACGGACCGCAAGTTGCTGTCGGGACAGACTGCTCTAGAGCGGTCGCGTTGAAATTTTCACCGAGCGCTTAATAACAGCTCGAGCGGCCCGTGTATTGCGGATATGAATTTACTATTTAGTATGGAAACTGCAGATCGCCGTGCGGCAACCGCATCTTGCTGTCGAGTTTCGAGTCAGTCCGTCTATGGCCGGCCTTAGGTTCTCAGAAACCAACTTTAAGTATTCATGGAGCCTGCTGTAGTGTAATGTATTTTTAAAATTTTCAGAATATGGTGTTGGATATAACACACGTCACAAAAGTATATCTGGCCTTACTTATATGCCTGATGGATTAGAACATGTCAATTTCTTTGATGAAGATTAAAAGGAAGCTTACAGATGTTCATATTATTCATATAAGTACAAATATATTTTTTTCTTTATTTAAAATTGTATATAAAAATAAAACTCTTTGAAATCTAGTGTCACAGTTTTTATTGATAATCTCATTTCACGATTGAACATGGTAAAAATTTGTATTTACAGATGCACACACACATATAAATTCACCTACTTGTACCTTTTCGTGCTTCTCTTGCTCGATTGCATTTGTTTTTATTTAATTGTCCTGTTTGTGGTAGATGTCCTATATATAAAAATAAAATGACAAATATTCTTATTTTACAATTATTACTACTGCACATTGTGCACTAGAACCATAGCAATATACATTATCCTATTAAGATTTTCCTTCTTTAGAAACAATGTTTAGCAGTACATTTGGTAAAATTTACTTGAGTGTTTTATCTGGAGCAATATTTGCATCACATCTGGATACCAGGGACAACAGAGTTATATAACTAATTTTACTTGCAAGTCATTTCTATAACAATTTTAAATATTACTAACTGATGTTACTAACAAACTAACTTTTAGTAGGTACAATTTCAAATTAACAAGAATGTAGGAAATGAATTCAAACTAAAACAACTCACAAGTTTGTACAATCCTGTTAATCTACAAAAATGCCAATAATAATTATTATTGAATTTTCTAATATGTAAAAAGAAAATAAATTACCTACAATCAGACTTAATTTTGAAAATTCAAGGAGAAATTATTTGTAGTTTAACGTCTTTAAATATTACATTTAAAGTACTATTTTTAGCAACATCCATATTTAGCTAAATAATAAATATTGTTAGTCCTTAATGACTATTAAGGTGGAACGTCTGACAATATGTATATGAGTATAGCTACTGCTAATTACAAATCTAGAAGATATAATCCGGTCCGGCCATGTCTATGGCCCATCTGAATTTGTCTCGTTGTGTTTTGTTATAAATCTTTTCAATTGGGACCCCATGTTTTTTACACCTGTAAGCAATAAAAATAGTTAAATTATTTGTTCTTGATAATAAAACAATAAACATTAAAATAGTTTTCTCATTACAAATTAATTATTTATAATAACTCACCATGATACAGATATTCGAGGATCTAAGTAATTCAATTTAGATGTTCCAAGAGCAATGGTTTTGTTCTCATCCCTGTCTGTCTCTTGCAGTTCTAACTTTTTTAGCTGCTCTTTAAGACGTTCGAGAGCTTTCTTTTTCTTGTCACAAGCCAGTTTTTCTTTTACAGAGCCCCTTTTAGCTGCCTTTGTCGCATCTCTCAAATCTTGTTCAGCTTCATCAATTTGGTCACGTTTAGCTTGAATTTTTTCTTTTAATGCTTCCATTGACTTAGAATGACCTAAAAGAAAGAAACCATGTGTACTATTATAAATGTGATAATATTATATTTTGATTTATTAGAACAGTGTTTTTTAAACTTTTTGATGATGCGACCCTGATGATGATGGTTTGTAGTAGGTTAATTTTAACAAATGATTAAAATACATGATAAAACAGCAAAGGGAAAGGAGGGTCATGAAAAAAAATTTCATGACCGGAGCTTTCCCATTGGGGGGATTCTATGAGAAAGTAAACCTTGAAATTTTGGAACGAATTTTTTTCAAGTTGTTTTTATGCTATAAATTATTATATTTCGATACAAAATACTTCGAATATCACGGTAACATAATACTTATAAGCATATTTTGATTTTTTAAATTTTTATATACTCGCAAACATAGACTTAGATCGAACTTTACGTAAATATGCGAAAAATTGTTTCAATTTTATTATTAATTATCAAAGTATAAATACGACTAAATATTTTGTCAACATTTCAAGTGCCTACCTATTGCCATTATTGATATTGAGCAAAAAATTGCAAAAAAAAATATGTTTGTTGTATGGAAGCCCCCCTAAAATATTTAATTTATTTTGTTTTTAGTATTTGTTGTTATAGCGGCAACAGATATACACAATCTGTGAAAATTTCAGAAGTCTAGCTATAGCCGTTCTTGAGATACAGCTTGGTGACAGACAGACAGACAAACGGACAGACAGAGTGACAGACATACATCGAAGTCTTAGTAATAGGGTCCCGTTTTTACCCTTTGGGCACGGAACCCTAAAAAAGCTTATTATAAGGCGCGTATTTTGCCTAATAAGTCGTACGTGTCCCACCGGTGACATTGTTAGTCCTACCCGTGACACTCTTTATTTAATTTTTGTAAAATATGTTTTAATAATAGGGCATTGTTTTTTATTGAAATGTTACGTTCAGTTTATTGTTTCAAACAAATATTGTAGTTTGCATTAAAAAGTTTAATAAGAAAGCAGAGTTTTGTTGAATATGATTCATGTGTAACAAGTATGTCCATTTTTTGTCCCACCCGTGGCAAACATTTACTGTCATTTTGATTTAATTTTACGCGGTGTTATCCCCGCCTCCAATATAATTATAAAAGTATATAAAATATTCTGTTATCCTTTATATAAACCAATTTGATATCATTGATACAATTCGCATAAATTAGTCACACATACTGAAATTAAGGTAAAAGTGTCCCACCCGTGGCGATAGAATCCCCCTTTGCTGTTTTATCATGTATTTTAATCATTTGTTAAATGAAAAAGAAATGAAAAGAAAAATTAAAAAAGAAATGAAAAAAAAATTCATGACCCCCTTTCCCTTTGCTGTTTTATCATGTATTTTAATCATTTGTTAAAATTAGCCTACTTTTTTTTTAACGGTTTTTCCGTTAAAAAAAAAGTAGGCTAATTTTAAGGGGCGCCTTAGGTTGAGAAAACTTTTTCCGAACAACAGAAGCTTCGCGAATCGCGACCACCCCAGGAGGTTGCGACCCACAGGTTGAAAAACAGTGTATTAGAAAGAAATTAATTTTACCTTTAGGAACAGCACGTTGATGGTTACAGAGTATAGCAACAGCACGATTAGCTCTGTTGTATGCCAGTATCTTTTCTGGTACCGATGCATCGCCATCTGTTAACTCCTCTAATTGTCTTTGTAAGGTTATGGAAGCATTATATGTACGGAAGACCTTAGCAGTTAAACCAGGCATTAGATCTTTTAGATGCTCATTCAATGTTTGAGTGCTTAATCTATCAAAAAGGTCATCACTGCCCTTTTTGTTTTCCATAAAAAGTTCGAGATTCTTAAACACACGTTTTTCGACTGGCACTTCATTATAATATCTAATTGAATCTTTACCTAGGAAGTCAAATACAACCACATACTCTTTTCCATCTTTTTCTTTATGTAACTCAATATGTTCTACACGCAAGGAACAACAACCTACTGTATCAGCTTGATCGTCATCTTTTTCGTTACCGGCTCTTAAAGCCAGACGATCAATAAAATACAGTGCCACAGCTCTCTGTCTTACACGCATTTCTTTTGCTTTCCAATCGGTCCTGTAGTTTTCTCTTATTTTATCAATACACTTGTGTAACTTTCTTGCTGTTTCATATTTTTGCCAATCTTTTTCGCCTTTTAGTTTAGAACTGGGATTCAACATAACATATTTTGGCTGACCTTGTACATTTTCAGTCCACGATGCTAGCCATGTTACAGTATTATCATGTTTAACTTCTCTCCATTTGTGACCAGGTGGCGGTTTTGGAACTTTACTATCTTTAGAGCAGTTGATTAAAACATCCTCTGGCATGACCCTCTTCTTAAGCATTCCCATTTTTGGATGCTCTCCTCTACCTCTAAAAAGACCTGGAGGTTCAATTCTAAAGTTTCCAATTTTTTCTTTATGACCATCAATAATACAAAAACCATACTCTTTTTGTATTTCCTCATTTTTTGCTTTCAAAGCAGCTTTTTCCTCTTTTGTCCGGTTTTTGTTTTTTTCTGACACACTTTGGAAGTATGCTTGCATTTCTTTAAAATCACACTTTGAAAGGTCCTTTATGATTTTTTGTTCTTCATGAGTCATAGCCTTGCGCCAATCATTAAAAAAGTTATTATTAAATACTGGTTTGGTTGTATAGTCATGATCTAACATGCGGGCATAAAATCCTGCTATTTCTTCACTGTCTTGAGAAAGTCTCATCTCTTTACCATCATATCTAAATTTGACATTGCTTGGTAATGGTTCATATTCCGGAGCAAACAAAGGACCTTTGTGTTCCAAAAAGTGCCATTTAGTGCCATCATCTTTCTTTTTTTCCTCCCACCTATAATTAAATTCTTGTTTTAGTAAAAAGGTTATTGTAAAAAGGTTATTATATAAATGTATAGTAAATAATAATTTTAATTATTTTAATTGTTATATATGCAACAACCAGTTTCGTTTCTAATTATTGTTATAACTAAAACAGACATGCAAATTTCAGTATTTACTTCAATAATATTTATTATAAATTACTTTCAACATCAAGTTCACACAAGACTTAAGTCTGTGTTAGGTTTACTATAATAATAATTTTACAATGATATTTACTTTCTTCGAAAAACACGTAATTGTCTCGGTTTAAATAAACACACGTAATTCGAACTCAACAAACAACTAGATTCAAACACTTTTATTGCTCTAAACATAATTTAGGTTAACTCAAATCTAACCTATTCCATGTTCCGTCTTATCTGACACTGACAAGTGACAGCTAATAGCTATGCACGAAACATCGCGTCATGGCAAAGCGACATCTATTAACGACGATGTTACGAAGAATGACCTCGTGTTATAACTTATAGTTGAAGTCATACTGATTGTAGATGGCGTCCCAATACAAATTTTTAAATGCCAACAAAAAGCCAAAGACCTCAAAAACACATCAAACCTCGGTCTGTCGTGTCACAGTCCACGGACCACTCTGTTCTCTTGACAGCTTCCAAGAAACGATTATAATCCAATTTTTCGATAAAATCGCAACAAAGCTGAGCTCGCAAAAAAAGAACTGATACTCTAGTTAACAAGTGCCATTTTCGTCAAAACCTGATCGCATGTACCGAAAATTATGATTTTGGTCTCATTCGATTCGGAATACCATCTAGAACATTCTATCAAAATTCCAAGAGGGGCTGAAAAACAATGCAAAAGTTATAAACAATTAAGTAAACATAAAAAGAAGGGTTTGGTTTTTTATATATAATCAAAATTTGAAAATAGATCCATATAGAGCAGGAAATTTCCTTAAAAAAATCCTAGATCTTGGAACCTTATCAATAATCCTTATAGCTTTAATTGAGCGGCGAAAGTAACGGTAAAAATGCGTGATTCGGGTTTCGCGTGATTTGCCGCAATCTGCTACGTGAACTAAAAAAATATTTTAAGTGGTTAAATATTAATATTAAGGAATAAAAAAAATTGGGTACTAAGTAGACATATCAATAAACAATAATCCGTTAACAAAAATAAATTATCACAATTTGTTTAATTATTAAGCTTTTCTTAATTTGTTAATAGTCACCATTTTAATGTTAACATAAAACGCTGATTATTTCAAAACAAGAAATCCAGATTTTTTTATTATTCTTTTGAGCTAATCTTAAAAGGCCTTAAAGAGATCCCCGTTGAAAAAATTCAAAATTATTTATTTTTCACTTTTTTATTAACATTCAAAGGCATTCCAAAATTAGTCATGTAAATAAAGCAATTACGGTATTTTTTATCCAATTATTGCTACTATTTAATTTTGTTATTGTTAGAAGCCAGATAACAATATATATATTTTTATTTATAACTAATAAAATTTAAATAATAATTTTTATTGATGAAAAAACCCTAATTGCTTTATTTACATGAATAATTCATGAATGCCTTTGATTGTTCATAAAAAAGTGAAAAATCAAAATTGTTGAATTTTTCCAACGTATATCTCTTCTAAGCCCTTTTAAGATTAGCTCAAAAGAATAATAAAAATTTCTAGATTTCTTGTTTTGAAATAATCAGTGTTTTTATGTTAACATTAAAATGGTGACTATTAACAAATTAACAAAAGCATAACAATTAAACAAATTGTGATAATTTATTTTTGTTAACGGATTATTGTTTATTGATATGTCTACTTAGTACCCAAATTTTTTTATTCCTTAATATTAATATTTAACCACTTAAAATATTTTTTTAGTTCACGTAGCAGATTGCGGCAAATCACGCGAAACCCGAACCACGCGTTTTTACCGTTACTTTTGCCGCTCAATTAAAGCTATAAGAATTATTGATAAGGTTCCAAGATCCAGGATTTTTTTTAGGAAATTTCCTGCTCTTTAAGGATCTATTTTCAAATTTTGATTATCTCAAATAGTTTTCGAAATATTAAAAAAAAACCAAACCCTTCTTTTTATGTTTACTTGTTTATAACTTTTGCAATTTTTTTCTTGAAATTTTGATAGAATGTTCTAGATGCTATTCCGAATCGAATGAGACCAAAATCATAATTTTCGGTGAATGAGATCAGGTTTTGAGGAAAATGGCACTTGTTAATCAGACTATGAACTCTTACCGCATTACTAATGCAAAATGTCATTTTTACGTGATTTAATTTTCGACCTTTCAAAGAAAAGCGACCATATACTAGGAAAATGAGGCAAAATTCCTTACCATTTCCAGACTTCAGGTTGTTCCTCTTCTTTTTTCTTACGTTTTGTAGGGCTAGCCACTTCATCAGGTTCCTTTTTAACAGCTTTCCTCTTTTCTGTCTTCTTTTCTTTCTTCTTTTTCGGTACCTCTTCTTCATCCTCATCCTCATAACTTTGTTCTAATAACAAAATTAGGAATTATTACTCTACTTTCTTCAAACATTCATATAATATTGTTAATAAAACATAGCTATGTATGTATATTTTATTATATCCAATCAGGATATTATGTCCGTTATAGTGTTATGTTATATAGTTGCGTGTGTACGGTAAATTATACGGCTATTGCTGAACCAAAGATTTCCTTTGGTAGGATTGGTCCTTATGGCCCAAGGATGGATTTAAGATGTGGAGCCACCGCGATAAGAACTACTGAACCGATTTGAAAAAAATCTTTCAGTGTTTGATATCCTATTTATCGAGGAAGGCTATAAGCTATATTTTATCACGCTATCACGTCGTATATCCTCGTTTCGAGGGCACATCTTTAACCATCTCCCCTAGCATTGAGATACTTGGCGTCAACATATCGAGCGAAGTCCAGTTCCAATATCATCTAGAGGGTAAGGCCAAACTAGCCTCGAAGAAGCTTGGTGTTCTTAACAGAGCGAGACAGTACTTCAGTCCGTACCAACGCCTACAACTCTACAAGGCGCAGGTTCGGCCTCATATGGAATATTGTTCTCATCTTTGGGCAGGGGCGCCAAAATACCAACTGCTCCCTCTGGATCGTATCCAACGAAGGGCCGCTCGAATTGTTGACTGCCATAGTGTTTCAAACAGCTTGGACCCCTTGGAATTACGCCGAGATGTAGCTTCACTCTGCATCCTCTATCGGTTGTATCACGGGGAGTGCTCTGAGGAATTGTTCGGAATCATACCACCTGCAACTTTTCGCCATCGTCCCACGCGAAAAACATACCATCCTCATCACCTTGATGAGTGGCCGTCTTCCACAGTGCGTTTTTCGCGTAACTTTCTGCCGCGCACTGTAAAACTCTGGAACGAACTGTCACCAGCAGTATTTCCGGACCTATACGACCTGCAAACCTTCAAGAAAAGAGCGTATTCCCTCTTAAAAGGCCGGCAACGCACCTGCAGCTCTTCTGATGTTGCGAGTGTCCCATGGGCGACGGTAGTTGCTTACCATCAGGTGACCCGTTTGCTCGTTTGCCCCTTTTAATCTATACTTATTATAAAACAAAGTCGCTTTTTTTCCCTCATGTCCCTTTGTTCCCTTTAATCTTTAAAACTACGCGACGGATTTTAATGATTCTTTCAGTGTTAGATAGCCCATTTATCGAGGAAGGCTATAGGCTATATTTTATCACGCTAGGACTAATAGGAGCGAAGAAATAGAGGAAAATGTGGAAAAAACGGGGAAATTTATTTGAAAGGGCTAACTTGAACGCGCTAATCTCAGGAACTACTGGTCCGATTTGAAAAATTATTTCAGTGTTAGATAGCCCATTTATTGAAGAAGGTTATAAGGCTATATTTTTATCACGCTAAGACTAATAGAAGAATGTGGAAAAAACGGGGGAAATTATTTGAAAGGGCTTATCTCGCGAACTACTGGAGTAACTTTTATGTTGTTTGGCACAGATAAGAAGGATCATAGGCTATCGATTTGAATCATTTTTTCAGTGGCCATATATTTTACACCCGTGCGACGCCGGGGCGGGTCGCTAGTAATAAAATACGCTAAGACCAATAAGAGCAAAGACACAGAGGAAAATGTAAAAAAACGGGGAAAATTATTTTAAAGGGCTAATATCTCATAGACTACTGGAGCAATTTTTATGTTATTTGACACGAATATATGTACAGGGTGTCAAAAGACCGCTTCCGATAACTTCGTGGGGTTATTATAGGGCATGAGATATATCCATTGGTGCAAGTAATTTTCTTGAAATCGCCAGTTTTTAAAATAGTCAGCCCCCACGCGCCGCCCGGCCCGCGCGCGCGGCCCTGCGCTAGACAAAACAGCTGATCGTGGTGTGCTCTAGCCCGTAGGTAGTGAATAAACCACCAATATTGTAATAATTATTAGATAACATAATGTTAGAATTTATTAATTACCGTTTCTTAGGTTATTAGTTTATTACTCAAAAATACTCAGTTTTTACTTCCGGCCAAAAAGGAAAAGAAATCATAATTCACATCCGAATCAGGTTGTAAAAATACAATACACAGTTACTTACACCTATCTATGGAAAAAATACTTGATAACATGTTCACTGACCTGTGATCAGCTGTCTGCTTTTATGAAATGCAGTTCGAGCTGTGCTCCATCTAACTCAATGTAGATTGCAGAGTTTTTCAACACGAAACAAAAGTAAACAGGAGACATTCCAATTCTTTAAACACTTTTTACTGCACTGTTTAAACCGCACTATCGTCTATCGACGACGACGCGATGTTCACCCCCGTTCCATAAAGGTTTACGAGTATTAAAAGTTCATTCACATTTCATCGCACATTCATCGGACACGTATCATGTCACGGCCCGTTATTAATTACAAACATAGAAAAAATATTAATTACAAACATCCATAAAATTACAAAACTTAAACAAAAACGTCACAGTACACAGCGCGGCGCGTGTTTACAGCCGACTGAACAAAATTGAATAAAAAACTTTGTAAAATAATAGGGATGTATCCCTGTGCATATTTTGAGTTATCGCTAATTTTTATCAATAAATCGTATTGTTTTACATACGAGTACGTTTTGATTTGTTGTCAAACTAAAAATAAGCAAATACCTACTCAATGTTAAGAATAGCGACAATAATTAAAAGTTATTTAATTAATTAGGTATTATTAAAGTATTTTCATTGCGTACGTAGACGCGCATAACGCGTGCCATGGCTTATCAATCACTTTATCACGGTAATGTCGGTATCGAAATTACCGAGTGCAACTTGACTATGTATCCCGATAAAAACTTTCTGAATTTATAACCTCTTAATCCTTCGATCGGAGGTTCTAGGAATTCCCATTGTATTCTTTTGTTCTCGCGATCACCGGTGCTCGCGCGGGGCCTGAAAGATTAATAGAGTTAATTTTAAAAATGAGAATAGTAGACCTACTAAATAATAGTTATAATTTTTATTATTTAATGGTAATTTAAATATCGACTACATCGTTTTGAATTTATAGGGTACAACACTTAGATTGTCCTTGAAATGGATTAGCGACACGTGCGTCGTACACCTACAGAGCAGCCGGCGCGGCGGCGCGTGCGGCGGCGCCTTTGACGTTGCCGCCAAGCGGCCTGGTCGTCCCGTCGGTATCTTTAAATTTACCGAAAGTCGATACATGTTTTTAAAGACGATTTTCGCATAATTAGACTTTAGTTCCAACTTGCATCTTGAGGTTGAAGGTTGTCCGTTGAGTTATGTTTAATTAATAAGCGTATTACGATCTTTTTAAAACGTATTATTGTGATAACTAAATGTGTAAAATGTAAATTAATTAACTATTATTTCTTATTTGTTTGCGTTAAAAAAATAAGACGTGTCGTGTAAGATATCGTGTAAAAAGAGATGTGTTGTTATTGGTGGTGTTATTGATTGGTGATATGGACTATTTTCAAAATGCATAGAGAGCACGTTCAAAAATCAGAATTCAACATTTTTCACGTAAGTAATTAATTGCTAGTTTTTTCATACTGTATCGTCTGTAGCAGATAAAAAGCGATAATTGCAGATCTAGGTACTGTCCACCCACAATCATCGTTCTGCATAACACGGAAAATGTGTTATTATTTTTTTGTTTAAACTTTGTGTTGTGTTAGATTTCGTGTAAGAAACGTGTTGTTGTTGGTGGTATTATTGCTTAGTGCTAAAGAATACTTACAAAATGCATAGAGTCTAGAGAAATAAGAACACTTTAAGAACTTAACATTTTACACGTAAGTTTATTACCATAGTTTTACGTACGGAAGTTTTCATGCATCGTCTGTAATTTCGATAGAAAGCCTGACTCCTGAGATTGCGGAAGACGGTGCATCCGCATATCACACAAAATCGGTTTTGTTCCTTACGAATAACTTTTTAACTAATCGATAAATAAGTTGTTACTCATGCTCAGAAAGTTACTTACAGTTTTGTACATGAGTTGGGATTAAAGTTTTAACCCACAACGAGACAACTCTAGAATACAATAGCATTTCCAAGAATCTGCGATCGAAGGATTAAATTAGCCTAGGTAAGAGATCATAGGTCAAAGTTCTGAGTTACTTGAGAGAGTTGAATGTCATGGTTCTTGATAGGTTGGAAAGAGCATAAGGTTAAAAACTGCCGCGACCGTACAGTATGGTCGTTTACGACCTTATGTTATTAAGCGCGCTACATTTGATATCAATGACTCGCGTCTTTTACATTACGTATCGGGATGAAAAAATAAAAGTAAAAAAAATATTTTAAATATTTTTTGTAAATGGTTTATCGTTTTGTCTAAAGGTTATTTATTATAAAAAATATATTAAAAAAAAAATTAAAATTAAAAAAAATATCCATTTTTGTAATCAGAAAATGTAGTATAATAATACCCCGAAGTTATCGGAAGTGGTCTTTTTACACCCTGTATAGTAGACTACGTGAGACATGGGTTATTAATTTGTGAAAAATATACGGTGTCCGTGAAATTTCAGATGTGCGCGGACGAAGCCGCGCGGAATGTCTAGTATTATTAATATGTTTATTGCTCCATTCATAACCATGTCTTTGGCATGCAGAATAGTGCGGCTATCAGCCTCCTTATATTAATTAAGCCCTGTCAACAGCGTTTTCGTTGGTTGAAAATCATATATTCTAAATTTTTTATTTTATTTTTACTATCTTTTATCTAAGTATTATTCCAAAATTGGCATTTAAACATTCGATTCAATCGAAAATGATACCAAACTCGACTACACAGGATGCAATTAAACCTTCCTGCCAAATTTTTTCCAGGGCTTAGGTATCATTAGGAGAGTCCATTTAATTCATGAAGCCCCAAGCGGCCACATCCGGCCGCGATAACAATGAAAAAGCTATTGTGTCTCGTTTTGCCACGACTGATGGGTTAACCAAAAAAAATTGGGTGTCATTTTTTTTTCAATGACATATTTTATCCCATTTAAAATCGTTGCAGAATGGTCACTCGCGGCGCGGGCAATGAGAGGGGGTGACGCGGGATAAGGGGCGCGCGCGGGGGCACGTCAAGCGCGGCCGACACATTGTGTCCATTAATTGTAGTGTTTTTTAGGATAACTTTCGGAAGATATTTCTCAACATTTTAGTACTGAGTGACTATAAAAGAAAAAATGCGTGTATTTTTATTTTTAACAAGGATCAATATATCAAAATTTGGCAGGAAGGTTTAATTGCACCCTATATACCTAAATCCCACGCAGTTATTGACCTCATACCCTGCTAAAGCTAAACCCCCCCCCCCCCTTCCCCCACCTGCATGAAATATTCAGGTGGCTCCACGTCGTAAACCCATCTTAGGGATATAAAGATCAATCCTACCAAAGGAAATCTTTGGTTCAGCAAAAGCCGTATTCCTCGTTTTTTTGTCTTGTACGCACACGACTAATAGTGATAGTTACCATTAACTAACAAAAAGATACATAATATCTCAGAAAAAGTTCAACACACAGTGTTAAACCTAACAACTTGTATAGGTCCAAGAACAAGAGAAGTTCTAATGATTGGTTTTTACCACCCAGACTTTTTTTGCAAATTATGGTCTACCACCAGACCCCTGTATAAAAGATTTACCGTTTAATTTTTGAGATGGCTATTTGTTTTAAATAGGCTGGATACTTGAGGTCGGATTTAGCTTAGCTTTCTATCGGTTAAGTAATCCTCAAAATTGGTTCATCAAAATTGGTTTATTGCGTAGACACGGTACATTTTTCGGGAATAAAAAGTCTTTCAATGTCTTTTCCTGGGACTCAAAGTATCTCCATACCAAATTTCAGCAAAATCAATTCAGCGGTTTGGGCGTGAAGAGTTGACAGACAGACATACTATCACATTTATAACATTAGTATTGAAGTATGGATATTATGTAACACATCTATACTTATTATAAAACAAAGTCGCTTTTTTTCCCTCGTGTCCCTTTGTTCCCTTTAATCTTTAAAACTACGCAACGGATTTTGATGATTCTTTCAGTGTTAGATACCCCTTTTATCGAGGAAGGCTATAGGCTATATTTTATCACGTTAAGACTAATAGGAGCGAAGAAATAGAGGAAAATGTGGAAAAAACGGGGAAAATTATTTGAAAGGGCTAACTTGAACGCGCTAATCTCAGGAACTACTGGTCCGATTTGAAAAATTCTTTCAGTGTTAGATAGCCCATTTATTCAGGAAGGCTATAGGTTATATTTTATCACGCTAACACTATAAATAGGAGAATGTGGAAAAAACGGGGGAAATTATTTGAAAGGGCTTATCTCGCGAAGTACTAAAGCAATTTTTATGTTATTTGGCATAGATAAGAAGTAGACCACGTGAAGGATCATAGGCTATCGATTTTTTAATCATTTTTTCAGTGGCTATATATTTTATACCCGTGCGACGCCGGGGCGGGTCGCTAGTAATATTATATAACACAAATTTTATGAACGTGGGAGAACCGTGCTTCGGCACGAATGGGCCGGCTCAACCGGAGAAATACCACGTTCTCACAGAAAACCGGCGTGAAACCGCGCTTGCGCTGTGTTTCGCCGAGTGAGTGAGTTTACCGGAGGCCCAATCCCCTACCCTATTCCCTTCCCTACCCTCCCCTATTCCCTTCCCATCCCTACCCTCCCCTATTACCCTATTCACTCTTAAAAGGCCGGCAACGCACCTGCAGCTCTTCTGATGCTGCGAGTGTCCATGGGCGACGGAAGTTGCTTTCCATCAGGTGACCCGTTTGCCCCCTTATTTCATAAAAAAAAGAACAAAATGAAACTTAAGTTTACCTTTTTTAATTTTTTTCTTCGGTTTTTTTCTTAGCAACACTGGTGTATCATCATCACTTTCATCACTGACTTTTCTTTTAGTTTTACGCGCAATCTGAAAAAATATTTTTCATCATAAAATAACAAACATCTGTGTATCTTTGTAGAAACTTGATTAAGCGGACTATAGTTTGTACGTTTTAAGATGATATGGGTGACAGTTCTCATATTCCTTGCTACGGATTTTTTTTACAAGAAAACAAAAAAATCTAAATGTAATAAATTATATTCCATCTACAAAAATAAATGTTTCCTACAATTGTAAATGAATAAAAATGAAAAGTTGCTAAATACTAACTTATTAATATAAAATTATATATATTAACTGTGAAATAGGGTTATAAAATTATTGTTACGAAAACATTTGAAAAATATCAGATGCATGAAACGGAACTTATGTCAATAGAGATTGCCTCTGTTGAATCGAAATCAAATCGATAAAAAGGGCGGCCATCTTAAATCGCCGGCACCACTCTGAAACGTCAGTAAGAAAGCGATAATTTCGATTGCAATTCCTTTACGAAGTGATTCGATATTTTTATAAATTATCGATTATTTTTTTTAGGTAACTTCCCTACTATTGTCAATTATTATGTGTCACGCATATCATCTTAAAACGCACAAGGTATATTTGTTGTTGTTAGGCATTTGGATATTCGAAATTCCGAATAATTTATTATGTATGAAATAAGGAGGGTTTTGTGTAGTATTTTGTACAATACATTATATATATAGTGTTTGTCAAAAACACAGAAAATCTATGTTTCAAACTTGCATGTAGACATTGAATACTACTACTACTAGCTGTTCCGGCAAAGTTGTTTTGCCGTATAAAGTATTTCACCCATAATATTATTTTATTGAAGTGACTAAATAAGTATTCCACTACGGTAACGGCCATCGCTATCCCGTCGCACAAAATATAATGGTCGCCGTCAGTCTCGAGTTGTAATAATTTACAAAAATTATTTATTAAACAAATGCGCTTATCAATATAAAAAGTACCCAGTAGCCGATTCTCAGACCTACTGAATAATATGCATATAGGGCGAGGCCGCCAATTTTTGCTGATTTTGCAATTATTTTTCTCCGTCGTTTGTATTTTAAAGAGTATTGTGTTTATCTTATGCCCGAAAACTGATTCTAACGAAGAAAACAAAGTACTCAAGCATGCACTAGAATTTTTTGAGTTCCAATAATAGTCTAAAAATATATTTACAATTAAACATACAAATAGGTAAGAAAATAGCTTAAAATATACAATCCGCCGTGGAAGAGGTGCACTTTAACTGTCGCTGTAGCAGTAAGTATGACAGATTTGAAGATAAATCTGATATGTTATGAATACTTATATAAATGGCTATTACCTCATCTAATTCTTATAGTATTTTAAGATAACTTTCTTTATAAACTTTTTAAAATCAAATGAATCGTTAGAAACATCAATTCTACCCCACATTTTAAACGTCATCAATAATACCCGGTAAAATCGGGTGGCAACGCTGAGTTTTTACGTATTCTATGGAAAATCTCGTAATATCCGCCATTTCTCGACAGTTCACATTCATCGTAGATATTCGCCAATTTCTTTCTCTCGCAAAATTTTTCTGCGTCATATCAGCAAAAATTGGCGGCCTCACCCTATAGGTGAAAATCAGTAAAGCCGTCTCGGAGGAGTACAGTAACTAACATTGTGACACAAGAATACGACGACGGTATATGACTATGGCAAATGACAACAATATCAAAATTACCAGGGGAATATCTCCTTCTTCTTCACTTTCATCTGGAGGCAGCTCAGATAGTGGCTCATCTTTAAACTGTGACAGAGAATAATCACAAGACGATGCTGTAGTGTTTGCTCCAGCGAAGCCGTCTTCACTTTCTTCATCTTTGATTTCTTGTTTCATGTCATAATCTTCTTCTTTTTTAACTTCTCTCTGAATTTTACTTTCATCTATCTGTTAAACACACATATTGTTAAGTAAAGATTAAAACAAAGTGACACGCTTAAAAAAATTATTAAGATGGCTTTTCTTACTATTCATAGTAAGGTAAATCACATTCAGTGAGCACTCTTTCCTTAGAAGTATATGTCACTATGGCAACATAAGTAGACAAATTAAACAAACCTGTAATTCTTTAAAGGAATCAGGAGAGCTAACTTCTGTTTTAATTTTTTCATGCTTTTCTTCATTATTACTTTTGTCCTTGCTTCTACTTGAGCTGAAATCATAAAGTATGTTATACTATAGTAAATCCTTGATAATGCCATGAAAAAAAGAGATGATAAGAATGAAGTCTTAGGAAAAAAGACAACATCTTGAATTTCATGAGTTCCAGTTTTTAAACTACTTGGTTTCGAGGAATAGCTTTCAAGCTGCTCATAATTTTCGGGCCTCAGGGAAACCAGATTAACTATGTTTTATGAATACATAATATTATAAAATAATATTTTGTTAATCATTTCTAAATCCATTAAGTAATTCAATTTAATGGCAATAAACAAAAATGAATTGTTTATTTGTACATCAGAGTCTCACAGCATACATAAATCCTTCTGCAGCCTTAACCATTTGAAATACTTAGAGCATGTACTAATTATAATACTAATATTGTCCTATTGATGTTACGTACCTAAGTGTAAGTAACAAGGACTAGGCCAACTACAGTCTGTCAAGAAAGAGTAGATGTAGAAAAAAATATCTAAGCGTAATCACGCTCAAAAGGTGGTTTTATCTCTTTGATTTCCATAGAGAACTCTAATTATACACTTTAAATATTATACCCTTGCACATTTATATCTCGATTTAATAAGGTTTTCATATAATATTTTATGTGATTACAATATTGTGTACAGCATTTTTGACAAGCTATGCGAGAATGCTATATGCGCTTGGGCAACCATACGGACATTTAAAAAAATCTTGTCCTAGGCACTACAGTATTTGAAAAGGAGAAGAAATAAAAATTGTGCAGAGAGGAGTGAGGCAAGGCGACCCACAATCACCAAAATTGTTCTCGGCTGTGCTTAAAGAAGTGTTCCGAAAACTCTACTAGAACGACCTGGGCCTCAATATTAATGGCGAAAAACTGAAACATCAGAGGTTTGCTGATGACATTATAATCTTTGCCACATCTCATAGTCAAATGCAACACATGCTGGAAGAACTCAACACAGCAAGTAAAGAAGTAGGAGTGACAATGAACCTCCTCAAATCAAAACTTATGACCAATGGAAGTACAACCAACATCTATATTAATATTATAAAGCGGAAGAGTTTGTTAGTTTGTTTGTTTGAACGCGCTAATCTCAGGAACTACTGGTCCGATTTGAAAAATTCTTTCAGTGTTAGATAGCCCATTTATCGAGGAAGGCTATAGGATATATTTTATCACGCTAAGACTAATAGGAGCGAATAAATAGAGGAAAATGTGAAAAAAACGGGGAAAATTATATGAAATGCTTATTCAGTAATTGTTTGAACGCGCTAATTTCAGGAACTACTGGTCCGATTTGAAAAAATCTTTCACTGTTAGATAGCCCATTTATCGAGGAAGGCTATAGGCTATATTTTATCACGCTAAAACTTATAAGAGCGAAGAAATAGAGAAAAATGTGGAAAAAACGGGGGAAATTATGTGAAAGGGCTTATTTGAACGCGCTAATCTCAGGAACTACTGGTCCGATTTGAAAAATTCTTTCAGTGTTAGATAGCCCATTTATCGAGAAAGGCTATAGGCTATATTTTATCACGCTAAACTAATAGGAGCGAATAAATAGAGGAAAATGTGGAAAAACGGGGAAAATTATATGAAATGCTTATTTAGTAATAGTTTGAACGCGCTCATCTCCGGAACTACTGGTCCGATTTGAAAAATTCTTTCAGTGTTAGATAGCCCATTTATTGAGAAAGGCTATAGGCTATATTTTATCACGCTAAAACTTATAGGAATGAAGAAATAGAGGAAAGTGTGGAAAAAATGGGGGAAATTATTTGAAAGGGCTTATTTGAATGCGCTCATCTCAGGAACTACTGGTCCGATTTGAAAAATTCTTTCCGTGTTAGATAGACCATTTATCGAGAAAGGCTATAGGCTATATATTATCACGCTAAGACTTATAGGAGCAAAGAAATAGAGGAAAATGTGGAAAAAAACGGAGGAAATTATTTAAAATTGCTTATTATCTTAAGAAACTACTGGAGCAATTCTTATGTTATTTGGCACACATGAAGAATAGACCACGTGAAAGGACATAGGTTTCTTTTTTTGCGGAAAAATGTACGGTTTCCATGACATCCCTAAATTATGTGGGCGAAGCCGCGCGGAACATCTATCATACCATAAAAGTATATTGTCTCACACTATGTTATACTTTTAATAAGTTTTATGATTTGCGCGTTAACTATTCAATCGATGTACGGGAACAACTATAAACTATAGTCCACGCGGACGAAGTCGCGGGAAACAGCTAGTCATTAATAAAAGTAACAATATGATCAAATATGTTACCGAATATGTATAATGTATTATCTAGGACAACTCATCTCAATATAATATGATCAAACAACCAAAGAAATACAAAAAAGAATTGGCAATGCCTGGAAAAGATTCTGGTCCATTAAAATAGTAAAATGTGAAAGCATAAACATGTATACCAAAAGAAAACTATTTAATCCTTCGATCGCGGATTCTTGGAAATCTATTGTTCTCGCGGCCACGTGTGGAGTTGAAGCGTTAATACATGCATTCTACCCATTCTAACATATGGCTGCCAAACTTAGGCACTAACAAAAGCTCACACAAGCATGCTGGTAGTTGGGCAGAGGGCTATGGAGAGGAGTATGATTGGAAAAAAAAGGATAGAGTAGAAAACAAGGAATTGAGAAAAATAACAAGTGTAACTGATGTAATATACATAACTAAAAATTCTAATGAAAGTGGGCCGGACATGTTTTTGAGACGGTCAGACAAATGAACAAAAATAATTACATCTTGGTATCCTATGGCAAAAAGGAAATAGGGCAGACCTCTGAAACGATTGGGAGATGAAATAGTACAAGTGGCTAGCAAAATGTGGACAAGAGTGGCATGCCAGAGTCGAAGGTTACATGTTCAGTTTCTCATCAATCTGATCCACCAATCCGGTAAAGATTGTGGCGAAACTGAATGGATTGATGAATGAATGGACTGATAATTTTTTTATGTACTTTTTAGTCATCAATCTGGCGACAATCTCATATTGATGGACTGAACTGATTCCAGATTGAGCATGTAACCTACGACATATGACATGGAAGTTGTTGGGGGAGGTCTTTGCCAAGAGGCACACAGAAGCAGAGACCGCGCTACAAAAAAAAAAAGTGAATTAGAAATGTATATAAAATAAATGTATTCTTGTTCTGAATAAAGGCTAAAAATAATGAGCCCAAAAATGTCATGTTTTTACTCATGAATTTCCAGGTTCCACATTTCTTGGAACCTTTTTTGAGAAAGCAGGTGTGGCACAAGAATTTAGCAAATGACCTGTATGGTTTGGAGGTTGTTCTTTTAATAAACGTTTGGATAGTTTTCCACACAGAATTTACAAATATATTTGACAGATAAGTGCCTAGATGTGGCAGTGCAAACGAAAAAGTACCTTGTCACGGGTATTGAGTTATGCATAATTCCAAAAAGTAGATTAAATTTGCTATTAATACAAAAAAGAATTATGGCTGGAACCACTATTTTTTTATAAATTTTTGAAATTCCGACTTCCGAAATGCACAAGTTGAGATAGTTGCACTTAAAGTTTATGATGGTAAAAAACACACTTCTACTTCGAAGTTACATAGTGAAGGGTATTATCATAATCCTTGGAAATTAAAGAATTATAATAAATGTGAATTGTCTAAATAAACATTTTAATTATTTTGATTTCTTAGGCTGCACATGCAAGAGCCGAAGAAACACGAAAGTACTAATTATACCCAATTTGTAAAGTAATGCGATAAAAACTGTTAATTTCTCAGTAGAGTTACATATTCTAAGGCATTTTGAAATGATTGAATGTAAGAAAATTATGAAGATATTTAATAAATACCGAATTATGAAGAAATTTAATAAATACCGTAGTAGTATAATTATGAAGAAATTTAATAAATACCGAATTTTTCAATAATTACAAAACGGACACTTACAATATTAAAAATCAACAAAATTATTTGTATATTGATGATGATCACGAGATTAAACTATATTTAGCATGCTGTGCCACAGTGGTATCATCGAAATGGTGTTAACACAGTTTTTTTAATAATAAAGTTTAGTGACTCGGTCGAAACTTTTGTATGGAAACGTAACTAGGGTACCTTTGTCGCGACATTTACTAAACTTTAGTAACTTAAACGCGTAAATTACTATTTTGTACCCTTAATGCAAGAAATATTTCTGCCAAAATGTTATTTAGTATAATTATTGCACAAATAAATGTATTTTTATATATAAAAACTACCGTTTTAATTGGTTTTAATCGTGTAAAACATAAAATTTGACATTTTACTAAACTGGGTACCTTATCACGCCAAGTCATTATCTGACATAAATAGAGAAAACCAGAAAAATAACTTAACTAAATTTTTCGAGTACTTTAATCTTTTGTCAATTTTTCAAAAAGGGACAATTAGTGGCTACAAGCGAATTTTCGATATTTTTTTCATTCAGCAACTTTCCTTTATATTCTTTTGTTTGCTGATAAAAACATCGAAGTAGGGTACAGAAATTATGATCAGTCATAAGTCATAACTCATAACTATTTTGTTTAGTAAGGTTTAAAAACTTCTTTAGCGGCACTGTGCTTTTCTTGTTCGTATTATAGGCAAAACGTGTTAAGTCTGCGTCAGGATCACACGACCCTAACGTAACTGTGGTGTTTGTATAGAACCTTTTTATAGTTTTACCTTTTTGATAAGTTTTCTTTTTAATGTCAAATGTCAACATTCATTCTGTAAATAAATATGGTATATGGTGCGCAATTACGCGCAGGGCGAAAAATGGGTGCAAGGGAAAGTAGAGAAAGGAGTAGGTTCTCGGCACTACGTGGTGAGTACGGGTCTAGGGCCACTAAAACGGCACGTGGATCAAATTAAGCCGTGGGCAGTTCCGTATGAGCCGCCGGAGGCTGAAGGGACCTCAAGCAGCAGCCCCTCAGCTCATCCGGCTGTGGGCGAGAGTGGTGCCCCTGTAGTAGCAGGATTACCACCACCAAGCATCGTTCCCGTTGCGGCGGATCCGCCTCCCTCTATTCCACCTGTACGCTTACACCGACCCAAACGCCTTACGAAGCCCATAGACAGGTTGGGCTATTAGTTGTCTACTATAGGTGTAATTAAGTACTTAGGCTAGTTATTATTATTAAAGTAGTATTTTGTAAATTAGTGTGAGGGTGTGGTGTTTGTATAGAACCTTTTTATAGTTTTACCTTTTTGATAAGTTTTGTCTTTTTAATGTCAAATGTCAACATTCATTCTGTAAATAAATATCTTCTCATCAGCATGTCCTAAGTTGTTTAATAGGCTACTTGACCTACTTTTTTTCTTCATGTTAATCGCTTCTTAATCATTCATTTTCACAAAAAAAACAAATATTTAAATATTTTACACAGTAGAAACCCATAAAAATGTTTATTGAAAAATATGCCTCATAAACGGCGCCGAAAACACTGTGCGCCATAGTGTGACGTCATACGCTTTGTATTTTAAACTCTCTTTATTGAACATTTTTTTATGTGCTAAATGTACGAGTCTAAAAGTGCCCAAAAATTATAAAAGAATTAAATAAGAAATTACAAATCATTTGTAATGTTGAAAACTTTTGGAGAAAAGTTTTGGCCATTTCATTTCCCGTCTACAATAAATGGAGATAATATATAAAACTGATGTTTTAAGTGAATTATTCAAGAAAATATATTTTACAAATCTTTCTAGGCTTATTCTTATTATTTATGTACAAATAAACTTACATTTAAAGAGCGCGATAAATAAAAGATATTAAATTACTATGAGGATGACGTCACATCCAAATCGGAAGTACCGCAAAAGCGTTTTCGTCAGTACAAATCCTATTTTCATAAAATCATATTTTCAAATCGACTTTATTTATCAATCATAAGCTTTTATTTGATGATAAGGGTGAAATACGGTTTCCTAGGCCAAGTTATACTAGAAATATGCATTTGTTCAATGAAATTGAATATAGGTCAAGTAGCCTATTACTACAATACGCAGATAGATATCTTAGTAACCAAGTATAATATTATGTATAATTAAGAATAAATGAAACGGTGGATGACAAATAAATAAAAATTCGCTTCTTTTAGCCATTCGCTCTACTATACCGGAATGAACATATTTTGTGGGACGAAAGACTCAACTTCTCAATTTTTCATTGGCTTAATTTGAGATGAACGATTATTATTAATACAGAAACACCTCATGATGTGACCTTCGTGTGTTTTCGGTAGATTTTAGTATTTAATTAAAAAAAGTAGTTATGCTTCTACGTTCATTACCAGAGTCACGCAATTTGAATGCTTTCTTATAAAAACATATTTTTTTATTGGTTCAACAAATCATTTTGATATAAACAAATCATATAACGTATCTTAGAAAGAGTCATTTGACTACCCGCGATGGAAATTTTGATAAAATCATCCAAATTTTAACCGCTTTTAAGACGTGGCGCGACAAGGTACCCTGACTACTAAACTTTATGGTCGAAGAAATATACTTAAAAAACATAATTTTACTGATATTCTTGAACACACCTGTTCCTTAGGATGTAAAGAACCCAATCATAACATAAACCCATTTTGGCAGTTTTTCACCAGCATCCACAAAAACTCATGTAACTCGGTTACTAAATGTCGCAACAAGGTACCTTTTCGTTTGCACTGCCACATATAATTATTCTAATTAATCTAACAATTATCTGTCATCGGTTGTCACTCGGAAAACATCGCGTTTAGTAGCTCTCGCAAATTTATTCGTAAACTCTTGTAAAAGTGATCAATCGAAGTGTTAATTACGTTACGTTTGAAGATTAGTCATCGAACGGGCTCTACTTAGTTTTGATGACACCACAGCTACTGGACCAGACGATTTACCATCAATAGTATTAAAAAGGTGCTCAAAATCTCTAGTAAGGAACATTACTAGGTTAATGAAAAAATCGTTAGAGGATGGAGCACTACCAGCAGACTGGAAAATAGCTACTGTCGTTCCCATATACAAAAAAGGAAGCAAACTTGATCCATCTAACTACAGACCAATAAGTCTAACAAGTGTATTGTGCAAAACAATGGAAAAAGTGATTGCTAACGAAATAAGAAACTTCTTAACAAAGGAGCACATTATATTGGAAGAACAGGATGGATTCGTACCAGGTCGATCAGTATCTACAAACCTACTGAGATGCCTGAATGAGTGGACTAAAAACCTCGACGAAGGAAATCCTACCGACGTCATCTACCTAGATTACGAGAAGGCATTCGATCGTGTACCCATAAAACGGCTAATTCGTAAAATTGAACACCTGGGTATACTCGGAAAACTGTTAGCCTGGATAAGAGATTTTCTCACTAATAGGACTTTTCGGGTTAGGATCGGTGAAGCTTTATCTAAAACTAGTAAAGTACTCAGTGGTGTCCCACAGGGATCAGTTCTTGGACCAATACTCTTTATTTTGTACTTAACTGACCTGAAAAGCGTTCTTGTACAGCCTTTCTCCTTGTTCGCTGATGACACAAAATTTTCCGGAAATCCATGTAGCCATTATCACCATATCCAAAACGATCTGAATGCTATATACAAGTGGACCCAAGAATGGCTATTAACCCTAAATGTTGAAAAATGCACAGTGTTACACATTGGAAAGAACAACCCCCGTAGAAACTACTATCTTGGACCTAAACAATTGATGCATGTGGAGTCCCAAAAAGACCTAGGCGTAACAATAACTTCGGATCTGAAATGGGAAATGCATATAATGAATATTGTCAAAACAAACTCCATCCTCTATATCATTCGTAAAGCATTTAAATGTCTGACACCCAAAACATTCCTTCAATTGTATAAGGCTTATGTTAGACCACTTCTAGAGTATGCGTATGTAATATGGGACCCTTATTTCAAAAAAGACGTCAAGTTACTTGAAAACGTACAGAGAAAAGCTACAAAAATGATAAACACATTACGCAATAAGTCTTACGAACAGCGACTCGAAATCCTTGGCCTTACCTCACTCGAACAGCGTCAACAGAGGGGAAGTCTCATCGAGACTTATAAGATACTGCACGAAATTTATGATGTGCCTCGTCTCCGAGGACTATACACCCTGAATGCGAATAAGCACCTAAGAGGAAATCCTTTAAAATTATGCCAAAATCCTAGCAAGAAGTTACCTAGAAGGCACTTTTAATCTAACAGAGTGGAAGTGGTCTGGAACAGACTTCCTGAAAGTGTTATAATGGCAACCTCTGTGAACTGCTTTAAAAACAAACTGGACCAATTGGGAGATGAAATCTTCAAACGATTTGACACACACGCATCAGCTTAATGGCTGCTAGTGTGGTTACACAAATAATAATAAAAAATAATAACATAGAGAGTTGCAGAAGTACTTTAGGAAAGATATCATACACTTAATAGCATAATTAATCAGTGTACAAGTTTCACTTTGTGGAGATTCAAGTGGGATAGGATAAGTAAAATATGAAACACAAATTATTCTCTTCTATGCAGTCAAGTAAAAAGAAGAATGTAATAGTTAGTACTTACCTATGCTTATCTTTTGAACTGGAGTGCTTGTCTTTACTGCTTCTGTGGTCTTTATCATTCCTGTGACGGTCTTTGTCACGTTCTCGGTCTTTATCTTTATCCTTTGATTTGTGTTCCTTATCCTTTGAAGAAGATGAATGCTCCTTGGATGATTTCTTTTCTCCATTGCAGCTAGATTTGTGCTTTTCACTTCTTTCTTTCTCACTTCGTTCTTTACTTTTATCTTTATCACTTCGATGCTTTTCTTTATCACTATGTTCTTTGCTTCGGTCACTTCTATTCCTGTCCTTATCGGAACGGTCCTTGTCTCTATCAGACCTGTCCCGGTGCTTGTCACGGTCTCTTTCTTTTTCTTTGTCTCTGCTGGAGGATTTATGAGAGCTGCTATGATTTTTACTGCTCGAGTGTTTGTCCTTTTCTTTGTCCCTGCAAAATCGAATAACGTAGTTAGTGATCAACGTTTTTAACCAAAACGTAAGTCACAAAGAATTTTCTAGAATAACCTGCTAGAACTGCTGCTATGTTTGGATGAACTTTTATGATCTCGGTCTTTGTCACGATGCTTATCTTTACTTGAAGACTTGTGACTACTTTTGTGTTTGTCGGAGGTACTGTAAGCGTTGTGGATGCCGTTCACGTGTTCATTTTTAGTACCATTTACCTTCCCCTGCAAAAAGAGCATTTTTTTAATAGAACATCTTAAATTATATGAAGATATTGTTGTTAGTCAACAGTCAACTTAAATACATTGAGAACCTTATACCAAATTATCAGTACACGGAAAACAGACGCTTGGGTACAGTTAAAAAGTGCTTTAACAGACGCCATATTGGGACTTAGAAAATATTTGCTTCGTCGTTGCCCGTTGGAACTAGTCTCGTATGAAATATTTATCGTATCGAGTTTAATAGAATAAAACGTAGACGCTGTTTAATACTTTCACTTACAGAATCACAATTATTATCACTGGTAGGATTTTCCACACTCATTTTGCCTACGTTTATGTTAACGTTGGTAGTAAGAATTACATGAGGGCCGCCGGGCGCCGACCGGACACAAATCGTGTCTCGATGTGATGTGACGCAGTGTTGCCAGATGGTCTCGGCGCCGTACCCCTGAACTAATTTGATTTCCCCCTAGAAATCCCCTAGATTACGTCTTTTTCTTTTAATATGGTCATGTGGGTCAAGTGTGCGCAGCGTCTAAGTGTGCGCATTGTAAATATCTCGAAAAATATATGACGCTAAGGAACGGCAACCCCCCTCTTCAATAACCCACAGGCCACAGGACGCCCTGCGAAGCGCTCGTGTCCCAGCGGCTGCGCGCGCGCTATTTTGGAATGACAGATAAATGAAGATTTTTGCTCAAATAGGTATAATAACTTTTGAGGTCATGTATTTTTTTTCTAAATAAGCTTTTTGCTATCGAGTGCAACATAATATCAAGTTTGTTATTTGCCAGTGTTTAGGATATTCTGATGATGCAGGAATTAACGATATTCTTATAACCCTGTTCCTATGCTTTGGGTTGAGTGTGCGCAAAAGCCTTTTCCCTTATATGGCGAACAGTATTCTGAACCACCGACTGAAGATTGGTTGGATTGAATGAAGCCTTTGTGGAGTGCACCAGCTCCACACACGGCACTTTTTTTTGTATTACAATTTACATGTATGACGAAGTAACTAAATATTTCTAAGTGAAAATTTTTGTTCTCATATTTTGATTTAAGACGATTTTGTTGATTATTTTAAGTAACTATAAGTAGTTACAAATTAAAATTATAAAATAATATTCTTTATGTTCTAAAATATATATATTTTGTTGTTGCGTACACTTACCCAAAGTGCTGCGTACACATACTCCGATACTGGGGTAAAAGTGCGCAAATGGAAGGGTTATTGTTTTCTAAAGTTTCTTAAAATATAAGCTATTGAAAAATACTATTGTTGTGTTTAAGTTGGTGACAAATAAACACTCTTACAAATGAACACAGTTTTCTTTCATTGGTTATACTCGTATGATACGACATAATCTTATTTTATTGGTCACTTTACTTTTACCATATACCGAGAAATATAAACATACGCCGGCTACTTAGCAACCGCCTTAGCAACGAAAGTTTTTACGTTTTGAAGGTTTAGACAGGATTATTAATTTAAGTTTTGCAAATATGGTTCTGATTTTTTTAGGTTCTCAACATGTTCTGAATTATTGGTGTGAACATTTATTTCCCCTATCTGAACTTAATATTATGCACTTCAAACGTGGCTTATCTAAGCATTTATGTGCTTCAAATCATCAACTAACCTAACTGTTCAAAATGTGCTATAAGAACAATGAAGTCATACACAGGTTATAATTAAGCAGATCAACCCAGTCTATATCAACAGCATACCCTCATTCTACAATCTTCGTTGATGGTCATGGTAAGAGTCGGAACACTAATGTAACGTTTTGTCTTCAAATTCGTTTCGTGTTGCTGATCGTTTTAAGATCCCAAAGATTTTTTAAATGACCAGAATTGTAAATTATTAAGAACTGTTTTACTGTGAAATAAAATATTGTTAATTTTTGGGACTGGTACCGACTTTCACTCTTTTTAAAGCCTTATATTTTATAAGGCTTTCTGTATGAAGACTGTGTTCTGCGTAGTGATGATGATGATGGATGTAATTTGCATAGTATGTAAGTACCTAGTATAAATTATTTCAGTTATTAAAACAGTGCCCCAACCCCCATACTTGTATCTTTAATTATATAAACGAACTTGTGTCTAAGGTGGAGAATTCACTGGAGAAGGTCTACGAATGGGGTGGACGTAACTTGGTCCAATTCAACCCCCCAAGACACAAGTCTGCGCGTTCACCACTAAAAAGTCACCAATGGTCGTATATTCTCGTTTAGAGGGCACATCTTTAATCATCTCCGCTAGCATTGAAATACTTGGCGTTAACATATCGAGCGAAGTCCAGTTTCGATACCATCTCGAGGGTAAGGCCAAGTTAGCCTCGGAGAAGCTTAGTGTTCTGAACAGAGCGAGACAGTTCTTCAGTCCGTACCAGCGCCTACAGCTCTACAAGGCGCAGGTTCGGCCTCATATGGAATATTGTTCGCATCTCTGGGCATGGGCGTCAAAATACCAACTGCTCCCTCTGGATCGTATCCAACGAAGAGCCGCTCGAATTGTTGACTGCCATAGTGTTTCAAACAGCTTGAACCCCCTGGAATTACGCCGAGATGTAGCTTCACTCTGCATCCTCTATCGGCTGTATCACGGGGAGTGCTCTGAGGAATTGTTCGGAATCATACCACCTGCAACTTTTCGCCATCGTCCCACGCGAAAAATATACCATCCTCATCACCTTGATGAGTGGCAGTCTTCCACCGTGCGTTTCTCGCGTAACTTTCTGCCGCGCACTGTAAAACTCTGGTACAAACTGTCACCAGCAGTATTTCCGGACCTACACGACCTACAAACCTTTAAGAAAAGAGCGTATTCCCATTTCCCTGTTAAAAGGCCGGCAACGCACCTGCAGCTCTTTTGATGTTGCGAGTGTCCATGGGCGACGGTAGTTGCTTTCCATTAGGTGATCCGTTTGCTCGTTTGCCCCCGTTTTATTTCATAAAAAAAATTGAATCCGGAGTTCTCTTAGTATTTTCGGAACCATCTAGCATACCTTGGTGCAAAATTTTACTTTTTGGTAGCATATAATATATGCTTGGGATACTTCTCATAAAGCCAAAATCGCCCTCTTGTGCTTTCATAAATTTTTGAGAAGTTACCTCGATTACTCATGAAATTAACTTTAATACGTGGTAATAAAGGTTGACCTTATTGACCACATCTTAAAGATCATTTTCACAGATACTCCGAGGCGTACTTAGGTGACATACAGGCGAAAAAGATCGTCGAGCCATAAGTTCGCGTACTTCTACGCACGTCTGTCACCCCTTTTACACTCCTTTTAGGGTTCTGTAATTAACAAGACGTCCTCGTTGACTATGGAACCCTAAAACATCTAAACAAACAACCAGCAGATTTTTTATATACTGAGAGGTATACAAAAAACTAGCTACTATAGTTATATAATTTAACAATAACATTTTCCTACAAATAGAACAATCATATTTTAGGACCATCAAATCGAAATACTTATTAACTTTCGAGAATTTTTGCACAGGAAATTGTTGTTCGTCTAATCAAAAAAAAAAAAAAGCGACTCACTAATCACTATGCTACTCACGAAAAATTTTCTTGATAGCAATCAATATCCTAGGCCCTAGGGAATCTGAACCTACTACTTACTATTCATTTTTATGTTTTGCGTAATGTAATAAAAACGCTCTAGAATTATAGATCAACATCTTTCTAATCTACAAGAAACCATAAAAATCAGAACACACTTGTATAATATCGTGATAATATTTTATTTGAGCGTTAAAACAATATCGAAAAACGTAAAACTTATAAAATCATTATGAACTCTTAGGTATTCTTCTTGAGGTATTATTATGAACTCTGGGTTGTTATAATAATCAGCAATGAGAATATAATTCAAAAACATAACTTAAGTTTTACTTAATCCTTCGGGGTAGCCTTTTCCAACTAACCAACTCATGATAATATTTATTGATGAAGATATTGGGAGTAGAATTAGGTTGGCCAGTTTGATCTGCTCAACGATTTGCTGTTAATAAGTCCATTGTTTTGTTGCACATATTGGATGGGTTATAATGTTTCAATAAACACATTTTATATAATATTAAGTATATATAGTACTTAATAATTTTTTCAAAGATTGTTCGGATGAGAGAAATAAAATAGTATATTACTTATTTAAATCAATTCCCAATATTTGCAAAACATTTTTGAAGATGACCGTGTCAAAAACTTCAAAATGTAAATACTTTCGTTGCTAAGGCGGTCGCTAAGTAGATTATATTTTGTCAAAAGCAATGCGACCAATAAAATACGATTCTATCGTGAACGAGCATAGCCGACAGATAGCGACCAATAAACCTATCGTTGCCAAGGAGATCGCAATGTTGATATTTTGGTAAACACAAAATGACCAAGATGGAAATATAGAAATACGATTCTGTCCTGTTCTTTTTCCCGACCAACACTGACCACTGACCAGTTTAAGTTGACCCGCGACATGCATAGGAATCAACTTCCTCGAGTGTACTAATAATATTAGAGTTTTTAAAGCATCAAAGTTTAAATGCGCATACTTGACCCGCATGACTCTGTGTGTGTATTCAATAAAAATATATTGCTAAACTTTATTACAGCTCGACAAGGCTTTATATGAACGCTTCTATCATACAAAAACGTCATTTTTGACAGTTCTCCTTTACCAGCAGCGCCCATTGACATCATTGACATATTCATTTAAAGCCTTGTCGAACTGTATTCATCTTTTAAACATCTCCAATCTCGACCTCGATTAGTTGTTGTGGCGCTCAAGTAATTTAAAGATGGTAAAAAATATTAGGAACGTGATATTTGGCAAAAAACTGTATTTGACGTGTATTTTGAATTTCCCCTAAAAAATCCCCCAAATGCTTTTTCCCCCTATCCTGGTCGAAAACCCCCTAAATCTAAGGGGAAATCCCCTGATCTGGCAACACTGATTAATGACCCTCGCAGTCGCACTCGCAAGGCAAATTGCTATTGCGATTTGCGAATGTCTTCAACTTCACGGAGGTTCGGTCAGTGCACTCTCTTTGTATCTATTTTGTCTGTGGTTTTACATTTCATTTCTCTATTATCTATACCCAAGGTTTGGAAAAAAAGGTTTCGGGAGTGGCGAGAAAAGTAAAAAGTTGAAAATTTTTCAGCACTGAAAATTTAATTTGATTTTTATTGTAAAAAGTTGTATAATTGTAGAATATTTGTCGTATTGTATATATTTTTTAATTGTATATAATTATTTCTTCGTTCTGTTGGTAAGTTTTTTAATTATATAAAAGTCCCTTCACGGGACCAGGCTCGCCGCGATGTCTCAGCGGCCGTCCAAACGGAAGAAGAAGAGACTAATATCGTCTAGTCCGGTGGATGATCAGGCTGAGTCGAGTAGCTCTGAACAGTCTGAGCCCACAGAGGAATCTAACAAATATGCTCCTTATAGAGTCAATGATTACAGCCGTCGCTATCCAGAGGACAGCGCAGCTGGATTTGAATTTGTAGTTTTTGTGGAAGGCACAGGTGAAGCTCCTATAGGTACTCGCGACCTCATGGGTTTAAGTCGTATTTTCCAACAATCGATTATGGGAATATCTTTCTTGAGAAAAATTAATAAATTCAAAGTTGGAGTCTATTTTAATCGGCCGAACTTAGCTAACGCATTTCTTGAAAATACTACTTTTTTACGAGACCAAAATTTAAAAGCAAGCATTCCAGCTGGTAGCACGGAGTTTACTGGTGTCATCAACTCCGTACCGACCGAAATGTCCAATCAAAAAATTTATAAAGCAATTTCGAGTAGTACAAAAAGGGTATAAAATTTCGAGTAGTACAAATAAGGTAAAGTGTACGTAGAATAATGAGAAAAGCTAAGGTTAACAACAGCTTTGCGCTGCAACCAACGCAATCAGTGGCAATTACATTTTCGTGCTCTACATCACTGCCTGAATATGTTTTAATAAAATATATGTGGCGATTTCCTGTTACGACATATATTCCACCAGTGAAACAGTGTTATAAATGTTTAAGATACGGACATTTAGTAAAGTTTTGTAAGAATGCAGAGCGTTGCTCGATCTGTGCCGAGGCTCACAATTATAAAAACTATACCCAAAGCCCAGATAAAGCTGTTTGCGTACATTGCAAAGGTAGCCATTTATCTATATCTGGAGAATGTAGAGTTAAAAAAATGAAAACAGAAGAAAATAAAAAAAGTATACAACTATAGTCCGTCAAAAAAGTCACGACATTAATAGAGTCGCCACTTGTTTCCGGTGTGGCCTATTATGGCCACACTGTATCCAGTCACTATAAAAGATTTTGATACTTTATATTAAATACAGTTTTAAAAACACGTTGTAAATATTTATGATTTATATATATTATTTTGTAGTTAAGAAAATTTGAAATAGTTATGATGTAGTTATAGTGGGTGTTTAATTTACGATATTACAAGAAACAATCTAATGTATGTAAAGTATTATAATCTTTGTATAACTCACCTCATCACTAACTTACACGTACTGTAGCTGGTTTCGGTGGCTCCGGTAATCATCTTGTAATGCTATTATGTGTATTTTGTATCATATTATAAAAACATCACCTACTTTAAAAAAATATATTGCCTGTTTACTTACAAATACATTATTGGTTCTGTTAAAAAGACTTAGAACATGTAACTTTATGTTAGTTATCAGTTATCACAAATATGTCATTAGCTGGTTAAAATTAATTGTATGTATCTATGTGCATGATGGAAGAGACTGCTCTCCACGACACAGGTAATCCTAGTGTGGGGAGCAGTGTTTTGTTTAAGATACTTAACATGTAAAATTCTTTTTTGAGAGAAATAAAGATTTGTTTGTTTGTATATGTCATAGTCTGTCAAGAAAGTGAAGAAATTAAAAAGTGGCAACATCGTAGTGTCATCCCTTTCAAATCAATCTAAGAAAAAAGGGATGACACTACGATGTTGCCACTTTTTAATTTCTTCACTTTCTTGACGGACTATATAAAAATACAATAACTCGATTAAACGGTTGAACCGATGTGGCTAATTTTAGTCTTAAAATATTCCTGCAAGTCCAGGGAAGCTTTATAAGTGACACGAAGTTCACCGGGACATCAGCTAGTCACTAGTATTACATATTATGAATTTATAACAGCTGTTATTTAAGTACCCTCTCCCTGAGAGGTGCAGAGCTACTTTGATGACCAGTCAGAGCTGAGAGACGCTCTCTCCTGTTTTATTAAAGAACTACTTATTTAAAAATTCCAAAAAATAAAAAAATGAAAAACAGGGTTTTGTTATTTTAATAAAATATGATCATCCAAATAATATTCTACAATGCAGCCGGAAACAGAATCATCGCCACTTTCTAGGTCCATGTAGGTAGTTACAGCTGTGGTGTCACAGTGAAGAGGCACTTTCATCATCAATAATCAGCTCTTCAATATCCTAATAAAGTGTTAATTCCCACTCCTTGTATTTATTTTCAGTGTCTTTTTTTTCTCAAAATGATAGCATAAATTCTCCCAGTCATTTCGGTTATTTCGTTAAACGATTTTTCTGCTACCTGTAAACATAAAACATAATACTTAATTATAATATTATATTACGCTACATCAAAGTGTTAAAGGAGTTAAGCACATACACTGTGACACGAGAATTTTATATACATCTAAGATACATAATTACGCTAAGCACCTAAGTCCAAGTATCAATCATTGTTAGGCGCGTTATATTATAGATTTCTTTGACAGTTCATTGTTTACGTAAACATAAGGTTTATGTAAAATTATTGTTTTAATATACCACATAATACTTACTCAGGCTACATAAAATTGCATTATACAATAAAATTAACAAACAGAATTTATAAAACAAACGCTTAATTACCTGCTACTATGGCGATTGGACGATTAGAATCGGAAATGTGGACGCGAGAATTTCAGTGATATTTTCGCGTTTTACTATTTTTCTTCAATTTAAATCTTCAAATTTTCAGCACTCTGACACGTCTTTCACTTTAATTGTTAATATTAATCACAGTAACATGTAGTTTCACATTGTAAAACTAAATTTAAGCAAATTGAAAATGTTTGTTTTGTAGATTTTATGTCATAGAGTATTGATACAACCTCAGACTACTAAGGGGATACTACGTATGATACAACAAAGGGTTAAATGTCAAAAGAGTGTTGCTATTGCTAAAAAAAAAAGTTTTGGCCTCCTAGACATTCTTGACGCACTATACATCATAATATGCAGACCTTTTTATTAATAAATTACAAAATTTCCCTTCATTAAATGAAAACACAAATAGTAAAGACTTATTAAATGTACTTCTCTCAAATAAAAACGCACTTACGTTACTCACAGAATGTTTAATTAAAGCTATTACTCTGAACAAGACTCAAAATGCAAGCATAAACTCACAGCTTCTTTCAGAAGCAATAAAAGAAACTATAAAAGAAAAAAATAACAATCTTTCACATTCTCTGCCCAAGTAAATATTATGCAATGGAACAGTCAAAGCTTGCCAAGTAATAAATATGAACTATTTTTTATTTCTATTAGATAATTCCATCCACATTTGTATAATTAGTGAAACGTGGCTCAAACCACATATCACATTTAACATGAAAGGATCTCTATTGTGAGAAATGACTGTGGTAATAATCACAATGGAGTAGCCATATTAATTCATAACTCTATAGTCTATAACAAAATTAATACATTTTATGATGATTCTTTACAAAATATTGTTGTTCAGATTCAAAATTTTCAGAAACAAATTTCGATTGTAAGTTTTTACAGCCCAGGAAGCTGTACTCCTTAATTTAATAAGAAAAAATTTAATGATTTAACTATTCCGAAACCGATAATTTTTGCTGGAGACTTTAACGCGCATCATACTTTATGGGGTTGCGGCAAAGTTGACGCGCGAGGGAGAGATATTGTTGATGTCGCTGATGAGAATGATTTGGTTCTCTTGAATGATGGACGTCCAACCACTGTAGGGTCGCATAGATGGAAGCCAAATGCACTAGATTTGACTTTTGTTTCGGCGTCGTTAGCATTATTTTGTGAATGGCAAGTTTCTTCAGACCATAAAGGTAATATACCTATCGAAATAGAGAAACAATCCCGAGCTGTCAAGCTTAACCAAAATTTGATTTACATCTGTGTATACAATTATGTTTACGTGTGAGCGTCAGTGATGTACAAACATCTTGTAATTCGACAAAATATCGATCATGGAATAATAATTGTAAGATTGTAAAAACAGAATGGGATAAAATAAAACTGCATAGATAGGTATAATAAAAATTGAAATTTTGAAGTAAAATATGACTTTTCTTCAAAATGCTTGCTGCATAATTAAGTACATGCATGAATTTTTCTTCGGAGTCCAGTTTGGACGTTAATTATTTTAAGCCATGAATTTCTGGTATCCAGGTCAGCAGGAAATCTGAAAAATTGGCCAAGTGTGAGTCGGACTCGCGCATGAAGGGTGACCGGTTTCAATCGGGCATTTTCTAAAACCCGGCACGATACGACACGACATGTCGTGACACGATTCGACACGACAGGTTACGTCACGTCACGTCACATCAGTACACGACACGACACGACTTCACTAGACCCTATTAATTTTCAATTCACTCTCAATGAGCCCTTTTATTTGATGCCCATCTTGCAGAAGTGCTTTTTAAAACTATTCCCCTATCTTGGATGAGCAGCCATATTGGATGTAGCATACGTTACATCTGTGGAAATTTCAGAAGTCTATTACTATAGCGGTTCTTGTTATACAGCCTGGAGACAGACAGACGGACGGACGGATGGACAGACGGACAGGCAACGAAGTCTTAGTAGTAGAGCGGGACCCAACTACTAGGACGTTTTACCCTTTGGGTGCGGACCCTTAAAAACGATAAATTATGTATGATAGTATATTAATATACTTAAACTAATTATAAACTACGGATGAGTATGTTATCATTTCAACATTCGTAGATAATTAGTATACTTAACTAAAAAATATTTTCATATCGGTACTACTTATCGATAACTTGATGCAGCCCTAGTGTAAAATATATGAAAATTGTTTACACAAAATATCCTTAAATTGTGCACCATGGCTAGTCAAGTTATGTTTTCCATATAAATAAATATTTAAAGAAGTGAATTATGAAAATCAATACCAATAACTCGTAGGGAATTGGCAAAAATAAACTTAAAACTAGGTCCTGTCGATGTAGAATAATTCACCTGTGAAATTAATATTTGTCCGGGTTTTTTCGATGTGTGGATCCACAATCATTCCACAAACATTTAACCATGTTTCTAGAGCAGTATTTCTAAAAATTATTCATTATTTAACTTAAAATCACAATTTTTCTGAGAGCCCAAATTGACAACGATCGGCTCAGGGGCAGACAGACTGTCAAACAGATGAAAAAAAAGCTATGCAACCTCAAATCACGCTTCTCTTTCTACCACGCAGTGTTACTGATAGTGACATCTCGCTTACTCAGGCCTTTGTTTCTCTATTCCGATAGGTATATGAACTTTATGCTTCAGACTCATTAGGTAGTTATCATTTACCAACTCTGACAACATTGAATCTTTCTCCATCATTAGCCTTAGTTGTGTTCGTTTGCTTTTTCAACTGCGCATGCGCGGCTTTTTTGTGTGTCAGTGTGAGTGTCATATTCTAAAATACCTTGTCATGTTCTAAAATACCTAATTGATCGGTATTTTAGAGACACTCTCTTGACACACAAAAAAGCCGCGCATGCGCAGTTGAAAAAGCAAACGAACACGACTATCGTTCGTTTCAGTTTTCAACTATGCATTAACACTAAGCGCGGCTTTTTTGTTTGTCAGTGTGAGTGTCTTAATCTAAAGTACCGATAAATTTCTGTCAGGTGAGTGTCATGTTCTAAAATACCTGCCAGATTTTGACAGCAATTGATCGGTATTTTAGAATATGACAGTCACACTGACACACAAAAGCCGCGCATGCGCAATTGAAAAACCAAACGAACAAGAGCCTTGTTCGTTTGGTTTTTCAACGTATTTTAGAACATGACACTCACCTGACAGTAATTTATCGGTACTTTAGAATATGACACTCACACTGACAAACAAAAAAGCCGCGCATGCGCAGTTGCCAACTGAAACGAACAAGGCTAAGGCTACCACAGATTAACCGATTCGTGACCAATGACGCATATACGCGTCATTTGAAAATTTTTGTAATACAAATTTTCATGTAATTTAAATAAAAACAACTATTATTGTATATAAAAATTAGCACCTTAGAGATGAGATTTTTTTGAAATATTAAGTTGTCAGAGGTTGTCAACCATGTGGATTAATAATTTTCTTATTTTTTTAATTTGATTGTCAAGCAGTTTTCATTTTAGTAACTAGATGGCCTATAGGTAGACAACTTTCGTTGATACCATCTTAATTGTCACAAAATAGGGCAAAAGAATGTAAACTTGATACATTTAAATTTGATAAAGACGCGAGACGCAATAATATTCCAATGAATATAGTTGGGGAGGGGAAGTGGGGATTTCGGGATAAGCTCGAGCATGTCAGATTAAGCTTGTATAGGCTTCAGACATGTGTCCAGTTATCATGATATAGAAATCAGATTTCTCACGTGGTGGGTTAAAAATTTTTTTTTTGAATATTGAAATGTCATCGGATCTGTCAGATTACGATAGGGGATGTTTAGTATACCCCAAAGAAGCTTCCATATAAAGCACTGACGATTCAAAGGTAAGGTAAGCCTGTAGGAACATTTTAAAATATAAAAAAATAAAGCTTCATAATTTCCTAACCAGCGTTGCCAGATTTTTTTTGTGCCAAGTCGGGACTTTGGAACTTTTTGAGTGAAAACGTGGGATTCTTCAGTCAAAAGCGGGAAAAGGTAAAAAAATCGGCCAAGTGTGAGTTGGACTCGCGCACGAAGGGTTCCGTACATTCCGTTCCGAGCACTAATAGGTAAAAAATGTGTTTTTTTTTTATCCCAGTTTTTTTTTTTAATTTTGATATACCAGTTTTGAGAGTCAAATATAATTGGAGTATTAGAAATAAAAACTGTCAGCAATAATCTGGTAGTACTCGTAGAAGTAATATTCGTGTTGTAATATGTTTGACTCTATTTATTTCAATAAAAACATACAAATAATTTGCTTGTTTTAAAAGGTTTAATAGCGCTGAACCTTTCAGCCAGGCCAATGACGCGCCAACGCGTCATTCGATTAATGTTAGGGCCTGCGTAAAATATTTATGAAAAAGAGGGTGGCAACGAATCGGTTAAGGATAGAGTAGATGGATTCTTAGCCCGCCAGCGCGTGGCCATTTTATGCTTGTGTGCATTGCCGTAGTGTGCGTGTAGGAATGGGCGTATATCATGCTTGTATATCGATAAAAAATCAAAATAAAATTAGACTATCGGCCAAGAGTAGACCATTTTTATGTTTTAGATTTCTTACCAAGCGACATAAAAAGGAGGTTATAAATGCGACCCAATTGTTCAATACAGAATATAGGTAGGTATTATGCTCATTAAATAATAAGTCGCTTTCTTATTTTATTTATATAAGTATTTGTGTCATTTATAAAAAATGACACAAATACCTAGTTAAAAATATACATATTATAAGTACTCCATAAGACATAAGTCACGACTCACGACTCACGAAGGCTTGTCCGGAGTGTAATATCAATAAAATCAACAATTTTTTTATAGTAAAACACAACAGAAGAACAAAATATATACTTTATTATGCTTAACTATTAACAGTAAAAATATATTACAACAATTTTTATTTACTTAATTACAATTATTATTAACAAAGAAATATTTATAGAATTAATCTCAGTCCTACTCATTTAAGTAATTTCAAAAACGCTTAGGTGCATTATTTTATTTTACCTATTAAAATATGTGTATTTAAAGTTATATAGAAATGAAATGAAAAATATTTAAACATTTAAGGTTTTATTGAATATTATGTTCTTGGTTGCAGCTTCTGAAGTAAATATAATATTAACCTCCATAAAAGTGCTCAATCGTCGTCATCATCACATTGACCTCTTCTTTAGGAGCATTTCTTTATCCTAAAAAAATATTTTGTTTAGTTATCAATACTCTCAGGGCTCCATTCCACCGCGGCGCATGGAGAGGCTACGCATGTGCGTCAAGCTTCGCTATGTAAGAAAATATATGTGACTGTGTCCACTGCAACTCACGGACACGCTACGTACGAATTGACTCAAGTCATAGAAATATAGTCCGTCAAAAAAGTCACGACATTAATAGAGTCGCCACGTTTCCGGTGTGGCCTCTTATGGCCACACTGTATCCAGTCACTATAAAAGATTTTATATTAAATACAGTTACTTTATATTAAATACAGTTTAAAAAACACGTTGTAAATATTATGATTTATATATATTATTATGTAGTTAAGAAAATTTGAAATAATTATGATGTAGTTATAGTGTGTCTTTAATTTACGGTATTACAAAAAACAATCTAATGTATGTAAAGTATTATAATCTTTGTATAACTCACCTCATCACTAACTTACACGTACTGTAGCTGGTTTCGGTGGCTCTGGTATCATTACCAGAGCCACCGAAACCAGCTACAGTACTTTGTATCATATTATAAAAGCATCACCTACTTTAAAAAAAAAATATATATATATATATATATATATATATATATATATATATATATATATATATATATATATATATATATATATATATATATATATATATATATATATATATATATATATATATATATATATATATATATATATTAAAGTAGGTGATGCTTTTATAATATGATACAAAATATATATATGTAATAAAGAGACTGCAGTGTTTTGTTTAAGATACTTAACATGTAAAATTCTTTTTTGAGGGAAATAAAGATTTGTTTGTTTGTTTGTATATGTCATAGTCTGTCAAGAAAGTGAAGAAACGAATCTGAAAACAGTAAATTGGGATTTGTATGAAAAAACTGTTAATCAGAAATTAAAAAAAAATCAAATTGAAACATGCGATTTAATCGACAGTTATAATAGATTATGTGCGCTTATAATTCAAACTGTTTTGAATAATAAGCGCACAGAATCTTATAATTCAAAATGTGGCGCATTTATCAACGGTTTGAATAAGCCTAAGTTCTGCACCCCAACTGCTAATCCTGTTTCTCAAAGTTCTGCCAGTAGTAACAGTAAAAAAAGTTAAAATTCCATTAGTATGGTGGAATAAAAATGTTCCAAGGCTGTACATGATTGTCGTCAAGCCTATGCGCGGTTTAAAGCGAATTCTTGTATTGAAACTTTTGTTGAATTTAAGCGTCTTCAGGCGCATAAAAAACGCGTATTGAAACAAGAGCGAAGACTTTCTTGGGAAAACTTTTGTAAATCTGTTAGTAGATTAACTCCTATGAGCCAAATTTGGATGAAAATTAAAAAAATCAACCGAAGTTAATACACCTACAAAGTAGTTTCATTGATAGTGAATGGATATTACAGTTTTTAAATAAATATACTCCAGATACAGTACCAAATAATTATAAGAACAGTAATTCCAATGTGACAACATCGCCAAATTCTTTTTTAGTAGAGAGTTTTACATTTGAAGAGCTGAAAGCAGCCATAAAATCTCGTAAAGATTCTGCTTGTGGTCTAAATTGTTTATCTTACAAAATGTTTAAATTGTTAGACACCAAAAATATGAAGTTGTTCCTTAATCTATTAAATTCATTGTGGTGTCATTCCATGATTCCTGAACAGTGGAAAACAGATTGTCTCGTTCCAATATTAAAACCCGGAAAGGATATAAATGTTGCAGATTCATATAGACCTATAACTTTAAGTTCTTGTGTTGGCAAAATATTTGAACAGCTTATTAAACAGCGATTGGAATTTTTTATAGAAAGAAATCATATTTTACCTAGTAATCAGTTCGGTTTTCGGCGTGGCCGTTCGGCTAGAGAGAGCTTGAGTAATTTTTGTTTGGACATTCACAATGTTCTGTCTTGTAATTCAATATTGGTTGGTATTTTCTTTGATGTTGTTGGCGCATATAATAATATCAATTTGGAAAAACTTTCAACTATTTTAACTTCTTTACAATTACCTGAAAAATTAGTAAATTGTGTGTATCATTTTCTTAGTGGTCGTAAATTATTTGTGAAATTTGAAAATAAACTGATTGGTCCAAGGTACTCATACAAAGGAATAAGTCAAGGTGGAATTCTCAGTCCTTTACTATTTATTTTGTATATACATAAGTTAAATATTGTCTTAGGTCAAAACATTACTAACCTACAGTTTGTAGATGACTTAACTATATATTGTACTGCAGACAAGTTGCCTGCAGCTATTGAAAATCTCAGAGTGGCTCTCCTCGGCCTTAAGGCCTATTAAATGATGATCTGGGCTTGGACATCAGTTCTGAAAAAAGCAAAGTTTTAGTTTTTTCAAAAAACCTAGCAAAACAACAAACATTGTCCTACAATATGGAGATAGTAAGTTAGCAATTGACAAAACTGTTAGATTCTTAGGTGTGATATTTCAGAACTCCTTCAAATTTTATAAATATTAAAAAAATGGGTGCGTGTACTTATGTACGCGCGTGAGAAGTTATACTTCTTTGGCATCATTAAATAGCAAATATTAAAAATTAATATTATAATTTGATGTTCAATTTTAATTTTTATCACAAACTTTTTATTAAATGTTTTATTAAATTTTTTCTTTATTTTGTGAATATTAAATAACCAATAATAAGTATTTAACATTAATAATTTAATAATATTTAGTGTTAATTATATTAAATAAAAGTATTTTAATTTATATCAATAAATAATACATACGGATAGTTAACCTCAATTATATTGGAGCACTTGAAAAAGTATATAAGCACAATTTTTTTCACTAATATTCACAAATAGTAAGTAATATCAATCAAAATATTCAATTTAAATCACTACTGAATATAATTTATTAGCACATATATAATTCGCACTTGTATGAAACTCAAACACGTGTTGTGAATGTATAAACTAGAGACATGTTGATAAATATTATAAATATGAAAACAGTGATCAGAGGTGACGAGCGTATCAACATGCGCGACTAATATCGAGGTTCAATTCCTATTTTGTTGGTAGCTTTTTTTTCGAGACTTAATGAGCGGTTAAGCAGACGGCTTCATACTGTTAATTTTGTGTCACAGGTGCGCGCGCATCTTAAAATTTCACTCTCATCATTTTTTCATAACGCGCCTAAAGAAGTATAACTTCAAAAATTACTTAGCAAACAAGCCGCCGTGCAGTCCGCCGGCTTATGCAGGATAGTGAATGGTGTTGCAGGCCTGCACGGCGGACTGCAATGCAGGATAGTGAACGGACCCTTTTAATCTGTGACAAAAACGTCATTTTTGACAGTTCGGCTTTACCATTGACAATTGACATTTGACATATTCATAAGCCTTGTCGAACTTGTAATCTGTGTTCATAAATCATATAAACCTCTATAAACTTATTAACTATTTACATTGAATTCAAAAGTTTTATTTTCAAAAAAACTAGGTACCTACCTATAACACAAAAATTTTCATTTTCAAAACGCCATGAATTTGTCAAAAGTTCAGAGCGATGTTGAAGAAAATGCGTCTACCAGTATTAGTAGAAAGCGAAAACATCAAGATACTATTCAAGAATCTCAAAGAAAGGAGAAGGAAGGCCATATTTCGGTAGATAGTATTCAAGAATCTGATGTTAATAGAAAACAAAAACATCAAGACACCATTCAAGAATCTGAAAGTAAGGAAAAGGAAGGCCATGTTTCGGTAGTTGCGGCCCATTACAATCATTTAGAGGAAAAAGGAATTCACGAAAGATTCAATTCCCCAATTTTTTACCTACGAAATATAAACAATTGGGTTAAAAGTGTTTTGATACAAGAATATATAGATAAAATACGCGAAAAAGATTATGGAAGACGTCTTAGGGTTCTTGATATATGTTGTGGTAAGGGGGGTGACATGGGGAAATGGCAAAAGTCTCGAGTAGAGCATGTCGTATTTGCAGATATAGCTGAGGTGTCTGTTAGACAATGTCAGGAACGTTACAATGATTTACAAAAACGTGCTGGTCATTTGTTTTCAGCAGAGTTTATAGCAGCCGATTGTACAAAAGATACTCTTAGAGACAAATACAAAGATCCATCGATCAGCTATGACCTAGTCAGTTGTCAGTTTGGTTTACATTATAGTTTTGAGAGCCTTACACAAGCGAGACGCATGCTCACTAATATATCTGAATGTTTAAAACCAAATGGCTACTTTATTGGTACAGTACCAGACGCTTATGAAATTGTAACGAGATGTCGAAAATCATCTAACAATTCTTTTGGCAATAGTATTTTCAACATAAAGCTGTTATTTGATCCAAAAGATGGTTACCCGCTTTTTGGAGGGAAATATGATTTTAATCTAGAAGGTGTCGTTAACTGCCCAGAGTTTCTAGTAAATTTTGAGTTACTTGTTAAATTAGCATCACAGTATGGGCTAGAATTAGTGTATAAAGCACGGTTTGCAGATTTTTATAGAGAGCATTCATCAAAGTATAAATCTTTATTGCATAAAATAATGTGCCTTGAGTCTTATCCGGCTCCTCCAGGAAAGACATTAATTGCTGAGGAATCTGACTATAAACATGTTATGGAATATTTAGTGAAATTAGAGCAAAGAACAGAAAACACACATCTAGGAACAATGTCTCTAAGAGAATGGGAGGCAGTTAGTAAGTATTTGTTTTATATCATTATTGTCCGATCATTTAAATGTATTTAGTATGTATCTTCATCAATAATTTAATGTACAAACAAAGGCAGCAAATCATAAATTACACCCAGATGGCTACTATTTTCAAAACACAGAATTCTGTCTGTAGCAGTCGCCAGTCATTGACTCCCTGTCAAAAAACTTGTTATATTCTGTCATTTTCTATACAAACCTTGATTGACAATGAAGTGACACATGTTTCTAGTCTAAGGCCGTGTTTCCACTGACGCGGAGCGGAGCAGAGAGGAGCTTAGCGGTGCCCGAATTGACCAATCGTGCTATTCCAGCGGAATGACAGCGAAGAGGAGCGAAGATTTCGAGCATGGTGATTGGTCAATTTGGCACCGCTGAGCTCCTCTCCGCTCCACTCCGCGTCAGTGGAAACACAGCCTAAGGGCGATATTGTATTTTGCATACACGATGTGAACTGCGTATGAATTGTATCATTTCAATCCCATAGTTGGAGATTATCATGTTAAGAGTTACCAAGACATTTTACGATGAAACTACAATAGTCTGTTTATAATTTCTATACAAGAATTCATTCATTCATATGTTAACAGAATTGTTAACATAGGAATAAAATTGAATTCTTGTAGTGCAAGTATTTTGCTAGAAAGGTCAATGACAGCTAGTGCCACCTTAAATTGTCCTGACTATTTACTCTACATGTAACATTGAGATTATTTAATAATTATTTTTTGTTTCAGCAATATATATAGCTTTCGCGTTTAGAAAATGTAAGAACACGTCATGGACTGCTGATGGAAAGCCTAAATATTTAAAGACTGGTCACAAAGACGAATCTACCTCCAAAAAAATTAAATGTTAATTATTGTTATTATTTAAAGGGCAATAATTTTACTAAATTACTTAAGTAAGGTAATTAGATTTTGTTATAAAAATTATATTATTAAATATAAGTAAATAAAATATTATCAAGTGGTTTTGCATTAGTCTCATAAAATAAAATATTAATTAATTATCTGAGATCATGGAAAAATTTACGGTTCCCGTGGGATTTTATTTTGAGAGTAGAAAGTTGTAGATAATGTTTAGAATAATACCTACAAGAAAATAGTAAATGCTCGTTTTGAATAACCACCACCTAACTTCTTAACCGACTTCTTATGCCTAGTTTCGGACATGCGCACGAAGGGTTCCGTACGAGTCATAAACCATTACTTATAAAGCAAAAATAGGCAAAAAATGTGTTTCCTTTATTTACTTTATTTGAAAATTTAAATGTATTTATAATAATTATTAATATAATTATTTTATGTTACCATTAATGTGCGTAAACCAGTTATACTGCAGATTTGAGATTAACAAGGTATTCTGCAGATTATCTGGGTGAGTCAGTTAAAGTGCAAAAAGTTTATTCTATTTTCAATAAATTACATGAACCAGGTTCTTGTTTGAATAAAACAAGTTACAATATGTTTAGTTGTAGATCTATACTAATATTATAAATGCGAAAGTATCTCTGTCTGTCTGTCGGTCTGTCTGTCTCGCTTTCACGCCAAAACTACTGAACCGATTGTAATGAAATTTTGTACACAGATAGTCTAAAGCCTGAGAAAGGACATAGGCTACTTTTTAACTGGAAAAAGGGGGTGTTTATGCGTAAATTTGTTCAAATTAAGTTAGTTCCAAAAACTCATAACAGATGGCTCCAAGAGTCGCCTAGATCGCGCTATCGCTTGCTCATACGTATTTCTATAAGAGGTGGTACCATGTTGAGTTAGCCTTTTCGATTCTTTCGATTGTTATACACGTTATTAAATAACTCACCTACCAACATAGATATCATAAACAACAGCCTACCAATGATAAATACTAAATAGTTTATGGTAAAGCTAAAGTTGTGTAATGGGGGGCTAAATAAGCTTTAAAATTTGGTATAAAAAAGTTTAATTTAAAATATATATCAAAACGTATATTCGTCAAAAAACCTGGTACCCTCAAATCAAATTTTAAATATATATATATATATATATATATATATATATATATATATATATATATATATATATATATATATATATATATATATATATATATATATATATATATTTCATCCAAGAAAATTTGATTTGAGGGTACCAGGTTTTTTGACGTGATAACGTCTTATAATTCGATATGGGCTGCGCGCCCGAAAAACATGACAGTTCATGCGGCGTTACCTCGCTGACAGCTCTGAGGTGTTCCATTTACACTCTCAAGTCTCTCAACAACCGTAAGGCCCACCTGGGCCGCGCTCTTTGTTTCGATTATATTACGTATTTCGATGACTTAGAGAATACTTTTGTATGAAGAAGTTTAGTTAGTTATGACCTTTGATACATTGACCACACTCTGAATGAAAAATAAATAAACAATCTGTGAGCTATTAGTATTATTTCGGCTATTCAAAATTGTGCTCTATTTCCTACGTGTCAAGGTATGACTTAATATATGAAGAATAAAGTATTCGTTTATTTCTTCTGAACAAGTCACTAATTATAGTTTCGAAAGTTTATAATTGAGAAACTAATATCACATCGGACTAAATACTATATTATGATGGCTTGATAGATAGAAAATTTAACATATATTAAAATGTAGTTCACACAAACATAAAATATGGATTATATGTAAGGATATTTCATATTACATTAATTTTACAACCGATTTTTTTAGAAAAGCTTTTGACACCAATTTTGTTGACACCGCGCGCTATAAACTGAAGTCCACGCGGACGAAGTCGCGGGCAACAGCTAGTATATAATATTTTTTTTGAACAAAAACAAAGGAATAAATTATTAAATCTAATATCCTAAGATCCGACCGTAAAATCCTGCATGAATCGTTTTTTTGGATGAAATATATTTTAAAGTAGTCTTTAGAACGTATGGAATGGATTAATGTTGGGTGGCCTAGTTAAAAGTAGCCGCAAGTACCTCTAATAGTAGAGGAGGGGAGGGTGCTATTTATGTAGTCACTCGAGCGTCATGGAGACCTAGTAGGTTGGTAAGGTGGACATTAGGTAAAGCTAATAAAAAAATAATAAGTGTGTTTTTTTATTTTAGCGGTGGGTTCAAAAACTGCAGCCATTTTAAAGTTTTGAAAAAGAAAATATATTCAGAAAATTGCTTATTTAGGTAAATTATAAATATATTTTTAATTTTAGACAACAAGGACTAAATCATTTAGTTTAGAGCAAAATAAAATATCTGCAAAGCTTAGTTAAGAAAATATGAAGCTTTATTTTTTTATATTTTAAAATGTCCCTACAGGCTTACCTAACCTTTGAATCGTCAGTGCTTTATATGGAAGCTTCTTTGGGGTATACTGAACATCCACTATCTTAATTACGACATTTCAATATTAAAAAAAAATAAAATTTCCCACCACGTGAGAAATTTGATTTCTATACCATGATAACTAGACACATGTCGGAAGCCTATGCAAGCTTAATCTGACACGCTCGAGCTACTCCCGAAATCCCCTCTTCCCCTCCCCAACTATAATTAAGTGTTCATGAGATAAATGCATAATTTGCATGTATATATTTTTTTCAATAAATTTATCATCATTTGAAAGAAAATGACGAGACAAAATAAGATATAAATAGTTCCAGCTCTAAGTCGGCCGCAACCTAGGGTTGCCAGCCCGTAATCATGTCCGATTAGTTCTACGTCAAAATTGAAGCATCGATTTTTTTAATAATTATGATACAAAATTAAAGTTTTATGCATTTTGTACATGAATATCCATGGTTGCCAGTTGCACGATAGCCGCAAACTGGGGTTGCCATCACTTTTGAAGCTGACCCAGAAACTGACCCAGCTGATGCCAGACAGACAATTGACTATACAAGACATTGACACAACAAATAGATGAAGCAATAGACAGATACACAGAAGCCATAACACAGACATGCAGAGACACTATGCCGACCAAAAAACACACAGAAATTCACGTTGTCGTCGTGGAATGATGAGCTCGCGCAGATAAAGAGAGAAGTCGCTACGAGGAGACGCAGGATCCGAAACGCAGCGCCTGATCGCAGAAACCGCGTAGTTGGACTGTACCTGCCACTGCCTTTTCATACTTCTCTTTCGCTTCCGAAAGAGAAGTATGAAGAGGCAGTGAAAGATGCTCAAGTGGAGAGTTGGAAGGAGTTTTGCCGAAAACAGGATAGGGAGGGGGGTCTAGGAGGGCATCTACAGAGTGCTGAACAGAGTTGGAAGGAGGGAGGAGGATCTGCCCCTAGCAAGGGGCAGTGAGACCCTCGACGCCCGAAGCTCCGCAGAATTGTTGGCGGAGACCTAACCCGCGGACCTGGAAAGTGATGAAAGCGAGGAACATCGACGGACGCGCCGGCGTGCGGAGTCCTTGGACTACGAACCGTCGACGGACCCGGACGACCCTCCTTTCATCATGGAGGAGTTGAAGAGAGCCGTAGGGTCCTTCAACCCCAGAAAGGCCCCCGGGGCGGACGGTCTCACGTCCGACATCTGCCAGCACGCTGTAGATTGTAACCCGGAATGGTTCCTTGCCCTGCTGAACAAGTGCCTCACTGTCGGCCATTTTCCCGAAAAGTGGAAGCATGCGACAGTGGTGGTGCTGACAAAGCCGGGCAGGGAATCATACCGGATACCAAAAGCCTATCAACCGATCAGCCTCCTTCCTGTTCTTGGCAAAATCTTCGAGAAGATGCTGGTCGCCCGACTTAGGTTCTACCTGTTGCCCAAAATAAGCCCCAACCAGTATGCCTTCATGCCCCAAAGGAGCACCGAAGACGCCCTCTATAGGTTAGTGAACCACATCGGAAAGCTGAGGGAGGAGAAGAAAATTTCTGTTGTGGTATCACTGCTTGGTGGCCGGCCATTAAGGTTCGGTTGGCTGAAGTTGGGTGTCCGGGGAACCTGAGGCGGGTATCAGCAGCTACCTGAGAGGTGTGTGAATGTTAGGTATGCCAGAGTAGAATTGAACAGGGGGACCGACAAGGGGTGCGTGCAGGGATCCATAGGTGGTACTCTTCTGTGGAACCTCTTGTTGGACCCCCTGTTATGGATGTTAGATGAGATGGGTGTGTTTTGTCAGGCCTTCGCCGACGACATCGTGCTCGTTTTTGAGGGAGACTCGGCTTCAGAGGTGGAGTTAAAAGCAAACCAGGTCTTAGATCTAATAAAAAAATGGGGAACAGCTAACAAGCTAAACTTATGTCGCACCACACAAGACTTGTGCATTATTGTCTACTAGACGACTTAAATACGACACACCGCGATTGAGAATGGGGAGTGTGGAAATCAAGTTCTACAATGAGATAAAGATCCTGGGCCCATTGAAAAAACCTTGACGTTTAACGCCCACGTTAGCAGCGTTTGCCAAAAGGCAATCATGCGCTACAAGCAGCTTGCCAAGGCCGCTAGAGTAGGTTGGGGGCTTAACCCCCAAGTAGTTAAGATTATTTATACGGCGGTCATAGAACCAACTATTTTGTATGCATCGGCAGCGTGGGCACCCAGCGTGGAAAAGATGGGGGTCCAAAAAAGGCTCAACTCCGTTCAACGGGGTTTTGCCCTGAAGATCTGCAAAGCATATCGGACCGTCTCCCTGAACTCTGCGCTGCTGTTGGCTAGGATACTCCCTCTTGATCTCAGAATACTCGAAGCATCGAGACTTTATGAGATCAAGAAGGGAGTGTCATACCCGGCAGTGAGGGACAGGAAGGTGGAACGAATGGCTTCTGCGATTGAGGACCCACATCTAGCAGAGCAGGTAGAGCTGAGGTTCGGGATGGTAGATGAGTGACGTGGTTAGCAGCCACATCCATAGGATCTGTGGCGGTACCCACAATTCGCCTAACATTCCTGCATCGCGCTATCGAAGTTTTCTGAGCGCGTCGGTATATATACGACAGCTGAAATGTATCACGTGGGCTTCGGCCTGACCGGGCATACCACCTAGCTCGGTCGGAAGATCTTCCTTTGGCCTCAACACATTATTCCCACATTGGTGACCCTCGACACAACACGCCGTGATGATGATGAAGGCATCAGCATCACTCCCCGCCCCTCCGCACCGCGCCAGCCAGCATCGCCTCATCGGGTACCTCGTCCACTAGCCGCAATGTACCGCGGTCTGGGCGACTCCGCATCGGCATCATCGGGCTTTCTCACTACACCGACCGGTCAGCAAGCAGAGTACATCTCTCCTGGTCAGCACGTAGCATCGGCCCCGCACGGCAGCTATCCGACTCACTGGATCCCGTGCAGCAGCTTACAGTTCCGACTCACTGTGACTCACTGCAACAGTTCCGACTCACTGGAACTCACTGGCACTGGCGACTCAAGCGACAAGACTTCAAGATTCGACCTCCGGTCTTCGGGGGGGGAGTGATGTGGCGGTACCCACAATTCGCATAACATTCCTGCATCGCGCTATCGAAGTTTTCTGAGCGCGTCGGTATATATACGACAGCTGAAATGTATCACGTGGGCTTCGACCTGACCGGGCATACCACCTAGCTCGGTCGGAAGATCTTCCTTTGGGGTCGCCATGCATATTCCCACAGATCTATACGGACGGCAGCAAGATTGAGGGTCGAGTCGGAGCCGCACTCTCCGCATGGAAGGGTGAAGCCGAGACCAAGGCCGTCAAGCTTGCTTTGTCGCCGTATTGCACCGTCTACCAAGCCGAACTTCTAGCGCTCCATAGAGCAGTAAGTATAGCCTGCAAGAGTGGAATGGCGAAGGTCGGTATCCTTAGCGATTCCAGATCGGCTCTCCAGGCTGTCACCCTTAGTTCCCCTCATCCCCTGGCAGTGCAAACAAGGGCGGCCCTCCGAAAAGCTGCCTTGCAGAGGCGGGAGGTCTCCCTGTTTTGGATTAAGGCGCACGCAGGGTTAAGAGGGAATGATAGGGTTGACGAACTAGCCAAGGAGGCCGCGCTGGGATTGAGAAGGAAACCTGACTACGATCTGTGTCCTGTTTCATTTGTCAAGCGTATCTTGAGAGAGGATACGATTGAGGAATGGGACAGGAGATATGAAGTGGAAGGAACGGCCGGAGTCACAAAGCTCTTTTTCCCAAGCGCTGCTGCTGCATACAAGATAGTCAAAAAGATAGACATCACACACCACACAACACAGATTCTGACTGGACACGGCGGATTCGCCTTCTACTTGTATAGATTCAAGTTCAAGGAGGATCCGTCGTGCCTGTGTCAGCCAGGAGTTGAGGAGACGGTTCCTCACCTGTTACTCGAGTGTCCAATTTTTGCTAGCAATAGATATGATATTGAGCAAAGATTGGGCACATCGATGACGGGTGAGAATCTGCCTGCCATCCGGGGGGGGGGGGAAAGAGGGATTTGTTTCTCTCTTATCTGTAAAAAAATAGTGTGTGATACAAATAAGAGAAATTCGAGTATAACATTAATAAAACACACTTTTCTTGCACTTTTTCCACTATATTAAGATATTATTCTTCCACTATAATAATATCTTAATATAGTGGAAAAAGTGCAAGAAAAGTGTGTTTTATTAGTGTTCAACATGAATTTCCACCAAGAACCGACAGTACAATCATTAAATTCGAGTATTGATTCTTTAAGAATTTTATTTAAGTATTTGAATTGTTAATCGTTAGTCGTAGTTAGTTTAATTGGAATTATTTTATAAGAATTTTATGTCGGAATATTTTAATGTAACTTCTAGTAAGTAATGTAATGTTAACAACAAGCCCTGACAATGTTAGGGGGATGAGAAATAATAATAATAATAATAAAACTAATATACGCCCACAATCATGGAGGATGAATGCAATATTACTCCACAGTCCACAGTCATTGAATCAGTTTCTAATACCGCTCGACGATCCTATATGTATATTATTATAAAACACGTTATTAGTGTACAATTATTGACCATATAATTATAATTATCAAAAACTAGCGGTACTAGTTACTACGGAACCCTTAGATATTGCGCGTGGCCCGATACCATGATACCCACTCACTTGTTATTCTTTAAGACCGGGCTGCCAAAAATATCAAAACACGCTAGCCCCGCCTACATACTCCGCTATCCTCCAATCGTGATATAATGATTCCATGAATCGTGTCCGCATGAATTGTACTTTGAGCCGCAGCTAGTAGTGAACAATATCGCGTAACTAGGGTTCCCGTATTATAGCACGAAAGTAAAGGTCGTAAGTCCCAAAACAGTTTTTTGATGATTACTTAAAAACTAAATACAATACTAAATATCTCCTTTAGCTATGATTTTACAAAGTGTATGATTGTAGTAGTGCAAGTTATTTAATGACAGTAACTGAATAAGTGTAACAGATATTTGTTGAAAAGCCCAGAAATATTCATAATTTCGAAAAATAAAACTATCGAGTCAAAATAAGTGAATCGTGTTTTCCGTTAGGCTAGTATCAGATAAATATACAATGATTAAATAAATCTCAATTTCATTTAAGTCAATCGTCTTCCGGGATCGTAATACTTATTAGAAATCACAGCAAAATTTGACAGCTCGCTCGGAACCCTAAAAACAATGAAAAGCGAACTTTTTGATAAGCAATATTGTAGTTTTTTAATACTTTTGGTACGGCGAAACATTAATGCATATTTTCTTTATGTTATTAATTAGGGTCTAAAAAAGGGTGTAAAATACATACCTTATAGAGTTATCTACGTAGCTTACTTATATTATGTCAGTGGTAAAATATCTAAAATAAACATACTCTTTGCTTAAATATACCTTAAAATGCCTTAAATTAAGGTCATTTTATAAGACGAGACTCGAAACGGTTTCACTATTCGGTAAATTCTTTGATCAATGATCATCATCAAAGCCAAAAAATCATTGTTACATCGGCATTTGTATTCAATTTCCTATTAAAATTGTGATAAAACTCATTAAATACGTTCTGTAGTTATAATACGTAGAAAAAACGAATATTCGATACAAAATATTATAGTAATGTCATGGTTGGAGACTGGTTTGTGGGTTTGGGCATATACTTACAACAGCTTACAAGCGGGTGAAGGCGGGTGCGGCGGGGGCTGTGCGGTGTGCCGTTACGTGTGCGCGCGCGACGGTGGCGTTGCCACGAAGCGGACGTGCTTCATTCAGTTCGTGCGCGAAAGTTGTTACCTGCGTCACACGGTCGCATTTCCCTCACGCAAACACTTTTGGATGCAATTGGCGCATTCAATATTGTTTCAAAATACAATCACTAGTCATATTTACGTTCCATGTTATGTCGAATACGCGACTTATCAGTGCCTTAAATGCAATCGTATCTTACTAGTGTTTAATGAAAGTAAGTGACGTCAGGCCCGGCAACAGTGATCATATGTTTAACAAGGAACACGGATGCAGTGTTGGAATGTAGATTGTTTTGGTGATGGACTATGATTAGTTGGATCTGTTTATCTGGTGGTTCCTGAGAGTGACGAAAGAGCGCAAGAGCTCTTTGAAAACCATGCGTGGAAAAAGATGAACCAAGATGCCGAAAGCTTGGTAATATCACTTTTTAATTTTATTTTGTGTCGTATCCACATAAGATCTAGCAGCCTTGTCAGACTAGACGTTGCCCTGTACAGTGTACATAATATGTCTTTAAATATATTTAAAACTAGCGACCCGCCCCGGCTTCGCACGGGTATAAAATATATATCTACAGAAAAAATGATTAAAATCGATTCAGCAGTTTTGACTTGTATTCATTATTACTACCCGTGGCCCGCATTAGTCGGTACCGCCGCAAAAGCTACGTCTTACAGGGAATTGGAGCCTTTTGCAGGGTATAGGCAAATCAGCTGTTATGTAGGGATCATTGGTATTCTTGGTATATGCAACGGGTATATGAGCTAATTCACCAGCTGCAGGACCGGTCATAATCTTCGCTACTGCGCACCCCCGCCTTGGTAGCGCCCACTTCGAAACGGGCGTAACGCAATTTTTAATTTCGCCATAACTTCTAAACTAAACGTCCAATTTTAATCATTCAAACACCCAATATTATCTACACTAACTGTACTTAGTGATGAAATAATTTATTTTGATAAGGATTATCAGCATGAGTAAAATAAATGCGTTTAAATGTAGTCCAAAAAAATCAAGATTTTTAAATAAAAAAATGGTTGTTGTGCCTCACTTGTCATAGATAGGTATAGTGTGTCGCGGGCATTTTTGTAGATATTTATAAGATCTACATTTACTTAGAACATTGTATGGTTCTATCTTTTATAGTTTAGGCAGCGTACGCAAAATAAGTAACTTTTCTGGTTGATTTTTTTCACCTTGTGTCAGAAAAACCCAAATATCTTACGGAACCCTATATTTTCCAAAATAAAAAGTAGCCTATGTTACTCGTAAATAATGTAGCTTTCGAATGGTGAAAGAATTTTTAAAATCGGTCCAGTAGTTTTCGAGCCTATTCATTACAATTAAACAAACAAACAAAGTTTACCTCTTTATAATATTAGTATAGAAAAGCCTGTTACAAAATTTTAGAATCTAGCTGGACTTAGATATACAAATAATTATTGGAAAATATTAAAATCTAATTGACCCGACTTTGTATCTAAAGTCTAAACCAGTATTTCCCAAAGTGTGGGTCGCGACCCACTGGTGGGTCGCGGGTAGATTTTTGGTGGGCCCTGAAACTATAGGACGATTGTCGTACTTACGTACGTTTCTAATTGAAATGGGTGTGGTGACGAGCTTTAGAAAAGGCCCAAGTCCAGCAGTGAACGTCAGTAGGCTGACGATGATGATATGGTGGTGAACTACGATAAGAATCAACGGGTAAATACAGCGACAGCAACATACCGCGCACTAAGGGTTCCGTACCATTATAGAGAAAAAATTGGAAAAATTGTGTTTATTGTATGGGAGCCCCCTTAATTATTTATACAACTGGGTATTTTGTGAACATTTCAGGTGCCTATCTGTTAAGGTGGGTTTACACCAAAAGAACATAGAGCAAGAACAGCACAAGAACATTCTTTCGTATTTGTTTAGTGTAAACCTGTTTTGTAAACTATAATTCGTTACAACCTTTAGATCGTTTACACCAATCGAATCAACAAGAAAATCAAGAATAAGAATTTTTGCTCTATAGATGAGAATCATATAGCTCCGTTTAGACCAAACGAGCGAATGCTCATTGCTCATTCGTCAACGATAAGTAGTTAATTTATTTTTATAATCATCAAAGGTTGGATCCCATAAACATCTTTTGTTATGGTATAATTCTATCATTTGTAAACATTTTCATCATCATCATTACTCCAATCCATATTTACGAAATAACCTTTGATAAACTACCTAAAACCAGCCGCCAAAAAGTAAAAATATTAAGAACACTTAACACTAGAATCCCTTTCAAGAGACCGCCTGGAAGAGCGAGCACGTCCGAACACGAAAGAACGCTCTAGGCAATGGGCATTGTCCAAAAAAAATCACATGTACTTTTATATTTTTTTTCGTTAAAATAGGGTATTTTAAGAATATAAATTAAATAATTTTGAAATTCATTGGCTAGTTTTTTCTCAAAATTTTTTTAAAGTTTCGCTCTGACGTCATCATCGGCGGCCAATTGACCTCTGCAGTATGTTTTAAATTTCCTTTCAATCTTATTTATAATGGCTGGTTAGTCAAAAGCAAGTTCTCATTATGTGAAAGCTGATACGAGAAGCTTACCAAAAGTTCGAAACGTAATATTGGTCGAATTTATTGCTAATTTAACGCCATTGAAGGTCAAACTAAGGTTAAACGTATTTGTTCAAAAATATAAGTAACTAATAGGTATTTTTTCGTTTATATACAGAAAAACGATCACTGACCTTATTCCTCGAAATATTTTTGTAATGAGCAAAATTAAAAAAAAATGGACAATCCCCATTGCTCGAGCGCTCTTGCGTCGTTTACACCAAACGAGCGAGATTCTTAGAGCATTCTACCTATTTACCGCCGAACACGTGGCGAACATTCGCTCGTTTGGTCTAAACGGAGCTTTACCAATATTATTTTATCGAATTCAAGCGAAAAATAGCAAAAAAAATCACATTTGTTGTATGGGAGCTCCCCTTAATATTTAATTTATTTTGTTTTTAGTATTTGTTGTTTTAGCGGTATCAGATATAAGTACTTACACAATCTGTGATAATTTTAGAAGTCTAGCTATAGCGCTTCTTGAGATACAGCCTGGAGACAGACAGACGGACTGACATCGAAGTCTTAGTAATAGAGTCACGTTTCACTAACACTTCAATGTCTGTCCGTCTGTATGTCCTGTATCTTTCTGAAATTTTCACAGATTGTTTTATTTCTGTTGCCGCTATAACAACAAATACTAAACACAAAATTAAATTAAGAAATTTAAAAAAACCCCCGCCAAAAAACTTTAAAAAGTAATGAAATAATATTTACTGACTTTAAGTTTAAATAATTCCTAAGAGTAAAGTAATATTTTAGTCCATAAATGTTGTCACGGTGTGTCGGGGGACCGCCAAATAAACTACCACAACAGCGACTTTTGCATTTTGTATCATCATAATAGTCGCTGATTCTCTCGATTCGGGTCGCTGTGAACTGACCCTTAAATTATAATGTTATGTGAAAACAAACATCTACATTAGCGGTCCCCCGACACACCTTGACAACATTTATGGACTAAAATATTACTTTAATCTTAGGAATTATTTAAACTTAAAGTCAGTAAATATTATTTCATTACTTTTTAAAGTTTTTTGGCGGGGGTTTTTTTAAATTTCTTAATTTAATTTAATTTTATGCTTTTTAAACTTGTGCATAATAATTCCTATCAACTGGATCATATCCCAATGAATACCATTTATAAAATATTATGTCCTCTTGCATGAGGCCGTCAATATGAGCCCAAACATGAAACCTCCACTTTGGGTTCATACGGAGCTCGGCTTCTATAGAATCCAGGTGATGCTGCAGCAGCAGCATGCAAATATTTACTGTTTGTCTACGTCTTACTGGTTGTCGCAATTAAAATGAGCCCAAACACGAAACCTCTGCTCTAAGTTGGTGAGGAGTTGGGTATAATATTGATTACCAGGTGATGCTGCAGCACCAGGTCAACTTTCCAATAATGTATACATACCGAACCCAAAACGTTGAAATTTTAGATCATCCGCCTTACAGCCCTTACTTGAGCCCGGATTTTATTACGTTTCAAAAAATTAAGCAGTCTTCGTGGTCAGCGTTTCAGCTCACCCGAAGAAGCTGTTTACGCGTACAAATCAGCCATTTTGACTACCCCAACTTCGGACTGGATAAATGTTTTAAAAACTGCTTTGAACGCATGCAAAAGCGTATCAAATATCGCGGAAAATTCTTCAAAAAACAATAAATGGTGATAGTCTATTAAATAGTCTGTATAATTATTTCAAACAATAAAACTGAAAAGGCAGCCCTCGCAGTATCAGTTTTTGTGTACAACCTGCTCCGCGCCGCTAGTCGCTACTCGCTGTAGGGCCGAAGCGATTTTCCCGCACATGCGTATTTTCTTGTCGGCGGAGTGTAATTTCCGTGTCGAGCCTCTCCGTACTCCGTACAGTGTGGCGTGTGCACTCTGACAGACCGTGCGCGTCCTCCGGCGAGCTCGCAAGGGCTATGTGATTCGGAAAAACAGTGTAAACAAATATTTATGATAAACAATTGTATTTATAATCTAGTGTTATGCACGAGTGCGTTTCCAAGTGAATAATTTGTAGTTGTGTAATCTTGTCCAATTATTTGGCAGCGTGGATTTTATGCGATTACAATAATTAGGGTATGTAGATGGCTCATGGCAGTCATGGCAGTAAATTTGCCCATGCGACGCGCCGTAGTCAATGTCAAAAGTGAACAACAATAATATATTTTCAAAGTTAATAAGTTTAAAATTAGCAAGAGATACGGGACACTTGGTATATATTCTCCTTTGCTTCTTATATAAGGTGAATTTCTTGACTTAAGAGTCCGGGTGCCATCGCAATTCTTATACAAAGTACAAACGTAATACCAAGATCATTTCACATACGAAAATATTTAATATTTGAGTTATTATTCAGCTTAAGATAGTAGGTAATTACCTAGGTTCCTGTACAAAGATTCACTGCAAAATATTTACACACCAAAAAATATAAACGACTAGATGACGCCCGCAACTTCGTTGCGCCAAAATTCGTTTATCGCGCCGGAACCGTACATTTTTCCGGGATAAAAAGTATCCTATGTCCTTTCCCGGGACTCAAAGTATCTTCATGCCAAATTTCAGCAAAATCGGTTCAGCGGTTGGGGCGTGAAGAGGTAACAGACAGACAGACAGACAGACAGACAGACACACTTTCGCATTTATAATATTAGTATGGATTACAATTTAGTATGTAAATATTGTAATCGTTCATATTTTTGGTGTGTAAATATTTTGCAGTGAATCGTAAGGTTTAGTAGAGAAATAATTTTTTAGGGTTCCGTACCCAAAGGGTAAAAACGGGACCCTATTACTGAGACTTCGATGTCTGTCCGTCTGTCCGTCTGTCTGTCCGTCTGTCTCCAGGCTGTAACTCAAGAACGGTAATAGCTAGAGAGTTGAAATTTTCACAGATTATGTATTTCTGTTGCCGCTATAACAACAAATACTAAAAACAAAATAAATTAAATATTTAAGGGGGGCTCCCATACAACAAACGTGATTTTTCAAACATTTTTTGCTCGGTATCAATGATGACAACAGGTAGGTACTTGAAATTTTCACAAAGGCCTTAATTATATGTGTTCTTTAATAATTAGTAATAATATTTAAATAAAATAAAAATTTAAGGGGGGCTCCCATACAAAAAACACAATTTTTGGCCTATTTTTGCTCTATAACGGTACGGAACCCTTCGTGCGCGAGTCCGACTCGCACTTGGCCGATTATTTATACTTACTGCGATTATGTTATGCAGGCACCTTACATGGCTATTAGTATTTGCGTATTTGATGTATTCGCCAAACAATCACCATGTGTAGACAGTATGTTTGACAAATATTAAATATGACCAATACCAAATACACGTATCCGTACCTTTGTCGGTTTTTGACGCACATCAAAGGAGTCAAATAGGCAAGTAAAGAAAATCAAGTAAAATTTTGGTATTTGACGTCCATGTGTTGAAGGCCGTATTTGCCTTTATTTGCTTGTTTGTGTATATGTCAATAATTTTGCCAAATGCAAGAAATAGCCAAATAGCCATGTGAAGTGCCTCCATTAGCTGCAGATCCTTCCAACAGATAAATTCGATGTAGATATTCTAGTGCGTTATAAAAACGGATCTGTAAGTAGGAAATTAGAGTTATTTATTTATTCGTAGAGAGTAGTATAGAGTAGAGTTATAAATTATAATACAAAAAGTTAAAAGGGTGACCAAGTCCGTTTCAGTTCATTTTGATTAAAATGTAAACAATTTTTTAACTCGATCACATTGTTATGGCTATATATTATTGTGCGGTTAACGTCATACTTTTAAATTGAGATACTCGTATGGAAAAATATATTATATACCTACCTATAAAGTTAGCTTTGTAACGAAGCTTTGTACTTAGATAATATATTTTTCCATTTAGAGCAAAGTAAACTAAAACCTATGCTAAAACGTACATTAGTAGGTAACTACTTTAACCCATCGATCGTGGCAAAACGAGACACAATAGCTTTTTCATTGTTATCGCGGCCGGATGTGGCCGCTTGGGGCTTCATGAATTAACAAGTAATCTGTGGACTGTGTTATCAAAAGATAGGCGAGTAGTTCTTTAAACATTGAGACTTGAGAAGTTAACGTTAAGACTCGGACCGCGACATTTAATTTTGCTCAAATTTTGCTCTTCGGTTTAGGACAATCCAAATTTTACGAAATCGATCGATCGAATCACTAAATATACCTAGATAGGTATATTTAGTGTAATAATAATAAAAATAAGTAGTAAATATAACTAGATAGTTAAGAAAATTTTCAAAATGTTTACTTTGTGTCAGACATGTCATCATCTATGTGATGTAAACTTTGCGCCTATTGCTAGAACTTGGCTTGCGCACTTCCGTGCGCTTAGATTTAAACTTTAACAGTTTGAGCTCAGATAAGTTTGTTATCCATTAATTAAATATTTTGTTAACACAGAAAAATAATATTATGAAAGCCGTTTTATTTGCCTTATTTACTAGATATTAGGTATTATCTATAGACTATACCTACCAAATAAGTAATACCACCTAAATCCACGTGCATCTGCACGAGCTTTGCCACTTTGATTTTTAATCTAAAAATAAAAAATATATAATTCAGGATTTGATTGTTTCTGGTTGTTCTCTTGTTATAAACAATTAAGGCCGTCCCCCGAGCAAACGATCTTGACCATACATTGGGCGTTTGCACACTGCACGATAACGACACAACACGATACCACAGAATAGAGGGCCACCGCACATATTATACAATTTCAAGTTGGCCGACTATCGTACAAACTAAATTGCGTAGTGTCACAATTTAATTGGACAACTTCATCGTGACGGCCCCGAATCACATAATAATAAAAAAAATATTAGTATGGAAATATGGATTATTATCAACTTCTTATCTGGATTTTTTCATTAAAATTTATCTGGATGATATCGAAGTTAAAGTGCAAGGTATGATCAATAATTTTGTTTAATTAAATTGTGACACTACGCAATTTAGTTTGTGTCTTTGTACGATAGTCGGCCAACTTGAAATTGTATAATATCGCACCAATACCCTATTTTTTTTACTTATCTTAGTTCAAAATTGACCTGAAAAAAATTAAAACGGGGAATATGTATTTTATGATATTGTCGATCTATTGGCGTGTGTTTCAAATAAAAGTAATTTATAAATACTAAGGAGATGCTGAATGTATGCTTGAATTTTAATAAATTGGCTTTACTTTGGAAGCTGATATCATGAGTATAATAAACAAAAATAGAAAATTTAAAACGTGGAAAGGAATGTTGAGAACTCTGTAGCTTTCAAATTATGAGTTTATAAGGCTCTAAATACGGTAAATTACGGATTCTCCGTAGGGAAGGCCCTTAAGAGCGTTCCCTACGGAGATTCCGTAATTTACCGTATTTTGTCGAGTTAATTTATCGAGCAATAATCTTCAGCATACATCAATATTCCTTTCCACGTTTTAAATTTTCTATTTTTGTTTATTATACTAATGATATCAGCTTCCAAAGTAAAACCGATTTATTAAAATTCAAGCATACATTCAGCATCTCCTTAGTATTTACAAATTACTGTTATTTGAAACACGCCAATAGATCGACAATATCATAAACTACATATTCCACGTTTTAATTTTTTTAAGGTCTATTTTGAACTAAGATAAGTAAAAAAAAATAGGGTTTTGGTGCGATCTCGGCGACGCGGCAAATGTATGGTCAAGGTCATTTGCTCGGGGGATGGCCTTAAGTAAAATACCGCCCCGCTTGCCACCTGTCGTCACTGGTTGAACTTGTTAGCGGCGAAATTTTTTAAAACCGATTCATTTTAATTTTTAATGCATAAAATTCTGGTGTCACGTGTAGCCAAACACCTCTAACTCTACAGCTGTTTGCTCTCTACATGCATTAGTTGCTGAGCGGGAATGTATACTCCACTCGGGCTAACTTGTCGCTAGCGGTCATTGACTCCCTTTCAAAAACTTGTCATTTTCCATATAAAACCACAATTGACAATATCTGACACTTCATTGTCAATCGCGGTTTATATGGAAAATGACCAGTTTTTGACAGGGAGTCAATGACCGCTAGCGACAAGTTAGCCCGAGTGGAGTATAGTCCATTGAAATGTTACAATTTTAGGACCGAATATTGCATTTATTAGAGGACGCAATTTTATTTCTGGGATATGTTGGGGGGGGGGGTCAATGGAAGCTTAACCTCAAGTTTGTGGGGTCGCCGCTCTTGTTCCCCGTCCGCCATCTTGAAAAAAGGGGTGACAACACTATTTTCGTGATATCTCGGAAACTATAAGTCTTACAAAAAAATTGTAAGAACATAATTTGTTGCAAATTATTTTCCCTACAAATACGTTTCTATAACTTTTTACCCTAAATTAAAAATTTAAAAAGTTATAAGCAAAAAAGTGATAAATTTTCAAAAGGTATATTATCGCTCTTTAACTTTGTTTAATACATTTTACAAAAAAAAAAATACCTCAGAGCAACCTTGTATCTACTAACCTAATATGATCTTTTGAGAAAAATATCCCCCAATCCCCGGATCTCATGAAATTAATTTTCTGCAGATGCAAAGGAAACTGTAAAAGCATATGTGGCTGCATAAAAGCAGGCCTGAAATGCTTTACAGTATAGTAGGCATGTGCAGATGTGCAGACTAGTATTAGTAGGCATACTATAATATAGTGTGCATATAACTATAAGTAGTTTCCGAGATATCACGAAAATAGTGTTGTCACCCCTTTTTACAAGATGGCGGCCGGGGGACAAAAGCGGCAACCCCACAAACTTGAGGTTAAGCTTCTATTGACCCCCCCAACATATCCCAAAAATAAAATTGCGTCCTCTAATAAATGCAAAGCAAATGTAACATTTCAATGGACTAATGTATCTTTTCTGGTTATAATTTTAATTATTTTGATGTAGGTTTAAGATTTATGTAACACTGTTTTGTCCTGATTCGGAATCTGCCAAACATTGGTATAAAATTGTTAACTTAGGTTTAAGTCGCAGAATCACAGATAGTATGTAAGCTCATTTAATTGTTACACTATAAGGGTGGCATTTTCTTTTGGAAAAAACCATTTAAAAATAAAGAATAAAAGAAAAATATGAATTAGTTAAAGTAATGTGACTTGACAGTTGACCATAATATTTCCTGAAATTTACATTTGAATTTCACTGATTATTAGGATTTAGGTATATTTAATTGAACGCAACGCTTCTGGAACACTTGGTCTCGTATAATTACTTCCCTGGCATTTCCTTCGGTTCGTCTTGGCGATGACACTACCGTGCCTCCATATTAGCATCTGGTTAAAGACTGAATTTTGCAAGACTTAAAAATCAGAAACTGGTCCTACACGCCAGGGGTGTAGGTACTGCGTGTGGCGTATTTAATTTTCTTTAACATTTATTATTTACGGGAGGTCGCCGACCTTAACTGACCACAAAAGTGATTTCAAATTACTTAATTGTAACTACGTATGTATAATTTCAATGATTCGAGATCGTTTTGCCTGACATCTGCATCTGCCTTAAAACTTGCTTTAAAAAGTAGCTCAATTAGATTTTAAATAAATTAAGTTAACAAAAACAGAGATGCACTTAAGTTGAGTGTTAATATTAAAGTACTATAATTCTATTTTAGTTTTAATAACACTAAAGAATTGGTAGATAGTACCTGTAACCAAGGTGCATCCATGATGCAGCATCATTATTCTATCTAATTCTATTTAAGAACCTAGGAGAACGTACTTGAGTAGAAACTCAAACGGGACCTTTGATAAGTTTTAAAACAATGAAAAAATATTTAAAATAGAAATAATACGTATTATATATTTCTGTATTCATACACAAATCAGTATACATATATATTTCTATTAATTATTGGCCTTTTTGTCCTTGTCCTTTTGCTAAATCATTAAAGATGTCTACGAAATAATGAGTAATAGAACCTTTAAAGGAATAGTACAAGTTGGGGACCGCTCCCTTCCTCAATTATCCAATTTCATCATCGACGGTGACCTACTATTCGGATACATGTACCTAGTCCTAGAGCGAGTGTTTTCAACTACACTTCTTTTTATGTGCATAACTTTATGTATGTCTATGGACCGCTTACTAGATAGAAATAGAGCAATAAAATACACTAGACTTTCCACGCGGCTCTACCTGCGTGTATAAGGAAATGCCAGAAACCTTACGTTACACCTTTCTAAAAAAAAGTACGCCAAATTACATGAAAATCTGTGCAGTAGTTCGCGAGATTATCGCGATCAACTTCAAACAAACAAACTCTTCAGCTTTATAAAAAAAAACAAACATTTTTAGCCATTTTTTTCGGACTGGTAGGTAGGTAGGTACTGGGGCTGAAATATTTACTATATATAATACTATATATAGAAAAATTGGCTTGTATTTTCTCCTATGCCTATTAATATATTATTATACCAAAACCCTGTATGGTGTTTAAAACGCAATTTTCGCCTCAAAATTTGCATTTAATTGACACGATAAACTTTAATTTATCCGTGACTCAAAAACGAAACAATTGGCGTATTTCATTGTACTTCGCACGGCTAAGTTATTCCGGTTTCCTATCGTCAAAAACATTATGTAGATATTCCTCGAATGACTCGGCATTGACTACGTAGCGTCTGCGCAATACCTACATGAAAGAAGCGATATTCAGTTAGATAACACCTTTGTGAATTGACGCGTGTGATGTTATAAAGAAACATGAGTGAATTAGGTGAAGTAGATCGGTCGGGGTGGCCGGGCGTGGGGGGTTGAGGGGGTCGAGCGATGCTGGTGCGAGGGTGCGCGGCTGGCGACCTGCGGAGCTCCATCGCGGAGCGCACCAAGGCGTTGGCGGCCAAGTGCCATGCCCTGCGGTCGCCGGCCCGCGACCATCGCAGCCTGGAGCGCCGCCGCACCAGATACCGCAAGTCCCAGACGCGATGGTATGTGAAGGTTAGTTGAGCTCTTCCTCCACGTCACCCACCACCACAAATGTTTACCCGCAGGCTACACTGTAATAGAGATTAGGTAATGTTATGAACTTAGTGACTATGTACTTATTGCCATATCATAATGCTATTTCAGGTATGCCCATCTTTTTTAAGATCAATCGGTCATGCTATTTCGGATACATTTTGCATGTAGCAGAAATGACGCAAGTGTTTGACCCGTGACAACGTTTCAGTGACGGTGACCGGTTTCATTGAAACCAAGCCTGCTATTTCGCAGGACTCAGGAGCTGCAGGAGCTATTTTATAGTGACTGTACTGTAAGTGTATGCGCAGCACACAAGAGTAATCTTTCTTCCTATACTCATAACTTCGTATTAACTAATAACCCATTACCCAATGAAATTTGTAGAGCAAATCGTCGATCGCCAGTCGTCATCGTCACCTACGTTTTTGGTTTTAACAAGAAACTGATGAGTTTACCGGAAACTGACACTTGATTCATTGATGAATCGATAAATATTATCACTATCTTTGTGAGCACTTCATCACATCACTCGTGGATATAGAATAATAAGATAATATTATGTCGATACGTCATCATAACTCTTAATAAAATATGCAAAAATAATATTTTAGAATTTTATTGCATAATTATTAAACGATCGATCGAACGATGAGCGACATGGCGAACCATTGCTAAAACGCTCTCTATCATGGCAGCTTTCGAATAAAAAACAACAAAATTGATCCATTTACACCAGTGGTCCCCAACCTTTTTTTCATGCGGGCCACAAACATGGTCTTGGTGTCGCGGGCCGCAGCAAAAATTTTTTAGGGTTAAAAAATAACCTTCTTCAAAATTAACGATTTAAAAGTGGAAAAAATTTAACGACTATCACGTAGACTTTTAACGTTATTTTGCCGGTGGGCGTGAATTTCAAAATTTTAAATTGTTTAACATCACGCGGGCCACAAATAAAGTCCTGGCGGGCCGCATGCGGCCCACGGGCCGTGGGTTGGGGATAGCGGATTTACACGCACACGCGCACACACATAGACGACATAGTGGGGTGTTATAAGTTTGACACAAGTCAAACTTATAACACCCCACTTTTCGTCGGAGGTTAAAATGCATTATAGTTTTTGGGATTTCCTCGAGCCAGTTATTTATAGACGCCGCTTGTAGCGGAGCGAAGTTAGAAAAGGTTACATAAATATAGGCTCAGGTATCACTTGTATCAGTAAGAATCCGTTAAGTCCGCAATTAAAATAATCGGCCAAGTGCGAGTCGGACTCGCGCACGAAGGGTTCCGTACCGTTGTAGAGCAAAAATGGGCCAAAAATTGCGTTTTTTGTATGGGAGCCCCCCTTAAATTTTTATTTTATTTAAATATTATTATTAATTATTAAAGTACACATATAATTAAGCCTTTTGTGAAAATTTAAAGTGCCTACTTGTTGTCATCATTGATACCGAGCAAAAAATGTTTGAAAAATCACGTTTGTTGTATGGGAGCCCCCTTAAATATTTAATTTATTTTGTTTTTAGTACATATTTGTTGTTATAGCGGCAACAGAAATACATAATCTGTGAAAATTTTAACTCTCTAGCTATTACCGTTCTTGAGTTACAGCCTGGAGACAGACGGACAGACATCGAAGTCTCAGTAATAGGGTCCCATTTTTACCCTTTGGGTACGGAACCCTAAAAATGTGAATGATTAGGTCCTGTTATGTACGACACGCGTCGTAAAAAGATTTGAGCCATGTTTGCAGAATGCAGGCTGTAGTATCGATTGCAGAGGTGTAGGGAGCAACGACCTACGCTCCCAGACCTAGTTCAGCTGTTTTTAATTCCTACGATATTATACATTCATTATTCAGCCTCAAACCTAGATAATATTTAAAGCAAGTGATTTTATGTAACTACGTAATGTTTTCAATTTGTATGCTCACTTGGTAATGTGTGAATTTTTGTAAGGAGACAAATAAACAAAAACACTTGTCGAAAAGTACATTAAGTAAAAGTACCTACTAAGTTTTAAATGTGCCATTTGCAATTATTGAAATGGCAATCAAATCAACTGTTAACGAAATACTATAATATAACCTTTTGAAATAAGGACGTGTACGTCCTGTGATCCCCGGGGTCCAGTTACTAGTTGGGATCTGAATTCTTGAGAACTCTATTAAAGACGTAAGTAAAGATTCGTTTATTCACACAATATCTTGGTCTACCCCAAATTACTTAAAAATAAAATATAATAAATGAGTTATTTATGGAAGTGGAAAAAATAAATTATGCGAAACGTTATGACTCATGTCACGATTAGCTATGCCGTGGCTCGTGACTATGCTACGGAACTCTTGAACCCACTTTGGGAAACTCGGTTGTAGAGTCCAAACTGTAGACTTACTCCCCTAAGTATTTAGCAAAAGAAGCACTTAACTAACCGTCCTTGTCATCGTGTAGTGTGATTTTTTAATGTATTAGAGTTAGACAAAGATCCCGAACCTTAAAAGGGCCAAGAGGGTTCTAAGAGGTTAGTGAGGTTGGAGAGTGTCGACCAAGCGCGACCGTTACGCTTGTGACGCTGATGACGGCTGGGATACAGAACCCTAGTCACTAGTGTACTATTATATAATTTATGATTTACAAATTGTCTTTCTGAATATAACGTACCAAAACGTGTAAAAATCTGTTCTGTTAACGTTTTAAGGGGTTAACGTGAGTACCTGACGTAGACCTGATCTTCTAAGTTACTATCTGCAGCAGCCAGTAATTACTAATTCTTACCCCACATTATCAAGAGTTTAAACTCTTCAGTAGCAGATCAGTCAATAAAATCAACATGCACAATATTATGAATTATGATACTGTAAAATCTATAAGTGCCCCAGTATAAAATATCGATTTTGAGTGATGGTAGGTACCATTGTAAAATCTTAAATCTAAATATAACGACGAATGCCGAGGATGGCAGTCTCCGCCCACCACGCCACCCCCTCCCCCTTCTTTAGCTCCTACCGATTCTACAGAAAATAACAGGTAAAAGCCCTCGATCAAAACATTACTGTCTGCACAATGCAGAAACCTTTACCTAATATTTCACTTTAGGTAGATACGTCATACGACATAGGGGAAATACCTCTGCGTCAAATCATTTTCTGGTTTTAATTATCCCTAGAACCTAAATTCGACAAAAATGGAAAATCTGAACACTAATTCATAATACATTTTACATAATACTAGCTGTCCCGGCAAACGTTGCTATGCCATATTATAAAGTATTTCGCCCATATTATTTTATTGAAGTTACTAAATAAGTATGTCACCATGGCAACGTCCATTGCTATCCCGTCGCACAAACAATGGTCGCCGTCAGTCTCGAGTTGTAATAATTTACAATTATTTATTGAACAAATGCACTTATCAATATAAAAAGTACCCAGTAGCCGATTCTCAGACCTACTGAATATGCATATAAAATTTGGTAAAAATCAGTAAAGCCGTTTCGGAGGAGTACAGTAACTAACATTGTGACACGAGAATTTTATATATAAGACTAGCTGTCCCGGTGAACTTCGTGTCACTTTAAAACCTTCCCTGGACTTCTACGAATATTTTAAGACTTAAATCAGCCGTTTCCGAGTTTTAGCGCGACTAACACATTTGAAAATCCATTTTTATATATAAAACTAGCTGTCCCGGTGACCTTCGTGTCACTTTAAAACCTTCCCTGGACTTCTACGAATATTTTAAGACTAAAATCAGCCCAATCCGTTCAGCCGTTTTCGAGTTTTAGCGCGACTAACACATTTGAAAATCCATTTTTATATATATAGACTAGCTGTCCCGGTGAACTTCGTGTCACAGGTCACTTTAAAACCTTCCCTGGACTTCTACGAATATTTTAAGACTAAAATCAGCTCAATCCGTTCAGCCGTTTTCGAGTTTCAGCGCGACTAACACATATGAAAATCCATTTTTATATATAAGAAGATTATTATTATGTACTATCAGAGAAGTTAAGATTCATAGGCAATGGCAGACCTATAACGTATAATTATTTATATACGTATTTTGGTCACGTTTTGTCAAACCCATCCGACAGAGATGACGACCTCGTACGCGACGCATAGATGTGTCGCAGGGAAAAGAGGATATCAGGGATTTCACGATATCCCTAGGGATATCTCTCGGCACGGCATATACTCCCGGTAGATGCCGAATATTCTTGTTTGTTACGTCTTCTTACTAAAAATATCTAGTGATATGTCATTTCACTAAACTAAATCTAGTGAAATGTCAGAAACGCGGATACCGCCGAATAAAAATCGAGCCACCCATTTATCTCGCTTGCTCTAGTTCCCACACGTGACACGGGCACTAGTGGGAGTGAAACAAATGCGTCGCTCGAGCTGGCACGGCTCGTCTAGCCTGGAGACAGACAGACAGACTAACCCTTTGGGTACGGAACCGTAAAAGCTAGGATAATCGAAGAGCTGGAGTACCTGTAATACCTGTGCCTGTACAAGAGCATGCCACCTTTACAAAAAATATTCAACTTGGTCGGCCGCTTCATTTGACGTCAAAAATTAAAGGTCTGAAGTATCTGATGAAGAACCCTCAGCTGGTTTCAACTGTATGATTCAGAGATATGGTGATGCCCCCTCAGATCTGCTATAGTTGCATTACACGTGTGATAATAATAATAATAATAATAATAATAATAAGGGAGCGAAGCCGATACCTCCCCGTTGGTGTTCCCGGGCAACACTTGGGTGCGCCACCTATTCTTCTACAGGTGAGGCACTCACGTGGCAGATCGTCGGTTCTTTCTATATCGTCACTATCTTTTCACCACCTTTTTATTTAATTACTCTTGTGGTTGCATCGCTTTTGTTTTAATTTTTACCTATGTTTCACCACCTTTATTTCCTCTTTTACTATCTTTCCTTTTTGGTTAACTCTTCTTTTATGTGTTGTTTAAATATGGTATGTAATGCGATTACGAAATAGAGTAATACCCCAGGCGGGTACCGGAGCTATACGCGATGGAGAATCCCGCCCCGGGCCTTCGGGCTCGGGCTGCCCTTCGTATTCTGGGGAGGGCAACGAGTCGCATCAAGCAACACAATCTCGAGCTGTTGCAGGAAGAAACCATCATCGCTCACCAAGTTCATCAACAACATCATCATTATTTCCATCTTTACAGTCATCACCGCAATCTTACCTCGACTCACGAGAGTCAAGATCTTCCACGTCATCATATATTTCATCATCATCTCGAGCCGAGGATGTTGTGCAGAAGGCTATAACTACAGCCGAATTTACTGCACCCACCCCCGGTAAACGACGTTCACGAAAAACGTGGACTAAAGAAATGAATATTTTCATTATGCGTCAATATTTCATTATAACCAAATTAGAAACAAACACAAGATCTTACCTTACACAACTACACTCTATGTTCACAACTAAATACCCGGAAATGGAGGCTAGTAAACAGCGGATAGGAGATCAACGACGAGAAATAGTTAACTGTAAACTTCTCACACGACTAGAAATTTTAAATATTAAAAAAGAAGCCGAAAACACTTTACAAACCGAACAGCAATCACTATACAATAATAATATAAACATACCTCAAAATTTATCACGTAAAATGCGGTGGACAGATGAATTAAATGAAATCATCATGACATGTTACTATAGATTGACCAGACTTGAAACGGATTTAACGACTTACAGACCTCTGTTGCATCAAGAAGTTACCTCAAGATGCCCTGAAATTTCACACCTCTCTGTTCAAAGATTAGCCGATCAACGCAGGTCAATTGTCCATAATCGACTTTTGTCATTAGATCACCTAAATAAAATTAAAGAACAAGTTCGGTTGGAGTTAAATCAAAATGATATAACAGAAAACTTACCTGAAGGAGCAGGGCAGCTTGAGGAAACTGAGAACATGGGAGAAGATACACTAATAGATAATAATCATTGTCAGCAAAGCCTACAACAAACTAATAACGAGGAACACAACTCTAGTACTACACTTGATACAACACATGGCAGACAGAATCATACCTTAACACCAGACTTAAGAAAACAACTAGAAGAAATGCTAACAGAAACTATAGAAAAATTTAAAGAAATAGAAGCAACAGCTAGACCACGACTGCCGAAACTTAAGTATTCTAAAAAAATAACAGCTATTGTAAAAGACCTTAATACTTATATATTACCTAAAATACTAAATGTGGAATTAGATTTCATCACCCTACAAACTATAATCTATAGTGCAGCATACACAACTGTTAAATTTAGTGGTGCCAGGATGTGTGTAGATAGTAACACAATAAATAAAAAACTAAATGAGCCCCCCCGGTGGCAAAAACGTTTAGAAATAAGAATCAGTAACTTGAGAGCCAATATAGGAAGACTAACTGCATATAAAAATGGTACGCGATCACAAACTTTAGAAATACATGTTAATAAGATTAAAGAACAATATAAAATTCATTCGAATCATGAATCAGAAAATTTAGACATTTCACACTTCCTTGACACACTGAAGCAAAAACTTAACACCTTGTCTAATCGTTTAAAGCGATATAAAGAAACAACAGTTAGGAAAAAACAAAATAAAGAATTTTTAAATAATGAAAAAATATTTTATCGAAATTTATCGAACAAGTCTAATAGCGATATAAGAGAAAACAACCCCTTACCGCCGAGTACTCAGTCTCTACAAGAGTTTTGGTCAAATATATGGTCCAAGCCTACTCAACACAAACAAGGTAATTGGATAGAGAATGATAAAGAAACATTAGAAAACATACCAGAAATGGAATTTGAACAGATAGGTTTAGATCTTTTAAAGACTGTTATAAACAGAACCCATAACTGGAAGGCTACAGGATCTGACAATATTCATAACTTCTGGTACAAAAAATTAACATGCACTCATAGACTTCTACACAGACACATAAATTCATTTATTAACTCACCTGATACATTACCTGATTACATACTGCAAGGCGTAACGTACATGATTCCGAAAGATTACAGCGACACCCAAAATCCAGCCAAATATCGGCCAATTACCTGTCTGCAGACTATATACAAAATAATTACTGCATGTATCTCTGAGTCTATTTATGAACACACGCAAAAACACAATATACTATCAGAAGAACAAAAAGGATGCCGCAAAAGCAGCCAAGGATGTAAAGAACAATTAACTATAGATGCCGTAGCCACCAGACAAGCACTGAAAGAAAAACGTAATATCTACACGATGTTCATAGACTACAAGAAAGCTTATGACTCCGTTCCACACTCATGGCTTTTGTATATATTGAAACACTACAAAATTCACCCAGTTATCATAGGTTTCCTGGAAAATATAATGCGCCATTGGAGCACCAAATTAAGATTATGCAACCCGACAACCAGAATCGAAACAGAATGTATACCAATAAAAAGAGGAATCTTTCAGGGCGATGCTCTAAGTCCTTTATGGTTTTGCCTCGCCCTTAACCCTTTGTCATCCATGCTCAACTCAAATAACGTAGGCTTTAAAATTAAGTACAACACTCAGTATACTCGCATAACTCACTTGATGTATATGGATGACATTAAAATATTTGCCAATACAATAGAGGAACTAAACACACTTGCCGATCTAGCCCAGTTATTTTCTAGTGACATTTGCATGCAATTTGGAATAGATAAGTGCAAAATACAAGCTATCAATAACGGTAAATTAGAACATGCTGCATATGAATTAGAAAACCATGAAGTCATAGATTCAATAGACCCAGTAGAAGGGTATAAATATTTAGGATATCATCAATCTAAAGGAATACATCACAAAAGCATAAAAAAACTTCTCAAAGACAAATTTAAGACAAGATTACATCGCATATTACATACATATCTCAACTCAAAAAACACAATTAAAGCCATTAACACCTTTGCCATACCGATTCTCACCTATTCTTTTGGAATTATATCCTGGAGCCAGACAGACCTCAAAACATTACAAAGAGTAATTAATACAGCCATGACAAAACATAGAAAACACCACCCTAGAGCATGCGTACAAAGACTTATCTTACCTAAAATTGAAGGAGGTAGAGGACTTATTGACATAACTAACTTACATAATAAACAAATCACGCTTCTTAGGACATACTTCTACAATCACTCACACTCATCACCGCTACACTATGCCGTATGCCAAGCCGACACATTCACACCACTCTCACTCGCAAATCATTCCAAGCATTTGAAAATTTCTTCAAACCAAGAAAAGATAGACGCATGGGCACGAAAATCCTTGCATGGTCGTCACCTTGCAGACTTGACAAATGCGAATATTGATAAGATAGGCTCGAACGCATGGTTGAGACGAGGGGAGCTATTTCCTGAAACTGAAGGGTTTATGTTGGCAATCCAAGATCAGGTTATCGATACAAAAAATTACAGGAAGCACATCATCCGTACTGCTGGTGCAGGAAGTGACCATTGCCGACATTGTCACAAACAGCCCGAAACAATCCAACACATAACCGGCGCTTGTTCATCCATCACACAAACAGACTACAAACACAGACACGACCAGGTAGCAGCAATAATACACCAGACACTTGCACACAAATACAATCTCATCACAGACAAAATTGCATATTACAAATACACACCTCAAATCATACTTGACTCACCGGACTTCAAACTATACTGGGACCGGACAATATTGACTGACAAAACCGTACACCACAACCGACCTGACATAACTCTCCACGACAAACGAAACAGAACAGTTTACCTCATAGACATTGCTATACCCAATTCACACAATCTTACCTCTACACATACGAACAAACTGACTAAATATGTAGACTTGACAACAGAGTTGAAAACACAATGGAAAGTGACCGTAGTTAAGACCATACCCATCATCATCTCCAGTACTGGAATTATTCCCAAAACACTACACACTAGCCTCAAAACACTTGACATTCACCCACTCACATACATAACCCTGCAAAAAGCAGTTATTCTGAATACATGTAGAATTGTTAGGAAATTTCTGTCTATAAATTAATTACTTACCTGAAGTTGCTTGGCCACAAGCCCGCAACTTTAGAAAAAAAAACCCGTAAAGGAGAATCTAAAAGATTACAAAACATAATAATAATAATAATAATAATAATAATAATAATAATAACTCCCACTCTGGTTTTGGTGACGGTGGCCGGTTTCATTGAAACCAGGCCAAGAGTAATTTTATAGTGCCCAAGTGTGTGCGCAGTACACAATAGCAATCTCTATATTCCTTTACTCGCATAACCCGGTGGGACAGAAGACTGACACGACCGGCGAGAGATCAGGCGCAGGACCGACTTTTTACATGCCCATCCGACGCATGGATCATCTAACATCTTACTTGTCAGATTCAGATGTTAGATGATCCTATCAAAGTACCCGTGTGTATACTAGAGCAAGCGAGAGAAATGCGTAGCTTGATTTTTATTCGGCGGTGTCCGCTTTTCTGACGTTTCACTAGATTTAGTTTAGTGAAATGGCATATCACTAGATATTTTTAGTAAGAAGACGTAACAAACAAGAATATTCGGCATCTACCGGGAGTGATATCCCTAGGGATATCATGAATGATATCCCTAGGGATATCGTGAAATCCCTGATATCCTCTTCTCCCTGCGACAGATGCATTTCTAAATATTTCCGCGATCGCGGATTCTTGGAAATCTATTGTCATCGCGCGCGGTCGCATGCGAACCGCTTGGGGCTTGAGGGAATATTTTGTGAGTTGACAGATTTGCATGACGTCTCACGCAATTGAAATCTGTGGGTGGTTTTTATTTTCATTTGCCTCAGGGCCCTTCAGAGTTCAGACTACATAACGGCCTTGTCCTTGCGTTATCATTGTTGACTTGTCGGCCTCACCTCACCAATTATTATTGCTGTCGTGTAATTAAGTGCTATGGTTCCATCACCGCATAACGTGTTGCGGTACGGTAGATATATCCGTTACATAACAATGTGTCTAACCGCTGGACTGCAACATTGCTACCTATTATCTAGTCTCCTACTATTAAATCAAGTGATTATATAACACTATTACCTAAGCTGTATTTTTTGTTTATGGGCCTTATCATTCGGCATCTTTAACTACATAATATGACAGTCATATTATGACTTCTCTGACTTCTGAATACAAAATGAAAAATTCACTTGAATGAAAATTTACTCAATCGAGCCGTTTTATATCTTCATCAAAATGTACAACACGGGAGTCCACGTGGCATGTGCAAGCTTTGAAATGAATGTGAATTATCCTATAAATTATAATAGGGATCTCAACAAATAGCTTATTTTATACAATACACATATATATATATATATATATATATATATATATATATATATATATATATATATATATATATATATATATATATATATATATATATATATATATATATATATATATATAATTCTCGTGTCACAAGTCACAAGTTACCGTACTCCTCCAAAACGGCTTTACTGATTTTTACCAAATTTTACATGCATATTCAGTAGGTCTGAGAATCGGCTACTGGCTACTTTTTAGGGTTCCTTAGCCAAATGGCAAAAAACGGAACCCTTATAGATTCGCTATGTCTGTCTGTCCGTCCGTATGTCACAGCCACTTTTCTCCGAAACTATAAGAGCTATACTATTGAAACTTGGTAAGACGATGTAGACTGTAAACCGCATTAAGATTTTGATATAAAAATGGAAAAAATATTAAAACTTTTAGGGGTCCCCATAGGTACAACTAAAACAAAAATTTTTTTTTTCATCAAACCTATACGTGTGGGGATCTATGGAATTGGTCTTCAAAAATAATTTAGAGGTTTCTAACATCATTTTTTTCTAACGTAAATAGTTTGCAAGAGAGACTCTTCCAAAGTGGTAAAATGTGTGTCCCCCCCTCTAACTTCTAAAGTAGGGGCATGATAAGTGTAAAAAAATATCGGATGTACCATCGAGGAAGTTGATTCCTATGCAATTGATAGACCAACGTTATTTGGTCGAATATGTCAATTCAATGTTAATGGTGATCTGTCGGCTGGGTTTGACGTAACGCAACCAAACTACTTAGGTCCCCGATTTGCATAGGAATCAACTTCTCTGATAGTACATTACTATAAAAACTACCAACGAAAATTGGTTCGAACGAGATCTAGCAAGTAGTTTTTTATACATCATAAATGGTAAACCTTAATTTAACTTTCATTAAATCAATTGAAATATTATATTGATTAATTTTGTTGAATAAATAATAGCAAATTATTACAACTCGAGACTGAGGCGACCATTGTTTGTGCAACGGGATAGCGATGGACGTTGCCATGGTGCATTACTTATTGTTATTAGTTATTAGTCACTTTAATAAAATAATATGGGCGAAATCACTGACCTCCATTATACACTTGTATAATGGAGATCAGTGGGGCGAAATACTTTATATGGCAAAACAACGTTGCCGGGACAGCTAGTAAATTATACTATTTCAAATGCGACGCCTATATTCTCTACTATCTAACTTTTAAGGATCCTAAAGTAGAGGTGTTACACGGGCAAAAAATTATAATGATTATTATTATTGATCAATTCTGGGAAATTGTAGATTGCGACGGACATAATATCAGCAATTTTTTTTTTTAATGAAATAAGGGGGCAAACGAGCAAACGGGTCACCTGATGGAAAACAACTTCCGTCGCCCATGGACACTCGCAGCATCAGAAGAGCTGCAGGTGCGTTGCCGGCCTTTTAAGAGGGAATAGGGTAAAAGGGGAGGGTAGGGATGGGAAGGGAAAGGAATAGGGGAGAGTAGGGAAGGGAATAGGGTAGGGGATATTTGGGCCTCCGGTAAACTCACTCACTCGGCGAAACACAGCGTAAGCGCTGTTTCACGCCGGTTTTCTGCGAGAACGTGGTATTTCTCCGGTCGAGCCGGCCCATTCGTGCCGAAGCATGGCTCTCCCACGTATAAAATACGGCAGCTCAGCTCACATCAATTTGGGGAACTGTGTTGCAACTTGCAAGTTCTATAGCTCTATTTTCCACCATTTTCTCCTCCTAGGCTTTACAATAATTTTTCAAAAATTATCCTTTTGCGACAACACCTCATGGACTGAAACGATCGAAGTGGCCAGTGGCCACCCTTACAGTGCAGTGTGCCAATGCCCATGTTTTATGAGGTATTTTTTTTATCGCCGAAATTAAGTACTCGTAAGTAAGTTAAATATATTATAATTGATTAAATTATAAATCGTATGGATTTCAATAATAAATATACTTACTTAATACTTATGTAAGTATTATTTTTAGGGTTCCGTACCCAAAGGGTAAAAACGGGACCCTATTACTAAGACTTCGATGTCTGTCCGTCCGTCCGTCCGTCCGTCCGTCCGCCCGTCCGCCCGTCCGTCCGTCTGTCTCCAGGCTGTAACTCAAGAACCGCTATAGCTAGACTTCTGAAATTTTCACAGATTGTGTTTTTCGGTTGCCGCTATAACAACAAATACTAAAAACAAAATAAAATTAATATTTAAGGGTGGCTCCCATACCACAAACATGTATCTTTTTACCTTTTTTGCTCTATATCAGTAATGGCAACAGATAGGCACATGATATTTTCACGAAGGCCCTTATTGTATGTCTAAGTCAATAATTAATAATAATATTAAAATAAAATAAAAATTTAAGGGGGGCTCCCATACAGAAAACACAATTTCGGCCTATTTTTGCTCTCTAACGGTACGGAACCCTTCGTGCGCGAGTCCAACTGGCACTTGGCCGATTATTTACTTAAATCAACATCAATATATGATAATAATTATATTTTATGTTAAGTAGTAACAGGTGAAGTCACGCTAGTAGTACTTTGTAACTCTGCGGTTAAGTCAAAATGATTCACTACAATGCACAGTAATGACGTAGTAGTCGCGATTACGAGGTATTTACCGGCAGCTGGCTTCATTGATGCTGTATTGAAATTAGTTTTCCACGCGATCTCTCCTGTAGAGCAGTGTAGAGCAGTCTTCGGACGGCCGCGGCTGATAGCAGTAAATACTACATTGTATTACTTAGTGCTTGATTGAAATAGTGCAATATTAAATGTGAATTTTTATTTAAAGTGATTTTTATATCAAGTTGATGTGTGTCGTGGAACGTACTCGTGTAAGCCATAAGATTTTTTCAAGGAAACAGTGTGCAAGGTGACAGATACATTAAAACACTGCACCTACTGGTGCTCGTGCAGCTTAATAGTGTGAATGTTTTAATAGTGAAACATAAATTAGATAACGCCGATTACGTCCGAGGGAAAGAGGATGTGCTAAATTCGAACACGTTTAAAATAGTTTCGCCAATCGACGAGAACACTTTCGAGTTTTGTAATAGGTATAATTAGTGATTTCGGTGATAGTGGCAGTATTAATGGGTTACGACTGTTACGAGTCGCTCGGCGAGAGAACGCGTCTAGCCGGATACCGGGTGTAAGTGTGCCGCCTGCGGACTGCCGCGGCCGGCGATTTCTCCCGCGTCACGCGTGTCTGAGCTCGGAGCTCGCTACCCCCGGGCCCCGGGCCGATTGATTCCGCCGCCGTAGTATTTGCATGCGGAGACGCGACATGGTAGTGAAAGTGCGGCGCTCAGCTGAGCAGTGACGCGACCGTCGCGGACATGGGCCATGTGGAGAATCTGCGGCGTCAGTAGGGCCGAGCCGGTGCTATTCGACAGTGGCTTCGATGACGACTATGTAAGAGGCACTAAAGTGTACGGATTCTGCTAAATTATTATATTTGCAGCTACTGAAATAAACTCATTGCGTATGCGCTCTAACACTGGTGCCGTCTGCCGTAAATGACCTACTGCATTGCTTCTACAACTGTCGGCGAATCAAAATCTTGCACTGACTTTCGGCACCACCACTTTAGAACGCCCCTTGCACGTTTAATTCCTTTAGTATACATATAATATTACAAAGATATTATTCCCATGAAAGTTATGGGTCGCAATCCTTATATTTTATAACCTAACCGCGTACTCACCTATACCAAAGAATATAATATATACCCTGTACCGCTGGGAAATTTTGACGACATAGTGCTCAGAGTTATTTTCAGACATAGTAACAGCCTCTTAAGCCAGGGGTTCCCAAACTGTGCGCCGCGGCACCCTGGTGCGCCGTGGAAAGGCAAGAGGGGCGCCGGGAGTCGATCCTCCATCATTATCCGTAACCACAAATATTATAAAATAAAATTATGATATGAATTTAAATACAAAGTAGGCAGATTAATTAATATTTGTTTATTATTATTTACTTGCTTAACCTAACTATAATCATTAAAGGTGTTTATTTATGTATCTTTTTGTAATAGCCAGGTAAAGTAGGGTGCCGTGACAAACAAAATATTGACTTGTAAGTGCGCCGCAGACTGAAAAAGGTACCTAGGTTCATATTTTCATCCGTTAATTTTCATCATAGGCTTGAAGTCTATTAGATATTATTTTTAAAACTGTATCTCGATTCTTTAAGTCACCTTATATTTGAACAAACTGATAAGGAACAATAGCAACCAGGTACTTTTTAGTAGCCGTGAACCCTCTTCACAATCCACATAGACGGACGTATATCTACAGAAGTCATCTGCATTCTTCGCCCAACGATTTTATAAAGGGGACATCAGCAGATGCGTTTTCTTCCTCTTACCTCTGAAAACAATTTCTTCATTCATAGTCTGGTTTGTTATCTACTACGTGCTCTACTCTACCAACGACTTTTCCAGGACTATTTAGATATAAGATTTTGCTGTATCCCATAATTGTAGTAACATAATAATAAATATATATTATACGGGTATTTAGCAATTGTTTGTATGTTCCAGCAGCCGACATGGCGGTTATGGGGCGAGGAGCGCGTGGATGGTGCCATATATACAGTCTATTTGAAGAAAGTGCGCTACCATCGTCCCACCCGTTGCGCTTCTAGTGTAAGTATTATAGGTATACCGCACTAACAGTAGCTGATCCGATGTTTGACATCGAACGGATAATGTAGAAGACACATGCGTACTTTATACTGCCCTTTGCTATACCTAACGGATGGTAACCATCCGATACGATATTTGTACTTTTAATGTTTAAGAGAAAAATCCTCTTTAAAAACAAAATGATATCTATACTATACAATAATTATGCGTATCATTTTGTTTAAAGAGGATTAAATAATAAATATTATTATTAAATAATATTGTAGGTAGAGCAATTTGTAGAGTCACACTTTTATATTGACATTTTTATCTTTCAATGAATCTTTAAATAAATACGGAACTTCGTTCAAAAACTTTTGAGATTAGTAAATAAACAAAAAGTTTGAAGAATAAACAAAAAGATAACAACAACATAATATTCAAATATTCAGATAATTAATTATTTTGAACCTGAATAAAATTAGGTGTCAAACAGTATGAATTTCCATACTAACAGTTTGCATGAGTGTGTTGGGTGACTCACGCGTCACAAACAATGATATTATCCGTTCATTCGTCATTCCTCATCCAAACAACCATATTATCATCTTTGTGACGAGCACATATTGTAGTCAGTAGTAACTCATTACCTACATCGACCTTATTAAAGCAGATTTTTTAATCGTCTGATAAGTGATACCTTTCACCAAACGAATATATTAAGTAACTAGTGACCCGCCCCGGCGTCGCACGGGTATAAAATATATAGCCACTGAAAAAATGATTAAAATCGATAGCCTATGATCCTTCACGTGGTCTACTTCTTATCTGTGCCAAATACTTAACATAAAAATTGCTCCAGTAGTTCGCGAGGTAAGCCCTTTCAAATATTTTCCTCCGTTTTTCCCACATTCTCCTATTAGTCTTAGCGTGATAAAATATAGCCTATAGCCTTCCTCAATAAATGGGCTATCTAACACTGAAAGAATTTTTCAAATCGGATCAGTAGTTCCTGAGATTAGCGCGTTCAAGTTAGCCCTTTCAAATAATTTTCCCCGTTTTTTCCACAATTTCCTCTATTTCTTCGCTCCTATTAGTCTTAGCGTGATAAAATATTCCCTTATAGCCTTTCTCAATAAATGGGCTATCTAACACTGAAAGAATCATCAAAATCCGTTGCGTAGTTTTAAAGATTAAAGGGAACAAAGGGACATGAGGGAAAAAAGCGACTTTGTTTTATAATATGTATAGATATAATATTTCACTTGACATAAGTATATTTTATAGATAAGCGTTATCTGGGAATTCTTTTAGACTTCTTACGTTTTGGCTAGCGCGACGTGCGTTAGATTAGTGAATAGTTAGATCACGCTACGAGTAAAACATTAATAATATTATGTTGTTTATGAGCTGAGCCAATTATTAAGCAACGATATAGGATATTCTACCTATTATAATTTATAATACGCCCATGATCCATGTTTCTGGTCAGCATAGCTCAGCACTCAATAGGCTGCAGGATTAACAAATGATAATACCGAAGTTGTACGGCTTTACTTATAAATCCTAAAAATTCTGTGTATATTGGCGTTTTTTCCAAATTCTACTAGAAGTACAACGAATTTCTCTAAGTACTCGTATCTACACTGCTGGCACCTGGTTCAAGTTTTTATCTCCAAGGTTGAATTTGTTATTCAAATTAAATTAATTTGGGAATCCAAATGAGGTACAATTAGAAGTATAAATAAAGAGACCCTTTTCTAGATTCTCTCATTGCAGTTATCAACTCGTTATATTTTTTACACTATTAATATTAGAGCCGTATGTAGACTGTATAGTCATTACTTCAATTAGCAATGGTATCTTATTCCCTCAAATGCTTTTTTGCTTTTCATGAAATGAAATGAAACAGTTTATGTTATGAATGGACCGGAAATGTACAGTCTGGAACATTGAAAGTTATATTTTTGGCTCCTACTTTTTTTGTAAAAATCAAATCTACAATGGAAAAAAGACATTCTATGCTATATTTTAATCAGCTTATCACTTGGGTAATTAACCTTAGAGTGATACTACCAAAATAAACACTTTTATTTTTTAATAATCATTTACTACAGTTACAACTTCCATGGTCTATACAAATTCATCGTCAAAAATGATGTCTTTTTTATGAAATAAGGGGGCAAACGAGCAAACGGGTCTCCTGATGGAAAACAACTTCCGTCGCCCATGGCACTCGCAGCATCAGAAGAGCTGCATGTGCGATGCCGGCCTTTTAAGAGGGAATAGGCTAATAGGGGAGGGTAGGGATGGGAAGGGAAGGGAATAGGGGAGGATTGGGCCTCCGGTAAACTCACTCACTCGGCGAAACACAGCGCAAGCGCTGTTTCACGCCGTTTTTCTGTGAGAACGTGGTATTTCATCGGTCGAGCCGGCCCATTCGTGCCGAAGCATGGCTCTCCCACGTATAAAATTAATATAGTGCCTTCCAATTAATATAGTGCCGGGGGAATAAATACATCGTGGCGACCAACGTCTAAACACCATATTATTATTGAAATAATATGGGCACACGCACCGATTGTGCGCCGCCCTGTCAAACACGTACAATAATGATGAACTAAAGCATCCCTCCCTTGTTGTTGACGGTCTACGAGTCTATGAGTACGGTCTATGACGTCAGCGAAAACATTTTTTGAGAATAGCGTTCGTACTAAAATGGTTTAAGTCCATAGGCAGTCCTATGATGTCAGGTTCGATATCTTTTTTCTCCGGTAGTTTACCGTGTTCTTTCTGTCCATAATAAAAATTGAAGCATAGGTTATAAGGTCATAATATAAGGTAAGGTTTCATTTCATAGGCAAGTGGTTTTTATTGGATATACCGGCCAACTTGACCCATCATTCTTTGGTACCCGGATAGGTCTTTATTTACAATGAAAGGAAAAATTATGAAACCGGCCAAGTGCGAGTCGGACTGGCGTACATAGGGTTCCGTACCGTAAATTTGTATGGGAGCCCCCCTTAAATAATAAGTATATTTAATTTTTATTATTAATTATTAAAGTTAATATACAGCTGAGTATTTTCTGAAATTTTCAAAAACCTTACTGTTACCATTATGGATATAGAGCAAAATAGGGGAAAAAATCGTGTTTGTTGTATGAGGCCCCCTATTAATAATTTATTTTATTTGAATTGGACTATTAGCTTTTATAACGATACCAGAAATACATAATTTGTGAAAATGGGGATTGTCCATTTTTTTTTAATTTTGCTCATTACAAAAACATTTCGAGGAATAAGGTCAGTGATCGTTTTTCTGTATATAAACGAAAAAAATACCCATTAGTTACTTATATTTTTGAACAAATATGTTTAACCTTAGTTTGACCTTCAATGGCGTTAAATTAGCAATAAATTCGACCAACATTACGTTTCGAACTTTTGGTAAGCTTCTCGTATCAGCTTTCACATAATGAGAACTTGCATTTGACGAACCAGCCATTATAAATAAGATTGAAAGGAAAAAAAAACATACTGCAGAGGTCAATTGGCCGCCGATGATGACGTCAGAGCGAAACTTTAAAAATTTATTGAGAAAAAACTAGCCAATGAATTTCAAAATTATTTAATTTATATTCTTAAAATACCCTATTTTAACGAAAAAAAATATAAAAAGTACATGTGATTTTTTTGGACAATGCCCATTGCAACTACCTAGCTATGGCGGTTCTCGAGATCCAGCCTGGTGACAAAAGGATGGACGACGGACAGACAGCGAAGACTTATTAATATTTATTGATAATAGGGTCCCGTTTTCATCCTTTGGGCAGGGAAACCGAAAAAATGAAAAATAATATACATAATAATAATATATAGTAGTTTATTAAATAAAAGAAAACATTTTTATGTTTGTAATTTTGCAAGAACAGTATGAGTTTAGACTGTATATTTGTTATAATGAAATGGTATTGATTAAATAAAAAATAGTATAAACAACGTTAACAATGAAACAATAATTAAATTCGATTAAAATATAAATGCAATCAGTACTGCGATACTTATACACTCCTTACTCGCTCGATATATACTTACTCGTAATATGGGAGTTTTAAGCTATCACATTAAATACGGTGTGCTCCTTTCCTGCGAGGAACGTTGACGCTTACATCAGTGCTGCTATGTATTCAACGCTATGCTGAAAATGACCACCTTCAAGTATTAAAGCTTAAAAGTCAATTAAAATATATGAATAATGATTTCTTAAGTTTTCGCGAGTATCACTCATGATATTATAAGTTTAAACACTTACGGATTTTGTCGCGGAGCACTTTTATTAATCCCGACGTTTCGGCTGCTTTACAGCGGCCGTGGTCACGGGTGGACTGAGGTGACAGGTGTCCAATTTCTTGAAGTTCTTTAACTACCCGAAGACCACCCGTGACCACGGCCGCTGTAAAGCAGCCGAAACGTCGGGATTAATAAAAGTGCTCCGCGACAAAATCCGTAAGTGTTTAAACTTATAATATCAAAATATATGAATATTAATAATCGACTCAGAACTAACGAAGCCTCAAAAAATAATATAAAGAAGATAGAGAATGAGAACCAAGCTAAGTACAGAAAAATTATAACGTGACCTGAAAAGAAAAGAAACAAAAACCTTAAAAAAAGAAATGAAATCCCACCAAAACATGAAATGTAAAAGGAGCCAAGCAAAAAAAGTAAAAAGTTTTCAGATCACATTCAAGCCAAGCCTTTAACTTATTTTGTAATTTATTTTATAATTATTATAGTGGCTTGGCAATGAGCACAAGAGAAACAAATTTAATATAAAACTGCATATTTGAAGGAGTTCATACTTACACAAACGGCAAGCATAAAGTGTTTTAGTATGTAACGAGTAACGACGCATGTGGCCGATGGTACCCAATATATTATATTATTTCTCTAATGCTCATTGCCAAGCCACTATAATAATTATAAAATAAAGAAATCTATTGATACATTTACTAAATGTTGATTTAAATTACAAAATAAGTTGAAGGCTTGGCTTGAATGTGATCTGAAAACTTTTTACGACAGAAGTATTACAGCTATGCAATATTTTGCTTGGCTCCTTTTACATTTCATGTTTTGGTGGGATATAGTTTTTTTTAAATAAAGTAAATAGTCTTTAAAGTTTAAAGTATAGTATGCTTAGTATTAATTTACATTTTGTAGTGATTACCTATTGTAAACATCTAGCGCATACTCAGAAATGACTGTTAAAAATTCCAGGAATCAGACGATGAGATCTCTCACTTGGAGTGGGAGACGGTGCGCGTGAGGTTCGTGAAGGCGGGCACCGTCGAGCGGCTGGTGGAGGCGCTGGCCACCGACGACGGGGAGCTCGAGTCCACATACGTCAATGTCTTCCTCGCTACATACAGGTAACTTTCTTGTCATTACGAGCTCTTTTAAATAGAGAGTTCACAGTATCGAGCTCGTTTAGTTCAAGATACATTGAAGCCGTTTCTAGTTCCACATATTTAAATCTTTTTTCTACCAAACAAATTGAAAAGGTATATTCTTTAAAATAAAATAAGTTTCTTTAAGTTTACCAACTAAATACTATATATAAACTATGGCTATAATTTTTTTATAAAAATGTATTTTCAGATCATTTGCTGAGTGCAGCAGAGTGCTGGATCTGCTCCTGCGCAGGTACGAAGCTCTAGCCGCCGAGGATGTGTCGTCAGCGGGTGATACCTCTCAGCAGCACAGAAAGTCAGTACCGAGCTCGCATTTACATTGTGTTTCGTTGTGTTTTCTGTTTCTTCCTATATTAAACTTTGCTGAATGGCCATACGTCTTCTAGGACTCTGGTGGCATGTCTCCACGTTTGGTTGGACACCTACCCGGAGGACTTTCGCCAGCCCCCGCACCACCCCGCACTGCAGCAGCTTCTCGCCTTTACACAGCTTCATTTGCCTGGCTCTGAGCTACATTCGAAGGTTTATTGTTTTTATTGTAAACATATTTTTATGTAGCCTAAAGCCTTAAATGTTTTTTATATAACTTTATAATTGTTGCCTTTGTATAAATTTTATAGGTATGAATTATTTCTATTTAAACGGATTATTTCTATCTTAACTATCTAGTTAACTGTTTTGTTTGACGGTGTTTTAGACTACGAGAGTTAATTCACTAAAATTCGAAAGACCAAAAAGTGATCTACAACTATTTAGCTAACCTCTATTCGTTTTTTTCAGGTGTTACAGAAGCTAGCATTTTTCAGTGCCGATCGCAATGGCAGCTCCGCCGGAGGTGCTGCGGGGGTGTGCCTGGCGCCCGGCATGCGCCTCCCCGCACACCTCACCAGCGCCTACCGTCTGCCCCACGTACCCCACCGCCATTTTGCCGAGCAACTCACTCGAATGGATATGGAACTATTTAAGAAAGTCGTGCCCCATCAATGTTTAGGAGCGGTCTGGTCTCGCAGGGACAAGGATAGATCGCACGACGCCGCGACGGTCCTAGCTACGGTCAACCAGTTCAATGCCGTGTCCTTCCGTGTCATATCGACCGTCCTAGTCGAACCGAATCTCAGACCTCTGGAGAGATCGGACATACTCGCCGCCTGGCTCGACATAGCCCGAGAGCTGAGGGTACTGAAGAACTTCTCGTCGTTGAAAGCTATCATTTCGGGTCTGCAGAGCAATCCCGTTTATAGACTGAAAAAAACCTGGGCTCTCCTATCCAAGGAGAAGGCCGAGCTGTTCGAGGAGCTGGCTAGAATATTCAGCGAAGACAATAACAGGTGGGCCCAACGCGAGCTTCTAATGCGAGAGGGTACCGCAAAATTTGCGGACACGGTCGGCGAGAACGATAGACATTTGCAAAAATTATTGCACGAGCGGGGGTCTCCCGGGGTCAGTCACGGAACGATACCCTACTTGGGGACTTTTCTGACGGACCTGACGATGATCGACACGGCGATCCCCGATACCGTAGGCGAAGGTCTCATCAATTTCGATAAGAAAAGAAAGGAATTCGAAGTTTTGGCCCAAATAAAGCTGCTGCAGGGCGCCGCCAACGCCTACCACTTGGCCACCGACCCGATGTTCGACAGATGGTTCGATTCCGTTCTAGTTCTCGATGACAAGGAGGCGGACAAGCTGTCGTGTCAAATCGAGCCGCCCACGAATGTCCCCAAGGAGCGCCGTCCCAAAAAGTCGAGTGAGAACAATGGGCACTGCCATAGAAAGAACGACTCCATCGCGAGCACCAGCTCCAGTAACAGCTCCCAGTTTTACTGCGAGACCGACGGCGGCGGGCTCGCCAAGAGGGACAGCCTGGAGAGGCGAACGTCTCCGACGCGGCTCTCCCACGGCTCCTCGTCGTCGTCGATACCCTCGCTGGACGTGTCGCTGTCTAGCGCGAACAGCGGACAGAAGGGGGCGAACGGCAAGGGCGTCGGGATCAGTCCGGCTCACAACAGGAGCGGGCCAGACTTTTATATAATTCGTGTCACGTACGAAACCGACAACGTCGAGACGGACGGCGTGGTTCTGTACAAGTCTATAATGCTGAGCAACAACGAGCGCACGCCGCAGGTGATACGCAACGCGATGCTGAAACTGAATCTCGACGGCGATCCCGATACATACACGCTAGCGCAGGTGTTACCAGAAAGAGGTAAGGATCGGTCGTCCTATCTGTCCCTATCTCTTCCTGTGATAAAAATAAAAAGATAATATTGTTCCTTTTTTCAGAAATGGTGTTGCCGGCGAACGCGAACGTGTACTACGCAGTGAACACGGCGTACAACCTGAACTTCATCCTGCGGCCGCGGCGGAGCGGGCAGGGCGAGGCGCTCGTGAACGGCAAGGCGCGCAACAAGCGGAGTTGATCGTGTCCCCCCGACGCCGTCGCGGCATTGTTCTGTGGGTTTTTACCTTGTAGTGTAATATGATTGCCATGTGACCTGATTGTAGACAATGTGCGCGTATTTGTTTGTGTGAATGCAATTTACTAAACATACCTATTGCTTTACTGCCGATAACATCTTGAACGTTTGAATTTTATACTGTTAGTGCTTCGTATACGACTGAATACTGATATTGTGCTTTGTTAATCAACACTAACGACCGCACGAGATATTTTATAATTACTGAACTTTAATAAAATGTGGAAAATGAATTACAGTTTAACCATGTTAAAATGTACCATCGAAGTAATTGATTCATAGGCTTTAGTCGGATTATGTCAATTCAATATTATTCGTCTTCAATCGGTTGGGTTTGACATAACGCAACCAAATGACTTAGGAGTTATAGGTCCCTTCTTTGCCTATGAACCAATTTCTTCGATGGTACATTAACTTAAAGTAATCATTATCTCTGAGGCGGTTGTAAGTAACTTTAGATTTCATAATAATTTTAGCTTTTACATGACTACTTAATAATTTTCTTTTAAATATTCAGATCGCTTTTAAAATCGGAAAGAATTTGTAAGTACCTACTGAAATAATTAATTAAAAAAAACTAGGATGATACTATTTTATTAATTTTCCCGAATGTTTGAAAAACATTGGAAACTAACAGCTATAAAGACTTCTTTCATACTTAGTTCGTACAAATATTATTATTTAATTTATACACTTAGTAAATAAAACTACTCACTCATAATATTACTTTTATAGATAAAATGGACACAATGCATTTTGTTGTTTATGTACTTAATGATCGTGTAAGTGTTTATAATATTGTATTTAAGCTCTCAATGCCACCTGTAACTGTTAGTCCTATTTTTACGCGTCTCGTAGTGTTAGCTAAATATTTGTATATAGTGGTTATATTTTGTTATGTATAAATGTGAATCTCCTAAGTTAATATAAAAATAATAAGCCAAAGGCAAAATTACTATCTAATAGCGGGTGCTATCTCACATTAGCTTTAAAATTTCTTACCGTGATGAGATCGACATGATTAACCTTAAAAATTCTAAAAATGTTTTGTAAATGAGAAATACCTACTAACTGATAGAAAAACTAGCGTAGGTATACGACTCTCCATGTATTGGTGTTCATAAAATTGATGTTTTTCAAGGAAAAGACTTAAACTTGAAATTGATAATGTACTGTTTACACTTTATACTCATTATACTTTATCCTGCCTCTCTAATTTAGAACAATATTACTTTTTAAAAATGTATGATACACGATGTGCCTAATACTATACTTAACTTTTTATGTGGTTTACTCGGGGTATTCTAAAATCGACTCTTTCATTATTGTCTTAAGGTGGGTTTACACCAAAAGAACATAGAGCAAGAACAGCACAAGAACATTCTTTCGTATTCGTTTAGTGTAAACTATAATTCGTTACAACATACTTTAGACCGTTTACACCAATCGAACCAACAAGAACATCAAGAATAAGATTTTTTGCTCTATAGATGAGAATCATTTAGACCAAACGAGCGAATGCTCATTGCTCATTCGTCAACGATAAGTAGTAGGGTTCACACTACACTCAAAGAGTATATAAACTACGTAATAACTACACTATGTCTGACTGTGATAGCGATATTGTGATTTCAAGTGCTGCATTTATTGTTATAACGCAATAATGAAAAAGAAAAGAAGAAACAGACGTTGGTGGGTGACGAATTTAACATAAAGAAGAATACTCGATAATTTAAAAAACCCGCCAAAAAGTAAAATATTTCAAGAACACTAGAATCCCTTTGAAGACACCGCCTCGAAGAGCGAGCACGCCCGAACACGAAAGAATGCTCTAGGCAACTGCTCAAGCGCTCTTGGGTCGGTTACACCAAACGAGCGAGATTCTTAGAGCATTCTACCCACTGACCTCTATACACTGGACTGGCTATGCTGTACAAAATGACAGCTATTTTTTGTGTCGATTTGAAGCGCCACTGGTGAGCGTACTGTGAACTAATTACATAGAAAATTACAACCGCCATTTGCAAAATAGTAGTTCCAAGTCCACTCACTACTGCTTTCACATAGCAATCAGCGCCAATATGGCGACTTTCAAATAGGAACATTTTATTGATAGCGATCGCCGGTCCAGTGTATTATAGAGGTCAGTGATTCTACCTATTTACCGCCGAACACGTGGCGAACACACTAGAACAACGAAAGAATGCTCGTTGTTTGTTTACATCAAAAAAAACTTTACTAGAATGAGCATTCGCTCGTTTGGTCTAAACGGAGCTTTATACATAATTATTAGATACAAAATAATATAACATTTTACCTAGAGGAGTCCACGTTTTCGAAGATTTTTATAATATTTTGCAATAGGTTGCATAAGTCTTCAAATATTTTGCATAGTTTAGATCCCTTACCTACTCTAATTTTTAGGGTTCCGTAGTTCTACCTAGAATCTAGATGTTGATTCGACTTTCATCACGATTAATGTCCGTCCATTCGGCTTTCCTTCCAAGCGGTTAATGAAAAAAATATGAAACTTCGTCGATCATGTGAATTCATGTGCTAAATAAAATTTACGAAAAATGTTTTCCTTTTTTGAGGTGCACCTCTCCAATATAGAGAGAAGTATTATAAGTTATAACAATAGGCTACTTGACCTACTTTTTTTCTTCATGCTAATCGCTTCTTAATCATTCATTTTCACAAAAAAATCTAATATTTTAATATTTTACACAGTAGAAACCCATAAAAATGTTTATTGAAAAATACGCCTCTTAAATGGCGCCGAAAACACTGTCCGCCATAGTGTGACGTCATACGCTTTGTATTTTAAACTCTCTTTATTGAACATTTTTTTATGTGCTAAATGTACGAGTCTAAAAGTGCCCAAAAATTATTAAAGAATTAAATAAGAAATTAGAAATCATTTGTAATGTTAAAAACTTTTGGAAACGTTTAAAAAGTTTTGGCCATTTCATTTCCCGGCTACAATAAATGGAGTTAATATATAAAACTGATGTTTTAAGCGAATTATTCAATAAAATATATTTTACAAATCTTTCTAGGCTTATTCTTATTATTTATGTACAGATAAACTTACATATAACGAGCGCGATAAATAAAAGATATTAAATTACTATGAGGATGACGTCACATCCAAATCGGAAGTACCGCAAAAGCGTTTTCGTCAGTACAAATCCTATTTTCATAAAATCATATTTTCAAATCCACTTTATTTATCAATCATAAGCTTTTATTTGATGATAAGGGTGAAATATGGTTTCCTAGGCCAAGTTCTACTAGAAATATGCATTTGTTCAATGAAATTGAATATAGGTCAAGTAGCCTATTGTTATAATTGTTAATACTTCTCTTGCTTATCTCACAGGGTTTAGATAAGGTCTTTTTCAAAGTTTGATAGGTAGCCAAGACGGTTTTTAGAATTCCCTACCTTCATTATCTGTTTATGAAATAGTTATAGCTTAATCCTTCGATCGGAGGTTCTAGGAATTCCCATTGTATTCTTTTGTTCTCGCGATCACCGGTGCTCGCGCGGGGCCTGAAAGATTAATTATAAAATGTGCTATAGCCTACAAGCTTGAGCTTAAAGCACATTTTATAAAAGGCCTCTGCCCTCTACCTCTTATCGCAAATATTATTTGCGATAAGAGGTAGATAAGAGGTAGTTTATATATAAATTAAATACCTCCGTATACATTATACCTGTCTAATATCTCTTCAAGTTAACACCGCTGAACCGATTTTGAAATTTGGTTGGTTTCAAAGTACCTATCTTGGTTACTTTGAGTCCCGTAAAAGGGCAAAGGATAGAGTTTATATCGCGAAAAAGTGTACTGTTCCTGCTTTATAACTTATAAAATAATATTATGATCAGTGGCGTAACTATAACATCCGGGGCCCGTGGCAAATTGATGGGGCCCTATCAGTAAAAATCGTCACGTTAATAATAATAAAACAATGTATAAAAAAATTTCAGACTTCACGGCCTCTTGGACCGGTGCCTTTTTGGGTCGGGGGCCCGTGGCATTTTGCCAGCCCTGCCTTTCCTTTATAGTTACGCCAATGATTATGAAAGCAGACTTAATAAGTTACCTAAAATAAAATAATAACATTCATTGGTGACTACGGAACTCTATACCTACTATGCGTAGCATTCTGGTGGTATAACATACCCATCGTCAAATATTATTTGTGCATCATAAGTGTTTCGTCTTATGGAGACAATACGCCTATTTATTTCATTTAAGTAAAAATATTTTAACATTATTGCCTCTAACTAATATATTATTATTTAATAACTATGTTACCCATACTACCAAGAAACAATTGTAGTTCGATAGTGAGTTGAGTTGTAAATAGCTAACAGTGTGAATGTAGATTACTCCAGTGTCCCCATTTAATGTGTTATGTACCTATATTTTGTAATAAAATATTAATTATTACTAAAGTGTTTTAATTTTTTGTTTTCTACGGCGACAATTACTTAAAGGAAAACTTGTAGTAATTATTATTTTTAACAAAAAATTAAAATCGATTTCCAAGTTAAAAACAATAATAACATCCCAAAAAAGTATGAAATAAATTTTCCTGTCTAAAAGTGCCATTTTCCGAATTTTTCTAAACCTCATCTATTTCTGTTCTCAATATAATAATAAATATATTTATTTCATCAAAACATTGTACACACATTAGGTATATTAAAATTTAAACAAATGTTGACCTTCCCTATTAAGTACTAGTGCACCTGTGTCAGGAAAGGCCACTCTTCCTTAGCACACTCTTATATTATATTAGACTGATGAAATAGTTACAAAAATTTAGATTGAACTAAAGCAAAATATTATATTATAGGTATTATCAGCAGAGGATGTGTGTGTGTGTGTGTGTGTGTGTGTGTGTGTGTGTGTGTGTGTGTGTGTGTGTGTGTGTGTGTGTGTGTGTGTGTGTGTGTGTGTGTGTGTGTAATAAAAGTAGATAAAGTGCAAATTGTAAAACAAGAATTTTTAAATATAGTGTAAACAGTAAAAATATTGTATAAGTAAATATTAAATATGGCGTAAATAGTAAAATCTTCATCATTTTGAAGTCGGTACCAAATAGCTTAATCTTTCTCTGACAGAATATTTGAAACTTTTGGAACCGACTTCAAAATTATGAAGATGGAGAACAGAAATAGATGAGGTTTAGCCGAATTCGGAAAAAGGCGCTTTTAGATAAGATTTATTTAATACTTTTTTGTTCATATAAAGATGTTATTATTGTTTTTACCTTGGAAGTCGGTTTTAATTTTTTGTTAAAAATAATAATACTTAATTTTACTCTTTTTAGTTACCTCGTAAAAAAAACCCAAAACTTGTATCTATAAGGAATCCGGAGTTCTCATAGCACCTCCGGAGATGGTACATCTTACACCAATTTTTATGATTTATTATTTACTTTGAAACAACATTATAATTTTCAAAATCGTTCGACAAACACAAGTTTTGATCTTAAAGACGATGAAAAGTACCAAAAAAAGGGTCATAATTTGATGATACATGGTGTGGTGGTAGTGATGATGGTGATGATGATGAATGTAACTTGCATATTAATAGCATATGCTTTCAGCTTTCAGTTCTTAAAACAACGCCGAAACTCCCAAACTTGTATCTTAGATATTCTATAAGGAATCCGGAGTTCTATTAGCACCTTCGGAATCATGGTATATCTTGGTGCAAAGCCTTACTTTTTGGAAGCATGTGCATGCATAAGATACTTCTAATAAAACCGAATCACCATACGTTTCCATATACATTTTGAAGAGTTCCCTCGATTACTCATGGATCCCATCATCAGATCATCACCATCAGCTTTGTAATAATTGCACCAAATTCGGATTAAACCCTATCTATACTAATATTATAAAGCGGAAGAGTTTGTTAGATTGTTTGTTTGTTTGTTTGAACGTGCTAATCTCAGGAGCTACTGGTCCGATTTGGAAAAATCTTTTAGTGTTAGATAGCCCATTTATCGAGGAAGGCTATATTTTATCACGCTAATACTATTAGGAGCGAAGAAATAGAGGAAAGTGTGGAAAAAACAGGGGAAATTATTTGAAAGGGCTTATTTGAACGTGCTAATCTCAGGAACTACTGGTCCGATTTGAAAAATTCTTTCAGTGGTAGATAGCCCATTTATCGAGGAAGGCTATAGGCTATATTTTATCAGGCTAAGACTAATTGAGAGCGAAGAAATAGAGGAAAATGTAGAAAAAACGGAGGAAATTATTTAAACTACAGGAGCAATTTTTATGTTATTTGGCACACATGAAGAATAGGTCACGAGAAAGGACATAGGTTTCTTTTTTTTGCGGAAAATGTACGGTTTCCGTGACATTCCTAAATTACGCGGGCGAAGCCGCGCGGAACATCTGACTATGAAAAATACTAATAATACTTACTAATAATAGAGTCATAATGTGATGTTTCAAGATGTAAGGGTAGAGACGATGATATTGTAATATACCATTAGCATATGCCTTCAATTCTTAAAACAACGTCGAACCCCCAAACATGTATCTATAAGGAGGCCGGAGATCTGTTCACCACCTTCGACCCACGGTATATCTTGGTACTAAATCTGACTTTTTGGTAAAATTCACTTAGAATACTTCATTATTTATCCAAAATCACTATAAGTTTTCATTTGAAATACTTCAGATTTTGAATCGAAATCACAATATCATCCAGATAAATGGGGTTTTAGTATAAATAGCGAGGAATTCCCTCGATTACTTATGGATCCCATCATAAAGTCACCTTTTTATGAACATGGAACCAAATTCGGATTAAACCCGATACAATAGTGAAAATATCTTGAAAATCGGTCCACAAACGGCGAAGTGATCGTTGAACATACAAAAAAAAACTTATATATCGATATCGATATGTCGATTAATATATGTATATAGCCCAGTTAAAAATAGGTATTCCACCAACAAAAAACCTGCTTAGTTTTGAAAAGCTAATAATATAAGTCTTTTAGAAAATAACGAATGATTTAAATTTAAACCCAAAACCGGACGACGATCGAGCTCTCTGCTCAACGTTTTAGAAAGCTTTCAGAGATCCAATAACGAGGGTCTATTTGCTTAGTTCGACAAATGGAAAGGAAATTGGGACCTTCTCTTTGATCAAATACCTTTAGACTTTAGAAAACGTTTGAGATTCACGAGTATTAAACATTACTCGCACGAATACCTAATGCCCTATTTTACAGTGTCGATTAATATATGTATATAGCCTAAGATCCCACCGCTTGATTCTGCAGGCAAGTGTTTTATTGATGTAATTAATTTCAATGAATATGAATATAGGTAGTTACATAACTTGTTACTTGCAGCTCTATATGTTTTTCAGTTTTACATCAGCTGAAAGAAATAAAATAAAAAAAAGACGGGTTGCACTCCGGGAGTGCCGGCAGAAGTGAAAATTTGATTATTAACGTTGTGCATTTTTTAAACCCATTTTTTATGAAAATCGATTATTAAAAAATCGATTTTTTTAATTAATCGAAACCCTTACAATCGATTAAATTTTTAACCCATTTTTTATGAAAATCGATTTTAAAAAAAATCGTTTTTTTTTAATTAATCGAAACCCTTACAATCGATTAAATTTTTAACCCATTTTTTATGAAAATCGATTTTTAAAAAATCGATTTTTTTAATTAATCGAAACCCTTACAATTCGAGTTCGAGTTCGAGTTTTCGAGTTCGAGTTTTCGAGTTCGAGTTTTCGAGTTGGAACACGAAAATCCATGGTTGCTACTTGCTAGTTACACAATTGCCGCAAACAGAGGTTGCCAATTTGCCATCATATAAGGGAAAAGACCTAATGGCAGACACTTTGAGGAAATATGAAACATTTGAATGTTATAAAATATATATTTATGAAAATAAAGGATTGATAACTTCTTCCATGTCTTCAGTAACTCTTACAAAATAAAACTATTATAATTATTCTCTGACAAATCAATTTAAAAATATATTATTGGTCTTTTTGTATTAAACTTAGTCATAAGAGCTAATTAGATGACATCACAAAAAACGAACATCACTAATAGTAGACACCAATATGAACTAATAGTTGACATAGAACATTACATTACATTTTACATTTTTCCTATTATTAGGTCTTTATTTGCCGTTTTTCAAATGACTTCATTTACTTCATCATAGTAACTACATGCATCAGAAATATTATCCACGTTGTCTCCAGATTCTATTCATTCTTCTTCCATGCTGAAACTATCTTTGCTTTTATTTTTATTCTTCATATTTTTTTCCTAGCAAATTTATTTTCAGTCTTTAGTCTCCATGCTTCTTTTGCCTCTTCTTTTTTCTTCTTTCTTTTCTCAGCTCTCCTTTTTCTTCTTTTTGCAGCTAAAAAACTAAAGCAATCGATTTTTAGATCAGTACAAGGTCTTATATTAGACACCATGTCCATTTTTAGGTACAGTAGTTCTAAGTTCTTAGTTTGTCAATAGAATTATATTTTCAGAGAATAGTGATGATTTTTGCAGTAGAATAAAGTACAAAATAACTTTAGTATGTATTGCAAAACTCAAAGATGAGATCCATGTCATCTATTATGCTACGTTTTGATGCTTGCCGAGCCACGGCAAGCCTCCACAAGCCCGAGCGTGAAAACAGGTGAAATGGCTTGGCTTGCGTGAGCTTGCGGACGCTTGTAGACGATCGGGAGTAGTATCGGTTTTTGGACAGAGATCAAAGGGCATGTAGGCCTGGAGATAGTGACACAAAATTCTTGGTCATTTGTGCCAGTATGGCGGTTTTACAGGGGTATAATTGCGTAAAGGCAAAAAGGAAAATGATGGTCATAGCGCTCGCACTGGCAACCCAAACGCGTGGGCGTTAATCGAACGTGTCGGATAAATAACGAGTGTCGAACGATTTGTTCCACAAAAAGGCTTGTATTTTCAGATAGTCGAAAAAAAATAAGTAGGCGAAAGCGTAATGCCATACTTGTCGGGTGCGGCTTACAGCCCGCCACACCGACGCGAATACGTTAATTTTAATAAAAAATTGAACCATTTGTACCAGGCAAATTTTTGCATAGCTAATCATCGTCGAGTAGCCATTCACGAAAATCACCTTGCCATACTTTTCCGACAGCGCCCAATGGCCGCCATACCACTGCAAAGGTGTAAGTTTTTTTTTTTAAGATTTTATTATATATATATATATATATATATATATATATATATATATATATATATATATATATATATATATATATATATATATATATATATATATATATATATATATATATGATATATAAATGGACATGGTGTAAAAATTATATATATATATATATATATATATATATATATATATATATATATATATATATATATACTATATAAATGGACATGGTGTCTAATATAAGACCTTGTACTGATCTAAAAATCGATTGCTTTAGTTTTTTAGCTGCAAAAAGAAGAAAAAGGAGAGCTGAGAAAAGAAAGAAGAAAAAAGAAGAGGCAAAAGAAGCATGGAGACTAAAGACTGAAAATAAATTTGCTAGGAAAAAAATATGAAGAATAAAAATAAAAGCAAAGATAGTTTCAGCATGGAAGAAGAATGAATAGAATCTGGAGACAACGTGGATAATATTTCTGATGCGTGTAGTTACTATGATGAAGTAAATGAAGTCATTTGAAAAACGGCAAATAAAGACCTAATAATAGGAAAAATGTAAAATGTAATGTAATGTTCTATGTCAACTATTAGTTCATATTGGTGTCTACTCTTAGTGATGTTCGTTTTTTGTGATGTCATCTAATTAGCTCTTATGACTAAGTTTAATACAAAAAGACCAATAATATATTTTTAAATTGATTTGTCAGAGAATAATTATAATAGTTTTATTTTGTAAGAGTTACTGAAGACATGGAAGAAGTTATGAATCCTTTATTTTCATAAATATATATTTTATAACATTCAAATGTTTCATATTTCCTCAAAGTGTCTGCCATTAGGTCTTTTCCCTTATATGATGGCAAATTGGCAACCTCTGTTTGCGGCAATTGTGTAACTAGCAAGTAGCAACCATGGATTTTCGTGTTCCAACTCGAAAACTCGAAAACTCGAAAACTCGAACTCGAAAACTCGAACTCGAATTGTAAGGGTTTCGATTAATTAAAAAAAATCGTTTTTTTTTAAATCGATTTTCATAAAAAATGGGTTAAAAATTTAATCGATTGTAAGGGTTTCGATTAATTAAAAAAAAAAACGTTTTTTTTTAAAATCGATTTTCATAAAAAATGGGTTAAAAATTTAATCGATTGTAAGGGTTTCGATTAATTAAAAAAATCGATTTTTTAATAATCGATTTTCATAAAAAATGGGTTTAAAAAAAATCCACAACGTTAATAATCAAATTTTCACTTCTGCCGGCACTCCCGGAGTGCAACCCGTCTTTTTTTTTATTTTATTTCTTTCAGATGATGTAAAACTGAAAAACATATAGAGCTGCAAGTAACAAGTTATGTAACTACCTATATTCATATTCATTGAAATTAATTACATCAATAAAACACTTGCCTGCAGAATCAAGCGGTGGGATCTTAGGCTATATACATATATTAATCGACACTGTAAAATAGGGCATTAGGTATTCGTGCGAGTAATGTTTAATACTCGTGAATCTCAAACGTTTTCTAAAGTCTAAAGGTATTTGATCAAAGAGAAGGTCCCAATTTCCTTTCCATTTGTCGAACTAAGCAAATAGACCCTCGTTATTGGATCTCTGAAAGCTTTCTAAAACGTTGAGCAGAGAGCTCGATCGTCGTCCGGTTTTGGGTTTAAATTTAAATCATTCGTTATTTTCTAAAAGACTTATATTATTAGCTTTTCAAAACTAAGCAGGTTTTTTGTTGGTGGAATACCTATTTTTAACTGGAAAGACTCAACGAAACCTTTTTTATTTTTTTTATCCATTCTGTAGTTTAAATACCCTTAGAAATATTATCTAAAAACGGTAAAAAAATTGAAAGTTCCTGAGCTCCGGAGCGTGTCCAATTGCTCAAAATGCATAGTCGCGTCGCACACAGGCAGACGCCAGTAATTACGCTCAAAGAGGCCGGAGTCGGGAGTGTCAGCTCAAAATAAGATGAAAAACTCTAAAGAGGGCGAATTGAGAGTGCAACGAGATGTGTGGGAAAGGTGGGCGCGTGACCTGCGTGCCGCCACCGGTTGACAGCGGCCTGGCTGAAAATTTCATGGCCATCGTATCGAGCGCCGAGCGAGTCCGCGCAGCCGCGCCGCGCTCCGGCCGCGCTCCGCCGCCGCTCGCACACGGCACAGAGCGACTCCCTCACAACAACAACAGGCGCGCGAGCCCGCCGGGTGCTCCGTCCTCGTCGTGTCGTGTGCCACCACGTGAACCGCCCGTCGGATATGTGAGAGCCGTCGTTCGTGTCTGCTGCCGCTGAAGCTATGCGGCGACATCGGAGCGCGCGCAAAATGAAATAGTGAGGTAAGTCGCCCCGACTGACCACCACGACTCCCGACCGTTTCCTCCGAAACAGGAGCTCCGAGATCCGACGGAACTAGCACGAATTTTAACAAATAAAAAAGTTAGGAGACGACGTAGGCCGCGGGTGACGTAGGTACAAAAGCTTTCAAAATAATGTTCTTATTGTTGTCGTGATATCGGCTTACCGACGAGGGAGCGGCCACCTCAACGACGAAGCTCTATGACTGCCGCAATCTGATTATGGCACGCCCGCAAAACTGTAGATAATGTACTCAATTATACTGTGGTGTCTTCAGATTGTGAAGTCAGGTGGCAGGTGCGATGTACTCACTACTCAGCTCTATATTGCCTGCGTCCGGTAAAAATCGTTCAATCGCTTCATTTTATATGCGCAATTAATACTATAGGTACAGGATCTCATGGCTTTCATTGATTACTATGTAAAGCTGAAACAAAGTTGATGAATGTACTGTAGTCTGTACATAAAATGTATAAAATAGGTAAATTGTCAATTTGATTTTGGGTTTTCATTATAAGACCGGTAGCAAGTGCCGTCTGACAAAAATTATATGCACCATGCATATAATTTTTGGTTTTGGCTGGATTATTACTAGAATACTCTTTAGTATTCTAGTAATAATCCAGCGCTGGATTTGATTACTGAATTGGAATAATGTAAACCCGCTTTTATACTGTAAATTGGATTGACAATCTAAATATTTATTATTATTTCAATTGAACACAAAAACGAAACTAACTTTTAATTTAACTACCTGTTAAATTATAAATGCATAAGGGGGTCGGCCGAACAAAGTAGTATAATAAAAGCCCTGCTTTATTTAATAATTAAAACAATCATGGCCATTAAGATTTAAGAAAATACCTAAATGCCGATGATGATTATTGATAATATTATTATATTATTTAGATAAGATGATAAAAAAAGTTTGTCCTAAATACTGCTACCTCCAATTTTAATACTTACGTATAACAAATAACAATTTCTCGATTGTAGAGACGCGCTTGCGCCTCACAATTATTTTGCTCTACATTCGAGCTACACATATTATTCACTGAAAATAAAATTTGGAAAATTGCGGTCGACAAAATTGACGAAAACAGCAATTTTGTAACAAGTTACAAGCATGGGCGTACCCAGGATTTCAGCATTGGAGCATGAGCTCCCCCCGCTGAAATCCTGGGTACAGGTAATAGGTATATAAATGGTCGGTCTGGTCATCAAAATTTACTTTTATCAACCTTCTTAAGGCAAGGCTGTCCCTAAAAGTGACAGGTCTATAAAAGTATTCGATCGAAAATCTATCCTTTTTGTAAAACATACCTATCATTGTCATTGAAAATTATCCAAGTTCCAATTTAAAGTGAATTTTATGGTGATATTCAAGATTTTTTTACAGAATTACCATGCCATTTTTCGATATTATGTTTGGCTTTTTTACTTTGTTCCTTTTTGAGTCTACATTAATAATTTTGGTGTAAGAGAATTCCACATAATTTCTGGAACACTCTCCAAAATAAAGACTGGAAGCTTAAAAATCAGTCTTTTCGAACTGGCCTAGCCTTATAGTGGAGGCAATGAAGGTTTTCACCTCCGATTTCATTGAACCTTCATCGATTTTGATGAAAATTGGTGAGTAGGTGGGGGATACCCTAAGAAACAAAAGTAACATAGTGTCAACTTGCGCTTTTGCCCTGGGGGTGGATGCCAAACCTTCTCGGAGGGTGATTTTTTTAAATAAAAATAACCCCAGGAATCAATAGACACACAAATTTTAAGCAAAATTTGTTTTATAAAGTTTTTTGAATAAATCAATACTTTCAGAGTTATTAAAGATCAAAGATCATGTTTTTGCATGAGAAAAATACATGTCTTAAAGCGGTTTTTTATAATTAAATAAGAAACTATAGGTTTTTACGAAAAATGTGTAATTACCAAAATTAAAGCCAATAAAAAAAAAACTAACTTCTACCCTGGAATACCTTCCTATATTCATTCAAAGTGAGCTATAGGTGATTGTATATATATTTTCTTTCGGCGAGTACCTAAGTCTAAGCATTCAAACTTAAATAACGGTAAACCGATGCATTTTATGACATATACTTCCTTAAAACCTCTTAAAGTGCTTAAAATTACCTTTTTAATAAGCATTTTAAAAAGTTAATAGCATCAAAATTGAACAAGTTATGATAAAAATAAGACGACCCTTACAATTTTTTTTGAAAAAATCGAAAAATAAAACGTTGACCATTTCTACAATAATTCAAATTTATGGTTATCCCCAAAGGCTTTTCTTTATTTTAGCATAAGTAATGACTTCAAAAAATTTTCTTGGTTTAGAATGCTTAGTTTTGAAAAAAAGAATGATTTAGTAAAATCGAAATTATTAATTTTTTTTCTAAATATCATTTTGTTTTGAACATTACTTCAAAAATATTGAACCTTCGCAAAAATTATAAAGAGCGAAATTTGTGTCCGTTTTTTTATGAAATCTTTTGATTTTCTTTTGATTTTTATAGGATGAAAAATAACGAAGATAGAGACGTTTAAAGCCTAACTTTTACCGCGAGAACCATGAAACCGGGACCTTTTAATCCTAATTTTTTTTAAACCAAGGGCTTTAAAAAGTACTGTTCAAATTGATCTTAAAGCTCTTTAAATCACCTTTAAAATGGTCCATAAATGAACTCGATAACTTAAAAATTAACAGAGCTATTGTGATATTAATGAAAAAAAATTTTTGATAACAATTTTGAAGCAGGTTTGGGATGCAAATATTGTAGGAAAGCCTGTCAATAGGTACATCTATACTAATATTATAAATGCTAAAGTATTTTTGTCTACCTGTTACCTCTTAACACCCAAACGGTTCAACCGATTTTGCTGAAATTTAGTATGAAAATACTTTGAGTCTCGGGACTGGATATGGACATAGGATACTTTTTATCACGAAAAAATGTACGGTTCCAGCGCGATTGCAGGCGTCATCTAATTCATACTAAATATACATTAATCTTTTCAAGTCTTTCAATGTTCAGAAAGTAAACGAAACTGTAAATGTCTATTAGATAAGAGAGGGGCTTTTTATAATGATGTGCGTCTATTAAATATTTCAGTCTAGACTAGTCTCAGATTCAGCCTTTGCGCCAATTTTTTGCACAGACGGTAGTTTGAAATCGTTGTTTGAATATTTTGGACTAAATAATATCAATGTTTGAAATATATTACTAAAATTTATCTTAACTATGAAAAAATATTCGAACTCATTAAAGCTGATAAAAAACTTAAAAGAAAAACTTAAAGCTTATTATTCAAACATTGGGTAGTTTACAGGGGTGAAAAAATTTCGTCACTGTTGTTCATAAAAAGTAAAAAGAAAAGATAACTTTTCTTTTTACTTTTTATGAACAACAGTGACTGTCTATTTTCGGCAACAGAATACATTTAGTGTCGAAACATTACGAACTATATTTGTACGGCTTGGTAATAGGGTTACAAAATATTTCATGTTCCTGTTGATCCCGAGATTCCCAAGGGGTGCAAGTGCACCCCCTGGCACCCCCCTGCCGGCGCCCATGATTTCTGGTATAACAATTTTGTATTTTCCATTTAATAAAATTCCAATCTGATACCTAAGTACTTTCAAAATAAAAATTACCAAAAATAAAATTTCAATCCTCATTTTTCAATATTATACAGCAACATTATAAGCATGTAAGACTATCCTTCGCATTTGTACAACTTACAAGCACGGGAACGGACTGCCTTGTGAATTGCGCACACACTAGGATTCATGAAAATTACACCTGGTTTCAATGAAATTGGCAAAACCGAAATTTGTACGGGAGCTGTTATTATCATGATTCATGACGAATACTAGAGGTATTTGCCGTTATTAAAATCAGCAAAACAATAAACTTGCTAATGTAAAAAACCGACCAAGTGCGTGTCGTGCCACGCGCAATATAGGGTTCCGTAGTACCGCTAGTTTTTGATAATTTTTGTATGGTCAATGAATGTACATTTAAAACGGATACTACTAACAACATCATCTCAGTTACGTTCAAAAGAGTTCGAACGAGAAGTTCCTTTATACTTCGTCGAATACATTTTTTTAGTTGATCGACTATAACTCAAAAACTTATGAAGTCTTCTTAGCCGTGATAGTTTTCCTTTTAAATTCAGCATATTTCCTAGTCCCGTGAATTTTTTCACATTTCCAGAAGCAACTGTTTAGCTTGTAGAAGAAGGGACACTGGACTCTAACGATTTTTTCCGCTTTGAAACTTCATATTTCGCAAATGGATCCCTAAATCGGAAGTTGATCTATGAATACTCGTTAAATATTATTAAAAATACCTATCTAATGACAACCCACACGATGGGGTGGACGCGAAAAAAAATGTCATTCCCGCTTGATGTGTATATTTAGGTACCATAAAAAATTTTTTTTTAAAGATTTTATATACCATTTTGTCGGTTTCATTAACATGTGCATTCATGCCAAATTACAGGTTTGTAGGTCCTATAGTCTCTGAGTAAAACCGCGGACAGACAGACGGACAGACAGACAGACAGACAGACGGACGGACTGGCCGAAACTATAAGGGTTCCTTGTTGACTACGGAACCCTAAAAAGGCGACAAAGTAAAAAGTTGACTGAAAATAATTAGTGCAATTTATATTTAAATCGTTATGTTTTGTAATTGTAAGTCGTTATTTACGATATTATTATACGAGCCGTAAGGAGTTTTCAGGTGAAACCCGGTGAGTTTCCGAGTTGAAAAGTAAATTATTGTGACGTGATGTATAATCGCGTGAGGTCAGGACTCAGGACACGCACGCCGCGTCGCACGGACTACGGCCGACCCCATAACTACACTCACCGTTTATGTTGCTCGCTACGAGACGGGAATTTCAAACAACCTATATTTTATTCAATTTTTACGTCTTTTGTCCACGATTCCGTCTTTATCTAGGAAAAAATCCTTTGCACGTCTGAAAGCGAATAAGTTAATAATAACACACGCTAGATATTATAATAAATAATAATTATTGTGGTAGGTACCAGCAATTAGCAAACTTCAAGAGTTTTAGTGATTTGTCTATTTTGATCGTAGTTGGGAATTTTCTTTCTTGTACTATTTTGTTACTTGGTTGTATGCTTTCCACATATTTTATCAAATATCGTAATATTTTATCAAATATCGTGGTGGCATATTATGCCTAAGGATATATAAAACTTGGTAACCTTGTTGGAAAATAACTTTTTTGTTCAACTACAGTAGCAAATTTACGACATTCTCAATTCGAGTTAGGGCTCGGTAATAGAAATTAGACTTCTAAACGGGACCGAGACGTCGTAAACAAAGCAATAAAGTGGTTCTAATAAAATTCAAAACGATTCTTTCCTTTGCCACTACTTGCTTCTGTTGTGAACGTTTTGCTATAGCGTATTGTGGTATTACTGAAACAGAATCGTTTTCATGATATTCGAATTAAAATTTACTTTAAGTGTTCAGTATATTATGTATAATTTATTTAATCGTAACGATTTTTTTTAATAATCTGTAATGAATAAAACATGGTTGACTACTTAACCCTAAAACCGAACCAGCTGATTTTTTGTAATAAGTAGATACTTATGTAACATTTTAAGAGTAATGCATTGTCCTACAAATAGAACAGTTCATATTTTAGGACCATCAAATCAAAATATTAAATCCTTCCTATCTCTGTTAGCTACCACTGTCGAGAATTTTCGCAGAGGAAATTGTTGTTCTTCTTATCAAAATGAAGCTACTTACGAAAAATTTGCTTGATAATACTTAGTTATAAAAAAAATTGTTCCAGGAAACCCGGACTATTAATGTAGTCACTTCTTGCATTTGAATTATACAATGTGTCCCGACTCCCGACACCGGTGTCCGATCCTTTAATGTTGATGTATGGCATATTTTATCGACAAATTGAATTTGAAAATTTATCTTTCTCTCACGGTTGTAAAATGGCAGCCATTTTAGTTTTTCTCGGGCTTTCACACTAATCTGACCAATACTTCTCATGTAAATATCCTATGAAGATAAAAAGGTCTGATTTGATACCTAAACTTGTGGACTACGCTTACACAGGCAATATGTTACAAATTTCGTGGATAGAAATATAGAAAAACCAAATTTTAAATAAAAAAATAGTGTATTTTTTAATAAATGGCTTTTTCTGAAAAATGTAGCGCATTAAAGTTCAGGTTATTTTTATTTTAAAAAGATAGAGGAGGTTTTCATCTTAAATAAATTCCTTTACTTATATTATGCTCTAAGTCAGCGGTCGGCAACCTTTTGGCAGGCAAGGGCCACAAGGTGGCAAAACAGACTAAAGGCGGGCCGCAGACCTCATACTCGTATTAATCCTAGAAATAAGTTTTTATTAAAAATGGCACAAACTGCAAACAGCTCGTTACGCAGAACGTATTTTTAAGTGGCGATAACTACTGGCAGTATTAGAAAACATTGTTTTTGATACGCATAACTTATTCACAAAACATTCACGGGCCGCAAGTAAGACGTTCGCGGGCCGCGCGTTGCCGACCGCTGCTCTCAGTCTTTTAGTTTAGAAGTTATAACGATTTTCTTATGACTTGTATTGGTCAGATTACTATGAGAGCCAGAGAAAAAATTTTTTTTTTCAAGTTACAAAAAAAAGTTTGGTAGCTAATTTGTCGATGAAATAATGCCCTTCATCATAACCTTCTAGATATAGGCTCGGACGGTGTCGGGACATATTGTATATTTTTTTAATAATGACCGTGGAATAATTATGCCCTGGATAGGCTCTACCTGAAATTTTTAATGATCAAGACTGCAAGTGACCAAGCTTGTAAAATATTACAATTTACAAGCTTTATGACGCAAGTTCGCTCTTGTACTACGCTTATACTACAGTACAAGAGCAAAGTTGTGATAGTTATGAAATCTGTCTTCTTTTTTTATAAAATAAGGGGCAAACGAGCAAACGGGTCACCTGATGAAAAGCAACTACCTAGACCATGGACACTCGCAACATCAGAAGAGCTGCAGATGCGTTGCCGGCCTTTTAAGAGGGAATACGCTCTCTTCTTGAACGTTTGCAGATCGTATTGGTCCGGAAATACTACTGGTGACAGTTCATTCCAGATTTTTACAGTGCACGACAGAAAGTTACGCGAAAAACGCACGGTGGAAGACTCATCAAAGTGATGAGGATGGTATATTTTTCGCGTGAACGATGGCGAAAAGTTGCAGGAGGTATGATTCCGAACAATTCCTCAGAGCACTCCCCGTGATACAACCGATAGAGGGTGCAGAGTGAAGCTACATCTCAGCGTAATGCCAAGGGGTCCAGCCTGTTTAAAACACTGGCAGTCAACAATTCGAGCGACCTTTCGTTAGATCAAGAGGGAGTCGTTGGTATTTTAGATGCGAAAAGTATAGGTACTTTTCGCATCTAAAATACCAACGACCATAATATTCCATATGAGGCCGAACCTGCGCCTTGTAGAGTTGTAGATAGGCGTTGGTCTCGTATCCGGTAGGCTTACCTACTACGAAGTTGTTTTGAGACTCAAACAATCGGACGAGAATGCCGTGTCCTACTCTAACAACGTCATTTCACGTTTATTAGAGTGGGACGCGGCATTCTCGTACGATTGTTTGAGTCTCAAAACGGTTTCGTGGTACGGATTACAGTCAGTAATTTATTTTTTGGTGAAGTCAATGGCTCTATAGGTAGATAAAATGTGAGATAATACCTACTTGCGGTCGTGTGAGGAGGATTCGTGTCAGCAAATATGCGGTGTCTTAAGTTGGAAGGCTTCATAGTACAGACAAGGTTAAGGAAATTGTCCCCCAGCGTCCGACTCGGATTATCTATGTTCAAGTTTGTAGGAAAACGGAATTACAGGCTTATTGTACACAGCCTCTTATGTCAGCCGTGAGATTGCTTTCAGTTCGTGATTAATCTTGGAATTCGACAAGGACTTGCAAGTTCAAATGTTCCGTTGTTTTGTAATTTGAAGTTTTGTTTGTCCCAAATGAGTTGAGACAGATCATAGCATAGTTGAAACCACCGATAGTTGATACTTGAAAACTAGCAGGGTCCGTCCTTTGTGTGTAAGCATCCTTTTAGAAAAGATTTTTCGAAAATTCAACTGTAGCCGAATCGTAGTTTTATTTTTGCCGTTAAAACTGAGTCAGCCTACATAGTGCAATAAATACCAGTATATTGGCTACAGCACTGCCCGAGCGGATGTATGTACATTTCGTGGTATTATAATATAATTAGGTAAGGAAATGGTGGTTTCGTGACACGCTAAGCTGTTAACCCGCAATGTGTTTTGATGTTTAAATTGATATTGCCGGTTAATAGAGGTAGAGTTTTCGGGCTATTTTGCGGAATGTCGTGCTTTTTATGTCGTTAAAAAGAAATAACACTTGGTTTACCGTGAATTTCGACATAGTTCTCAAGCCAATTTTACAGTCTCAGGTGCTATATAATATCTACAAGTGCTTTGTATACAGCTGTATTTACATCATTACATCTTTTACTTATACTTCTTTAAGCTTTGTGAAAACTATCAAAAGCCGTGAATACTTTTAGTCAAGTTATACTCGTTTTCACAAAAGCTAAGTAGATCATTAATCAACGCGAACAAGGGATATCATTTTAATTCAGTTAAACGCGGAAGTTAAATAGGTTAATAGTTTATGTATCAACCAAAAATCTTCTTTTGTATGGCAGCGGTTTAATCTTGCAAATATGTTTTAGGTTGTGGTCGTTACAGTATCAACGCCGCCATTTTGCAGAGTGTCACCTTAGTACGAGCTAGAGCTGTTTCACACCCACGCTTTCCTGTCAATATCCTCCAGGTATTGTGCACGTGTGACGTGGCCGAAATCAAAACTAACGCCGGTCGCCGCCGCCGCTTACGTCAGTCGTCATGTTCAGTTGTTCACTGATAGTTGTACGGCCCCATGACTATATTAAAGGTGCCAAAAGTCAAAACATCCTTACGCTGGTAAAATCTGTGAAAATTACTAAGTAAATAAAAACTATTAGAAGCGTCTTATTTATTAGAATCCAGACTGTAGTTTAGCCGTTACGATGGCATGCACACATAGACTGCCAAAATCATTACCCTTCCCTTTGGCTTCGACGTAGGCTGGTAAGAATTAAAACGCGACTTTTAAAAAAAATTGAGTAAACTGTGTGTGTAATGTGTTGGTGCTATGTGGTGGTGATAGCCAATAGATGCAGTGGCCGGTTTCTGAGGGTTTCAAATAGAAAATCGATCCAACAGCGTTCTTTATTGGTTAATATTTTTACGTCGCCCAATATTACTAGTATAAAATACTTCAGACAAAAAAGGTTCACTAACTTGACATAAATCAGTTTTGGTTCTGTATAGACTACAATAAATGTATAGGCTCTACTTGATGTAGAGTACCTAACTAAAAAACGGCTCGCGACTTTACTGGCCCACGTAACTACTGTACATAACAATGAATACTGCACGATTAAAGGATGAAAATTACCTAGCTATGTCCACACTGTGCCTTTTTCTGTTCATCAAGGGCATGCGTTATAGCGCAGTCAACAGCGCACGTGAGGCATGCCCTTGATGAACAGAAAAAGGCACAACTGAACAAAATGACAATGTTGGCGTTATGTTCGTTGACGTATTCAATTATTAAATGCGCCAATACGAAAGTTGAATGATAGAAGATGACGAAAATTGAAGATGAAAGTGCACAGTGTGGACATAGCTGTGCAATGTGTTGTATTATTTCAAAGCAATTTTCGTAAGGGAGTTATAAACATAACGTCCATACAAATTACAGGACTCTATGATTCTTTTATAATATTCAAAAATATCTATATCTATACATATTATAAAACAAAGTCGCTTTTTTCCCTCATGTCCATTAGTGTTAGATGGCCCATTTATCGAGGAAGGTTATAGGCTAGATTTTATCACGCTAAGATAAATAGGAGCGAAGAAATAGGGGAAAATGTGGAAAAAACGGGGGAAATTATTTGAAAGGGCTAACTTGAACGCGCTAATCTCAGGAACTACTGATCCGATTTGAAAAATTCTTTCATTGTTAGATAGCCCATTTATAAGGGAAGGCTATAGGCTATATTTTATCACGCTTAAACTAATAGAAGAATGTGAAAAAAACGGGGGAAATTATTTGAAAGGGCTTATCTCACGAACTACTGGAGCAATTTTTATGTTATTTGGCACAGATAAGAAGTGGACCACGTGAAGGATCGTAGGCTATCAATTTTAATCATTTTTACAGTGGCTATATATTTTATACACGTGCGACGCCGGGGCGGGTCGCTAGTATTATATTATAAATTGCAAAATATTTGATTTTATTCCTCCAAAACAAAATATATTACTTGTATCATAAGTAATGTTGATGAAATTCTCATACACTAATTTACGAAAGGCATGAACATAATCACATGTTACGTTCAAGCTGAAGCTGCACATGTTGAACGATTAAGTGCTCTTCATTACGGCAATAGCGCTACAACCTACAACCTCTTCGCTTGCAGGTGCCATACTATTAGTATTAAAAATTATCGAACGGAAAATAACGAGAGAAAGTTATCTGACTTTAATAATGAAATTAGCGATATATATCTGTCTGTTTCGGCTTTTACGGCTCTTACGGCTTTCTAACCCAGCCAGTTGAAGAGTCTATACTGAGTTATATAGTACAGATTTTCTCTGAGCTTTTACATTATATTGTAGACTATTCCTACGCGGAGCTCTCTCTAATACAATATCTTTCGCGATCGTTACAGCCTTTATTGTCTTCCTTTTGACTACTGTAACCTTCCCGCCGGCGTAAACTCTCGTGCTCTCGCTATTAGATGTGTTACGAAATGTTCATTTTAATGAGTGTCTTCTGTGCTCATTTTCTTTTCCCTGAAGGCTAAAAGCACACGTAATGATATTGTATTGTTTTGTGTACGTTGTGAATTCTTAGGCTGTTACTAGCAATCGATATAGGACATTTTAAGCATGATAATTAAATGTTTTATCCAAAATTGTTTTAGGACATATAACGTAATAATAATAAAATGATAATGGGAATCAACTTTTTAACCGACTTCCAAAAACGAGGAGGTTATACGTTCGGCTGTGGATATTTTTTTTATATTTTTTTATTTATGTTCAACTATTACTCCGCCGTTTGTGAACCGATTTTCAAAATTTTTGTTTTGTTGTATTAGGTTTCACTTCAATTTGGTACCATGTTCACAAAAGTGGTGACCTGATGATGGGATCCATGAGTAATCGAGGGAACTCCTCAAAATTCAAATGGAAACATATGGTTTTTTTGGTTTCATATGAAGTATTCCAGGCATATGTTACCAAAAGTAAGATTTTGCACCAGGATATACCATGGTTCGAAGGTGGTGAACAGAACTCCTTACTCCTTATAGATACATGTTTGGGGGTTTCGGCGTTGTTTTAAGAACTGAAAGCATATACTACTAAGCTAATTACATTAATCATCATCATCATCATCACCACCATTCCACCATACACCTTCACATTATGACCCTATTATAATTGGTAGGTATTTTTCATAGTATTTTTAGATCAAAACGGATCACGGATGTCTTTAAACATTGTTATGTAGAAAGTTAAGCTATTTTGAAAATTATTTTATTATTTCGACCTGATGATAAGATCCATGAGTGATCGAGGGAACTCCTCAAAAGGATGAGGTCCAAATTGGGCTAATTTTAAAAGTGCCGGCCAACGCAAATAAATCCATAATTTTAATAGAACATAATCTAAGGAATAATTTTTATTATTACACCAAAGTTCTAAGTCAAGTCTCCGAGTTGTTATTCAAGGTCAAACTTTTTTTTATAATATGTAATAAAACTAATTTTATTAATTAAAAGCAATAAGTAATCGATCCCAACGTCCCTATCAGAGTCATAGAACAGATTAGAGGCCAAATACCTACAAATCATTTGGAAAAATTCAAAGGAAGAGGGAACCTCTACGTACCATTGCTTACTTGGAATACTAGGCAAATGCCGTGCGTACCCCAAGCACGTAGAGTATCCCCCTTCCTTTAAGTTTTTTCAAACCATTTGTATGTATTTGGCCTCCAATCTGTTCTATGACTCGGATGGGGTCGTTGGGATCGATTACTTATTGCTTTTAATTAATAAAATAAGTTTTATTACGTGTTATAAAAAAAAGTTTGACCTTGAATAACAACTAGGAGACTTGACTTAGAACTTTGGTGTAATAATAAAAATTATTCCTTAGATTATGTTCTATTTAAATAATGGGTTTATTTGCGTCGGCCGACACTTTTAAAATTATCCCAAAATTGTATGGACGTTGGATCTTGTCCTTTATATGGAAACATATGGTGATTTCGATTTTATACGCATACGCATATGCTACCAAAAAGCAAAATTTTGTACTAAGATATACCTTGGTTCCGAAGGTGCTAAGAGAACTCCGGATTCCTTATAGATACAAGTTTGAGGGTTTCGGCTTTGGTTTAAGAACTCAAAGCATATGCTACTATGCAAGTTACATTCATCATCATCGCACACACACATCACACCATGAATCATTAAATCATAACTCTTAATTTGTCGAACGATTTCAAAAATTATATTGTTATATCAAAGTAAATGATTCAAACTTGGTGATCAGGTTACCAAGTTAGCAGTTTGATCATGAGATCTGTGAATTATGAGGTATGTTCGTATGTAGGAAACTCCTTATTATTGGGACAAAATAAATAGTTATATTAACGTAGTTCTAAGTAGTTTAAGCATACTATTATATGAAAAATTATAGTGAGCTAATGACTTTCCAGTAGTGTTGTGATAGAAAGAAAGTCACTGAACAGAACTTTAGAGCCTTTAGAGATAGGCGCATGAACATTAATTTTATCATTGCTTGATTAACGCCAAGCTTATATTATACAGTGATACGAGTATATTATTCTTGGAGTTGCTTATGCAATTCTCTATTCCGAGAGGGCGCTAGGTATATTAACTTTATGGTTCTCATATCCTAAATGTATATCCTGGCTCCAAAGTCACTTAGTAGAACACATTAGTATTTACAGAAAACCTTATAAATTACTTAAATTACTAAAAAGAGTGAAATTATTATTTTTTAAAATTAAAACCGACTTCCAGAGTAATAATTATTATAATGAACAAAAAAGTATGAAATAATTCTTACTCTTAATAGTGCCTTATGCAGAATACTCCTAAACCTCTACTATTTCTGTACACTATCTTTATAATTTTGAAGTCGGTACCAGTCTTTAAAATTAAAAATATTTGGTCTAAGAACTCACCATTCTTAACTGGTATCGACTTCAAAATAATGAAGATTGTGTACAGAAATAGTAGAGGTTTAGGAGTATTCTGCATAAGGCACTATTAAGAGTAAGAATTATTTCATACTTTTTTGTTCATTATAATAATTATTATTGTTTTTACTCTGGAAGTCGGTTTTAATTTTTTGTTATTGATGTTCGGGTTCGCGAGAATCGCGGGCGGAGGGACGCAGTCGCGCGGAAGATATCGGCGGTTGTGAAGCGGAACGGAAAACTTCCAGTAATTACACGCTCAGTGGCTTATCATATGAAAATATGCATCGATGTTTACAAATTGCTAACAATATATTTATTAATGCGGATTATGACGTAATACAGACGAATTTTAGGGTTCCGTACCATTATTGAGGAAAAATAGGTAAAAAAGTGTTTTTTTTTGTATGGGATTTAATTACTTAATTTATTTAAATTTTATTATTTTATTATTATTATTTCAAGCCTAAACTGTCCCACTGCTGGGCAAAGGCCTCCCCCAAAGACTTCCATCTATTTAAATTTTAGTATTAATTATTAAAGTATAAATACAACTGGTCATGTGTCTGTCATGTCACTAAAATTTTCTCAACAATTTCTTTTCAAATAAATTAATAAAACCCAAAAACGCTTAGCTAAAAGCGGAAGAAAATACTTTCCTAAGTGTTATCTTTACCACCGATAATAATTATAGATTAGAATTATAGACTAGAGGGGAAAATTGTGAGTACGTGAACCATACGTGAACCGACATAATTTCCCCATACAACCGCCAAGGATTGCGAAGCGATTATATACTCCTAGAACACTGACGTAGTACATAATAACTCCATGTCCGGGAAGAAGTCTGATGTTAACCGAGCCTATTGTCAGGATATTCCGTGAAAGGTGGAAGAGCAAAATTGTTGAGCTACATATTAAGATAATGTAACCGGTACCGATAAAACTGTTATGTTTACAAGCATACGCTCAAGCAACATGACATTATCATCGCGTTGGCTGCTTCGACAGGAGTAGTAAACCATGAGCAGCCCTTCATAGTCCGGCTACAGAAAGTGAAATTCGCTCCTACGCCCACTTCAAGTTTCCTTTTGATATTCTTAGTTTCTATTTCTATTCTATAGTTTCGTTGTTTTTTAACTATCCTGTTCTATAGTTTTATTGTTTTTTAGATTTAATTTAGGCTATTTTTAGAACGTTATTCTTTTTAAGTTGTAGATGTTAAGCACTAGCCAAGATGCAGGGACGTCCACTGATGATGCGATCGTGCCGCTTGAAATTTTAGTGCAGTGTACACAATGTCCCCAACCCTGATATTTCAGAAGTGAGAGGGGCCTACGTATCCACATTGGTAAGTGCCATAAGGGGTCGTTACTCTCTTCTCCTTCAGAAGCTTCAGTTTCACCTTCCCAGAACTCCACCGCACGAGAACCCTATTGGCAAACAATATCCAAATTAAAACAATCTGTCCCAGTACTTAGGCGGATCCCTAGGGGTGCTAGAGTAGCCGTAGCCCAGAAGCTTGCCGAAACTATACACAAAACGGTAAATGAAAACTCGAGGCAAGCCTGAGAAAACCTCTTAACGTTTCCCTACCGCACTCTTCACGTGATTAGGGATCCACAAAATAATACCTCCCTCACTTCTCGTGTCAAAAAGAACTGCGCCACTGATATTGATTTAAATCGAAATTTTCCTTTATGTTCTTCAGCAAAAAATAACATTGTTAAAAATGTTGAAAATAAAATTAGTGAGGGAGATATTAAGGGCGCTGCGTGGTTGCTCTTTTCCAGCGACACGATTGCTCCGAACTCCCCAGAAACCGTTTCGGCCTTACAAAAGAAACACCCCCATCAACTGACATCTCAACACATTTCTGACGCCCATGACGGAGCACCACCCCATCAAACAACAGTTGACAGTGTTCGTGGAGCTATCATGTATTTTCCTCCGGGTTCAGCGGGCGGTCTCGACGGTATCACCCCTTAGCATCTGAAGGACCTCACCAGCGGTTGCTGTGGGGATGCCGGAGAGAAACTCCTGCAGGAGGTCACGAATTTGTGCAACCTCATGCTTCGTGGTGAGGTTGCTTAAGACATCGTAGACATCTTGTATGGAGCAAACCTCTGCGCGCTGAGGATGAGAGATGGTGGCATTCGACCGTTCGCTGTCGGCTCAACATACCGGCGCCTCACTGCCAAGATAGCCTGCAGGTCCATTAAATCCCTGTCATCATATTTCCAACCCAAGCAACTTGGTTTTGCCTGCAAAGGTGGCTGTGAGGCAGCCGTTCACTCTTTTCGCACTCATGTTCAAAATTCCAAAAACAGTATATACCTAAAGGTGGATGTTAGAAATGCTTTCAATTCTGTAGACGGGGTCGCCATGTTGACACAGATAAAAACCAAAGCCCCCACCATTTTGCCCTTCATGTTACAGTGCTACCGAGAGCCCACTAAACTCATTTACCAGAACCATTTAATCCAGTCTGAAGTTGGCTGTCAACAGGGCGACCTTCTAGGTCCAGCAATTTTCAGTCTAGCTACTCACCCGGTCATCGAACTCCTAAATTCCAAATTCAACGGTGGTATCTAGATGACGGGACCCTTGCCAGCGACGCATCTACAGTTCTTTCCGATTTTCAGACCCTGATTCGCGAATTCCAAATTATAGGCCTAGATCTGAACCTGAGGAAGTGTGAGCTTTTTGTCCCTGATGATTGTGAGGATAGAGATGAGATAATATCCAGTTTCAAGGCCGTCGCCCCAGAATTATCAGTGATTGAGAAGAGTTCGCTTTTTCTCTTGGGTTCACCTGTTCTAGCTGATTCTTTTCCAGACTATATAAATGAAAAAGCACGAAATTTTAGTGAAAGTTTAGATCGTCTTCTCCAAATTAACAGTCACATGGCATTTATCCTGATTCGATATTGTTTATTCGTTCCAAAATTTACGTATGTTTTGCGGTGTTGTCAGCTCTGGAAGTTCCCAGAACTTCTACATAGTTTAGATGACACCCTAAAACATACGCTTTCCACAATTTTAAACATAAAATTTGACGAACGTTCCTGGGTCCAAGCTACATTACCAGTAAGGTTCGGTGGCCTGGGAATACGAAAAACATCAGACACAGCTTTACCGGCGTTTTTGTCCTCGGTCCACGCAAATCGCGCAGTAATAGCCCAAATTTTTTAGCCCTCTTCTTGCCCACTCGTCATTCCCTTTGCGGACGAGGCCAAGGACGCCTGGGACATTGCTAGTGCCGGCAGCGAGGTCCCCAAGAACACATCCTCCCAAAGGCTCTGGGACGAGCCCATCTGCGGGCTGGTGCGTAATAAACTGTTTAACACGTCTACCAGCGCCGTAGAACGGGCTCGACTTTTTGCCGTGGAGAGGTGGGAGTCGGGAGCTTGGCTGCAGGCACATCTAAAAACACAGGAACATTGCTGGACCGTAATACATTCCGTCTAGCCACTGCCCTGCGTCTTGGTGCCCCCCATGTTGTCCCCCATCAGTGTGTTTGCGGCGCGCACGTAGACAGCTACGGTCATCACGGGCTGTGCTGCTCGCGAAGTGCTGGACGCTTTTCACGGCATCACAGCCTGAATGACCTCATTCGCCGGGCTCTTGTCACTGCCGGCGTGCCAGCAATACTGGAGCCCTCCGGTTTGGCGCGTGACGATGGCAAGAGACCCGATGGAATGACCCTGGTCCCCTGGAGTGTGGGACGGGCCCTTGTGTGGGACGCTACTTGTGTTGACAAACTCGCCTCGTCCCATATTCAGGGCACCTCGAGTTGTGCGGGCGCAGCCGCAAATCAAGCAGAAAACCTCAAGCGGCGCAAGTATGAGAACCTCAGTGGAGATCTCATATTTAAACCGTTTGGGGTGGAAACTCTAGGCGCATGGGGTCCGGGGGCACATAAGCTTTTTGGAGGAATATCTAAGAAGCTTGTTGAAGCCACCCGAGACCCCAGGGCTGGGAGCTACCTGGCACAGCGGATAGCAATTGCCATCCAACGGGGCAATGCTGTCAGCTTGCTGGGCACTCTGCCAGATGGGGACGACTTGGGCAAGTTTTTCTTTTTATAGTTTTATATTTTAAATTTGTATATATCTGTATATTTTAGATTGTATTTTTAGTGCCTACATTTTTATCGTCATTATGACTGAGTATTTTGTGAACATTTCAAGTTTGTTCAAAAAAACGTTTGTTGTATGGGAGCCCCCCTTAAATATTGAATTTATTTTGTTTTTAGTATTTGTTGTTATAGCGGCAACTGATACACATAATCTGTGAAAATTTCAGAAATCTAGCTATAGCGGTTCTTGAGATACAGCCTGCTGACAGACAGACGGACAGACAGACATCGAAGTCTTAGTAATAGGGTCCCGTTTTTTACCCTTTGGGTACGGTACCCTAATAAAACAAGTACCATAGTTAATTTCAAAAAATAATTCAAGGCTCTATGAAAACCCAAACCCAAAATCAGACATTTTAATTTAACGTGTCTCCAAGCAATATAATAATTAAATAATATTTATAGTTATGTCCGTAGAAGCGGCAACCTCGTAGAGCTAGGCGTAGTAAGCTCGTAGCCCATCTTCGTCTATGTCCCATTGACCCAAATTCACGGCCTTGAACCCCCTCCGCCCCTCCCCCGCCCGTCACCCGCCGCCCGCCAGCTCCCGTGACGTCACAGAAGCTCTTTGTACATTCATTTACCTCTATGGCCTATTCTTCTCGCCCTGACAATACGGCTCATTCGAATGTCGAGGCTTTTATGTAATTACTAATTAGTATTCATTAAGGCCGCTTATAACCTAAATGAAACATGATTTGACCGAATTTCGTTATTTACATGCTTCGAATTTATTTCCGCCTTCGCCAAATTTCCTTGCAATATTTAAGGATAGTTCATCAGTTATCCCATCGGATAGCCTATTTAGGGTTTCATAGTTTATTTTACTTACTATTCAAGTATGTTCTTACCTATTTTTCATACTCAAGTGATAAAGTCAGTTAAAACTTAAAAGATTTAAAAAAGGCAGAAAGGTAAAAAAAAGTTTTGCCAAAAAGTTAGTGCTCCTCGTCATAATGATATTTATCCAGCTAAATACCGTATCAAAGTCAAAACATGTAGTTACTACTTAAATTCTTATTTTTTCCAGATTAAGTACTTACTTGACTCAGCGACTTTATACTAATACTAGCTGTCCCAGCAAACGTTGTTTTGCCATTTAAAGTATTTCTACTTCATCAGCATACAAAATCTTACCCCCTCTTTTGTCCCCTAAGAGGGGTGGGGGGAAAAATGTTATGTAACACCAGATGTTAAGTTGGAGTAAGTCCATTAAAGAAAAAAGTTTACTTAATACAAAATCTGACCCTCTCTTTGGTGGGGGGGGGGGTGATTTTTATACACCAGATGTTGAGTTGGAAGAAGGCAAATATATCTGCGAAATCCGTATGCAAATCAGATCAGTAGTTTTCGTGTTAAAGCAAAAGTCTTATACAAAATCTGACCCCCTCTTTCGTCCCTTCAGAGGGGTGGGGGGAAATTTTTTTATACACCAGATGTTAAGTTGGAAGAAGACAAATATATCTGCGAAAACCGCATTCAAATCGGATCAGTAGTTTTCGTGTGATAGTGGAACAAACATACAGACAGACAGACAGACAAAAAAACTGATCACATTTTTGGCTTGTATAGCGATGTAGTGACACCCTCCGCTTGTTATTTTTTGAATATCTTTAATGTACAGAATCGTCATTTCTACAGTTTTATTATATGTATAGATTATATTCAACTACACTAGACACCAGTGTAAAAAATTTACGTTTTCCTAAGCGTATAGGTAGGTACTTACATCATACGTAAGTCTATATTTTTTACTATCTGTTAAGAAGTTAAAAAGTTTTGACTCTTTTAAATGCTGATTGCAAACCTGATAAGTCGATAATAATAAAGCCGAAATCAAAATTGGCCGATACCTAGAATGTTGCTGATGTTGGCGCTTCGCCAGCCTCTCCCTTGGGCTTATCAGCATGAAACATTTCGTCAGTAAATTCCTCCCGTGCTTGGCAAATTTCCTGATACATCTTTTCAAAAGTAGGTGTTCATATCAATTTCTGATTTACTCTGTGAACTCAGTAATGCAAACTTAAAGTTGAAAAGAACCTAGCTGTGTATCTGAATATTATAAATTTTATTGATATAGAAAAAATATATATTAAGCAGATAGAAACGACAACTTTGAAAGTCTAATGACCACATTCAAAATAGATATCTGCAGTGCGGTTAATTTTGATCATTCCGGACGTTTGCAATGAATCAATACAAATTAGTTAATGTATTTAAATAACAACTTGTTATATCAATAGTGTAACTTAGCAACAGATATATTAAACCGACCATGGAATCAACACCATCAATCATCTTGCTAAATATTCACATGCGGTTTTGCTCGATAGTTTTACTCCAAATCGAGTAATAATTACTGTGTGGACCGCAAAACTCACAGCTCGAAGGCTCGCATCGAGCCGGCTCGATGTATTTAAATACATATATCGATTTAGAATAAAAATTTCGAGCAAAGCTGAATGTGTGGACGAAATCCCGAGCCGCGGGTTTTGCTCGACGTTATTGCTCGATCGAGCAAAACCGGATGTGAGTACTTAGAATAAAACTCATTCGAACTGTGCTTGAGCTGTTTTAGCGTAGTTTGATAGACTACAGAGCCACGTAAGTGTCTACTTTATAGTGACATTATTCTGACCTAACAGAGTTTGTGGCACTGTAAAGTATGTGTTGTTAATACATTTAAAATAGTTGTTTGTTGTTTAGCTGTACATTAAAGTGTAACGTAAAGCCGGAAGAGGGTCGGTCTGCGGTGTACGGCGGGCGGGGGCGGGCGGGGGCGGGCGGCGCTGTACAAACGCGAAGGCGGAAGCCTCGTCCAACGTTCGGAAATACGTTTTAGCTCTAAACGATCATTACGTCGTGTGTCGGCAGGAGGGAATTTATTTTTATTACCGTACTTTTTGCTGATAAAAACGTACACGGTTCAGCGTTTTAGATAGTCGTAACAAAACACGTGAAATGGATTTAATGTTACGATTTTGCATCAGCTAGGTACAGTTAAAATAGAAATGTAGGGCTACAGGCAATCACATCCGATAGTCATCGCTCGAGCCCAGATGCCACTGCTGACAATTCCACTACATACTCGTATTGCATCGTAGAGTGCGCGGCGCATGGCGGCATAGGCAACATCGCGCTTAAATTGTGTGTTGTTAGAAAGTAAGTTACAACAAAAAATGTATCTTATATTCTGTGATTCCTTGGCGGAGCTCTATTACTTCTACTTTTGCTGTGGTCCAAATTAAACTTTTAAACAAAGACATTTGGTTTTGTCCATAATATCAGACGGCAGCTGATGTTTTTTATATTCTGGTCTATATGTCTTTAAGAATTTTCTTTTCAAGAAAATAATCTTTTGTGATTCGAAATTGCAACCTTTAGAAACTTTTTCGTTGTGCTTACAAAACCTTATGAATACCGAGTGAACGCTTAAAAATAACATAAATATTGATGACACGGCGAATATATATTTACGGCATGGAGCCGTTAATTGCAGACCGCAGTGAAGTAATAAAATACATATTCATGGGGCGCGCTCCAGCGAAGTTCACGATCGAAGCCGCAAGTCGACGGACCCATAAATTGGCCTCGCCCAGCTTACCACCTGGACATCGGCCCGGCCCAAATTATACCTGCACCTCCAATTTATACCTTCTCTCTTCGCCTTGATTGCGCAATATATTACCATATTATATTAATAACTAGCGACCCGCCCCGGCGTCGCACGGGTATAAAATATATAGCCACTGAAAAATTGATTAAAATCGATAGCCTATGATCCTTCATGTGGTCTACTTCTTATCTGTGCCAAATAACATAAAAATTGCTCCAGTAGTTCGCGAGATAAGCCCTTTCAAATAATTTCCCCCGTTTTTTCCACATTCTCCTATTAGTCTTAGCGTGATAAAATATAGCCTTCCTCAATAAATGGGCTATCTAACACTGAAAGAATGTTTCAAATCGGACCAGAAGTTCCTGAGATTAGCGCGTTCAAGTTAGCCCTTTCAAATAATTTTCCCCGTTCTTTCCATATTTTCCTCTATATCTTCGCTCCTATTAGTCTTAGCGTGATAAAATATAGCCTTATAGCTTTTCTCGATAAATGGGCTATCTAACACTGAAAGAATCATCAAAATCCGTTGCGTAGTTTTAAAGATTAAAAGGAACAAAGGGACATGAGGGAAAAAAAGCGACTTTGTTTTATATAATAAAAAATATGTATGTATATAGAAGTTCAAAAGGTGAACTTTTTATGCATTCATCAAATAATTCTACATAGCGTAGAATAGTATATTAATTGTAGGTTGCGCTAGTGCGAATTACCCAAGAGATTTAAGCTTTACTCTAGGTAAAGTTTTTCAAAGGTTTTCAAGGTAAGTATGTTTCGTCGTAGCTTTAGAAAATAGATATGTTGAAACTTGAAAATAATACAGCCGAGGCCGCCCCATTAAACTCTACAATAGGTCGGTATATAAAAAGGTTTTATGTACTTTTAATTGAAAGGCGGGCTTTTCCTTTTTCCATTGTCATTTTCTCGTTAATCTGCGCTATTGAGTCTCTCTCTCTCAATTTAACGGCTGCTATAAATACAATCCATGGCCTGCATAACTGGAAAGATTGTGCTGATTAATTCTAGTATCTAACGCAACTTTTTAATAATATAATTATTACCTATGTTTGCTAAGCGGTAATCCTTTTTCTTGGCATGACAGCTTTTTTATTATTAAACTAAATGATCTGGAAAGCGTTGTTTTGCCATAATATACATTAAACGGTGGGTGTGGGCACGAGCCAACAGTTATTGTTTAGTCATGAAGACTTTGCGTATGTCACGTCAAACTTAGAAAATTCAATAGGTGCGATTCAGAACGCGCTGTTTGATCTGCTATGCAACGTTATTTTGAGAATGAAAAATAGATGTTGACCCCGTCTCAGGCCCACAGGGGGACGAATCACAATTTTGATAGGCTTCGGTTTAATGGTTTCTCTGAACTTGGCTAACCAGTTCCTCATTGTTGTCAGAGTGAGCGGCGACCCCCGGCATGAGGTCGGGGGAGGGCGAGGGCTCGGAGCTGGCGGAGTTCGGCGCGCGCTGGCCGCCGCCCTACGCGCAGGGCTACGGCTGGCGCTCCGCCACGCCGCAGCACCCGCCGGCCCACCACCTCGCGCGCCACTCGCGCTCGCAGCAGGTGAGATGGAAACCGCACTGTGGCCGTCATACATCCTCTACATATGGAAAATGCGGGCGAGTACGTGAAGAGAGCCATATATTCCAAGTCTATGATTGTTTATAATCGGCGTCGATTGTATACTGCTTACACTAGTGCACAGTACGCCAGCAATGGCGCATTTTGTGAATGTCTATCATGGGCCATGGTACAATGTGTAGAGAAGCCCACTAACAAATATCTAACAGGGGCCTAAGAATCACGTCAATTTTTCCTAAACCATTTAAATGTTCTGTAGGACAATCGTCACACCAGCTACGAGGCGGAGGACGCGCGAGGGCGGGCGCGGGGCGGCGTGTACTACTCCCCCCCCGGCACCTCCTACACCATCGTCGAGCGGCCGGCCTCCTCGCACGGCCACCACGCGTCCTACTCCCAGCACCACTACCAGGGGAAACTCAACAGGACACCGTATCTAGGCTCCACTACTATAACCAATAATGCAGGTAATGATGATGCTTGCGAGCATTTTCAAAGCACGTTTCCTCCGAATCAATTACTAAAACTATATTCGTCTTTACTAGGGCCCGCAAGTTTAAGAAACAGTACGAATCACCTGAGCACAAACGGCAAGAAGCGGCCGATATCTCCGGAGCAGGTGCTGCGGTTGTTCGGTCAGGGCGGTGCAGCGGCGCTGGGCAAGGCGCTGCCGCCGTCGCACCCCCCCGCGCCGCTCCCCGCGCCCCTCCCCACGCGACGACACTCCCCCGCCAGCAGCCCCAGCAGCACCACACATCATGTGAGCACTATGGTTTTGAGCATCTGACTTACAGTTATAGTCGTTTGGTGTAACTTGTTCATAACATTATCATTGCAGTTGTATTGAATTCGTAAAGTTTGGAGCTATTGCGACAAAATAGACGACTTTCCGACTCGACGTTGGCGCATAAATTGCAACCCAAACAGCGACTAGTTAATAACAAACTTTGTGGTCCAAAAATAGACCGTGTTAACGAGCGAGCGTGTCCGTCGAGAGCTGTCATACATGTAAATAATTCTGCGGCCGAGCGGTGTCGGGCGCCAGTCGATAATGCTCGTTTATTCATGACAGCGGGGGCCAGCGTTTAGACCAGTGGTCCTCAACTATGGCTACTGTGGAGTCACTGGCGCGCTAGTGTTTCAATTTTGGCCATTCTCTTTTAACTCCAAGCGTCAATTTTGTGTCGCTTAATTTGTCGAATTTCACTCTCTTTGCTTTTCCCCATTCGACGACTACGAGTAATACGATATATTCGAATCAATACGAAAATAGCATATGCACGATGAAATTTAAAACGTAAACAAAGTTATTCAGGTTAATTATTCATTCCTTTTAAATACTATAGTAGTGACTCCAGCTGTACGCTCAACTTACTAGGTAATTAATATTATTTGCGTGTAATTCAGAGCTTTTACGACTCACCCGACTGGCTCAAAGCTTTTAATTACGTGTGAAAATTGTAAATACACAGTTTGACGTACTGCTGCGCTAAAATTAATGTCATTCAGCCGAGAACTGCGCTACAACTAATATTTCATAAGGGCGAGGCGTTTTAATAGGGGTTATAACTTATATCACAGTTTATCAGGGTTAAAGTTGTGAAATATATTCAGTTGATTAGAATAACGAAATCCATGCTACTCTTAGCCGCGGCAAAATATAGGTGTGTCCACGGAGCCACCCCTGGCCACCGCACCGCCAACTCCTCAGTTGACAACTAACAATCAACCACCGTGGCCATACAAAACGCATATCGATCGATTCGCGCTGTTAAAATACCTAATATTACTATTTTATATTAAAACACACGCACAATATATTTTGTTTTGTTTGCGCTGCTTTCAATTTCAAATTATTCAGTATAAAGTATCAAACTAATAAAGCGGGATTGCTGCAAATATTTGGTGTTTCACACAAACGCTGTAACGCTCGTCGTGTTTTAATATAATGTACCGAAAATTCTAACAACGTCATAAACAGTGCTATTAAATGTGCTATTATGTTAAACGGCTGAGTGGGTGTATGTGTTGTAGATATTTTCCAAATTGGATTTCACTGAAAGATATGAGGTAACGTGCAGTTTATTACGAAACGATACATTAAAATTAAAAAATGTTAACTTATCTTTTCATGCTGGTTAGGGAAGTTAGACAAATAAAGTATTGCAATAGCTCAAATATGTAATAATAAATAATAATAATTACCTACTATTATTAACAGACGAAAACAATGAGATTATTAAACATGCTAATGAATTAATTTATCAAGAAACTTTTTTACACTATATTTTTTAACTTTAGCGTGACATTCATAGGTATTATGCAGTTTACGTGATTAATTAATTGAATATAATTATTTATTTTAATTAAATATTAACAAGTTATTTAAATTTGTTTAAAAAATGTAACGAAAGATTTTAAAGATAATAAATCAATACAGCAGCATAAATTGTACCTCTTAAAATTTAGTTCAGTGCCAGAATAAGGGAAATTGGCGCAATTTAATCTGGATTTAACTAAAAGTAGACGGTGCCAAGATTTACCGCTCTTTGCATTGTCACCTTCCTTACCTTCCTTAAATAAAAATGCTAAGTTCATTATCTTGCCATTGTGTCCAAAAATAGTTATAGCAGTCGTTTATTTATTGAGACTTCCTTATTATTAACCCATCAGTCGTGGCAAAACGAGACACAATAGCTTTTTCATTGTTATCGCGACCGGATGTGGCCGCTCGGGGCTTCATGAATTAATTTTTGGCGCCTCAGCGGAAACATCACTTTTGACTGCACTGTGTGCTTAGTCAAAAAGCATTCGCCGGTTTCGAAAACGAAGTTAAATGTCAAAATGTCTGGGACTTGACTTAACGCGTCTACAAGCGACATGAATAATCGATGTGTTTATATTAATAAATTCATTTCTGACATAGCTAAAGTTACCTAACTTCAGGCCTCAGTAAGAGCTGGAACACGTGGGGCCTTTTGAAGCGCGCGCTTTGCTAACGCGCGTTTTGAGAACCCCGGATTCTATTGAAGCATACACATGCAAGAGCGCGTTACTGGCACGCTTGCATGTGTAGTGTGTACGCTTCAATGGAATCCGGGGTTCTCAAAACGCGCGTTAGCAAAGCGCGCGCTTCAAAACGCCCAATGTGCTCTAAGGTACCATTCGGATCTGCGAGGCAAGCGTATAGCGTCACGCGTAAGCGACCGGTCGCTTGCTGCGCAGCAGCAAATAGCTTACCAATGTCCGCGACCGCGTAGCCGCGACCGACAAAAATTTAATTAAAATGATGCTTTATTAACATGATTATAGCTATCATTTTTGTCTAAGTCACTAAGTAGTATTATAATAACCACGTGGCCAGCGTCGCTTGCCGCAGAGACCCGCGGCATGCAAGTGCGCCGCGTAAATAAGTACATTTGAACAAAATGCAACATTATTAACTACGTAACTAGGTAGCATTTCAAACTATGTTGCGATCTACAATTTTGTGATATTGTGCGCAGACAGAAGCTTTGCCCTTTTTTCCACCATAACTACGAGTGTAAACAAAACAATAATTGTGAATTATTTTACAATATTATGGCAGGGAATTTAGTATTAAGGGAAGAAATGATCCAAAAACTGTTGGCAGATGAAGAGGACGACGAAATTATTTTGTATTTTTTATCATTTCCGGAAAAGAGGAGAAAGGTTGACCCTATTTTTACGTCGCGGGTCGAAGAGGGATGCTACAATATACTCATAGCACGTCACTTAATGTGTAATGAGGAAAAATTTAGAATGTATTGCAGATTAAGCCACGAGCAATTTTATTTTGTTCTAAGTTTAATAGATAACGACATTAAACCAAAAAGAAAAGGCACATCAATCATTAGCAGTTTAAGGTATGTACTCGTACATAAAATTGTAACATTGAGAGTTTAAATTTGAACTATCCTGAATTGGACTCGAGTTTCTTAGGTAAGGGACTCCTAAGGATTGGGATTCTTGGGAATTGATCATGCCCGACTGTTCTAAAAGTCTAGGGGAAGATAGGCTTTCACACACAAATTGTGCATTTCTGTTGCGCAGTGCGCTACAGCAACAACAAACGTCGGCCGATTTTATTGCCATTTGCGTAGGGAACCCCGAGTAAGGAAGCAAATTAACACAATATACACATATAAAATACTAGCTGTTGCCCGTGACTCCGTCCGCCGTGGACTTCAGTTTCGCATGGTGTTTCCCGTTTCCGTGGCATTGCCGGGAATCGGGATAAAATGAAGCCTACATTACTGCAAATTTTCCTCAGAATCCATCTAATAAACACAATTCCCAAAGCTTTGTATAACCTTTGACCTGTCCCCCGTTACCCCCCTTCCAACCCCCTTTTCCAGTTAAAAAGTAGATTATGTCCTTTCTCAGGCTCTAGACTATCTGTGTACAAAATTTCATTACAATCGGCTCAGTTGTTTTGGCGTGAAAGCGTGACAGACAGACAGACAGATACTTTCGCATTTTATAATATTAGTATGGAAGTATAGATTACTATGAGAGAAGTAGCTGTTATAATAATATTATAGTTCATACCTACATACTTTGATACCTCCATGGCTTATATTTTATACGAAAAATTTTATTTTCGGTTTCGATATGATTAATAACCTATCGGCAGGCCTGTCCCACTCGCGCGAATAGGCATCGAACTGTATGTACCACCCGCGGGTGGCAAATCAGTAGGGACTCACAAGCGAGCGGTGACGCACGCGCACGAGTTGTTCGTTGCATACCTGCGTATTGCGTAACTTATCCACTCGACAGTGGCATGCAAAATGGCAGATTTGTCATGTCTGTGGCGCCCTGAAGGGGTTTCGCCACATACCGACGTTTCTACACGACCAGCATACACTAAAACTGCAATTTCTTGTTCCTTGGTCTTGCAGGAGCCCATAAAAGGATCTAAATCATTTTTAAATTAAATTTTCTACCCTGAAAATAGTACTTTTATAATATATTTGTCAGTAATAATGTTATACAGCTGGTATAATTACTGGGTACCAAAATGTTCAGTAGATTTTGAGTCATATTTTAATAATAAACCACTATTTAGCAAGCTAAGAGTATTTATTTATAACTTTATAGTACTATTTACAAAATAATATCACTTAAGTCATGACTCTCATACAAATATTTTATAAAATCAACGATTTAAGTACAGGATAAAAATGGAGGCTGCCTCTCAAACAGCTTCAAGTAGGCTGTGTATTACATGATATCTTAAAGTCAGTTCATACTCTAGGCATTACAATATTATATAAACAATAAATTAAGGTTATTATCTGGGTGGTACAAGAGTATCAATATTGTAGGTTCAGTAAATGATATGTAGGACTTTACACAAAAAGATATCTCTTTTGTTCATGAAAAATCCTACCTTGATACTAATGTAATTTACGAAATAAGTAGTAACTTTTATCCACAGAAGTTTGATTTTCTTATAATTATAATAAACAAAGTACAAAATAAAATCCTCCAAATTACATGAATTAAAGGAAAACTGAGTAGAAACATGAAAAGGAAACTTGCAAAAATGCGAAAATTTTCTTAAGTGAGTGCAAGATTAGTATGGATAAGACATTTTTCATCTAGTACTTGGATGCATTGTGCAAGCGTTTGTAACCCAAAATGTAACCCAAAATCAATGCCTCTTTTATTGCACAGCCAACTACTTCTATTTCAGTCACAAATATCACGCACGCGGGAGAGCCATGCTTCGGCACGAATGGGCCGGCTCGACCGGAGAAATACCACGTTCTCACAGAAAACCGGCGTGAAACAGCGCTTGCGCTGTGTTTCGTCGAGTGAGTGAGTTTACCGGAGGCCCAATCAAAAATAAAAATAAAAATCCTGTATATTTCATAAATAAATATTTATTAATTCTTCGTAATATTCCAAAAAGTAATAAATAAATTTCGACTCGCACTTGTCCGTTTATTTTTAAGTCTCTTTGTCTCAATGCCTCCTTTCTTGTAATCCAACAACAAAATGATTCCGGCTATTCCATGTTATGCGAACATTCTAATATCGGCCATTAAAACTCAGAGGAGGCGTCTGTGGGGCCGCCCGATACGGGTTGTCACCTGTCTGTGACGAAACCCTTTCGGGGCTCTAATCGGACGGTACTAGTTTTCGTCATTATTTATAAAATATAGAACGTTCTATTAGTAGTAGAGTTTAGTTAAACGAAACTACGTTAAATTATCATTACAGTAAAGTAATATGAACTGCATAAATATGTTATTTAATGTTCGAAAAGCCAAAATCATTGTGCGAGTAAGGGCCAGGCACGGGTTAGATTGCCGTTTTAACTCTTTTTGTTGTTCTACTTAGAACAACGAGTTGAACAACGAGTCCATCCCATTCTACCAGCTAAACGGTTGCTTCTGTATATGTGAAAAAATTCACGGGAGTAGGAAATATGCTGAATTTAAAAGGATTTGCTTCTGTTAATGTGAAAAAAATTACGGGAGTAGGAAATATGCTGAATTTAAAAGGAAAACTATCACGGCTAAGAAGACTTAATAAGTTATTTTTTTAGTAATAGTCGGTCACCCAAACAAAATGTAACTATATAAAGGAAAAGTAACTATATAAAGGAATTTTTCGATAAGATTCCTTTGAATGCTACTAATATGATGTTGTTACTTGTTAGTAGTGTAAAATACGTTTTATAAATGTAAATTCATTGACCGTACAAAAATGATCAAAAACTAGTGTTACAAAGGAATATTGTGCGTGGCCCGATACGCACTTGGCCAGTTTTCTGAAGGATTTCAAACATAATATTATATTATGTACTACCAAAAAGCTGGTTCCGAAGGTGCTGTACAGAAACTGAGGAAAAAGGACTCGCGGAATGGCAAGTAATATCCATAGATTACAATAGCCGTTTTAATACAATAATTAAACGTTCCATTGCGTGAATTCGCTAGAACGGCGAATTCGCTCAAATTCGCTCGAACGGCGAATTCGCTGGAACGGCGAATTCGCTCGAACTGCGAATTCGCTCGAACGGCGAATTCGCTCGAACTGCGAATTCGCTCGAACGGCGAATTCGCTCAAATTCGCTCGAACGGCGAATTCGCTTGAATTCGCTCGAACGGCGAATTCGCTTGAATTCGCTCGAACGGCGAATTCGCTCGAATTCGCTCGAACGGCGAATTCGCTCGAATTCGCTCGAACGGCGAATTCGCTCGAACGGCGAATTCGCTCAAATTCGCTCGAACGGCGAATTCGCTCGAACGGCGAATTCACTCAAATTCGCTCGAACGGCGAATTCGCTGGAACGGCTAATTCGCTCGAACGACGAATCGAACGACAAATCGAACTTTTCGTCAATTTCGTCGATTTTCTTCTTTGTTTACGTTTCGATGCAGTCACAGTGTAATGAAACAACAAAATAGCCATGGCGGGATATATATATATAAAGGCAACTGTTTAACAAAATAAAGTATTACTCATATGCATTATCATATGGTAAAGTGCGTAATCAGGGTTACTATTAGTTTGAAATAAAAAGTCTATTTTCTTAAAATTGGTCGATTGGCCATTCAAGCACTAGGGCGGCGATAAGTTTATGTTAAGAGCGGGCTGCCAAATTTTGCTCTTTTCTAATAAGTATTACGATCCCGGAAGACGATTGACTCAAATGAAATTGAGATTTATTTAATCATTGTATATTTATCTGATATTTGGCTAACGGAAAATACGATTCACTTATTTTGACTCGATAGTTATATTTTTCGAAATTATGAATATTTCTGGGCTTTTCAACAAATACATGTTACACTTATTGAGTTACTATCATTAAATAACTTGCACTACTACAATCACTTTATAAAATAATAGCTAAAGGAAATATTAGTATTGTATTTAATTTTTAAGTACCTAATCATCAAAAGCATTTTTGGGACTTACGACCTTTACTTTCGTGCTATAATGCAGAAATCGTTGTCACGCGATATATATTATATTATGTATAAGCATTAGTTTTTCTGGGAATATCAGATGATTACTATTTGAAGTTCTATAGATAATATTGTGTTAGTTTTTCTGGAAATACCAGATGATCACAGATCTATATGTAGATGCAAAATAAAATTAAAATCGGCTGAAGTGGAAGTTCCATATTTACTAGTAGCTTTAAAAGTAAAATGCAGACCAATTATTGTTACAACTTCCAGAGGTCTGTAATGTTTATTGTTTATTATTTCTAATTTTTTATCACCAGCGACATTTGATAAAGTATCTAAGATTTACTTAACTTTATTGTGTATTATGTTAGAAAAGTTACTTTTTGTACCACTGCAATCGTTAAAGGTCTTGTGTGAGAAGTTATTATTATAGGCTTATTTTTTCAGTTTCTTCAGTTCATGCGTACTATTCGAAACCTCATTTGTTTACAAAAATAACTAAGTTATACAAACACTTTAAGTAGGTACTCGTAATATAAGACCGGTTTCAATAATTAAGATACGGTACCTATCGAATCTAAGTACGCGTTACTAGTTACACGCGAATTTATGATAATTAAATCTACGTCATAGTACTAAGACATAATATCTTAGATTATTTCGAGTTAAATAAAATGTAGTTAATTAAATATAAAGATTATAATATTATTTTTAAAAAGAGACAACCCTGATTTCTTCAGAAAAGGTACGAGTTATGCGATAGAAAGAGAGCGGAGATGTAGGCTAATATAATTGTAGGCACCTAGCACTGCGCGGTCGGAATTTGAACTTTATAGTATCGTAGCATGAGACGTTAATTCTTTAAACGGGTTTCGTTAGTGGGAATTCTGTTGGTACAACTAATATATATTCTGTGCTATCGGCGTGTTTCTAGATAGAATATCTACCACAGCTGCCCTGCGGCTGTCGCGGTACTGCTATCGACGCGACAGGGTCGCGCTCATCGAAATTTGCCGCGCCACGCCCACCGGTCTCGTGTCGCGCGTCGCGGTAATCGGAATGTCGTCCATATAAACGCATACAAAGCAGTGGCTTGGCGACAGTCTCGGGTCGCGGGTCGCGGACATCGGTATGCTATTTTACGCGGCGACCGGTCTCTCTGTCTTGCAACGCGGGTCGCCGTGATTGTTTAGTCCTCCATACAACTTCATAGTGAGCAGTGGCTGTTTGGGTCGCGGGTCGCGGCGACCCGCTACATGCTGCCTTGATCCGAATCATACCTTAACGTGTGTGTGGTCGCAGGCGATCTATCGCGGCGCGGGGGCGGTCGGCGGGGCGGTGGGGGAGCGCGAGCGGCCGTACTCGTCGGGCGGGGGCGCGCCGCCGCCGGCCGAGTCCGCCACGCGCACCGTCACCATGAGCCGCGACCCCGCTGACTCCCACGGCTTCGGCATCTGCGTCAAGGGTGGCAAGGAGGCCGGTATGTACCTTTTTTCTTTCTTTTGCGCCGAGGTGCTTTCAAGTATCTTGCGGAGGAAGTAAGTGGGTCTCTGCTACGTCCGAAGATGGTAGTGGACGCACCCCTAGCCACTATAAACTCGGTAGTGCTCCACTTGGCGCCCTGGGTGAGCCGCGGGATAAAGGCCCGGTATGTACCTGATCGCTGCAGTGAAAACTTTAGTCCAAATCCTTTACGGCAAAGGTCTTCTTCAGTCTCTTCAAGAGTTCTGCAGTAGGCTAGCTAGTCCACGCGTAATCCTGGGATTGTCTTAAGTCTTCATGAGTTAAAATAAAGTTAAATTAAGACTAATAAAAGTTTTAAGTTCGAAATAAATAATAATTAAAGTTTCTGCGACTGCGGTAGACGGGTCAGCTCGTAAAACCAAAAATGTTTACGAATTCCAGCTGTAAACCGCAGAATCCACGCGCAGATATAAAAATAACGTATAAAATCTCCAGGAGCACCAGTTTGCCTCAAAACCTTTTCAACCTAAAAATTTTTATCACCCACCTGTAAATCTTACATCAAATAATAAATTCAGTCAAAATTTCTTGCGTACCTACTACGTAGTTCGATGTTCCTATAATCAATAATGGAAGTCTTTAGAGACTTATTTGAGTTATGGCTCTTGTTGGTTACTTTTAGCTTATGTTTGCAGTTCGTAAATATGACGAATGGACTTTTTAGTTTTAATTCCATTAAAGTTGGGCGGCATTGTACTTTTAGTTTCAATCATAATAAGGCTACTTTAGTGTAAAAATTTTGCAATATATGAGCAGCAGATAGGGTGAAACTTGGCACGATACAGTGATCTGTAGATCAAGATGATTCTTGAGGCGCTATCGACGGCTATCGAACTTCATGACAAAAGAAAACCTACTTTCTTAAATAAGTTTTGGTCACATAATACTTATGAATTGTACGTAAGCTTGAAAACTTTTGAACACTAAATAAGTATTTTTCTATATTTTTCAGTTGAACGAGGAAAAATAATTTGTAGCTGTGGTATTATAATATAACATTAAAAATAATAATAAAGTACTTATCAGCAATCGCATATTTTAATACATACTAAAAGCAGGTATTTTTATTATTTGATAGCGTGTTCTAAGAATTTTATATTGCGAAAGAAATTGGCAATTCTGTCCGTCGTAGAGGGTCGTAGCGCCGCGTAGCGAGCCGTAGCGCGCCGTAGCACCTCGGACGAGCTGTAGTAAAACGGCATTCAAACTCTTTTTAACCGACTTCCAAAAAACGAGGAGGTTATATGTTCGGCTGTGGATATATTTTTTTTTTACGAAAAGCAGTAGTATTGTTTATTTAATTTAAAGACACTCAAATGATATCTTTTAGAGAAGTTTTTCCTTGTCTTAAATAAATAATGAAAGAAGACGCGGAGCACATAACTTGTGACCCACGTGTAATCTTTTTGAAAAACGTATGACTTATTTCTTTGTCCTTTGCTAAAATATCAGCAGCCTTTCGGTTAAAATATTTAAGGTTGGAACTCTTTTAGAAAATGAAAAAAAAAAGTGATTTATTGAGCTGGTGAGTTACCGGCAGAGGATGTGTGGTGTGGGCGGCGGGTACAAGTTACAGCACAAGCAGCTATCGATTGGAAGTTCACGTAACACTGATATAAATAGACAGCAACTGACTTCGCGGAGATAATATTGAGCAATAGTCTTATGACTTTGAGGGCTAATTCCATATGGTTCATCTGGGTCCTTTGAACCATGATCGTATGTCATGTCGTAACTCGTAACACATTTACATAATTATACGATTTATTTTATTATATTTTATGAAGAGTCAAACTGTTCATAAAATATAGTCAAAATTACTCAACCCATGTATTCTTTAATGAGTAATGACTAAATAGTGCTGTCGAGAAATGTAACCATTGTATCATTACAAAGTGTGCGTTGTAATGCTCGGTTCTCCTCCCTCACTGATGTAATGCTCGACTCTGTAACATTACATTACAAGCGAAGGCTACCGGTGAGGGAGCACATTTTTTGTTTGGTTAAGAACTCATCATACTGTATTTAACACACAGTTTAATGTTTCATAATAATTGGTGTTCCGGCAATTATTCCGACTACGAGTGTTGGATACACATTACAGGAATTATTAAATTTGTTTATGATAAAATAAATACAGACATTAAATATCGTGTAGGTTTTAAAAGCCGCATTTATTGAATTTCTATACAAGACTTGCGAGGATTCTAGCAGGAGGTCAATGCCCTTTTACTCATCCAATTTCACTCCGGCAAGCAGAAAGGTTCTCGCTCGGGATATTAAAGTATTTATAGAATTATAAATAAATAAATAACTACTTAATTGACGCGGATATTTGGGAACAAGAATTCATTATTTTATCAAATTTTACATTCCACAAGATTTTAAGCCGGATTAAACTTTAGAACCAAATGAAGTTTAAATCATGAATATTTGATTAGAAATTTCATAATTCAAAGCCTTTCTCGGAAATAAGTTTTTATTAAGAATTCAAGATGGAGTGCAGGACGCAGATAGATAAGTTTTAAAACCGATGAAACAAATTTCTTTTCAATCTATAATGAAATTGAATAAGAATGAAATTAATATTAATCATTAATATTAATTCAAGAATCAAAGTAGTTGCATATTCGAGAAGGAAGAATACTTGCTACTTCCTTCGAGGGAATTATTTTAGCCAACACTGTATACAAGTTTAAGAGTAATATTTTAATTTAATTTTATTTTTGTTCATTGTTTTGAAACAACATAGCATATTAGCTTATGATAATAGAAAAGCTAAAAGGTTTGTTTGTATGCAGGTGTGGGTGTGTACATATCGCGCGTGGAGGAGGGCTCGGTGGCGGAACGCGCGGGCCTCCGCCCCGGGGACTCCATCCTGCAGGTCAACGGCACGCCCTTCTCCGGCATCTCACACGAAGATGCTCTCAAGGTAGGAAGCATTCGTTTATTTATGATAACATTATATTGTTATTGGTGGAAATGTAGGTGTCAGTGTGGTTGTGCTGAAGCCTGGCCAGCTACGTTTAAGTTTTACGAGTATAATAATAAGAAAAAAAAATTATACATTAAGGCCCCGTGGTAAAGAAGAATGCTAAGAGCAGGTACACATTGAGCGTTTTGAATCGCGCGCTTTGCTAACGCTCGTTTTGAGAACCCCGGCTTCTATTGAAGCGTACCCATGCAAACGCGCGTTACTGGCGCGCTTGCATGTGTACGCTTCAATAGAATCCGGGGTTCTCAAAATGCGCGCTTCAAACGCCCGTGTACCTGCTCTAAGGGCCTGTCCACACGGCGCGTTGCGTCAGCGATGCGTCGTTAAATTTGTACTGAATTGACAGATTTCAATTGCGTGAGACGTCTTGTAAATCTGTCAAATCCATACAAATTTAGAAACGCAAACGCTGACGCAACGCGCCGCGTGGACTGGCCGTAATTGTTAATTTAATAAATGACAACTTGTCAAAAAAATAAACGATTACATAATCGTTTCCGATGTTGAGAATATAATTCAATTCGTAATATTTTTCAAGGAACTAAAACGTTCTCAATTTTCTCGCATGTCGAAAATTCATAAGCCTTTTAGTTTGCTTTTAACATGGCATTTAGACATAAGAGTGGCGTTTCCTATTCAGTTTTCAGTTCTGTTTAGCTCGTACCATTCTGTATATCTGACGAAACAATTACCTATACGATTCTTGACTACGTCAGTTATTTATATCCCTATTTTATGAGAACTTTTTGAATAATATTCTTCTTTATTTCTTATGAAGTGTGTCATTCGTGCTGCCACGCTTAACAAATAGCTGAGCACACACGGGGGGTAGGGGGGGGGACTATTCATATACTCAGTGGAGATTTTCCCGCTTTTTACAACAACGTCAACTTCCCAACTCGCCGCAATCTCTCACTGTTGTCCCGCGCCGGGGCCGCACGGAGAGAATATGGGGCTCATTTGTGTGGCGTGCGCCGGGGCCGTCTAATGAAAGAATTCATATCATTTTAAAATAGGTCTGTAAGGCCTCGCAATCGCGAGATTTATTTATGAGTAGGAAGGGAAATGAGGTCGTATTGTTCAGTAATGCTATTCATGCGTTCAAAGTAAGTTTTCCTAATCTCTCTCTCCTCCCTCTAGATGCTGAAGTCATGTCGTCAGCTGACGATGATAGTGCGGACGGCGGGGGCGCTGGTGGGGCGGGCGTCGTGCTCGTGGATGGACCGGTACGGCCGCCCCGCCTCGCCGCCCGCCCAGCGCCCAGTTAGATCTGCCAGCAAAGATAGATCTATACGAAGGGTAAGTAAATTTAAAATTGTTGTGTGAACTTTTTAGGATAAGAAGGCGATAAATATATTCTATTTCTAATAAGTAATAAGTTTATCAATCGTCTTTTCTGATGCACCATTCAATAACAAACATTGTATAACTGTAAAGTCTGTATACATAATATCGTGGGTCTTTTTATAAATAAAGGGAAGGATTACTACACCTAAGTGCATATATATTAGTTCACATTCATCTATCTACACAACTCACAAGCAAATAGTTTGCCAAGTATTTTATTATTAGATTTTATTCTAAAAATATGCTGTTAATAAATATGCAGTCCACAATCCGCACGATGGGATTAATTTGTCACGTCTCCGCAGCGGAGCCATGTTCGGGGTACAAAATATGATCACGTACTACATCCGTCAAGAGCCAGCTATATTACACGACTACATTAATATTAGATAATTTAATTTGGCTAGCTTCTTGACGCTACAATAAATTTTGGCGAAAGTTTTTTCATCGATATCGTGTTCGGCGTTATTGGACAAATGGGGCGATCTTTTATCGTAATCGAACGCCAGCTTAAGTCAGCAGTTGCCCAAAATGCTTCCAACATTCACTAGAAGATATTATTCATACGTTGAGTCATTACTATCGCATTTAGGTTATTGAATTTCAAAACGTAGCTCGGATATTATGTTAGTACAAAACGTGGTGATTTGTGATGAATTCCAAGTACATAACATAGAATGTAGATCCATATTAATATTATAAATGCGAAAGTGTGTCTGTCTATCTGTTACCTCTTCACGCTCAAACCACTGAACCGATTTTGATACTTACCGGGAAAGGACATAGGATACATTTTCATCCGAGAAAATGTACGGTTTCCACGCGATAAACCAATTTAGTTTATCGCGCGGAAACCGCTTTTGTGTTTGGAAACTTTGAGTGGCGGGCGTCATCTAGTTTATACAATAAAATTGCTTAGTTATGTGTTCAAAACACACTAAAATCCATAACCACTCTGTAATAGGATTACCTATTTAAACTCCGGATATGAATAGGATTATCGATCGTTTCGGTGGCTGGTGATGTGTGAAACGAACGTTGTGATGACGTAATTGGCGGTGATTCCTAATAGGACTTAAGGGCGTTCCCTCCGGAGATTCCGTAATTGACCGTATTTAAAGCCTTATAAACTCATAATCTGAAAGCTACAAAGTTATAATAAAAATACAGCAATAATCTTCAGTATATCAACATTCCTTTCCCCGTTTTCTCTTTTTGTTTATTATACTCATGATACTGATATCATGAACAATATTATAAACAATTTTAATAAATTGGAATTACTTTGGAAGCTGACTTCCAAAGTAATTCCAATTTATTAAAATTCAAGCATACATTCAGCATCTCCTTAGCATTTACAAATTACTTTTACATATTTGAAACACACAGATCGACAATATCATAAACTACATATTCCCCGTTTTAATTTTTTTAGGACAATTTTGAACTAAGATAAGTAAAAATAATAGGGTTTTGGCGCGATCTCGGCAACGCGGCAAATGTATGGCCAAGGTCGTTTGCTCGGGGGACGGCCTTAATAATTATAATATTACTGCAATGTTTGCTCGGGGGACGGCCTTAATAATTATAATATTACTGCAATGTTTGCTCGGGGGACGGCCTTAATAATTATAATATTACTGCAATGTTTGCTCGGGGGACGGCCTTAATAATTATAATATTACTGCAATGTTTGTTCGGGGGACGGCCTTAATAATTATAATATTACTGCAATGTTTGCTCGGGGGACGGCCTTAATAATTATAATATTACTGCAATGTTTGCTCGGGGGACGGCCTTAATAATTATAATATTACTGCAATGTTTTCACACTAAAGGCAGCTCCAGCATAGACAGTAAACAAAAAAGCTTTGTTCGTTTTGACAACGTTCCTGTCGATATTCTGATATGATTATGATGTGTGCAATGATTCAAGACGTGAGTGGAAGAATAAGGTAAGTAACATGAAAAAACTTCCCGTTTTTTTGCTTAAATTTAAAAATTATTTGAAATAGAAAAACTATGGATTACATGTGTAGCCAGATACATTAGCTAGGTTATGAAGTAGATAAGTTACGAGTTTTATTAAAATAATTAGGGAAAAAATTAGTTATTGTCCGAATGTTACGAAATGTTACTTGTTCGATTCTTCCACTCACGTCTTCTTATTATTTACCGTATGTGCTAGTAGCGTCCTCTACTTCGACCTTTGCGTAATATTCCCTATTGCCGTAGGGTATGTAGCAGCCGGTGAATGTAGCTATGGGTAGTCCGGTGACTGGTGAAGACGCGTCCGTATCGATCGTCACATCGCGTTTGCCCCAAATGTGCCCGCTATTAATAACTTTGAATTCAAAACAATGTCATTGATTAAATCTGTGAATCACCTCGATTTGGGTAAGAATTCTCTTTATTTTATAATAAAGAATATATACGACGAAATACGTGAGGAAATCACAAAGTCAATTGATCATGTGGGGTAGGTCAGACCTCAAGGGACTTCTAAAATTTAAAAAGACATGGATGGACCTAAACGAAGAGTTATAGTAGTTTATTATTTTGTGTACTCTCCTAGAATTAGATGTTACGTGGACCAACTTAAGATGTATAATTAGCTTTACTGTCTCGCTTTAACCCGAGAGAGAGGCTGGAGACAAATAATGTAGTCCTTGACTGAGATGTGACTTTGTACATTATGGTTAACAAAGTGTGTTTATGTCACATCTAATGAGGATGTTGTCTACCTAGACAACATCCTCATTAGATGTGACACACATATATTATAATAATATAGTGACACATAACGTCTACCTAGACGTTATGTGTCACTATATTATTATAATATACGTCAAGCTTTTGCCCGCGGCTTCGCTCGCGTTAAGAATTATTATTATATACAAACTTTCATCCCCTATTTAAACCCCTTGGGGTTGGAATTTATCAAAATCCTTTCTTAGTAGATGCCTACGTCATAACATCTACCTGCGTGCCAAATTTCAGCCCGAGCCGTCCAGTGGTTTTGACTGTGCGTTGATAGTACACCATGTCAGTCAGTCACCTTTGAGTTTTATATATATAGATTTCCGAACGACTCCTCCCTTCCTTCCCTCGTCACTTTTTATGTATAGAGTTCACATCACTTGTTGTTTTGTTGAAGGTGGATCTATGCATCGAGCCCGGGCAGTCCCTGGGTCTGATGATCAGGGGCGGCCTGGAGTACAACCTGGGCATCTATATCACGGGCGTGGATAAGGAGTCCGTTGCCGACCGCGCAGGACTGATGGTGAGCTGTCCATGTTCAATAATATATGTATATTAATCAATCAATCATTTTTGCGAGAATGTAGTATGATTACAAAACATAAAATATTTTTGAATCCAACGTTTTGTCATAAGAACGGAGCAGAAACAAAAAGTTCTTAGTTCGTTATGCCAAGTTATACCTACTCACTACTTCAGTTCTATTTTAATGTAGCTTTTGTCTAGACCAAAATATCTTATTTTTCATTCACTTTATGTTCTATGTAACACAATATACCTACTTATATTTGAACTATTTTTAACTGACATGCCAGTATACATGCTATCTTGCCATGTCAAGATAGTATAATGTACATATTTGCTAAGAATACATCTAAGGAAACTTATTCATAAATCTACTGCATAGCCGTAGCGGTAACGCAAACGTAATGTAGATTTACTACCTACGTATTATGTGTATCAAGATTTAGTAGAGCTATTAAAAGAATTTCCTTTCATGTTGTTCGTTATTTTCATGGAGGAAAATGAGATTTGTGTTTATTGATATAAAATATAACTTTTCACGAAACTAGGGCAAAAGGGTCACCGAAAATCCAACAGTAAGGAATATTTTATTTTTGTTGGATTTTATATCGACGCTTACTCGGGCTTTTAGGTTTGCTATTTTATGAATTGGGTACGGTTTAGACATGTTACAATTTTCCAATGAATCTTCGCAAAATATTTTTTCGCTGTGAATAAGTGAATAATTCGAATTATGTCAGAACGATAAGTCTATTCGTTTAAATTAATTAAATTATAAAGGAATTTTATTTAATATACTGACTGTACCTACAAAACAAATAAATAAAATGTTAAGTGCAAAACTCTAGACTACTGCCATAAAATGCTACGTGTATATAATAGACCAATGGGTTTAAAAATTATTAAAGATGCTTACGTCAGAAGTTTCTTGAATTCTTCATGTCTTTCTCAGTTAGATAGCGCACGTGCAGACTAATCAATAGTTTATTCTTCGACAAAAGAACTTCGAGATTCTGTTCTTAGTTAGAAGATAGTTCTAGGAGATAATTCCAAGCGATATTTTTCTTTATTCCTTGCTCACTTAATCACGTGGTTCCGTCCGGGCTTTTGCAATTGTCAAGGAAGTACTTTTTTTGGATAATTTTAATTCGCGACCGAAAAATGAAAGAAATAAAGGGAAACCATAATTGGAAAAGGATTTTAAATTAATATTTAAGGTATTATGATAATAGAGAGCCTTTAATGTAATGGTAAAATTATTATCGTAGTTGATTTTTAGGGTTCCGTACCCAAAGGGTAAAAACGGGACCCTATTCATGAGACTTCGATGCCTGTCTGTCCGTCTGTCTGTCTCCAGGCTGTATCTCAAGAACCGCTATAGCTAGAGTTCTGAAATTTTCACAGATTGTGTATTTCCGATGCCGCTATAACAACAAATACTAAAATAAAAATAAAATTAATATTTAAGGGCTCCCATACAACAAACGTGATTTTTTTTGGCCTTTTTTGCTCGTAATCAATAATGATAAGAGGTAGGCACTTGAACTTTCACGAAGGCCTTAAATATAATTGTACTTTAATAACTAATATTTAAATGAAATAAAAAAAATTAAGGGGGGCCCCCATACAAAAAACACAATTTTTGGCCTATTTTTGCTCTATAACGGTACGGAACCCTTCATGCGCGAGTCCGACTCGCACTTGGCCGATTATTTATAATGTCGTTTATTAGGTAAATTAATGTATTCCGCATAATATGACGTATTACATATTACCATTCCATGACTAATGATAAAGTGGCATTACTTTGCACTGTATTAGGTACGATTTACGAACCTGCCCGGCTTAGCTAGTCCCGGCGCCGAGGGGAACGCTTCAGTTTGCCGAAGCGTTCCCTAAACTGGTTGAAGTCCGGTCCCTTGAGTTAGACCGGTCGTGGAGGGAGTCCTGTGTCAGACAGATCCAGGATATCCCTCCGTATACGGCTGAAGGCAAACCACAGGTGGTTTTAGTGGGTAAGCCCGACGTCGGGAGTCCCACATACCCCCGGGGTGCTTCAGCTTAACTGAGGCACATCCCCAACCCGGGGCACCCATAAAGGGTTTCCCCTGCGCACCAAAAAAAAAAAAAAGTACGATTTACGAACAATTTTATTTTTAATATTATTATTAGGAGGAAAGACTTTGTTTGCTTGCGTTAAAAGCTGAAAAGTATTGGTACAAATTTTTAAACTTAATGTCAAATTTTAAATCTTGAGAATCGTAGTTTCTATATTACGGGCCATAATATTACCAGATACGTAGATGAAGCAAATGCTGTAAGGTGGAAACTTTGGCTGACGTCTTAATTGCTCGTCATATATCAGGCGCCCGGGAGTCGAGATTATCAGGCGACACGGTTTGATTAATGTGTAAGGTAGAGTCAAGGTAGAGTTTACTTTCAAGTAGCCTGTATGAGAGTTATATTACAGTTAGCTGGCTCATATCGATACGGTATGTCTGTGACGTACTGAACATGAGTTATTAATACAAGACTTATACTAGAAGCGCCTACATTCAACAAAAATCATGATTAATAATGCGTTGTAGTAATTATTATTATTACGGGTATCAACGTTTACCTACTTTACATATGCGGTCCAAACCGAACACATGATACAAAAGTGTTTTAAACATTTTGTTGCTTCCGTTTTTTTTTCCAAAATAACAATTTCACCAGGTTGGGGACCAGATTCTGGAGGTGAACGGGCAGTCGTTCATCGACGTGACGCACGACGAGGCGGTGGCGCAGCTCAAGTACCACAAGCGCATGTCGCTGCTGGTCCGCGACGTGGGCAAGGTGCCGCACGCCTGCACCGCCTACGGCGAGCGGGACGCCGCGCCCAGGTACGTCATGTTGCGGGAGATGAGCGAGTGACCACGACGAGGCGGTGGCCCAGCTCAAGTACCACAAGCGCATGTCGCTGCTGGTCCGCGACGTGGGCAAGGTGCCGCACGCCTGCACCGCCTACGGCGAGCGGGACGCCGCGCCCAGGTACGTCGTGTTGCGGGAGATGAGCGAGTGACCACGACGAGGCGGTGGCGCAGCTCAAGTATCACAAGCGCATGTCGCTGCTGGTCCGCGACGTGGGCAAGGTGCCGCACGCCTGCACCGCCTACGGCGAGCGGTACGCCGCGCCCAGGTACGTCGTGTTGCGGGAGATGAGCGAGTGACCACGACGAGGCGGTGGCCCAGCTCAAGTACCACAAGCGCATGTCGCTGCTGGTCCGCGACGTGGGCAAGGTGCCGCACGCCTGCACCGCCTACGGCGAGCGGTACGCCGCGCCCAGGTACGTCGTGTTGCGGGAGATGAGCGAGTGACCATGACGAGGCGGTGGCGCAGCTCAAGTACCACAAGCGCATGTCGCTGCTGGTCCGCGACGTGGGCAAGGTGCCGCACGCCTGCACCGCCTACGGCGAGCGGTACGCCGCGCCCAGGTACGTCGTGTTGCGGGAGATGAGCGAGTGACCACGACGAGGCGGTGGCCCAGCTCAAGTACCACAAGCGCATGTCGCTGCTGGTCCGCGACGTGGGCAAGGTGCCGCACGCCTGCACCGCCTACGGCGAGCGGTACGCCGCGCCCAGGTACGTCGTGTTGCGGGAGATGAGCGAGTGACCACGACGAGGCGGTGGCGCAGCTCAAGTACCACAAGCGCATGTCGCTGCTGGTCCGCGACGTGGGCAAGGTGCCGCACGCCTGCACCGCCTACGGCGAGCGGTACGCCGCGCCCAGGTACGTCGTGTTGCGGGAGATGAGCGAGTGACCACGACGAGGCGGTGGCGCAGCTCAAGTACCACAAGCGCATGTCACTGCTGGTCCGCGACGTAGGCAAGGTGCCGCACGCCTGCACCGCCTACGACGCTGCGCCCAGGTACTTTGTATACCTAAGAAGATTAAAGTTTATTAATTTTCTAGAAACTGATGGAAAGGGCTCTTGAACCTGAAAAGTTACAAGGATTACAAAACAGATTATTCCTTCGCAGAAAGTACGTATCTAGTTTCTACATGTGAGATAATTTCCAGACACTACATTCCATTCGCATTAAGATTTAAGATACACCACTACATTGAGTAAAAGTGTTAAAACTGATCAAGACAACTTCGAAGTAAGAACATTTTGAAAATAACATAGTAAGACAATAGTTCCTTTTGTTGTAGAATAAGCGGGTGGGGGAGGAAGCGCGGCGCGGCGGCGGTAGCCGTGGAGCAGAAGGCCAAGTCGCTGCTGCCGCAGAGCGACCTGCCGGCGCTCGCCTACTACATGGAGGAGTACGCCGGCCGCCGCCTCGCGCCAGATGCCTTCCTCACCGTCCTCCAGGACCTACTGGATACGCCGCAGAAGGTACTAAATACCCCTAAGGCTGTGTTTCCACTGAAGCGGAGCGGAGCTTATAGCGGTGCCCGAATTGACCAATCGTGCTATTCCAGCGGAATGACAGCGAAGCGGAGCGACGATTTCGAGCATGGTGATTGGTCAATTCGGCACCGCTAAGCTCCGCTCCACTCCACTCCGCTTCAGTGGAAACGCACCCTAAGGCTCAATTTAGACTGCGACGCGTCTAAGGGTCTACACAGACGGACTGCAGTTCAGTACAGTACAGTTCAGTTGCAGTCGGCGTGCAGTCGTGTGAACTGTTTGGTTTGTAGTTCTATTGCAGTCGCATTGCAGTCGTGTCAACTGCATTCAAACTGCACTTGAACTGCAATTTGCAGTTGGATTGCAGTTGAAATGCAGTCCGTCTGTGTAGACCCTAAGATGCATTTCTGAGATTTGATAGATTTGCAAGACGTCTCACGCTCACGAAATCTGTCAATTCAGTACAAATTTAGAAATTATGCATCTACGCATCGCGTTGCGGTCTGAATTGACTCTATGGTACAATATTCCCCGCAAATAGTAGAATGTTCCTGTTTTCAAGTTTTCTTTGACCCTTCTCAGTATATTTTGCTCAATATCACAGCACCTGTGTGATAAACAGTTTCACCTCATTGTTAATATTTAGAAAAAGTTACTACATTTTCATTGATTTGGCGTATTCTTGTTGCAGTATTCCTTACTGACTGAAATTCGGGAGTTCTTGTTGCCCGAAGACAGGCCACGTTTCGACGAGCTAGTTTACAGAAGAAATGAGGAGATAGCGGATCATCATATAAAGGTATTTAATTATTTATTTTCTTCAGCCTGTTATATTATTTAGTAACTTAAATACAGGTAGAAATACAAAATATTTTTATAGGGCAAACGTTTTTAATATAAACATTGTATGCACCTAACTGCATTGCTGAAATGTTTGCATTTTCACTACCCATTAGAGGTTTAACAGTGAAAATAGTTAAAATGTCAGGGGAAAATGTTAAAGGTCAATTGTTGTAAGTTTCATTTATTTTAAATTAAGTTAATTTTGAATAAGAAATACGTGAATAGTTTTTATTAGTCAACTACGAAATTAGTCAATTGTAGTAGAGGAGGGGAGGGTGCTATTTGTGTAGTCACTCGAGCGACATGGAGACCTAGTAGGTTTTGTACATTAGGTAAAGCTGATAAAAAATAATAAGAGCGTTTTTTTTTTATTTTAGCGGTGGGTTCAGAAACTGCAGCCATTTTAAAGATTTGAAAAAGAAAATTGCTTATTTAGGTAAATTATAAATATATTTTAGACAACAAGGACTAAATCATTTAGTTTAGAGCAAAATAAAATATCTGCGAAGCTTAGTTAAGAAAATATGAAGCTTTATTTTTTTTATATTCCTTCGATCGCCTATTCTTGGAAATCTTTTGTTATCGCGTCCCACTTGGGCCTTACGGGGATTGATAGGATATTTTAAAATGTCCCTACAGGCTTACCTAACATTTGAATCGTCAGTGCTTTATATGGAAGCTTCTTTGGGGTATCATACTAAACATCCCTTATCTTAATCTGACAGATCCAACGACATTTGAATATTCAAAAAACTTTTTTTTATTTTACCCACCACGTGAGAAATCTGATTTCTATACCATGATAACTAGACACATGTCGGAAGCCTATGCAAGCTTAATCTGACACGCTCGAGCTACTCCCGAAATCCCCTCTTCCCCACCCCAACTATTAGTACCTAATAGTTTTAGAATAGTTTACATTGTAAAGCTATGTTTCGACGCATCGGTATCAAAATCTATAGGTATCATATAAACTGTGAATTTTGACTTTCGAGACAATGTCAAGTAGTAGACGAAAATATGTGTTCCCCGTTCCCAAACTTTCAAACATGAAAAACATACATTTAAAATGTTACTACGAAATTACATTTGAATAAGGCAAATAAAAGTTGTTAGGTACCGTAATTATTTTTCATAATTAGCGTGCCCCTTTTGTGCTGCCTTTTTATTTCAGCCCCGACTTGAGAGTTACGTCCAATCTCCACCGCAACATTTAAAAGGTTTTCTAACCGCTCCTTTAAGGTTCTTTTTCCTTCCAAGGATTTCACTTTGTTCTTAAATAGGTCAGCTTTATTTCATGCCTTTTGTACGATGCAATTTAATATTAAATAATGTTAATAGAGAAGTAAGCTGCAAGTACAAAATGCCATAATGATATAACATAATTATTTATTATAACAGGGTATAATAAAAGTAAGTGACATTAACGATGTGTATCTGTCGCAGCCAACTGGTTTAAATAGCCGTTCAATCAAACAGCTAGCCCTTTGACTGAACAACGCCATTCAATCACAGGACTAGCTTTTTAATTGAATATTTAAAAAGTTCAACACTACAGCTGATTCAAAAGCCGCCGTTAGATTGAATTAGTTCAGCGCTCACCACCGCGGCGCTAGGTGCGTTTTGTTTACAAAATTGCGTCAACTATGCCGCCGGTGTTTGTGATTGTTTCGAGATAATATTTTTCAGAAAGAAAGAACTAAATATACGTAAATCTCCTAAGAAATTAAAAAAGTTTTCCTATTCTCTCAAATTACATAATTAACTAATGGCCACCTTAGTTAATTTGCCATTTAACCAATTGGCTAAGCGTCGTCTAGCTGTAGTGTTGAACGTTGCAGTCAACAAGTCGGCTAAACGACGTATAGCCGTGTGATTGAATGGCGTTGTTCAGTCTATTTGTGTACTTTTGACTATTCCCTATTCCCTATGTGTGTACTTTTGACTTTTATATTTCTAAAAGAACTATCCCAGATCATGAGTTTTCTTACAAAATTGAAGAAGTAACTCTTTTAGCACAACTACTTTCATAGGAAACTCTTTATTAAGGGACATACATACGGTCACTCCCAAAATTTTATGAATTTCTTTTGTTGCTCCCTGTATACTCGTAAGTTCCTGAAAGCCTTGAAGACCCAAGTAACAAAATTCTCCTATAGTGCACAGTTTAAAGGCTTGCAGCACTAGTAACTCTCGCTTAGTGGTTCCAGGTGCTACTACCAAGCTTATAACAGGTTACACGGAGTTTGTTTGGGTTTGTAGTAAACATGTTCTTGTAAGTAAGACTTATAGTCGTGTATAGAACGAGATTATAGGCGCAGTAAAGGCTAAGATGGCCTATACGAGTGTTTCAAAGGTGTAAATATACTTGAGAAAACTTGCTCCAGAAAGTTATATTTGTAATATACTACAAGAAGTAATTATAAATCCGCTATAAGGTCACACGCCAGTAATAGTAATTTATAGTGCCAATTTAAATTGTATAAGAAAAATAGTTTCATGTTGTTTTCACTAGATGTCGCTGAGCTGCTTCTACATCGCGCTATCGCTTGCACGAATGCCATTTCTATAGTTGTAACAGATTTTTGTTATTGTCAGAACAGAAATTTAGTGAGAGTTAATTAATTTCGTATTATTAATTAACCCTCCAAGTTGACCTCCTCGAGTGAGTAGATTAACTTACCTTTTCTTATTATTTTATTTTTTTCGTCCACCTCACAAAACAATTCACAAAAATAATGTTTGAAGTAGCTAGTAATAGAAGCGCGGAGTACGTAACAGGCCTGCCTGGGGTTCTATAAGATGCTCATAGTTGGCTTCGTGGGAGCAGATAGTTCTGCGTAGTCCAACAATAAGTGTATTATTTTTCTAAGTAGTGCTAGGCAAGTCTACTATGAGTGCTTTATTAGCAAAAGTACGCATATAAAATGGGCCCTTTTCCGTGGTTATAAACGTTTACTAGCCTGTTATAGTCCTGGCCCCGGAACCACTACAAGACCAGATTTTGTTACTTGGGGATCAACAAACAAAACAAACTATAGAGTCTGTCTTACATATTTTGTTTTAAAACAAACAGTCAAAGTCTAGACCAGAGGTTCCCAAACTTGTTTTTCTCATAGACCACTTTAAACATTTTGCTGGATCCGGTGGACCCCACAGCTACCCCCCCCCCCCCTCCCCCCCCTTCAAGGCCGGTTTAAAAAGCGTATTCATCCAACAGTTGGACCTTTACTTATTTTTTGTATTCTAAGTTTGACTCACAAGTCACAGTACAAGGAACCAATAACCTTCTCTTCGGAGTGGTCAAAAGTAAACGCAAATATTTTCCTGTTTTGTACCAATTTAACACAAAAATTACCACACTTTTACTTATTTCTAAATCTCCTCGCTCTGTAATATTTAATCTGCTATTAATATAATATTATTGTCTGCCTATATTCATAGCAGAAGTCAAATCGGGTCACCTAATTTTTATAGACCCCCGTTAACAACTCGTGGACCCCCATTTTTTTCCACGCAAGCGTGGAAGCAAGCCCTATCGGGCTCCCGTAGACCCCGTGGGGTCCACCTGGACAACTTTGGGAATCAATGGTCTAGACCAAAATAAAAATGTCAGGCGTCTCGAGCTGACATTTGTGTAAGTACAAGTTGTTCTTTGCAACGTTTTCAAAGTATCGATTACGCTCTAATTATTTTAGTGTTGTGCCACGCCAAGCACTTTCTGTATAAATGTCAAGTAAGCGGGGCAGTATAATGTTTTAAATGCGCCTAAAATAGAAACTCAGCATTTACTGTCGTACAGTTTAGAGACGATTATTAATTTCAATAAAACCAATTGCAATAAAACCGCAATTTTGTAAACATTTTTGTTGTTGTACTTTGTACCCATATAAACAACAATATAATTTCTCAGTAAACTGAGTATTCGGTATTTAGGCGATTGCGAAGCAACCCCTCAGAATATATACCTAAAACATTATTTATTATTCGTAACTCCCAATGTAAGTAATGAGATGTAATGAATTGTTGTAGCGCGGCGTGGTCGGCGGCGCGGAGCGGCACATGCTGCCGTCCTCCACCCTGCACGACCTGCACGACCCGGTAAGTGCTGTGCACGCCCCCAGTAGTTCATGTTGCATGTGTATGTATAGACTTCGATGACCCGATATGATACAATGATACTTTATATAGTCTCCCTAGCTACACATATTCGTATTAAACGAGTATTAGATCGTTATTCTATGTAAAGGTTTCCTATATTCTATGTAGATTGTCTGTCTCTGCCGAATTCGCCTGGAATTTGTCGCGAACGCCAGCGATCGGGCCCGGTGATCGAATATGTGTAGATCCGATTGTGTTGCATCATATCGCTATAGAGATAACGGCCTTTTAAATTTTGTTGCTTCTATATGAGCATATCATAAATTATACTGACCTAATTAGACACTAGTGTACTGTACGATCAGTCGAACGAGTCATTTCAAATTTTTCACATTGGAATTGGAGCTTCACTCCCGTCGGAGAGTCGAGGGATCGCGATAAAATTCAAAAGGATATACTAACATATATACATGTACGATGAGAGGTGACAAGACAGACGTTGACGGTTCTGTTAGTAGCGACTAGCGACTAGCGATGTTATCTCGGAGCGGTCCCGGCTAACGTCGCACAGGCGGTGAGGTAGAGATTGTTGTTATAGGAGGTGCCGGCGGAAGTACCGCTAGTGGTTGACCACCGCTCGCCCTCCGAGGATTCCGGCCTGGGTCTCCCGCCCCACGATCAGGCTTACAGGTGACCGAAAACAACCACTACAACTCAATATTCTCCTCCTGACCAACCTTTTTCTTTTAGATTAAGTGTAAAATTACTCCGAGGTTTGTTTTCCAAAATTTTATTTGGACTCAATGCGACCAGATAATTCGGCGTAGATAGGAGCTATAAATTTTGTAAGTTAAATGCAAGACCGGCGACGGTACAAACAAAGTCTCTTTGACGGACGTATATTCGCCCTCGCATTTACATCGGCGCGCGAAAGCTTTTCCCGGTTCTGGGCGATCCCGCCGCCGCCGCTGGATCGATGCCAGCCCCGAGCCTTTATTTCGCGATCCAATTGATTGTTATCATCCAAAAACAACATTTAACGATCGGCGGCGTCCTAGTGATGCCGTTCCGGGGCTGTAAAACGCTTCACGACTGCTGGTCGGAGAATGTAAACATGACGATAATATAATTTAACTTTATTAAATTTTCTAGTGCTAGCAGTTAATTATTTAAAATCAGGGAAGTAGTGAATGTCGATGTTGGCAGTGTTAGGTACTTGTCGATGTGTTGTGACCTTGTCAGCTAATCACTCCGCGTCCAGAGTGACTCACTCGAGCGCATCACATTTCGATGACGAATGCTACGAACTACGAGCCTGTTTGTTGTCGCCCTCTTTTCCTTGTATGTGCTTTACTATCAAAAATTATATAGAAATAACGAGTACGACGAGTATTATGTTTACGCTTTTAACGGTTGAGTTTAAATTTAATCAAGCCTGAAGGTTCCATACATGCGTATATATGTTACTATTATTTGCTCAATTTTCAACATCCTAATATAAACTTATATTTAAGTATGTATATCGAAAGTTATCTATGTATCACTCGAGTACGTTGCGCATACTCGCCAGATAGTAAAAACTGACTGTTGCTATCTATAACATTTATTTCATCGCTCCCGAATACGATCGTACACTTAACACTGTAGCTCACCGAGCGCCCTCGCTCGGCACGAGACTAATCGAAATTGTTTCATAGAGAATAGTATAGCATAGACGGGGAAGTAGTTAAGGTGGTAACAGTCGCGCGGCGGCTGGCGTTGTATGTGTGGTGTGACGGTGGTGTTGTGTGGGCCAGGAGCAGTCGCGCGTGGCGGGCCGGAGAGCCTCCCCCGGACGAAGACCTGGACCCCCCGCCCGAGGTGATTTTGCCAGAGTTACTACACTATGATCACCTGCGCCTATCTGTCACCCGGGTGCCTCTGGCGCTCGGCACGAGTAGTGGCACTCGTCGCTGTCGCCGTCCCTCTTGCATGCGGCGGAGACGGCTAGATGTAGACCTCACCTCTTTGCGTGGCCGTTATTTCCTATACACGAGTAAACTCGGAGGTGGTAAATCTGGCAAAATTTTGAATTTTACGAAAACGACCGATTGGCACAGTATTGGCACGATAATGCAGAGAAAATATCGGCAATAGCGGCCAAGACACTTTAATTTCAGCTGTTTTTTTAGTACGTTTCCAACCAGTATTAATATACTGTAAGTACATTCTCTACGCTATCTCGATGCACCTAAATGGCTTCATTTTTTTAATCATATTGCACATTCTAAAAAGTATATGTGCTACAGCGGCTATAAGCACAGAGATAGAAACGTTATGAATAAAATATCATTTATTTCATGCTCTATAAAAGAATTCTGGACGAATGTTATACTGTGGGGAACGCTAGTGGGGGTATAAAGGGCACTGTGGGAGGAGGCGCCGAAGGGCTTAGAAGCTAAAGTAGGTATCTATTTACTTTGTTTTTCCTATTTATTTTATCATAATATTATAATGTTGTTCATAAAATGTTATTTATGGCTTCATAGATAGGTAACTATAATATATTATGTTACCAGCAATCTGTATAATCCGGAATTGTAAACACTGCCTAGGCAATGTATAGAATGCCCAAAAGGGTCTGAATGTGTCTAAATTTTATGGCACATAAAATGCCTGAATGTGTTTAAGCACATTCAGAAATAGCTTTATGGATCCCAATATAAAATTACTACTTTGCTTGCCACAGCACCAAGTTCGAATTAAAACAGAATTTAATATAATAGTATGCTTGGATAAACAAAGTCTAAGATCAGTTTATTTTAGAATTAGCCGGGAGAACAGCACGTATTCTAGCATACAATGCCTAGGAATAATTGTATAGATTACCTAGGCCAAGTATGTAATGGAATTCATAATATTTTATACATTGCCTGGACGCTCCAGGCATATTATTATACATTGCCGGTAACATATACATAACAAGTTTATTTTGGCATATTTAGGATTTGTGGTTAAGTTAATCCCTGTATTTAATACGAGTATCGTGTTTTTTTTCTCCAAGTATCTTCGATAATAAGCCTCCATTTAAATACGTCCGCCCAAAGAAGCGATTTGGTCGTCTCAAGAGTCAAGCAATTGTATGAAAAGAGCTACGAAAACAGCAGCACGGTCGCGATTTTGTTGTCATACAATTATTTGTAATCTCGCGGTGTAGCGGCCAAACCGCTCGTTCGCGCGAACCCATACAGGGTGTAGCAAAAATAAGTGATAATAGTTTAGGGTCCTGTATGGGTCTCTTATAATATAGGGTTCACTGTGAAAAAAGCAGCGCTGAAAGAGCATTTTTTTTTGTGTTTTGTGATGGCCAAGCGCCCCAGTGGCGTGAATTTTCTATACAAACGTAAAAAAGTAACTCTTTCAGCGCTGCTACTGTCACAGCGAACTGTATGAGGAACCCATACACATCCTAAAGTTTTATCACTGAATTCTGTACACCCTATATAAATCGAGCCGTATATACCAGTTATTATTATTTATGAGAACATTGCCACTTCTTAAAATACAACGCTTATATACCCTGTAGTTATCACTAAATCTTAAGTCATGAACTCATGACTCATGAGTCATGCATGACTAGGGAATGCAATCCCGCAAGAGAATTTCAATCCCGGTATTTGCGGGATTGAACCATCACAATCCCGCTGGATCCCGGCATTTGCGGGATCCCGCTGGGTGGATTTAAACTTTTAAAATAAATCGTTATAATGACTTTACTTGATAGACCCTGTTTTATTCTTAGAATCTCAAATAAAACAAACTTTGTCGGACACTTTTTTCAAGGGTTTAATTATTAACACCTCCATACTTCAGACTTTATAAAAAATGAAAGAAAAACTAATCATTTTTTTTCGAAATGGCTTCGTAATAATAATAGTTAAAAAATCGCTTATTTATGTCCATCTTTTATCGAATTTTTTTTCGAAATATAGGTAAAAATTGTGCCCAAAGATTCCGAAACGGTTCCTGATATTCGACACAAGGTAGCTAGCAGCTGGAAATGCTCGCTCAGCATCCACTCTGGTTAGTTCAATTGTCATTTAAAGTGAATTATAGGTAAATTGAAGCTAAATTGTTAAGCGGGCTGCCTGTAGCCAGTTCACGCACCCCCGCGCGCAAAGTTACGCATATGAATCACATTTCTTTGTAATCCTGCCAGTTCCACGGGATCCCGCAAATTTTTCGACCGGGATTAGTCCCGCATAATGCATGCGGGATCCCGGTATTTCGGGATCCCGGTATCCCGGTATTGCATTCCCTATGCATGACTATCATGACATTATTATTTTTAAAGTGACTGTATGCCAAAATAGCCATAACAATAATTAATTATTGTTATGGCCATTTCGAAAACTAATGGTGAAAATAATACACTATCCCTTTTCTTCCATAATATTAATTAATATGAAAGAAAAGGGATAGTGTATTGTTTCCACCAGATACACTATTTCGATGATTGAGCCATCGGCTCGTTGGTCTAGGGGTATGATTCTCGCTTCGGGTGCGAGAGGTCCCGGGTTCAAATCCCGGACGAGCCCGTGACGCTTTTTTGTTTGCTCAGAAAATGTTGATATTATATTGGAGGATCACATAAAAATTTAACGTTAAATTTATTATATATGCGTCGGTTAACTCATAAATATTTTGGGTGAGTAATTTGATATAACGATCGTTTAATATGAATTATTTAATTACTTAATTAAAATATTCAATTATCATAGTAACACCTTTTAATCATATTATAAAGATTTTATTTGTTACATACAAACTCCACCGTGTTATACGGTTGTTGTAGAATTACAATGTTTTGTCCTTGTCTAATACGTTGTCAAGATCCAATGAAAATTGTCATAGATTTTTTTTCAGAAGAGGATAGGGAATAGGGATATAACGATAAACTAATAGATAATTTTCATAATATACTTTCAGTTCATCGTATTTTACATTATTAAAATATTGTGCTACGCCTACTACGCGCTTCGTAGCGGGTCTACGAGCTACGCGTAGTCGAAGACATTAACTTCTTTACGTTGTTATCTTTTTCATTAAAACTTTTGCAGTGTCATTTTATGAGCCATACAACTTTGTTTAGGCTAAACAGTAAACAGTTTGTCCGTAGTTTTAAATTATGTGTTTTAATTTTGTTATTCTGCGCGGCCGCCATCCTACACGTAAATTGAAAAACTTTTACAAAAATTATTTATGTGTGAGTAAAATTGTGAGCTTATTACTTTTGTTATTTTTGAGTAAATATAAGTTTCTCTCTGAATTCTCTATGTGAGTAAATATTACTGGGTGAGAAGCCCTTAAAAAAATAATAATCTTATATATAAAATTCTCGTGTACAATGTTAGTCCACGAACTTCTCCGAAACGGCATTATTGATTTTTACCAAATTTTATATGCATATTCAGTAGGTCTGAGAATCGGCTACTGGGTACTTTATGTATTGACAAACTGTGCATTTGTTGAATAAATAATAGTAAATTATTACAACCTGAGACTGACGGCGACCATTGTTTGTGCGACGAGATTGCGATCGGACGTTGCCATGGCGACATACTTATTTGGTCACTTCAATAAAATAATATGGGCGAAATACTTTATATTATGGCAAAGCAACGTTTGCCGGGACAGCTAGTATTATGTAAGTCAGCTGCAAAATCTTGTGTTAATTAGCTCTTTCTATAAGATCCTACTGGGTTTATAAACCAATCCAAACGTTACCACAGACATGAAAATGTTTCATCTGATGGAATCAATAATATGCATTACCTAATCTCATCAATCACACGAAGGCCGATGGACCGGAGCGGAGGCAATGAGCCGAAGTCTGGGGGTTAGGAATATGATGTAAATGTTATAACATCTCACTGTAGGTACATACAAGTTCAATGAAGAGGAAGAACTTCCAAAATTATGTTTATGGCCATTAAACGCTTGATACCACATTTCAATAAACATTCAAATAGATTTAGGTCCAATTGTTTGTGCTAAAATAAAAGAGTAACGTTAACATTAATAGTAGATATATTATAGGTCTACCAGAATCTGATGGCAAAAAGTGAGAAAGTAGAGTGACTCTAGCAATACCTACATGGGTAATTGGAATAGAACATTCTGATTCTTTTTTTCCTTATAGCTGCTGATTATGTGTGTGAAACATGCAAATATATAAATTTATCCAATGATCAAAGATATTTTTTTGAAAATCTGCTGTCAAAATTTGCCATCAGTAGCTGGTAGACCTATACGTTTTAAATATTTCTAACATAATGTTGAACCTTAATTGTAACAAGTATCAAGTATAGTGTATTAGTTTATCGAACATCCATTAGACAAATAGCTTGACCTCCTCGTCTTAGGCAAATAACTTACACGCCCTCGGCAGAGTAATAGCCCATTATGCTGCTCCTCATAGGGGATGCTTTTAACAGAATTATAATGTTATACTCGTTCTTGCTTTAAAATATTATCAATTCTACTTTGGTAATGAATTAGTCTATTAAAACATCCTATCGGTTACTACGAGTACACAACTTTAATGGACAAACTTCTGTATATTAATAGACTTCGTACAGCGAATGTTTGTTATCCGGAGGGGGTGAGGCAATTTATAATAACCCCGTGGAATATTAATTGAGCTCTCTCGGGGGAGCGTCGTTAATGAGTAGAGCATAGCTCTTTAAAGAGAGTTATAAGCTGGGCGGAGTTACAAATTCAATGGAATGTCAGTTTCGCGCTGGGCGCGGGGCGAAGATAACGTCGCTAATTTTGTGGAAATTGAAAAGTGAAACTGCGCGGGAACGTAGGGGCGTGTGGGGCGGCGTTGCGTCGCGTGTCGTGTGTTGTGGTCCCGCGAGCGCCGCGTGTCGCGCGTCAGTGGACCGGCAGACGAGCAGACGGCATGTCGCGCCGCCGGCGACGGGTCGCTTTCCGCGACTACATACTCATGGACATACACGCCATGGCCAAGGTACTCGATCCAATTAGTTGTCCGGAAGTTCGATGAGAGAACGATCTAGAATTTCAGCCGGAGAACATCGGAAACTCGCGTCGACGTCGGCACATTAGTCGCTAATGATATGTAAACACGAGCCTCATCGTGCCTGCCGCCCGGTTGTACCAGTTTGTCATTAGATCTACCGTTTGTGTTTTCATGTGGATTACTCAGTAAACATGTAGTTAATGGCCTTTTTTGTATACGAGCCTTAATAGTTACATTAGTATTTAGTAGACACAAATTAGGCTAGATAAATTTTATCGTGAGTGGTGTGCACTTAACGTTATAATAGCAATGTCCTGTATTTAGTTCGGGATCTGCGAAAAAATTAAATCATAGAATCTAGATCAGCAACATTAAAAACCGAATGTGAGGACATGACACAGGCCTTAAAAATATTTAAACTAATATTTTATTAAACTGGTAACACCCAACAATGTTTCAAAATTTAAAACTTATTAAAATTTAAAGCTACTTAGTCGTAGGAGTTTTCTCTATAATATTAATTACATTTACCTGGCAAGGGGTTGGCAACTATAACAAAACCGTGAATTTCTTCATAAACTTATTATTACGAATAATAATGTTTTTCATGTAAGTCACGCTAAAGGCACGTCAGAAACATTTCGGCCAAAAATGTAAGTTTCATAGATTTCAGCTGAATTCCTGAAATCACAATAAAAAGTGATCTCGAAGGCTGCTGCATGAACAACAACGGTCGATCATTCAAAGGTAGACTGTAAATCAATTAAGCTCCGGGTCGGGAAGTCGGGGTGGTCCTAATCTGCGACACTTACCTGAACGAAATAGCGAGGCTATAAACCATGCGCCTTCCAACTGCTGCTCCGATTTTATTTTCCGTGTACATTCCGGGTAATCTGCTTAAGTGAAGTGTGGTTTCGAAAAAATACACATACGAGAAGCTACATTACGAAAGAAAATTATTTTAATTAGCTGGAGTGTTCTGTAAAAAATCAAGATTGAAATTGTAAGTATCATACTAAATTTTATATACAAGAATGAAATTGTATATTTATAGCAGGTAAAGTCAATAACTTGATTATATTACGAACAAATGTGACATAATATAGCTTCATTTCGACAGCACGCACGATGTAACTTATTATATACCCTGAAAGAAACCCTCCGGGAATAAATGGAATGGATTTCCACCTTCAACATATATTGCTATTCTTGATCATACTAGAAGAGAATATCAACAAAATTCTACAATTTTTAAGCGACGGCACTACGTGGAGTTGTTCTATCCAACCTATCTTTATAATCTTACCTAGCGGCTGTACGGTGCGGTGTGTATATGGTTATATTAATATTACAAGCACCGTGTATAACTTTTGCCCCATTTCTAGTTCCGGAGACAGGGTGATTAATTATTAGTTAAAGTAATAAATTTTCATTCGCATTCGCGTACCTACACGTTAGTAGAGAGTTTTCGCAACGAAGACTTGCACTACTCATAACGTAATTATGCAAATTTATGTTCAAGTAGGTATAATCTACTCCAGAATATAAGGTAATTGCCAATTTTGCTTGTATCGCAAAAACTTTAAAATCATCAATAAATAAGTCTGAAATAAAATAAAATAAAAAAATGATATTTTAATTCTAGCATCTTTTGTAATAGTGGAAAATAATGTTCATATATATTTCTTAATTTAACTTGGTTGGATAAACTTACGGCAACAGTAATACAGTCAATAGCGACAGACAGAAAACAAACGGATAGACGCAAAGATTTATGGCTAACTTGCCTAACATGGCTAAGTTTTCGTTGGGTTTTTGTCCTTTGTCAGATTCCCATCCGATTCCCTAAAAATCAAGTTGTGTCATGTTAAATGAAATATTATTTAGTATGAATTTTACCTTTACATACGATTACCCAAAAATCAAGTTTTGGGATATTCTAATACTAGTACCAGCTGTGGTATCAGGTCAAATAATATTCACCTACAGGAACGCTTACGCACTCATAAATTATTGCTGAATACACAGAGTCACGTCCGACATATCGGGTGCCAATAAATCAAACTATAATCGTCGTAAGCAGAGCGAGATTATCCCAGTAACTTGGTCGTAACACACACTAGTGAATCACCCCCCAACGCATATGAAGTTTCCTCTTGGAGCAAATTCAATTTCCTGGTATGGAATTTACTTATATCTGAATTTCTACTTTCAATCATATCCTTCGCTCTCGAATAAGGTATGTGATTTGAACATTTTTGTCAGCCTCGAGAAAGTACTTTCAATTCATTGGCCGGGTATAGAAATTATTTTAAAATGAATTTCTGTAAAATCGCAATTCCTGCTTACAATGCAGAAACCAATATTATATTGTATTTGAGTTTGAAAAATCAATTAAGCAATTTATTATTTGCAAACTAATTGAAAGGAAACAAAATGGCAACCTAAATGTTACAGTGCTATAGTTGACATAATAACCACTTATTTATACAGCGGGCTCATTGTTCCCCGCGACCCGATCCTCGACGTTCCCTCTTCATCCTGTAAATTATTTAAATTGGCTCTCTGTTATAGCTTTCTATAAAATCTGTAGCTGTTTGGCAAAATATTCAATATGCGGTGTCGCTATATATTCAATAGAACGTTGGAACAGCTCTGAGTAAAGTTTTTTTTTTATGAAATAGGGGGGCAAACGAGCAAACGGGTCACCTGATGGAAAGCAAATTCCGTCGCCCATGGACACTCGCAGCATCAGAAGAGCTGCAGGTGCGTTGCCGGCCTTTTAAGAGGGAATAGGGTAATAGGGGTGGAAGGAGAGATGGGAAGGGAAGGGAATAGAATATAGAATAAACTCACTCACTCAGCGAAACACGTAGCACAAGCGCTGTTTCACGCCGGTTTTCTGTGAGAACGTAGTATTTCTCCGGGCGAGCCGGCCCATTCGTGCCGAAGCATGGCTCTCCCACGTGTAAAAAAAAAATATTTTTATCATTATTGCTTGTAATAAATGTTTCTTACAAAAAATGTCTTCGGCGGTGTGTAGTCTTTTCACGTTTACACACCGCACCGCCGAAGAAACTTTAGGCTCAGGGAAAGGATATAAGTATTAAGTAGGTTAGTGTTTGTCAGAAAAAAAATGTAATTCCCTTGCAACAAACTTTCTGCTCGAAGTCGCTTCATCTATAGTTTATTAATATTTTGATGAAGTAATGTGACGTGAAGTAATGTGAACTGACTATGTCTATTAAATTAGTAACACAAATAAAGAATGGATAAAAAAATGCCTAAAGATGATTTATTATTAAACAAAACAAGAAGAAACATTAGTATTTTAGTAACGCCTGACAAGTATATTGCGTTTAAGTCTTTATAACCAACAAATTGTAATAAAGTGAAAGGCGCCTGCTGCCTGCAACTTTTATACAGCACAACTTACATAAAATATTATTTATAATTTACTTATAATTATAATATATCTTCTATACATAATATTATAAAACAAAGTCGCTTTTTCCCTCATGTCCCTTTGTTCCCTTTAATCTTTAAAACTACGCAACGGATTTTGATGATTCTTTCAGTGTTAGATAGCCTATTTATCAAGGAAGGCTATAGGCTATATTTTATCACGTTAAGACTAATAGGAGCGAAGAAATAGAGGAAAATGTGGAAAAAACGGGGAAAATTATTTGAAAGGGCTAACTTGAACGCGCCAATCTCAGGAACTACTTACTGGTCCGATAAACGATTTGAAAATTTCTTTCAGTGTTAGATAGCCCATTTATTGAGGGAGGCTATAGGCTATATTTTATCACGCTAAGACTAATAGGAGAATGTGGAAAAAACGGGGGAAATTATTTGAAAGGGCTTATCTCGCGAACTACTGGAGCAATTTTTATGTTATTTGGCACAGATAAGAAGTAGACCACGTGAAGGATCATAGGCTATCGATTCTAATCATTTTTTCAGTGGCTATATATTTTATACCCGTGCGAAGCCGGGGCGGGTCGCTAGTTCATTATAAAACATTCAACAACCATAGGCATAGGTAGTTACAGATTACCATGAGCCCAAGACAGACACATACACTAAAAACAGACAGACAGACAGACGTTTCAAACTAGAAATAAGTACCATTCTTTTTTGTCGGGCGTTAAAAATACTTTTAACGAAACATAACTTTGAAAACTTTAACAAAACATTTGATGAATACACTTACATTACCTTTTCAATTTTGCAAGCAGTAGGCTAAGGGTCAATTCGGACCGCAGCGCCACGCGTACCTAGATGCATTTCTAAAGTATGGGTTTGATGGATTTTTTTGTATGGATTTGATAGATTTGTATATAACTTCCTATCTGTCTGGGAGCACCTGACGTCTCCCGCAATTGACATCTGTCAATTCAGTACTTTAGAAATGCATCTACAATTCTACACGTCACGTTGCGGTCTGAATTGACCCTAAGGTGGTAAAGTCATTCTAGTATATTAGGACGATACAAGTCAATAATTGTGACATGAATTCTCGTCTCAGATACAAGTCGCTCATGATGCCCTATTTAATATTCCCTCTCAAACGAGATACACGCGAATAGGTCTTGAGGGTGTTCCGAGTGTGTTTATCGCATGCACTTGACCTCGAAAACACGCCACTTATGAAACAAGTTTTAAATGAGTATTCGACCTTTCACAAACTACTTCATTACCTCTGAAGTACTTTAAGTACTACTTACGAGAAAGTTCGCGATAAGTAGCAAATTATAAGTTGCTACTAGACAATGCTGATACCATAGAAACTATGTTCAGAGTATGCAGATTGAAATTTTTATCGTAGTTATTGTTATGCTTTTTAATAAGTGCTGATGTGTCTATTACAATAAATGTAGAATCGTGAATAAAATAAAGTTTTATATCAGGCGGGCTTTATTATCTACCGTTGGATATGCAAAATTTCAATCTTTAAATGTTTATTTTCTGATAGAACAAAACCAATCTTCGACAACTATTTTAAAGTAGCATAGACGGTGTAGATTTACTTTATACGATATCTACATTATTCTTAAACGACATACGTTATGTAAAAACAAACATATTTTGTTAAAATTGTTATAACTTTCGTTATTCTATGTATGTATATTGTATTAGGTATATTTTTAGGGTTCCGTACCCAAAGGATAAAAACGTCGGGACCCTGTTACTGAGACTTCGATGTCTGTCCGTCTGTCCACATATTATTGTGTATACACATATTGTGTATTTCTGTTGCCGCTATAATAAAAAGTACTAAAAATAAATATTTAAGGGGAGCTCCCATACAACAAACGTAATTTTTTGGCCTTTTTTGCCCAAGTCAAAAAAGCACCAGGTAGGCCCTTGAAATTTTCACAAAATCTTTAACACAATTTTTGCCTACTTTCGCTCTATAGCGGTACGGAACCCTTCGTGCGCGAGCCCGACTCGCACTTGGCCGATTTTTATTTTAAATTAAACATTGTTACCTACTCTGTATATTTTTCAATTCATCAAATGGCTAATTAACCAACCGTCAGCTTCAAACACTAACTAAGAGACCAAAATCAATCAATTTCATAACAAGACCTAACTAAGGTCAAAGTTGAACAATTCATCGCGTGACTGCAATATCAGAGAACTTTTATAACTATAAGAATATCAACGAAACGATAACGCGAACAAGAAATTCTAGTCGAGTCTCACGCAACCCCCGCAGGTGCCCTGTGCCCGGGTTTCGCGATGTATGCTGTTATACAATAATATATTTATAGACATGCATGTGTAACAACCGGCGATTGTCCTTGCTCGATACCGACTCAAAGGATTTTAACAGCGATCACACATTTCTTGTAATATAATCGACTCCTTAGATTTTTACCTGAGCTTTATTTATACGTATCCAAATATATTAATAGACAATTTTGTATAGTACCTATGTTTTGGTCTATGTAGAGCTCGTGACAATAGTATACTCGGAAATAGCTTGAAAATCAATGACAGCATCCAAACACATTTAGCCCCCGTCCCTTAGTCTCACTGAGCTTCGACACCGCTTCACACCTTTTCGATCGTATCTTTGATTTCCTGAGAGTTTCGTACTGACGTTATCTACCCATACCGTACAACGTTAAAGTGTTCTACTCTGTACTGACCCACTCTTGAGCTTTTCAGTTTTCTTTCCTGCATGTGAGTGTATGTATTTCCGTGTGGTGTCCCAATTCGGCTTAAACGCAATACTTACTGTTCTATTGGTCGCTGCGACGACGATGGTATCTGACGTGTTTGTATCTGTCCAGGAGTACGAGGAGGAAGGTCGCCGTTCGAGGCGGCATTCTTCTCCATGTAATTCCCGGGAGGGCAGCACCACCGCTCTGCACACGCAGCACTATGACGACGCTGTGAGTATTCCCGACATTTATCTCCCTGTTATTTTTAACCCCCGTCGTCGACGACATCGGGCTCGGCTGAAAGCGCCCTCAGTTTGCGAACAAAATTAGGTTATGTATACTTTTTGAATAAAAGAGCGCTTCAAGTTATTTAATTTGATGCCGACGGCAACTTTTCCTGTTTGTAGACTTTTTGCACAAATTTCTCGTGGAGTTCCGAACTCCGGTATGGAACTCATTTTTACGACCGTTTATATGGGTGGGCTCGCTGCGAGATGCCCGTAAATCAAATGCGAATATGATTTTTTATTTTTAGGCTTGGATAATTTCGCAGATGAAGAAGCTTAGTAATATTTGAATGCTGTTAAGCATTTGTGTATCGTTCCACAAAAAAATATTTACGTATTGAATTATAAATGCAGTCATGTTCTTTAGATCATTTAGAACAATAGTTACATTCATAACTCAACACCAAATTCTTTTGAGGGTTATTACACAAAATATGCTCAGCGACCATTTATGCTTTTCACTTCATCGAAGTGTAACTGAACTTAATTGACAATACATTAAAATATGGGCATTAAATATTAACCTATTAAGGTTTCTGAAAATACTTAGTGGTCACCCTGAAGCATCAAAACATGCTTAGGTAACGGTAATTGCACCTTATTTTATTATTTTAGGCATGAGTCAATGTCATGTGGGGCTCAATGACAAAATGACAGGAACATAATATAATGAATTACTTAGTGATTGGATTTAGGTACCTAATTACTTAGTGATAGGATTTAGGTACCTAATTACTTAGTGATAGGATTTAGGTACCTAATTACTTAGTGATAGGATTTAGGTACCTAATTACTTAGTGATAGGATTTAGGTACCTAATTACTTAGTGATAGGATTTAGGTACCTAATTACTTAGTGATAGGATTTAGGTACCTAATTACTTAGTGATAGGATTTAGGTACCTAATTACTTAGTGATAGGATTTAGGTACCTAATTACTTAGTGATAGGATTTAGGTACCTAATTACTTAGTGATAGGATTTAGGTACCTAATTACTGCAATGTTTTCAAGCTTTAGGCACCACCAACACAAACCGTAAATAAAAAGCTTTGTTCGACGTGTACAACATGTCAGATTTTGTTCGGATTATTTACTGTATGTGCCAGTAGCGCCCTCTGCTCCTTTGAGTAATATTCCCTATCAAGAGTCCGGGTGCCATCGCAATTCTAGTACAAACGTAATACCAAGATAATTTCCCATACGAGAATATTTACCATATTTGAGTTATTATTCAGCTTAAGATAGTAATTACCTAGGTTCCTGTACAAAGATTCACTGCAAAATATTTACACACCAAAAAATATGAACGATTACAATTTAGTATGTAAATATTGTAATCGTTCATATTTTTGGTATGTAAATATTTTGCAGTGAATCTTTGTACAGGAACCTAGGTAATTATACTATCTTAAAAGCTGAATAATAACTCAAATATGGTAAATATTCTCGTATGGGAAGTTATCTTGGTATTACCTACGTTTGTATGAGAACTGAGATGGCACCCGGACTCTTAAGTAGTTATTTTTGCCGAACTCATTTCTCGTTATATTTAATCAGTAAATTCAGATGTCATATCTCTCATAGCGAGTGTGTACAAAGAAAAATGATGCGGGAATTGAATTGAGCTTAATAGCATAGAAGTTTCCCCCCGTGCCCAGCACTTTGGCTATCGGCCAAATGTACGACACTGTCACTCGTGTTTTGCTGGCTTCTCAAGTTTGTATGAATGGATATTAGGTCATCAACGATTCCTTTGCGTTATGGTTACTGCTTCGATGAATTATGATTTCTTATTTCGATGTTACTTTCGCTTCAAAGCAACTTACATATTTGTTTTTTACTCACAATTTTTGTAACAAGAGGTAGTGCACATTCTTTGTTATGTAATTAGTTGCGTTAGGTGAAATTTTCTAGAGATAAAAACGATATTCGCAGGAATGTGTTCATAATTTGTGTGGCCAGCAATTAAGACATTTCAATTCCTTATGTTCAGTCGTTGTAAGTTACTTATTTAATACTCAATAACTATATTAATTAAATTAAAGATAACGAAACATTGCTAAACCTTTTTTAACACAAAACTTAAATGATAGTCGTAATAAAAATACATTATTTCAATAAGATTTTATTATCGTAATTCGTACCTAATATAACTTAATTAAATCTCAATCAGTCTTACTAACTACAGTATATTAAAAATAAGCTTAAATTAAACCTAAGTTGGTAAGTATAATAAGTAAGTATAATTTACTGTTCTTGTGTCAATAATTCTCTGGAATTTATGTCATTTAACCAATAATAATTCGTTTTTAAACAATGACTATTTTTAGAAGCGTTTTACCGTATTTATGAAGATGAAGGGCAAATGAAATATGACGTCAGGTGGGTGTGTCGTGGACGGTCATAGAATACACGGTTTATGGTCGGCAGTTAGCTATTCAAGTGATTTGCAGCGCGGCGCGCAGATATTCACCGGTGCGACCAAAACGTATAACGGTCATTAATTTCACGAAATTTACAACAAAACATTTAAATTATTCTAGGATTGTAGTCATATTAAATGAATTTTCACTAACAATGCATTTGGAACAATTTCGCTAACCTCTTGAAACGTATTCACAATAAATGAAGGATAAGGTTTATTTCTAAGGGCTTTAACGACTAATTTACGAACTAAAGTTTCTCCTGGAGTGACCGTCTGAGCTCCTCCGTTGCTTTTGTCAAGTCCTTGTTGTCGCGGAGCCTGGCGCGGGCGAGGTCGGGGCAGTCGTCGAGGTAGTCTTTGGGCGGCTCCGTGGGGTACTTGCGCTCGAACTTCGGCCGCGGGATCTTCACGCGCTTCACGTCGCCCAACCAGCTCTCCATGATGAGGGTGTTTGTGTAGCCTGAAAATACGATATAATAGAGACATTAATAGAGTGCATTGGGTCATACCCACTTAGCTGGCCGCTAGAACTACAATAATATTGAACAATATTTTATTAAACAACTTGACAAAAATATTGTAAAGCGGGCGCGATCAATATTAACAGTAGACGGTCTATAACATTGCACAATACGTGATATTGCACAATAAAATTGATCGTCTACGGGCCCGCTTAGGTATTGTATCAGTATTTTAATAATAAAATCTATTAATCAATATTAACGTAATAAGTTATCTGTATTATTTTTTGTAAATTTAATTTAATAAATTCTAAATGCCACTGCAACTTCTGTGCGAAAAATGTCGTTGTTTGCGGTATTTTTTAAATAAAATGCCCTTTTTGAAAATTGGGAGCAAAAAGATCTCATCACCGAATTCAATTTAAATGTATATGTAATAGGCTCAACCGTAAATAAGTTATTTATTGAAATTAGAAGAATTGAAAGTGTATCTTTTTGTCTATTGACATGATGGCATCTATAATATTAGTATGATAATATGATAAAATGTATACAAGGTGTAACAAAAATAAGTGGTAATACTTTAGGGTTTGTAATTGTATGTGTTCCTCGTATAGAGTTCACTGTGATTTGTGAAACCGATTTAATTTGTTAAAATGTTTTTTAATAGATTACCCTCTATTACCTTTATGTAACTTTATGTATGTCGGTGTTATGCGATCACGTAACTATGTATTTCCTTACTAAAATAATTGGAAAACGCACGTCCATGACATTAGTGAATTAAGTGGAGTTCCGTTTAACACGTGAGCAGAACTCTACATATTAGTTACATTACATAATTTTTTATCAACAATACTATATTTTTAGTTCGTGCCGTGTTTTATTATCTTCATTAGACGTTTAATTAGAGCAAGGTCTAAAAAAGAAATTATACCGTAGCTAAAGATAGAAATAATATGAAGTTAATCGTGTCTGACTCGTGCTGTCGCTCGCTATAGCTGGAACAATATGAGAGCCGAGATTGTAAACAGTCACCGCGAGGCTGCCGTGATTAACCTAAATTAAAACAGCACAGATGCTGTCGCCACAGGTGGAGGCCATTTTTTACAAAACCGCCGCTTAAACTTTTGCCAATTAGTAAATACATATTACATGTCTTTCAAAGGTAGACCCTCTGTTTACAACTAATTGTCCCTCGATTTGTTTAGACTTTAGAGGGTTAGGTTTTCTTACTAGAATACGGTTACTGGCGTATTAAAAGTTTCCAAATAGGTTATTGAAATTAAATACCCTCTTTTATTGCTATGAGTAACCAAAGTGGTAAAAAGGCAGTTACAAACGAGTAAAACTTAAATGCTGGTTCATGCAGTTGCATGAAAGTGGGTTAATATAAGTATAATTAATAACCTTTATTAAATTATGAAATATCAGCAGTAGGCCGTAGTGTAGCCGATGCGAGGTAGCCGGAGCGAACGCCGGCGGTTCCAATGCCATTACATTCAACAGAAAAAAAGTTGATTGTGCTATTCTATTGTTCCTAACCATCGCCGTAAGTAGGTTAAATTATAATCAATTGAATGATAATTAGCGGACACTTACTTAACTCTCAAGTACGTACTCACTTTGTATTTTTATCGACGATATGTAAAATGAAGTCATTTACATAAGTTACATCGGTGCTAATGTTGTAGTAGTCGACTGAGTGGATCTATCTCATCCACTTACTTTAACGACCCTAAAGTTTTTTAACATATTTTTTTAATTTTTAAAACTATCAAGATATTATTTTGTTCTGAAATAATTTTATAAAATGGCGGATTCTTTATGTGGACCATGACTAAGTACCTAATAATATACATAATACCGTGGAAGCCGCAACCGACAATCTCTATAGTGACTCTCAATCGTTAAAACAAAGATTTAATGCACGATTGAACTTTCTCCGGCGAAAGTGTTGCTAAATGTCTCAAACTTGGTACGCTTTCAAATATTGCACTCACCAGCTTAGAATTCAAATTCAATATCAATCCTACCGTCATAATATAATTTCAGGCCTTGTTAGACACCGGAAAAAATTCGTTACCGATGGAAAACTGCGTACATTCTAATTCTCTTATTCGGAAATACAATAATACGTACTTGTCCTGTCTGTTACCACTTTTATGTTGAATCAAATATATGAATAATAATAAAGCATAATATAAAGACTTTGTTTGAAAATAGTTTATTCGAGTTTAAGAAGAATTTATAAGCAGTTTAGTTGAGTAAGTTAGCGCTGTTGATTCGATAGAGTGTAATTGTGATTGCGCGCCATTATAGTTGGACGTGAGCTGAACAAATTTAGGTGTTCGTTGTATAATTTCCGTTTCTGTCAATGTATTATCAGATTTTGCTGTCGCTTTTGCAATGCAATAACAAACTGAGCATTTAAATTGTAGGTATGTACGTTAAACAAAAGTTCGATTTACCAATCGAGTAATCTACAGTACCCTGTATAAACATAAAGTTACAATAATTTTCCTATTCTTTTCTATACTTATATTTGTAATATGTAAGATGATACCGATAGGACTCGGAAGTAATAAGCCAGTTTTGATTTATCTAGAAAAGAAATATTTAATGTTATAACTTATAACAAAAGTAAAACATACAGTTTAAATAATAGGTACTTAACACGTGCATTGTACTAACCTAGAAAAGAAAAATCGACAATCAAGTGTTTGTTACTTCCTCTAGAATTTATCCTTGTGTGTGTTACAATATTTATTAATTTTATTTATTATTGCACGTAATCACTATGATTTTACAATATTTTTAGAGAATGGACATAAAATATTATTATATTATCACTTCACGAGCAGGCTCCGTTCTTCAGCGTCCTGTCAATTGTCATTGTCATTTTTGTGACCAACGTGAAACGTCATGCTTATAAGGCCAGGTACACAAAATTGTACATTAGGTTAGGTACACAATATAGTCTACAAACCTTACATATTTTTAATTTTATATTAATACCATAAAAAAGCTGATAGTTAAAGCCAAAAATCGCATGATTTAAATATTACAACATTAATATCTTCGTCTTCTATGGGTAGGTAAACAAGGCAGATAGGTGTAACCTAAAAAATATTCGGCGAAGATAAAAACCGTTTGGCAAATAAATAGGAATAAATAATTAATTAGTAACGGCAGTTTCGTCACCGCCAGCGCTGGCTGCTCGCTGCTGGCTAGCTGTAAATTTTGATGTGAGCGCTCGTACACTTCAAATATTACCTCAGGCTAATGATTTTCAAACAACGGTACCTCAGTTATCGCGATCTACGTCCCCGTGTCATTAGTTTTAAACTTGTTTCCTGCTTCAAATCCTCAAAATCTTCGTTAGGATAAACGAACTCTAACTAGAGCAAAATAATAAAAGAATACTCGGATCGCCTGCGAGAATTGCTACTTACTTTATGCACATACGCATCAGTATTCACCTACCTTTGTCACGAACAAAACTGATAAACCCTTAAAATAATTAATTTGGAGTCAGGATAATGTTTGTTGTGAAATCGGCGGCTGCAGTTCCGTCGTTATTCGGTGGAATAATGGTCTGAGTCGTGGTGTGGTGGCGTGGGCGCTGCGCCGCTCGCCGTGTCACGTGACAGAATCCCATAACACGATGCGCGCTAATTGTTCCGTATGTGACTCAATCTGAGACAACCTATCGTTTCTCTTTTGTTCTTGCATATCAATTTCAATAAATTGCGACCTGACTCATTCAGGTCGTGTTCGATTAAACAGTTATAAATAAGATGCTTTTAATAAAGATTAGCTCTTAAACAAAAGGTTTATTTAATAAAACAAAGATAACATCGATAATAATTTGAATACTCGTTAAAACTTAAAAGATTAAGCCATCGTCTATAATCGATCTCGTTGAACTCTTTTCCTCCGCGCAATAATTGCGATTGACGCATGAAAGAAAATTGGAGTTGCGCAAAGTTCTTGAGCAAGTATGGAAGTTAATTAGTGTCTCTGGCCTATATAATGTTATTAACGAGTTCTGGAGCCGGGCGATCGGGCAACACGATGCTAATAACAAACTGCACGCATCACTAGACCCGCGAGACAATCAGAAAGTGTACAACTATTTGTCGTCATATTCTCTACCTGATTGCTCGCTTTTCTTTTAATTATACAAATTTAAAGACGATCTTGTTTACCGGCACTGGGTAATGGGTATATGTACCAACTTATTATGTTGATGATTTTATTTTTGCATGCAATAATGTACATTATAACAGAGTCTATAATATTGTGCACTCATACACAGTAATAAATTATAAAGTATTAAAAATTAAAATGCACGTTTTCACTAACACATAAAAACATTACATTAAAATGGTTATGAAATAATTATAATAATGTTATCTTGTAACAATTCGTAATAAAAGTGTGATATCATGTCATCGCGGAGAGAAACCCCGGGAACCGTGTGATGTGAACAATGGCCTCTACTTTCGTAAGAGGTAATTGTATCGGAAGGAAGAAATCATATTTGCTCGCGTGTAAATTAGTATTATTTTCGCTACTTTGCTTATTAATTAGAAAACGGTACCTACTCCTTTATGAGCTACTAAAAAGGTGCTCGTACAGTAGAAACAAAATATTGAGAAGCGGGAAAAAAGTCAATTGACCTTGCTAATTAAAATGTTTATAACACGATGTTTTGTGCTTAATTTTTAAACGAACACACAATGACATGACTTTTTAAAAATATAATAACATACAAAGTAATGACACTGTGTAGTGATTGCGGAAACTGTACGTTTTGCTACGGTACTATTCTGTAATATTAAAAAGACAGAAACTTTCGCGTAAGTGGTAATGATTGATAACATATAGTTGTAATAAACGGTAGTTTTTGTTAGAGTCCTTAATTTATCTCTCGTGGAATAAGTCCAAAATCAACACTAACAAATTGCTATAAAAACGTCACGACAAAAACTCCGACCCCCATTATTCTTTTGGCAGTTTTTTAATAAAGGAATTATTCAAAGTTGGTACAATAAGTAAAGATAGGTTTAGTTTATACAGTAAAACCCGTTTAAGACGATTTCACAGGGACTCAACCAAAAACGCGTATTAAGCGGGAAAGCGTATTATGCGGGATACAGGGAAATAAAAAACGAACCTACTACATACGTATGTATTAATATTTATTATGTTTTTTCGGATGTAGGTGTTCCTATCAAGTATCAAAGTGATCACCTAGAGCTTTTAACCAATCGATGAAACGAATGCCGGTCATCCAAGCTCGAGATTGTGCATCATAATAATATTATGTTACAGGAAGCGATTTTACGTTTTTGAAACAACGTGAATTTTTCGCCTTACCATTATCAATCACCAGCAAACGTAACTTTTCTGACCCTTTAGAATTGGCACAGGCCAGGACAGTCTCTCTTTATTTGCTTTGCTACCATGACAAGTCTCTCCCTTGAAAACATAGGATTTTTCTGGGCTCTGGCATCAAGTTAAAAAATAAACCGAATTCGTCTGCGATAGAAATGTCTCGCGGTTCGTAATTTTGCTACAATTCGGGAAGTGTTGCCAATTGCCATCCACGTATCAACTATCAACATCTCAATTCTCACTGATTTGACGGTACACAATGCCGTGGCGATGAGGTATGTGTTGGCCGTTAGGGCGTATTAAACGGGATGACGATCGTATAAAGCGTTAAAGAATGTATGAAAACATGTCTCAAGTTGCAGGGACTCATGCAAAATGGCGTATTATGCGGGAAATCGTATTAAGCGTGATCGTCTTAAACGGGTTCTACTGTACTTTATATCGGAGTTATCCCTCTGTAATAACGGCTTTGCCGGACGTGACAGTTTCCAATTTCATATCTAGCTCGGCTCCTCTATTTGTTATGCCCCGAGCCTTTCGAGATTTATACGACTTAAAACTAGATTACTAAAACTTCATCTTCAAAGAACTTTTTTGTACGAGTGGACTGAGCACACAGACGGTTTTTTTTTTTAATTCGTTGCTACAAAGGATTTTAGCATTTATATTTATTTTTACGTTTAACTTAATTTTTGAATAAAAATGATGGGTCAATTAACGTTTATAATTTTAGCATTATACCTGTCGTAATATTTAGGGAGGCAGAAAAATACATCCTGGCGTAATGGAAGTTTAATTTAAAAAGGTTGCCATCAAAAAGCTTTGCCTTCCATTTACATTCATTGTCAGGATAAACTCGGATCTCACCCGAAGGGATTATTGGGGTTGTTCCGAGGGATTTTATTTTTGTGACAGGAGCTACAGCGAAGGTTTTTATTTTGAGCTGACACGAAAGAGAATTGTAGCGGTGCTACTGCCGCATTGTCCAATTAAAAAAAAATGTAATCTGGTAATACTTTATGCTATTTTTATCAACAATATTCGAGCGCTGAATCTAGATCAAATCACAGCCTCAGACTTAATAAAAAAAACCCATGACCTCGATTCTGAGACCTATACTGTCACACTGTAGTGACTCAGGACCAATTACATAATATTTTACACTAAAACTAATTTGCTAATAGTGTCGGTAATCTGTATTTTTGAAATTACTGTTGATGGATGAGAAACGACGATTTCTGAAAACTGTTGACGAAATGCAAAAATAAAAGCTAATAATGATGAGCACTATTTTAGGATTTTAAGGCATTGTAAAAATATACATAATATGTAAAAAACGGTTGTCTGTAAAGTCGGTTTACTGACGATAGTTGAACGTAACAACGTGCCTCTTTGTCGCTCGTTCCGCGCTCTCGCTTGCACTTCAAGCCTTAAATGGAACGCCTCAGAGCGAGGTAACGCCGCATGAGTCATGTTTTTTCGTGCGTGCAGCCGGCTCCATCGAATTATAAGACGTTGTCACGTCAAAACTCATTTCCCCGACTGTACATTTCTGCTTAGCACAATTTTCCCCGACTGTACATTTCTGCTAAACAACTCATTTCCCCGACTGTACATTTCTGCTTAGCACAATTTCCCCGACTGTACGGTGCTCTGTGCGGTGTACTGACGATAGTTGAACGTGACAACGTCATAGCCTTAAATGGAACGCCTCAGAGCGAGGTAACGCCGCATATTGCGTCATGTTTTTTCGTGCGCGCAGGCAGGCAGGTTGCGAGTGTCCATGGGCGACGGTAGTTGCTTTCCATCAGGTGACCCGTTTGCTCGTTTGCCCCCTTATTTTATAAAAAAAAAATGTTAAATATTAGGGGTCAGTTCAGACCGCAACGCGATTACGCGACGCGTAGATGCATTTCTGTACTGAATTGACAGATATCAATTTCGTGAGACATCTTGCAAATCTGTCAAATCCATACTTAGAAATGCATCTACATTATACGCGTCGCGTTGCGGTCTGAATAAACCCAGGGAAAACCTGAAGTTAGCTTCAGGTTTTCTAACCTAGATAGGGTAGCAGACGCTTTACCTCACTTATTAAACAATAAACAGTGTGTAATATTTTGTAAATAAAAAAATATTTGCTGTTCTAACATTATTTGAAACAAATAAAGATTATTGAAGTGAAAACTTCTTTAGCGGCGTTGAGCACTTTTGTGGGATGGGTAAAAACTGTGAAACTCGCGTCAGATTCTCGTGCTGATCGAAAAATCGTAAGACGGTTGGAGAGTAGTGTTGTAACATCGAAATCGATTAATCGAACAATCAATTGTTTTTTTTACAATTGTCGATATTTTTAATCGATTGTAAGGGTTTCGATTAATTAAAAAAATCGATTTTTTAAAAATCGATTTTCATAAAAAAAGGGTTAAAAATTTTATCGATTGTAAGGGTTTCGATTAATAAAAAAAATCGATTTTCATAAAAATTGGGTTAAAAAAATTGTAATCTGGGATTCGATTAATTAAAAAATCGATTTTCGTAAAAAATGGGTTAAAAATTTAATCGATTGTAAGGGTTTCGATTAATTAAAAAATCGATTTTTTTAAAATCGATTTTCATAAAAATTGGTTAAAAAAAATAATGCACAACGTTAATAATCAAGTTTTCACTTCTGCCGGCAAATCTTTTTTATTTATTATTATTATTCATAATCGTATGAAAAGTGATATGGAAATAACGTAACGGTCATCCCTAATTGATTTTAAAGGTCTATGCACTCTATTTAATACAAGGTTAATTATTACATTACTGTGAATTAATTGTTGTAATATTCTTTGAAACTAATTAATTGATCGGTCAAAACATTGTCCATACTACTGTTACTAAAAAAGTTAGGTAAGGCAAATAGGTTAATCACAATAAAAAAAAAATAACTCGGGAACCATATATTTCTATGGTAATGACAGAATATGCCTGCGACGATTTCCGATAGTCGTTAAAATGTTGATAGAGATGTACGTGGTTAACTATTATTAGTGATAAACTGATAACTGATAAGACTATGAATGTATAAAGATGAGAATGTAATTATTTTTAGTTTTATCAGATTTTTTCGTGTTTTTTATATTCATTTCGCAAGTGAAAAATAGCCGACTTTTTTACTCAGTAAAATCACGTTGCTAAATCATCGGAGTTCTCCTATGGAAAATTAATAAAAAAGTATATAAATTATAAATCTATACTTATAAAATTACATGTCCTGACTGACTGACTGACTGACTGACTGACTGACTGACTGACTGACTGACTGATTCATCATCGCTGAGCAAAAACTGTTAAAGTTACAGCAACGAAATTTGGTGAGTAGGGTTGTTTTATTAAGTAGACTCACTAAGGAAGGAATTTAGAAAATTTTACCCCGAAGGGGGTGAAATAGGGGTTGAAAGTTTGAATGAAAGTCCGTCATTTCTTGAGTTAGAAACAAGAAAATTTATTTTTGGGTTACTGATTAAAAATGAATGGATACGTATTTAAGCGTTTTTGGAAATTTTACCCCCAAGGGGGTGAAATTGGGGTTGAAAGTTAGAATGAAAGTCTGTTATTTCTTGAGTTAGAAACATGAAATTTTATGTTTCGGTTACTGATTAAAAATAATTGGATACATGTTTAAGCGTTTTTAGAAATTCTACCCCCAAGGGGGTGAAATAGGGGTTGAAAGTTTAAACGAAAGTCCGTCATTTCTTAAGTTAGAAACATGAAAGTTTATTTTTGAACTGCTGATTAAAAATGAATGGATAGATATTTAAGCGTTTTTGGAAATTCTACCGCCCAGGAGGTGAAATTGGGGTTGAAAGTTTGAATGAAAGTCCGTCATTTCTTGAGTTAGAAACATGAAACTTTATTTTTGTGCTACTGATTAAAAATTAATGGATACGTATTTAAGCGTTTCTGGTAACTCTATCCCCAAGGGTGTGAAATTGGGATAGAAAGTTTCAATGAAAGTCCGTCATTTCTTGAGTTAGAAACATGAATATAATTTAAATAAATAAAAATATATAATTTAAATAAATAAATAAATAAAAATTACATGTATCCAACTAGCTACCTCTTAGGTACCTTAGGTTACCAATCTCTAGAGGTCCGACGAGGCGTAGACCTAATATTGGTTGCCTTAAAAATCCTTCGCAATATAATCGATTGCCCTGAACTCCATGCCTTAATTTGCCGCTTGTATGTGCCTGACAACTATCCACCGTTCTAGCCGTCGGCCAAAATTATTCGCACTGCCGACATGTCGGACTGTCGCGAGAGCTGAGTCCCCGCTGTACCGAGCACTAAACTTGCTCAACGCCCTTCTGTCGGCCTATCCTGAATGTGATGTGTTTGTTGAGAAATGGTTGGATGTGAAGAGAGCATGTGTTAGATTTTGTGAAAATAAGTACGAAAGAGTTTCTTCTATTACTATTTAATTAAATTTGTGTATGTATTATAATTTGTAACTATGTCATTAATTTTAAGTTTTAATTTTAAGTCAAGATTGTAGTTAATTATTGTAATTGGGATAACCCGTTGTAATTAACTTTAATAAATAGATAAATAAATAAATGAAAGTTTATTGACGTTTGCGTTTGACGTTTTCTTAAATAGGGTCCCGTTTTTACCCTTTGTATAAGGAACCACAAAAAGGGGAAAACTATCCATCTTTTTTAATTTACTATGTTAACGCGGACGAAGTCGCGGGCAACAGCTAGTATGTAATATAAAATACGGCTGTCATTAAACTCAAAAGCTAATAAGAACGTGTTCGTGCTGTAATTTAGTTAAAGGTAGTCTATTTTTAACGTAATAATAACTTATTAGCGACACGCTACATTTAAACGCCATTTAACCATAATAATGTTAAAAATTGGCGTTTGTTACGAAATTTAAAACGAAGCGGCGCGGCGACAAGATATCATAGAAAATAACACTTAATTAATGTCACCTTACTGCCGCACCCAGAGACGAATATTAATTACTTAATTGTAATTAAACTAAGATTTTGACATAAGCCCTATATACATTACCTGTCAATCTCTTCATTAAATTGAAGTTTAATCATCATTAAATGTGTCTGAGTGCGGCCGTATCTCGACAGGCCGTAACTTGATTAGGCACTTATCTATGAGCAAAACGCCTCCGTGGTCTAGTGGTATAGAGCGCGGCTCTTGACTCGGAGGTCGTGGGTTCGATTCCCACGTTGGAAACATGTTATATCCAAGTTTGGTTAGGACAATTCAGGCTGATCACCTGATTGTCTGACAAGTAAGATGATCCATGCGTCGGATGGACATGTAAAAAGTCGGTCATGCGCCTGATCTCTCGCCAGTCGTGTCGGTCGTCCGTCCCACTGGGTTATGAGAGTAAAGGAATAGAGAGTGTCCTTGTGTACTGCGCACACACTTGGGCACTATAAAATTACTCCTGCGTAGCTGCAGGCCTGGTTTCAATGAAAGCGGCCACCGTCACCGAAACCGATGTGGGAGCTATTATTATGAGCAAAATTATAATGGTATGCTTGCTAGTCGCTATGGTAGTACCATACTAGATAATACATAATATTATAATTTACAAGTTAATTCTGGCGCAACTCCGTTGCGCCAAAATTCGTTTATCGCGCGGGAACCGGGAACATTTTTTCGGGATAAAGAGTATCCTATGTCCTTTCCCGGAACTCAAAGTATCTCCATACCAAATTTCAACAAAATCAGTTGAGCGGTTTGAGCGTGAAGAGGTAACAGACAGACAGACAGACAGACAGACAGACAGACACACTTTCGCATTTATAATAATATTAGTATGGATTACTAAGTTAGCCGTTAGGTAACTTGTACTTGGAATAACATGTAACAAATCAATACTGGCAAAGTCGTCGTGACTGGGACATATTTGCTGACCAATGATACTTGGCATGTCACACAGCCATAAATTTAAAATTTATCTTGCAAAATTGTAACTAGGAGGTTACTTAACAGTGTTCCTCTGACTTTCTTATATAAATACGTCGTGTAATAAACGCACGTCACGATGTCGACACGAAAATTAGCATTTATTTTTGCGTTCATTGGGCAACGAGTCAAAATGGACCAATAAGGCTAATTCTAAGCAGAAAGGATGTCAACCGGGCGACATCTGCGGCGGAGGTGTTTACGTAAGTGCTAGGGCCGTGATTGTGACGAGTCGCATCGGGGTTAATGTTACACGAATGAGATCCTTATTCCCCGCAGACAAAGTGAGCGGCCGTCAACCTTCCGGCCGCGGCCCTACGAGAAAGTGCCGTTGCCGTATCTCGACCAACACTATTATGTGCTATTAGCGAGTGACTCACACTCCAACTTCGATCATTTTGAATAATTATCGAGTAAAACGAATAAAACTAAGTACTAGGTTAGTAAATGGATAAAAAATCTTGATAATTACGTTCTAAAAAGGCTTATATAATGCGAAATATATAAAATTAAACAATTGAATGCTGCAATCACTCATCGGTAATTGCAATGGAGGTAAATCGAACTTACGGTTACCCGGTTACATAAAAGGAACGCCAAAGCTGCGCTAATCGCGATTAGTCTCGGCTCTCGACCCGAGGGTCACCGCTCACCATTGATAGTACCCGCACAGCACCGCACCATACACGACCGGCGAGGAAGATCGCATCGAGCCCGGCCCTAATGATCTCTGTGTGTTCACCTATCTACGTTGTACCCGTTTATACATCGACGTCCGATACGTCGCTAGATTAGATTCTGAAATATCGCTTCCGTAGATGCCTCGAAGTCACGAACAGACTGATTATAAAATAAAGTATACGATATTTTACGAAATTTATTTTGTGAGTTGCCCAAAAAGAATGTGTAATTAGTTGTGTTACCATGAAGTACGTAATTTTATTACCTATACAGTTTGTGAACAAAGGAGCGGTTTGTTTTGGGTGAATAATTTTTTATGTCGAGGATAACTCCCGATTACGCGTTCGCGGTCGAACACACGAAGGAGCATTTTTTGTCCGTGGCCCGAAAAGAACCGGCCGCGGCGAGCTCGGCTAGTTTTTGTCCCAATCATGGAAACCGTGCGAACGACGAGTGTCGTGCTAACTACGTTACGAGATTTTTATGTTTCGCAACTTCGGGCATTCATTCCGCATAATAGCTTATGCGATTACTGACGATGTCCTTTATAATAAATCGAGAACGGTGAGGTCGGAGCGGCAGCACCGGGGCACATAAAACATGTAAACAATCGAAAACTTAACCTCAATTCGAGCTTCACTCACCTGTCACGAGCGTGGAATACGGCGGCGGCGGCGAGGCCCGCGCTGTTTGTAAACAAGTCGGGGGCGACAGACGGACAGACGTGTTCGGCGCCCGCCGCTCGCTGCGAGACTGCTGGCTCTCGAGTGCGGCCTGCGGCTGACGGTGGAGCGAGGTCTGTGCGAATCGAATTAACCCGATACCGATACTCTCTCGAGTGGCTCACGAGCTGCGCCCGCCGGCCGGCACCGTCCGGAGGCTCGACCTAATGAGCGAATCACGACCACCCACTCTCAACTAGGTAACCCGGACGAAAATACTCGCACAAAAAAGAAATTGCTACCTATTCTTGGTTTATGTTTGAACTTTTGTTATCGAACCCATCGTGATTTCTCAAAGCGTGATAGAGATGAAAGCTACGAGTAGGCCTGTATTTCTATGTATAGGAAACAAAGATCAAAGACAAACAGAAGTAGATCTCACCGATGCGTGCCGATGCATTGGGACCACATTGGGGCCTAAAATCGTGTCGTATATAAACGCTTAGCTCTATGTGGAATGTGGATACAATGAAATAAAATTATGCTTCCTTTGAAATATAATAATTAATATTGAGCTCGCTACGACCTAGACTCATTTCAGTCTTCCAGTGCCAAGCCTAAGGCTTTAGTTTAGACGTAGCACAATTATTATTATTCTTGAAAGCAATTTCAGCGTATCTGGGTGTGGTAGTGCACCCGCCGAGACGAGCCAAGCGAAGCGCAAGGGCACTTCCCTTACTCTACCTTTTTTTTGTTAGTTAGTAACGAAACAGCCGAGCCATACATATATACTGATATGTAGAATTTGTGTTAGGATCAACGTTGGTAGAGTTAGGTAGATTCAGAAGCTTGGCTCTACATGAGATCTCATATTGTCTTTTTCACAGGGTAATCCTTATATGTCGTCGGTCGTCTCGGCAACATTTTACGAAAAATGTTTTTGGTGGGATACATCTTTCGCCAACAAGATTGTTTTGTCATATTGTATAAACATTATAATAATAATGATTAATATTATGCAAACTGTAAATTCTGAAATTATGACTTCAATTATAAATCATCGTTATCGATATCAATAGTATGTAGGAAATAAAGCTATTTTAATACACTGTTTTATTATTCTCATAATATCTTTCATTCAAATTATTTAGACCATACCTACGGATATATTGAACGTTTTTAATGAGATTTGCTTTCACAAACTTTTTGTCAACAACAAGAGTATAGCATCCTCAGGAAATGCAAAAAATATTACACGTTTTTGTCCTCAAACAATCATTAAATTATAATTTTTAATTAGTCGATCATATTTATTATTTATAAGCTTACAGCTGTAATTTGAGGTAGCAAATAGCTCTAGGAGTTAATATCCATGATGTTAGACTATAAAAGCTGGAAAAGGTTAGGTACGTACACGACCTGCTGTGAAAGTATAGGTAGGTACGTTATATAAACGGCGCCGAGAAGACATTAAATTAAATACTATATAATTCTAGTTCTCTACATCAAACGTGCTATCTCGGCGGATTATTCGTTGAGTCAAAGTATTGTATTGTAGTGTGACAAGATCAACACAATCAGAGAAGTTGTATAGTTTCCTGTGATGAAGGACCAGTGAACAGTGAACTTAATAATACATATTATAATCTCTTTTTTTATTACGTTATTCTGTTACATCCTGGAACATCACTTTTTAAGTTTAACATTAAAAAGTTCTAACAATGTATTGTTCATTTTTCGATAAGTAGTTAGTAGATATATACAGAATTATTACAATATGGGCATGCAGCGGTAGAGTAGTTAATACGAAGTTTTTTTTTAATTATTAAATAAGGGGGCAAACGAGCAAACGGGTCACCTGATGGTAAGCAACTACCGTCGCCCATGGACACTCGCAACATCAGAAGAGCTGCAGGTGCGTTGCCGGCCTTTTAAGAGGGAATACGCTCTTTTCTTGAAGGTTTGCAGGTCGTATAGGTCCGGAAATACTGCTGGTGACAGTTCGTTCCAGAGTTTTACAGTGCGCGGCAGAAAGTTACGCGAAAAACGCACTGTGGAAGACTGCCACTCATCAAGGTGATGAGGATGGTATGTTTTTCGCGTGGGACGATGGCGAAAAGTTGCAGGTGGTATGATTCCGAACAATTCCAGTACGAAGTACCCATACTATAATATAAATCATCATTGCAGAAGGTCTATTGACAGTCCAATGAATTTTAACGAAGGATGTTTTTGTTGGTTCAACAGTGGACTCCCGTTAGTTCCCACGTTTCAGTTGTAGTCGTCCAAAACTGGAAAGACTAGATCACGAACCTGCACAATCTCCTTTTATTAGGGCACTAACGTTTGGAATGTAAAATACATAAACATCTTGGTCGATTTTCTTGTGGCCCCGAATCCCATAATATGGTTATGGTATATATGTACATACCTAAATAATTGGAAATACTTATAAGAGAAATGTGTATATTTATTTTTTAGTAAAAAAATCTATAAGCGTTGTATTAGGTTACTTAAGATTAAGTAAAGATGTAATCAGCATTTTTAAAGTTTTACAGGCGATTGAATTACTTAATAGCTTACCTAAGCTGTTGTACACGTGTACTACAACACTCGGTACTGCAGTACGAAAGAAACAAAAGGTAGTTTACATAATTTTGTTCGCTACAAAAGGAAAACCATTACGAACTAAACTACCTGCACCTGACAACGACTACCATCTGATATCACCACGTAGAAAGCTAACGACAGGAATGGTAGTGCTCCTTAAAACGATTAGTGAAGCGTAGGTACTTGGAGCAAAAATGCGACGACAGCAAAAGTGAAAATCTACCAATATCGACTGCTATATCGAGTGCATACTTTCTGTATTGACGTGACATTATTGACCAGTACCACAATCAAAACAATAAACAAACAACAATGAACGTAGCGCATACTTGATGAGTGATGACTGATGTAATTTTTAGTAACATAATGTATTATAAACCTAAATTATAAAACCTCTTCAGTAACAATATAATCTAACATTTATAATATGAAATAGGTATACATAACATCAATAATTGTTTATTCTCATTTATAACAACAAGTTATCGTTGTAAAAATTCACTCAACGATAATAAACAATGGATTTATTGTAAAAAAGTCGGTTGCATATCGGAGCAGTGTGCTGCGTGTAGATGCTATCTCGTTGTATATAGAACGCTAACGAGAGGCACCGCAGCCGCGCGATGAGCCGAGATCCAGGCGATACGAATAAGGACTATCGCTCACTAGAGACAAGACAGCCTAAAGACAGACAATTGCTATACAGAACACAATATGAAGATAATGCAAAAAGTGTTGCAAAAGTCTGTCTCAACACTGTCGTCTCTCAAGTGAGCGAGAGCCCTAACAATCTCGTCATGTCCACGGGCATTCTCCGCAATCATGCTCGCAGGACAAAAATAAATTACCATAAGTCCGCGTCTACGATGCGTTTACATAATCTACTAGACAGTTTTATAAAACATGGCCCTCGGTTTTGTCTATCTTGTTTTGTAATTTATGTTGCCCTCGTAGGCAAACTAAATGAACCAGCAGGCTGAGGTCTTTGTTAAAAACAAAAAGTACCCTATAATATTATGAGAAACATAGAGTCTTCGTGTTGCCGAAAGCACATCAATTGCTTTTGATTGATTAAATATGATATTATTTAGAAACCATTTTGGGCTATTTACTTGAACTCTCCATATTCACTGTTAACGGTCAGTAACAAAATATGTTTTGCTCTTGTTTCACGCTTTCAAATCTAATCAAAGGACCAGGTATGTATTGATAAATTGTAGCTTACGAGTATATCCTACTGATATCATTACCTTTCCACTTTACACCGATATAACATATTTAGTACCTACATCTAATCGTATCGTTATCTAGAAATAAGAGTAGAAGTACTTTTGTCATTTATTAAAATATAATCTTTTAGTAGAGACCATTATGCTAAAACTACACTTATAGTAAGTTTTATAGTGAGAGTGTTGACATAGAATTTGCTAATGCCCCTTGTTGTAACTTAGTGCACTCTGTTGATACCCTTTAGTCTTGTCGATGCGTCCCCGCGACGAAGCGGGACTCGGGACTGCCGGCCAGTGGTCTAGTAGCTGCCGGCTAGCCAGGCCAGGGTCAGGGGTAGGAATGAGGTTCGGGCGCTGAGTGAATGTGATGTTTCAGTGCGGCTATCTCGAGGGTCTGCGCTCATCACTCGGTGGCTGGACGCAGAAAGTTAAATCTTGGTACTGGGGACGACCTCTAGTAAGTTGCCCGATCCGCCGAAGCGCCGATCAGCGAATCATCCTAGCACATTGATCTATTTGCACGAATCTAACTCGACTTAAACCTATTCCAAATTTCGCTTAAACTAAAAATCGCTTGATGTTAGTTCTATGTACTTTCCACGTTGATCGCACATTTAATCGGTGTTCATTTTATATTTTCATTTTTATTTTTTATATTTTCAGTAGATACCCTCATCGACATCGAAACGAAACGATTGGTTCCAAACGAATACGATTCAGTAGCTGTAGACAGTCTCGACTTAAGTATTGCATGAGAAGTTAGTTTGAAAAGACACGTATACTTCGAAGTCCCTTCGAAAGTCGTCCCGAACTACTTCCGCGACAAACGACCAAAGGATGTTTTGTAATATAGTGCATGTTTAAAAATTGAATAATTTCTTTATTTGAATTATTTCTGCTTCGTTCCTACGTTCGAGTCCTTTAATTGCAATTCGAATTTATTTCTCTGTGTGAGTACGCAAATTGGGTTAACGACTCTACCAAAGTATCTACTCGCAAAGTACCCTTGGACCACGCCACCGAGTGATAGATCCGCATGTTTCCAAGCCCCAGCTCACATCTCACTTCCAGCTTCTCAACACATTCGAAGACAATCACTTGTATTTCTGTAACCGAAAGCATAAGGTGGACCAGAAATGAGTCGTGCACCAAGTCCAGATCGGTTCCCCGGAGCCGGACACCGCCTAGTTCCCGCAGCTACAGTAAGACCATATCAATATGGCTGCAACGCGATACCAATCTGCGTGACGAATTTGTTCATTTTCTATGAGGAGGATAGATTTAGTCGCCTAGTTGTATCTACTGTTTATTTTGATTACGTTAACGATGAATCGCCGTAGACTAAGCTGTGATGTGGTACCGTATCTACACTTTAAGTAAAGTATGTTATTTAGCTCGTAAGCGTTAAACGTGTGAGTTGCCATATTTTTGGTCGTACTGTACTGTACTATATTGAATTGTTCTCTTAGCACATAGACGTTAGCGGCTGACTTTTCGCTGTTAGAGTAGCAGTAAATAGTGTGATGTGGTCGATATATCCTAGGACTTAGAAGACGTTCACAGTGTCGAGTGCTGCATATTACAATTTAAGATCCTTGCAAAATCATTAAAGCACATTCGTCCGTAAGCGTTAAGATTTTAGAATAAATATAGAACGGCACGTCACTCACTCGGACTGTATCGACAGGAGCTGGCACACAAGCTGTCGCGGAGTTTCGACATGAAGGAGGAGGGCGGTGCGTTGCTAGACGAACGGGGAGGAATCCGGAGGCATCAGTCGATGCAGAGGCTGCAGCACGGCGAGAACCAGGCCGACGAGAACAAAGCTGCGAAGGTGGTGCCGGACCACCACGGCAATCTTCACATCACAGTCAAGAAGACTAAACCGATTTTAGGCATAGCGATAGAGGGAGGTGCTAACACCAAGCACCCCTTACCGAGAATAATCAATATTCATGTAAGAATCTTTCGCATTTTATTTCGGTTTCTGTTGTTACTTTTTAGCAGAAGGGCGTTATACAAAAAGGAAACAATTTACACAACATAATAATATAATATTATGGGCGCCATATGCCTACCACATATTTATGAGCAATCTTTGTTTTTTTTTTTTCGATATTGCTCATAAAATTTGAACAGGCTTGTAACAAGTAAAACGTTTTCGAAATTCGGGGAGACCCTCGTTTCTAGAGAAATAGATGTCTTCGTTACAGTTTGGCGGACACTTTCATGAAACAACAACTCTCATTTAAGTGAGACTTGCAAATAATTATTACAATTTACAATACAAATACGATCTTAATGTGTTTAGAACAACTTCTTGCTCTGTGAAATGTCGGCCCCTACCATCTTAAGGCAATTATTACAGAAACAGATGAACTTATTATATCACTTATTGTGTCAATCTACTAACTTTTTTAATCATCACATTACTTTTAATTCCAGGAGCACGGTTCCGCGTATGAAGCAGGGGGTTTAGAAGTTGGTCAATTAATATTGGCGGTGGACGGTCACCGGGTGGAGGGAATGCAACATCAAGAAGTGGCCAGATTAATAGCAGAATCCTTTGCACAAAGAGATAAACCAGTAAGTTTAATTCATATAGATTGCAGAAGAATCAGAAAAATCATAATTAACATTGACTCCAAAAATATTTGACCAAACATAAAAAATCCATCTAACAAAATTGTTGCATATGATTCGCTTGGTGATTAATAAATTTAATCGTCTACAATTTATAATAAGTAATAACGCATGTAATAAAATTTGCTTCGCAATCAAACTAACCTTTAGCACTAACCTGTATCAGCTGACAGACGTATGAGTGAATGCTATTGATAGGTATCACATGACAAACACAACCACTAATGTGCTACTCGGTAACTAGGTATTCTCTAGGACCTAGGTAACTCGATAGTCGATACCACGCTCTAGGTTTAGGATCACAACGCACTCTTGGATTTACATATTTTGTAGAAACACGATAGGCATTCGGTTACGATCAAGAACTTACCTACGATATTTTTTTTAACTATTCAACGCACCCCACCTCAATTCATTTGCCACATTGAGTTTAACTGCAAGCGCAGCAGTGTTATTTCATAAAACCCTTCTTTCAAATTTCAGGATATCGAGTTTCTAGTCGTGGAAGCGAAGAAATCGAATTTGGAACCGAAGCCTACAGCCCTTATTTTCTTGGAGGCCTAACATCTACTTTCCCTCCCCGCCAGCGACCCGCCGGCCGCGCAGGGCAGCGCGACGCCGGAGGTCGACCTCACCGCGCACACCACGGAATAGCCAACTCCAACCTGCGCTGTCACATGCTCTTCTAGGCGCCCGGCTCGCCCCCGCGACCGCGCGCCGGAGACGTGGACAGAACTCGTTTGCTCTACGGAGGATGGACATGAACGATAATCACATTAAATATTCACGACTCCTGACGTGACGTCGCAACGGACTGAAATGAGACACAAATTCTGAGGCGATACTGTGCAGGTACTGGGCTATTATTAATGGCACAAGGGAGGCAATACAATTTTTATATCTCGATAAACTTTAAAATAACTAAACTTTAAACTCCAAGAACTCTGCCCATAAATCCAACGTTCTTGTCTTGTATAATTAAACGTCCCGGCCCCCGGCCCGGGACCGTACGGGTAGATTCAAAATTTTTTAAATCGTTTTCTAGAGAGTAGTAGTACCAATTTACCGGTAGGCAGCGACTGAATTTTGTAAAAATTTCCTACGATCAATTGTAATTTATTACGTTGATATTGTAATGCATCAAAGTAACGAATCAAACGTAGTATTTTTAAATACGATTTCACAAAAGTAAATAGAATTATTACTAGATTCGTCATCGGATCGATATCAAAACGCAGCGTACGTCGAGGCGCTATAATTTGGGCAACACAATTTTTCATCTCCTATCTCGAATCGTGTAAACATTTTTATTAGAAATCATTAGTAACGGTAGTGCTTGTCGTCGAAGCGTCAGCGGCCATTCCACGCGGTTCACCTCACTCGAGTCATCCATGTCACCATGTGCCATCAACGTCGCCTTCGGTTTAGCGCACGACAGTCGAAGGTACTCTCATCACAGATCGTTGTGTCGGTGGTTAAGTTAACATCGTCGTCATCAGTAGAGCGGAGCTTGCAGCACGCGGTCCACTTCTAAGCAATCTCTACTTTACATATACACGGGTACCGATAGAATAGTTTCGTTTTCCCGAATTGATGAACCTCATCATTAGATCGACCGCCATCGGCTCCTGAGAAACTAGCGATTAGTTCCGATTACATATAGACTAACACCGATCGTCTCAAAGTTAAGTTTGCTTAGAATTAAACAGTGCGTCATTCCATCGGTAGAAAAACGGTGAGTTAAGGAAATTATGGCGGAGAGGGATTTGCCCACTCTATTTGAAAACATAGGTTTTAAGTGTGTGTTTGCCGTGTATTATTTATTTATTGTTAGCTCTTACGTGTTTCGGCTTTGTAGTTTATTATGGTGATGTGAAATATAAAAAAAAATGCTTGAGAAAATCATATTCGCGTTACGTCGTATTCAGAATAATGTTCTTCAATCCACCGATTAATTAACGTTTAAGAACTTTCTCTTCTTAACTTTTTCATGTCCAAAACTGTGATTTTAAACCACTTTATAATTCCTCTTAAAATGACATGTTAAACTCTTCCAAGTAGAATTTTACAGGACATTACCTTCTGCTACATATCTTTGTCTTCTGTGGTCAGACATCATAGAGCTGTATGTGGGTTGAAGATCATGACAAATAGAGATTGTTTACATGAACTATTTATGGATTTATATTAACCATATATTATAATCGACAAAACAATTACTAATATATGTGATTTTCGCTTGTCCTTTAAATATTGTACAGCAGCTGTAGATACCATACTGTCACTCCCCGCATTGTACGTACCTCTTGTAAATTAACTTTATTATATCTCTACTTATATAAAGAGCATTTAACGTGTAAATATATCCGTTAAAAATTAAGCTGTAAATATGGATGTAATGTAAAATATTATTACCTATTTGAAGTTAGTGCCAAAAGCATACGACCTTAAATAATTCAGCGAGTAAACTCGGGTACAGCAACTGCATAAAAATATCAAATTATTTACAATATGTAGTTTATATCTTTAAGTTCCTAATTATTTAAGCACAACGGTGATGTTTTGTAGATTTGTTTGCTGGAAATGTATGTCTATTTACATTAACTTGCCTTATCATACCTTAATCGTATTATATTATAAATTTTATACCAAATATATTATTATAAATAATTATAATCGCTACTATCAATTAATTTACGTGCTACGAAAATTGTTTACTTTAAAAACAGCAACTTTTATATTATGTAGGTATGTTTATCACAAAATTGTATTTTAATTTTATGTCAATCAGATTATAATTTATAATTATTATTACTGCATTAACTTCTTAAAAATTCTACGTAATTTTGAATTTGTAGATTACCTAAATTATTATCTATACATATGTACAAAATATTACAAAATATATTATGTAGATTTCGACCTAAATATTTTTACCCTACGCGCGGCTCAGTCGCTAAAAAGTCAATTGTTTTAATTCTATATTAAAAACATTAAAAGCAATTTTATCATAAGAAAATTCTTTAATAAAGATATTACATACCTATTGGACTTTTTTAAACTGGTGTTAAAATTGTTTACTATTATATCAAGTTTTGTTTGTAGTGTATAGTGTATACCTGCTCATATTCCATCTCACTAAATGGCATTTAGAAAGTTAGGATCCTAATTATTAGCGTACTAAATCAGAAGAAATGTGGCTTAGTGATTGGTGGAATCACAAGCTTCTGATTAGTCTTCTTTTTAGGATCCTAATTAGGACGACTAAATTTAGTAAGGTGCAATAAGCACTTTAGATACTAAACCGATTCAAAACTAACAATTTATTAAAATGAAGCCCTGTTTTACTTAAAATTTTAAACTTAGACATTAATTTTTAATAGTGACCACATAACTAACATCATAATAATATATCTAGGTATTCATTTACGACATAGTAAAAGGAGGGGAAGTAGGGTAACTCCGGCCCAATCCGCGATTTAATTACCTACTGTCTTAGGGTTGTCAATTTTTGATGTGGGAGCGGCTAGCGGCTGTCCGCGCTTCGTTCGCAACCGCATGAACAGCGGCGACGTCGCGGTCTTCCGACTTTTAATAATAATAATTAGTGACTCTTGATTGTCCATATTTCGGCCAATTTTCGTGCATATTTGCATGCATATTTCGGCACTTTGATCGTGCATATAATCCGATGTCTAAATAAAATTATAAATATACCCTTTAAAACAACATTAAAAACTAACGCCTGTCTCTTATAGGTACCTACTATAAACAAATCTGTTGTTATGATTCGAACTTTGCTTTATGTGTACTTATAATTAATATCTGATTTACAATTAGTCAATTACTTATTTTTAATAACGATTTAAAATAAGTAATTGACTGTAAGTAGCTAGTTAATATACATACAATACAGAGAAATCGGCATTACTAAACGTAAACTAAGCAATAGCGGCAAATTAGTTGACCGATCAAAAGTACTTACCTAAAACATGCTCTTATATTAATTTATACTATGTTCTAGTGGGAAATTTTGTGTGATAGAAAACTAATACAATAAAAAAAGAAGTAAGTAGGTATCTGATCATCAAGTAAAAATTAAATTATGCTAGATAACTAGAACAAGTGAGTAGTACTTACCTTTCCTGTTCAACTGCTAATTTAAACAAAGACAATAGGCTACTTGACCTATATTCAATTTCATTGAACAAATGCATATTTCTAGTAGAACTTGGCCTAGGAAACCGTATTTCACCCTTATCATCAAATAAAAGCTTATGATTGATAAATAAAGTCGATTTGAAAATATAATTTTATGGAAATAGGATTTGTACTGACGAAAACGCTTTTGCGGTACTTCCGATTTGGATGTGACGTCATCCTCATAGTAATTTAATATCTTTTATTTATCGCGCTCGTTATATGTAAGTTTATTTATACATAAATAATAAGAATAAGCCTAAAAAGATTTGTAAAATATATTTTCTTGAATAATTCACTTAAAACGTCAGTTTTATATATTATCTCCATTTATTGTGGACGGTAAATGAAATGGCCAAAACTTTTCTCCAAAAGTTTTCAACATTACAAATGATTTGTAATTTCTTATTTAATTCTTTTATAATTTTTGGGCACTTGTAGACTCGTACATTTAGCATATAAAAAATGTTCAATAAAGAGAGTTTAAAATACAAAGCGTATGACGTCACACTATGGCGGACAGTGTTTTCGGCGCCATTCATGAGGCATATTTTTCAATAAACATTTTTATGGGTTTCTACTGTGTAAAGCCGGCTGTACACTCTCGCCGAGACACAGCGAGGCGCCCCGAGTGCGAGAGTGTAAATGGGTGCGCTCGCCTCGTCTCGCCTGTCTCGGGCACTCTCGGTCCGTTGTCGGTATTTTGCGCCCGAGACAAAGGGTCTCGCGAGGAAAACGAGCGCACTACTGTACACTCTCGCGTCTTTCAGTACTAGTCCCGCAGTTGAACAGGGTAGAACAGAAAAATAACAATAATAAACGTCATTATCAGTCATTATCTGTGAGAAATAAAATTAAATATGATTATAAATCTTTGGATTACAATGATATCTTTCGATGCATGGTGAATGGTGAATGGTCGTTTTCGTCCATCTTCTCTGAGTTCTTAACTGCGATTGAACTAAGCGAGAATGTACATGATCGCACTCGGGCAAGGGGCTCTCGCACGAGACTCTCGCCCGAGAGCTCTCGGCGAGAGTGTACAGCGGGCATAAAATATTAAAATATTAGTTTTTTTTTTGTGAAAATGAATGATTAAGAAGCGATTAGCATGAAGAAAAAAAGTAGGTCAAGTAGCCTATTCTGGAATTGTTGCATTACTATTAAAACACCCAAACACACAGCAATATTTATTACTCCTGCGATTATGATCGGACATTTTTGATTCGTTTGGCGCGGCGTGGCGCGACGCGGGCGTGCAGCGTAAAGTGTTAGCCCCGACTGGTATGGTCCGAAAACGATCCGAGATTTTAGTAAGCCGCGCGCGGTGCCTTTGTTTGAAGATAACTTACTTCCCCTCCTTATACTATGTTTACCACGTTATTTGTGACCACGTTAAAATTAGGTAGAACTCTCAATTTTTTTAATCGGCTGTGTTTTCCTTCTGAGCCGTCCATTTATTTTATCCTTTTAAGTCTTGCTGTTGCTAAAATATATTTTGTAATCTTAAATGTGTTACTATAATCTTTGATATTAATAAACAAGAGTATGAAGCTGGACAGACTCCTCACAGATCTGTCGTAGTATGTTGTTAAGTTTGCCGTTGATGACAAAAATATATTGTTATCTAGATAATGTATGCATTGTTTTATTTTTTATAATTCCGTTTGGAAACTTTTTTTTTAATTTACAATAATTTACTTATATACTTACCTATCTGTAAAAACGTCTCTACATTTACTCCTAGTCTTTGAAGAATTTTTGTATTAGCGTGGACAGACAAAATATTTATTTCAATCTCTTTATATATATAAAATTCTCGTATCACAATGTTAGTCCGCGAACTCCTCCGAAACGACTTTACTGATTTTTACCAAATTTTATATGCATATTCAGTAGGTCTGAGAATCGGCTACTGGGTACTTTATATATTGATAAGTACATCTATACTTATTATAAAACAAAGTCGCTTTTTTTTCCCTCATGTCCCTTTGTTCCCTTTAATCTTTAAAACTACGCAACGGATTTTGATGATTCTTTCAGTGTTAGATAGCCCATTTATTGCGAAAGGTTATAGGCTACTTTAACACGCTAAGACTAATAGGAGCGAAGAAATGGAGAAAAATGTGGAAAAAACGTGGAAAATTATTTGAAAGAGCTAACTTGAACGCGCTAATCTCAGGAACTACTGGTCCGATTAGAAAAATTCTTTCAGTGTTAGATAGCCCATTTATTGAGGAAGGCTATAGGCTATATATTTTATCACGCTAAGACTAATAGGAGAATGTGGAAAAAACGGGGGAAATTATTTGAAAGGGCTTATCTCGCGAACTACCGGAGCAATTTTTATGTTATTTGGCACAGATAAGAAGTAGACCACGTGAAGGATCATAGGCTATCGGTTTTAATCATTTTTTCAGTGGCTATATATACCCGTGCGACACCGGGGCGGGTCGCTAGTTTGTTGAATAAATAATAGTAAATTATTACTTTGTTTATGCGACGAGATAGCGATCGACGTTGCCATGGCGACATACTTATTTAGTCACTTCAATAAAATAATATGGGCGGAATACTTTATATTATGGCAAAGCAACGTTTGCCGGGACAGCTAGTACCTATTTATATATAAAAATTTGAAAGAGTGAAATTGCACTGAGCAATTTTACATAGCACTACCGATATTGCCATAGCCTGACTAGCAACATCGCAATTCGCTACTTCTAGTGAGGTAGGTAAGCTTTTTAAGGAAGGCGTACGATATTAATTAGACTCAATTTTATGACTCCAACAGCCAACTTATATAATATCAACGAATATTTATTTATGACATATTTCCTTCACTACTACTCACAATAATAGCCCTTTATAGACTACAGGCCCGTGTCGAAAATGGATGGGTCATATGAACCACCTGGTGACGTATATTAGAGCATAAAATAATAAGATTTAGCACTATGCCGTCACTTGGAAGCTGTCCAACTGAGTGCTGATGAGAATTCAAAAGTGCATGTAAGGCGAGTACATTTTGGTCATATGATCCTGTACGGCATTTTTACCATCGATAGACACATGAAAAATAATAAGAAAGCCCGCAGTGCCGTACATAAATGATGCGCCACTAAGTCGGTATTTTTATTTTATTTTCTGACAATTTCCATGGTAAATTAGGTCACTTGATTCTATACGGCATAAGTTTCATACTGTTTGAATACAGCTTCGAATCAATTATTCCGCAACGCCGTACAAAAATAATGCGACAATGGAAAAAAAACGAGGGTTACAACTTACAACCCCCTCTTTTTCCGTGGTCCGGGGGGTGATTTGAATCAACATAAAATTAATTTATTTTGAAAGTATCTTATGCATAGATAATATTTTTTTACATGGCACGTACATTTCCGTTGGTCCAAAAGTCCAAAGGAGAAAAAAAACTCACTTATTTTTTTATGCTCTAATATCGTCCTATATACGTCACCAGCCCCTCTAGCATACGCCAACGAGAAAATTTTGTCTACACGTTTTCTCGATGTTTGATGGCTTTTCTCTTCATCTCTATTGACCCTAACATGACATACAATTTTTCTCGTGTAGATCTGTCGTCAAAAGCTATCGACATAATGTCAAAAAATTATTTTGACATTATGTCGTTCTCGACAATATAACTACACACGAGAGTGAGATATCTCGAGATTTTCTCGTTTGCGCATCTTAGGCCGGCAGGTGGTTCATATGACCCATCCATTTTCGACATGGGCCTAGTCTATTAATCTGTTAAATGTATTAACAGCTGACTGGCGTCTGCGCGAGGAGCAGTGTTTATTTTTATCGTAGGTGTAATATTTTATTATGCAATATGCATCCTCTTGACCTAGATCCCAGCTAGACCTTTTTCGGCGAGCCTTTTGAGAAAAAAAAAACCTAAGTTGTACATTACCTTTTGCATGAAAATCATGCTACAGGAAGAGGGAAAATTTATTTAGGTACTGTTTTGCAACTTTTAAAAGAAATTATGTAAGTATATTTACTATAATATACTTACGGCCTGTTTCACCACTTACTGATAGGTGCCGGATAGGCTATCCACAACTTATCTGACGGAGTGTGGAGTATACAATATAATATCAGAGAAGTTGTGGATAATCCGGCACTTACTCGTATCAGGAACTGGTGAAATAGGCCCTATATCTGGCATAAACCTTATTATAAGAATAAAATCTAAATTCTAAATCATGCCTGAGTAGAAAGTTTAAGGTATTTGTTGAAAATTACCAGCCAAATAATGTCTAGGTAAGTAATTATTAAATTTTGTTAAAAAACTACTTATTTAAAATTCGTTTACCTAATAGTTTACTAATACTTTTTTAATCTAAGAAATATAATAAACACAATAATTTTGTTTTTACAGTTAAGTATAATTATATATCTTTGTTTAGTCGAAATAAACTCATATCATCATAACCTGTTTGACCCCCTATATTAGTGAGTTTAACGAAGCGATCATTTACATTCACTAACTGCCGCACTTATGATTACTTGACTTAAATTTAATAAAGTTTTTGACATTAGCTCTATAAATTTTTTAAGAAATTTTTCATTAAATTAAAGTTGAATAATTAATATCTAAATGTCTCCGAAGCGGCCGTGATTTGCTCTGAAAATCGATACCCACTAATGTCGAAGCAGTAAAAAATAGAGTGTCTGATGCAAGAGTTTCTATTCGTCTATCATGCGCGCGAGTCGCGAGGAAGCCCCACCGCGGAGACCACGCACGTGACCGGCGCGTGCGCACGCGCAGGCGGGGACGAGTGCCGACTCGACACATTAATGCATTGACGATTTGGACGCCGGAATTTACATCAGCCGACTCACATTCCGCTGCATAACTATTTTTGCCTGTACGACCTTTAATGAGATCAGTAGAATAACTAATTAGTTAGTCGACAATTGTCGAGGTTAAAATGTATCTTTAATCTTATTTAATTAACACGCTTTTATTAGCTTGGGATGTATGTATTAAGTATTTAACGGAATGTTTGAGCACGATTTTTACCTATGTCCAGTAGTCTAATTAATTCGAAACTTTGCATAGGTACGTATTAAGAGCCAATGAGTAATGACAATGCAATAATTTGTTAATTTTTTTTTTTATAATTCCATTTATGAATAAATTCTTTGAAACATGTTTTGCTTCCCTTCAAACTTACATTGGTGGCTCACGGACACACCCATATCAACATAATATTAATATAATATAACACGTACTTACATAGTATTAACCTTTGCTACGTTTTGATGTAAAGTTACCTGTACTAATATGTATTCTGTGGTAAAGTGATAAAAGCTCACCAGGTAATATCTTACATCGCAGCGTAAGCTTTGTTCAAGAGTCAAGACTGAGTCAGTACTCAGTAGTCACTATAGATGAAAAGGCTTTAAAAAGAGTGTAGGATAGTATATCCTTCACTGGTAGAGTTGCGGTGGGTTGATCGTGCCCGTAACTATGCCTATAAGCGGAGAGTGGAGCACAATGAGGTTTTAGTGGGTAGATCCTACGTTGAGTCCCACCATAGACTAAGGAAATGTATAATATTTACTCTATGGTCCCACAAACCCCGCCCGATGTCCCCAATCCGACGGGGTTGCGATAAACATTACCCCATGTAAAAATAGGATAATATGAAAAATCCTCCTATCCTATATCCTTTTAAAGCCTTTTACGACTTCCACCTTTCGGACTGTGACAAATGAAGTGGGCTGACAATATGACAAAACTGTAAAGAAAAATGTGTTGCATAATAAATTATTAATAAATAATAATTAATAAGTCATAGTACATTTGTCAAAGAAATGTACTTCAGTACTTTTAAAGATTATATTTAACTTAATTAAAAAGATAAAACCGACTCCAAAATTGTACGTAATTGAGCTTAGAGCATTAAACCAATTTAATGCTCTAAGTAATTGAGAATTATAAAAATTCCCTATCTCAAAAACTACTGAACCGATTTTGATGAAACTTGCAGCATTCTCTTAATTGAACAATACCTAGAAAGTACAACAAAAAATAATCACTTAAATCGGACTTGTAGTTTCGGAGATAATAATGCGAACACAAACATAAAAATTAAAAACATACATACATATTATAATTTATATACATACATGATACATACATACACTTTTGAAAAGCACATATTTTGTTCAGACGCCGATATAGACCAACATATTATACGAAAACTAGGCAGTTCTGGAAATATTACATATACAATATGATATGCGTCGAATCGATAACCTCCTTTTATGAAGTCGGTTAAAAAATAAAGTCATGTAGAGCTAATATAAGAATAACAATTAACAAATCAAGCCACGTAGAGTTGAGAATAAGAAAGAAGTTATGGAGAGCTATATGTATAAAAATTATGTAGGCACCGCGTTTTAGAAAAGCTCTATGTAAACAGGTGCCAAGTTAATTTATGTTTGTTGTAAATAAAATATAATTGTATTGTAGCCTATTGTAACTCTATTGACATGTAAAATCATAGTAATGATTGCACATTGAACGTAAAGTCACAACCTTATCGAATCTGAACCAGTTTGGAGTGGAGCTGGGCGGCTCATCAGTGCCCCAGCCCCTACATCGCTATCACATACATCGCTAGCTGCCGCGTGCACTAATATCAGGTCATTAAGGCCAAATAATGTAAACATTGCTCTATGTGTTCTATTTGAAAATTGAAATGCGGTTACTACAGAATTAAAGATTAGATTCAAGTTACAAACTTTCTAACTTACTACTACTTGTTAGTTGTTACTAATATTATGTATTCTGTGCTACTACCTCGACCTTGAAATCTGATTTCGTTGACAAAAAATAACATGATGCTTGTCAGCTCGCTTTTTGTATGAAGTAGGTATATCCTCTCCACGTTGGCCCATTACCGTGAATCGTGATGGACCAACGACACAAACGATTACGAACGAATAGAGGAGGCATAATATTCATAATATTATGTATGACATGTATTGTGCAATGTGCATATATCTTTGCAAGGATATATGTCGGCTATCATGGTTATCCAACATAGCCGTTATTGGGCCTAGCGTGAAGAGGGGCCTTTGAAAATGTGACAAACCTTAAAAAACACTTTGCATGGGCAGCGATTTAACTGTTTCGATATTACAGCTAAAAATCATATTATATTATGCAAGTATTTATAAGTTGAGATAATCCATTGATACATCTCAATGAGATAATCAGTTAAAATCATATCCCACCATAAACATAAGTATATGTAAAAAATGGAGAACCAAGTTCCATACAAACATTATTCTTGTCTATGGACTTCGCCGTAAAAAGGATGGAGATCTAAATGAATGCCAAGTTCCATGGAAAAACGAAATATGTATGTATAGGAACCAAATAATATTATGAACAAATATAGAGTCTATTTCTTTGCTTTATTGAATATCTATAACAGGGGTCACCAATTAGTTTCGCTCGGGGGCCGTTTTAAGAAATAAAATGACCTTCGCGGTCCGCACATAAAAAAAATTAAACAAATGTAATTAGTACAAAGGTATTTGTATCAATGAGAAAAGTGACAATTTTTGTTGCTACATGCTCATCAGTATGTAGAGACCGAAATAAATTTTTAACGAAGTTCATCTTCGAACATGCTTGGTCCGCACACAATGGGTCGGCGGTCCGGATGCGGACCGCGGTCCGCCATTTGGTGACCCTTGATCTATAACAATTGATGTTATTTAAATAATGTGAGATCTTAAAGTAGATTAGATCTAACTTGGCCAGTTTTCATTACATCAGTCATTTCATAAAGTTATTATTGAACTTTTTAATTCTGATGAAAACTCAAAGGTGACTGACTGACATGGTGATCTATCAACGCACAGCCCAAACCACTGGACGGATCGGGCTGAAATTTGGCATGCAAGTAGATGTTATGACGTAGGCATCCGCTAAGAAAGGATTTTGATAAATTCCAACCCCCTTGGGGTTAAAATAGGGGATGAAAGTTTGTATATAATAATACGTAACGCGAGCGAAGCCGCGAGCAAAAGCTCGTAATATTATAAAAGCGAAAGTGTGTCTGTCTATCTGTTGCTTCTTCAAGCCCAAACCATTGAACCGATTTTGCTGAATATTGGTATGTCTTATAGATACTTTGAGTCCCGGGAAATAACAAAAATACTTTTTATCCCCGAAAAATATACCCACGGTTCATTCGCGATAAACGAATTTTGGCGCAACGGAGTTGCGGGTGTCATCTAGTTAATAATAAAATGATAAGTTTGATAATACATTATTTTTTTATTGAATCTTTATTTCTTTTTTCAAAAATAAAATGTTTTTGTATCTCCTGAAAATTTCACTTTCTGGCACTTGAAACGTTCGCGTTATGGTTTGGCACCCCTCATTATTTATTTTAATGTTTTTGACACAAAACAAAAAGTTATAAGTATATTTTATCCATTGAGATGTAATTTATTCATATTTTATAGAAGGAATATATTACCCATATTTGAGGAATATATTATTACGTTTTTAGATGATGTATTTAGAATGCTATGTTCATGTACGTATTGAATTATTCTCTCATTATGTAAATTATGTCATGTCATGATGCAATAATTCGACGGATAAGCTCAGTAACTCATATAATTACCACCTAAACAAAAATATTATTTTCCGTGTTATTCTTTCTATCGCGTTGTCAAAAATAATTGCATCATCTTTTGTTTTTGTTAATTTTATACTAGCTATTGGTCGAATCATTCATCAGTAATAGTCGCTTTAAATTGAAGCAGCAATGTTATTAATTTGTGTTATGAGGATCTATTGATTTCAATTTGTTTTCATTTACTGTTACTTTTCATTGATGAATTCGTTTTCATTTTATCCATAGATCTGGGTACTAAAACGTAGCTATAGAAAACTAGCGCAGGTACAAGTTGGAAGCCGACTACATGAAGTTGCAGCAGATAGTGGAGTCAGTGAAGGTTTTCACCTCCGATTTCGTTGAACCTCCATCGATTTTTATGAAAATTGGTGAGTAGGTGGGGGATACCCTAAGAAACAAAAGTGCCATAGTGTCAACTTGTCAACTTGTCTATCACGCTAAGTCTAATAGGAGCGAAGAAATAGAGGAAAATGTGGAAAAAACGGGGGAAATTATTTGAAAGGGCTTATTTGAACGCGCTAATCTCAGGAACTACCGGTCTGATTTAAAAAATTATTTCAGTCCAGCCCAGCCCAGTTATCGAGAAAGGCTATAGGCTATATTTTATCACGCTAAGACTAATAGGAGCGAAGAAATATAGGAAAATGTGGAAAAAAACGGGGGAAATTATTTGAAAGGGCTTATTTGAACGCGATAATCTCAGGAACTACTGGTCCGATTTGAAAAATTCTTTCAGTGTTAGATAGCCCAGTTATCTAGAAAGGCTATAGGCTATATTTTATCACGCTAAGACTAATAGAAGCGAAGAAATAGAGGAAAATGTGGAAAAAAACGGGGAAAATTATTTGAAAAATTATGTGGAAAAAAATTATATTTATCTCACGAACTACTAGAGCATTTTTTTCTGTTATTTGGATCAGATAAGAAGTAGGTAGACCACGTGAAGGATCATAGGCTTTTTTTGAGGACTTATTTTTCTGTGAAATATCTAATTTACGCGGGCGAAGCCGCGCAAAACGTCTAGTTATTATTATATTCTGTTAAAATATAATTCTTACAAAAAAGGTTTATGGCCTTCGAAAGTTGTTTGGATTAGATTTCCTATTATGTTACCAGTTACCTACTAGGTATATCACCTATCTCGTCCTTCATACTTCACTTACCGTCAGTGCGTATAAGCACCTCAGAGATCGTGGGACACCAAGGTTAACAAAAACATAAAGTAATTAATACTAATAAGAACTTACGTAAGTACTAGCTTATAATAATAAATATGATATTATACCTAATGGCTAATACCTATATTAGTTACTATAGGTAGGTACGAAACTTTGATAGCTAGTAAGTACCCTAATATCGATAGTCGATAATATACTCGATACTAAATACTAATTAACTCATTTGTCAACAGGCGAAAATCTTAACTTGCAAAAAATATGTGAATTCTAATATTATATAAAATTCTCGTGTCACAGTGTTTGTGCGCGAACTCCTCTAAAACGGCTCAACCGATTTTAATAAAATTTTGTGTGTTTATTCGTTAGGTCTGAGAATAGGTTTTTATCACTGACATAATATAAGGTTTTTATCTACTTTTTATATTGATACTAGAAATAATTTAAATGGCAAACTCGCGCGGAACCATGGCGGAACCCTAATAATTCACACTTGTTATTGGATACCTCTGATATAATTTATACGACAATTTAATATGTTAAGCAGATTGCCGGTACCAGTCTAATAATAATTTTAAAAAGAGAAGAGGGACTCTTATCATTGTAGCCCAGTAGGGTTAGTTCAGCCTTGTATGGGAATCTGCAATTAATTATAGTCAGAAATTTTTTTGCACCAGTGTTTAGAGGAGGTCACAAATAGCTTAAATTCGAAAACTCGACCAGCCACGACGTGTGCGTTAGCCGCCATATTGGTTTGAAGATCAAATCTTTGTTTAGACATATCTCCTTTATTTTATATTTTTTTACGAAAATTATAAGAACTAAATTTGTTGTAAATTTAATTTTCTACATTTTGAGTTCTTATAATTTTCATTGTAAAATCAATATTTACGGAGATAAATGTAAAAAACAAGTCAACGTATAATTTCGCTTGTATGTCAATTATTATCGAATTTAGCGAAAATAATTGTAGAAACAAAGTTGTAGGTGATAGATCATTAAATTTCATACAAATTTTATCCTTATGAATTTTTTTAGAAATCAATATTTAAGCTCCTACACCTATGGTAAATGTACCGGGACCCAAGCGACTGGATAAAACTGAATATTTCTGATCATGAATTAGACCTTTTAACAATTACGGCACAATAGCCTCAATAATTATTTTAAAAATGGCCAAGTGCGAGTCGGACTCGCTCATGAGGGTTCCGTACCATTATAAGGCAAAGATAGACAAAAATTTATTTTATTTTAATAAAATTTTTTTTTTAATATAATAAATTTTAACCCCTAATTTATTTTAATTTTATTATTAATTATTCAAGCAATTTAATATTTTATGCATATTTTAATTGTCTTAGCATTGCTATTTTTGATAAAGAGCAAAAAAGGCCACTTAAATCCTGTTAGTTATAATATATGGGAGCCCCATAAAATATTAAATATTATTTTTTAGTATTTTAATATTTTTTAGTATTTGTTGTTATAGAGAGAAACAAAATACACAATATCTGAAAATTACCGACCGATTACCGAATTAAAGTACCGACTTCAAAAGTACGAAGATTGAGTACAGAAATAGTTGAGGTTTAGGTGAAGTCTGAAGACGCCACTTTAATAAGGAATAAGAATTATTTGATTCTTTTAAGATTATGAACAAGTAATACTTTTGTTTACCTTGGAAGTCGGTTTTAATTTTTTGATAATGTGACGGATGGATTTACTATTAGTTACTATACTAGACATAATATTGTGTCGATGATAAACATACCGAGTGCTTGGCCGAGTGTACTGTCTCGCCGCTCTACTCGGTAGGTGTCGATAATAAACACAGCGAGTGTATGACCGAGTGTACTGTCTCGCCACTCTACTCGGTAGGTGTCCATGATAAACATACCGAGTGCTTGGACGAGTGCACTGACTCGCCAATATACTAGATATAATATTGTGTCGATGATAAACATACTGAGTGCTTGGCCGAGTGTACTGTCTCGCCGCTCTACTCGGTAGGTGTCGATAATTAACACACCGAGTGCTTGACCGAGTGTACTGTCTCGCCGCTCTACTCGGTAGGTGTCGATAATAAACACACCGAGTGCTTGACCGAGTGTACTGTCTCGCCACTCTACTCGGTAGGTGTCTATGATAAACATACCGAGTGCTTGGCCGAGTGTACTGTCTCGCTATTCTACTCGGTAGGTGTCGACGATAAACATACCGAGTGCTTGGCCGAGTGCACTGACTCGCCAATATACTAGACATATTGTGTCGATAATTATAAACTAGTCACAGGCGATTTCGACTTCGACAGGCGATTCGACTGGTGACTTGCCGGGTGACTAAAATCGACCCGTTAGTCACCCGTGTAAATGGGGTGGCGATTCGACTTGGACAGGCCACTCGACTGGTGACTTGCCGGGTGACTAAAATCGCCCCGTTAGTCACCCGTGTAAATCGAGCTTTAGATAATTTCTAATATTATGTCTGTACATAATCGGTAGTTAATTAGGCAACAATACCTGCTAACTTTTGAAAGGATTTTAACTCAACGTACGTGGTTGATCATCTGTTTGATTAGGCCTAAACCTTCATGGCGTCAACCGTGAGATGTGGTAGCAGTTTAGTGACGGTCTTATTTTTTTAAAGGGTGGATGATAATACTATAAATTCTTCTCTAAATTAGGGAGTTTTAATTAATATAAGCAATTTTTTCCCTATGTCTTATTATTTTTAGAGATTTTTCCCAATTCAATTTTCGCCTTGTAACTGATAGACCGTACTTAGTATATTCATTTAAGGGGCCGGGTACCCTCGAAATTCTCATACATACGTAATTCCAAAATCATTTTCTCATACGAAAATATTTAACATGTTTGAGTTGTTTTTCAGTTTAAAATAGTAATTATCTAGGTTCCTGCACAAAAATTTACTTCAAAATATTTAAACATTAAAAAATTTTTTTTGTTTTTAATTTTTTTTTTAATAAATTTAGTACTCAATATTTAAACACTAAAAAATAGAGTAAAACACTAAAAAATATATAAATAAATAGTAAATTTACTACAAAATATTTAAATACTAAAAAATATTTTTTAGAGTTTAAATATTTTGTAGTAAATTAACTATTTATTTATATATTTTTTAGTGTTTTACTCTATTTTTTAGTGTTTAAATATTTAGTAGTAAATTTACTAAAAAAAATTTTAAAGCAAAAAAAATTTTTGTGTTTAAATATTTTGAAGTAAATTTTTGTGCAGGAACCTAGGTAATTACTATTTTAAACTGAAAAACAACTCAAACATGTTAAATATTTTCGTATGAGAAAATGATTTTGGAATTACGTATGTATGAGAAATTCCAAGTGTACCCGGCCTCTTAAGTTGCCAATAAATAAATTAAAAATATGTTACTCCAAGGCCAAGGCCATTTTGATAAGAATAAAGGTCCTATTAAAGAAAATAATAAAATAGAAAAAATAAGGAAACTAGGACGACTTAACATAAAAGTCCAAAAAAAGCATCACGTGTGCCCAGTTTCCCCATATCACGTAATTCGAATTATTATTATTGCAAGTATTGTTGCTATGGAAAACTTGTAGTGGGTAGACATATTATAAAGATGAGAATAACGATAAGAATATATTCGTCTCTATACAGGGTGTAACAAAACAAAGTGATAATACTTTAGGGTGTGTAATGTGTATGGGTGTCCCTTATACAAGATGTCAAGATATTAAGATAAGAGATGTTAAGATATTATTAATTTATTTATATATAAATAGTTGATTTGGTTATTTCCACCTCATTTTCTCCCTCCACAATATTATAATATTCAAGCTTTGGGTATTCCCCCCAATTTTACCCCCGGAGCTTTTTCTCAGCACAACCAATATTCATTGAACATAATTTTTTTTCACTCAAGTATATTAATTGCAGAAAATTGGTAATTCTTCCGAACTTTCACCCCCCACAACTTATAAACGGCTCAACCGATTTTTATCAAACATATAAAAAACACTCGCACGTAAGTCACCTTTAATCTACGAATAATAAATAGTTTTCATTATTCGTAGCCTTTAATAGAAAAAAAACTAAATTGAAATCGGTTCATCCGTTCGGGAGCTATGTTCCCACAGACAGACAGACACGCAGACAGACACGTCAAACTTATAACACCCCTCCTTTGCGTCGCATCGGGGGTTAAAAATAAGGTAGTAATAATCGCATTAGGTACTTTAGAATTTAGATGTCGAAATAAAAAAAAATCCCATAGTACGGGAGCCCTAGAACAATTTTTTTTAATTACTATCAAGCTAATTTTTTGTGAGTAGCTTCATTTTCTACATCTTTGTTTTACATCTTTGTTTTATTTGCGAAAAATCTTGAAAGCGGTAGCTAACAGAGATAGAAAGGATATCATACTTTGATTTTATGGTCATAAAATATGGATTGTTCTATTTGTAGGACAATGTTACTCTTAAATTATATAACTACTAGCTGTCCCGGCAAACATTGCTTTGCCATAATATAAAGTATTTCGCCCATATTATTTTATTGAAGTGACTAAATACGTATGTCGCCATGCCAACGTCGATCGCTATGTCGTCGCAATATTTATATAATAATTTACTATTATTTATTCAACAAATGCACTTATCAATATATAAAGTACTCAGTAGCCGATTCTCAGACCTACTGAATATGCATATAAAATTATTATTTTTAACAAAAAATTAAAACCGACTTCCAAGGTAAAAACAATAGTAATATGAACTAAAAAGTATTAAATAACTCTTACTCTTTAATAGTGCCTTTTTCAGAATTCGTCTAAATCTCAACTATTTCTGTACATTACTACAGTCTTCATTACTTTGAAGTCGGTACCAGTCCCGAAGGAATATATTCTAAGTTTTGACATTACTGAACTCACGATAAAATTAGCTGGTACCGACTCGGTAAACAAATCGGTCCACAAACAGCGAAACCATCATCAAAAACAACTACTTCGATGCAAAATATCACGAAAAGTACCAATAATTGGGTCATAGTGTGATGACCCATGGTATAATTATGGTTGTGATGATGATGATCAATCAAATTGATGTGTTAGCTTGTGCTTTCAGTTGTTTAAACAACGCCGAAATCCCCGAACCTGTACCTATAAGCATTCAAAAGTTCTGTTCGGTACCTTCGGATCCAGGGTATAACCTGGTGCGAAGTCTTACTTTTTGGTAGCATTTACCTCGAATGCTTCAGAAAAAATCAAAATCACTACATGCTTCCATACAAATTTCAAGGAGTCCCCTCAATTCCTCAAGGATCCCATCATCAGATCACACTTTTGTGAACATGGTACCAAATTCGAGTTAAACCCTATACAACACAAAAAGAATTTCGAAAATCGGACCACAAACGGCTGAGTAATCGTGGATCATACAAAAAAAAAAAAGATGCATAGAGCCGAACGTATTACCTCCTCCTTTTTGGAAGTCGGTTAATTAGGTAAAAATCAGTACCTAAAGCCGTTTCGGAGGAGTTCGCGGACTAACATTGTGACACGAGAATTTTATATATAAGAAGATTAACCTATCAATATACAAAAAAACAGCTTGTTAGGGTTCCGTTTTAGGGTTCAGTAGTCAACCAAGTTTTGTTGATTTATTTTCCATACATTAACTAATTACGATAGACTTTTATTAGGACACAACAATGAAACAGAAGTGACATGACTTAAAAACACATTACAATAATTTTGTTATTGTAATAATAAGTAATCATTGTTATTATTTGAGTATTTGCAATATATTGTTAGATAAAGTAGACGTAGCAACCGAGTCATAACAATATTTTGACGTTATTGGACTCGACTCGCAGCATTTGTTTTGAAATGCATATTGTGATGCTCATTGGAATAATAAACAATTTTATCTTTTACGCAACTGACCTATTTACAAGATAAATCTTATCTTTATTTAAATCCTACCTCCTTGACGTCGTCATGCAACGTCCTGTTAGGCCTAGAGTCACTTCAGTGACTGTACCTGGATTTTACTCAGGTGTTTCAGATGTAAGATTTCGTCAAATAACATGTGTATTATTTTCTTCTATGAATAACATAATGTAGAGCCGCTATTACTAATTACTATACTATATTATTATTACGGACCTGACAGACGCCGATAAAACTCTAGGATAACTTCAAATGACAGCAACTGAGCTTTTTACATACTGATATTTCACGGCTAAAATAAAATTACGTAAATAACTTCAAAGCAAGCAAGAATTCAGATCAGAGCCGTAACACAAGAGTATGTTTTTCCAATGAAATACTTTCTGAGGAGAATTTTATTACTTTTTGGTATTCCCCACCTATACCCTTTCAACTACTGATATGAGAAGTTGTTTGTAACCAGTTAACCATCTTACATCATACAAACAATAGATAATATCATTGTCATGAACTCATGATATTTACAAGAGGAAATTTTTACACATTTCATCTACAAGTTATTAAATGATTAGTTCCTCAGTGCAGGGTTATCGTATGTTTCATATTGTAAGACAATAACATAAGGCAGAGGTTCCCAAACTTATTTTGTCTACCGCCCACTTTAAGAACAAATTATATTTTAGCGCCCCCATTGTTTCGATTTAAAATGCATCGTGATGAAATAAATCACCCCCCCAAGCCTCTTCACAACGCCATTTTTTTCTGGGTTCCACACCGCTCTTTCCACCCTTCAGACCTTCAGCGCCCACAAGGGGGCGTTATCGCCCACTTTGGGAAAGGCTGACATAAGGTAATAAAATTTTCCGTTAAACTCTTTTAGATAATGGGAAACGGGGTTTGCCCCCGTCTAGCGTCAACGTATTCAATAATATTTATATTTTCCTTACGAAAGCTTGTTTTTCCGCTCGCATCTTTAAACTATTGTTTTGACGATTAAAAAAAACAACAACAACATAGTTCTTTATAAATTATTATTCATGTAAAAATAGTTATGTAAAAAGTAGTAAAATATATTATAGGTACATAATCCTGAATCGCTTTAATTATAGCTAGTCGTCCTATGAGATCTCGTCCTTTTTTTAACGCTAAGAAATGCATTTACGCATTCCGCGGGAGATGGGGATACTGACGCGGATATGTGGGACTCGCTCGAAAGCCCTACCCATTAAAACTTGGCGGTGCACCCTCTCTCCGACGACGGAGCCACGGGTACGACACCGCGACCGCAACTCCACCAGCGGCCGTCTACCTGTGGTCGGCAGACCCCTCTTCGGAGGGGCGATTACTCGCCCGCCCCAGTGCGGGCTTGCCTAGGCCCTAGGCCATTCATGTTTCCGGTGCGCGGGAGCACGTTGCGTATCACGACTCTCGCGGGGGCTCGGTGCAATGGGTGACGGCTTCCCCTTGCTGTCACCTTGAGCTCCCCATGAGATCTCGTCCTGGCAGGACGAAAAGACAAAACAGAAAACGCATTTAATGAGAATAGTATTTACTTTTTCAATTGTATCCACTCCCTATCCATACTAATATTATAAATGGAAAGTGTGTTTGCCTGTCCATCTGTCTGTCTGTCTCTTGCCTCTTCACGCCCAAATCACTGACCGATTTTGCTGAAATTTGGCATGGAGATACTTGCGTTCCGGAAAAGGACATAAACTACTTTTTATACCAAAAAATTGTCCGGTTCCAGCGCTATACATATATAAGAGTGCAACGGAGTTGCGAGCGTCACCTAGCTTTAACTTCCTACAACAACATTCATTTTCAGAATATTCTGTAATAAAATACAGCTTCAAAGAAAAGTATTTACTTTACGTTTTAAGGATCGGTAGTTCGGTACTTTATGCGATGTTATTATACGGTATGATGCGATTTGCTCACGCTCGCCATATGAAACCCATATGACATATCATAACATAACCGATCCGAAATTCTAACTTCCTCTGTCCTCACCGCTGAAAGCCTGAAAACAAAATGTTTACAAAAGCTTTTAGATCGAAGGAGAGTGGAGTAGAGCGGTCAACAATGACGCGCGGATATGCAGATAACATTTAAGACGATCTGTGGGTTTATTAACCGGCCTACGTCACGGAGCCTCGCGCGATAACCGACCAATGCCGGTCGACCAAAACAATACATCGCGCCCGATCAAAATATTTTCATTATCGGCCCATTATTCTTGTTATTCGAAGCTGTGACGTCTCATGCATAAATGTCGTCATCGATTTCATCTGAAACTGCTCCTAATAAAAAACAATTTGAAATATTTTTTATATGAAAACATGATGAAAACAATGACTTGTTTTTCTTGGGTTATTTTCTATTATAATCTTTTATCTTATAAAAATTGACGTCTCGTGCGACTACACACGCTCATAATGAAATTACAGGAATCGCATATTTTCCCGCAATAAAAAATGGGACATTGTCCTTTCCCATGGTGACTCTATATTATTTTAAAGCCTATTCGATACCCAACAATCAAATGTTTTCAAAACGAAAGTTTTGAAACATTTTATTCTTGATAAATGATAATAAAGTTATTTGGGTACCCAACCTACGACTTGCTTAGAAAAGTGTCCAACCGTTGTCCGTTCCAATACTCGCAACTGGAACCCCGCAATGGCATGGGCATGGCGCGCGCGCATCTATTTTAAGGTGTCCCAAAAAGTTATGCCCCGAAATCAGTAGACTGTAAGACGTGTTTTCTGAAGTTGTGTCATCATCGAGCGGACGCGCGGACGCGGACGCCATGCCATGCCATGGGAAATGAGCAATCCATATATAAATGCGAAAGTGTGTCTGTCTGTCTATTACCTCTTCACGCCCAAACCGCTGAACCGATTTTGCTGAAATTTGCTATAGAGATACTTAGAGTCCCAGGGAAGGACATAGGATACATTTTATCCTGGATAATTGTACGGTTCCCGCGCGATAACCGAATTTTGGCGCACGGAGTAGCGGGCGTCTTCTAATAATCATATCATTTAGTTCAATAAACTATTACATATATTATAATATGTAAAGATCGAATTAAATTTCTATATAACTCATGTTAAATAAATATTAAAATATTAAATTAGATAAGATAGCGTGTTTTCGGTCATCATACACAAATGAGGAAAAATTCATTGATAAATAATGTCGAGTGGTGATTATACACATATTTTAACGCTAGATAAAGTGTGTTATGTTATCTATCGTGTACATTAATTATGCATTTAAACACTGACCTTTTATCAATTAAAGCCTCATTGGGACGTGAAATTTAGCCGAGCAATTTCAAACTATTTAATAGTATTATACGTTCTATAGTAATTGTTGTAAAAAATTATTTCTATTCGATATTTAAAGAACATACATTACACACAATATGATTGAAATTATGGTAAAGTTAGTAAAGATCCAGACTAATATAATTATAAATGCGTAAGTGTGTCTGTCTGTTACCTCTTCAGGCCCAAATAACTGAACCGATTTTACAGCAATTTGGTATGGAGATACTTTGAGTCTCGGGAAAGGACATAGGTCACTTTTTATCCCGTAAAAATGTACAGTTCCCACGCGATAAACGAATTTTGGCGCAACAGAGTTGCGGGAGTATTTAAATTAAAAAATTTAGACAGTTACAATAAAATAATATGTACCTAATGATTCTAAATGGATTTTTCTTGTAGCTCCTCAATCTTACTTATTATCTGAAGAAGTTATTTTGCACAAAAGTGGAATAACAACTATATCAAGTACGATAAAGAAATTTTAAATAACGACGTGGACCTTTCGAATTAAAAGATAAGCAAAAAATAATGTACGATTTGATTTTGGCTACAGTTGCAGTTAAGTTTATACTTATTTTCTTATGAAAATGTAGAGTTTGGAAATTAGGAGGTGCGGCGCGGCGCGGGCGCAAGATAACCGCCCTGTTACATCAGACGGCGGCGCGTGCGCACGCCGGTATATAAGCTCGCGCGCCCCGAACTCGACACTCATTCACAAATCGCACGTTATAGATGAACCAAGTCGACATTAGTTTGTGGCAATGATCTACGCTCCCATGCATTTGCTTGAAATATTTGACTCCAAACACAAATACGAACAGTGGTGGCACAGTGATAATTGGTGTGAGAATCGTTCCCCGAATTTCGAACATCAGCAGAGATAGTACAGATCGCGATCGAGTGACTCGATTAAAAGGTAAATAAACAAAACCGAGCTTTCATGAATGAACGTAGTGATCTAATAGCTTATCTGCTATCGTTCACGAGCCGGGCCCTCATTGTGATTCCGACGAATAATCACCCCGAGATTAGGTCGATCAGTTCGAACGACTCATTTCCGTCAACGCTTTTATCGGCGGATAGCGCAATATCAACAGTTTTCTCAAGATGAGATGAGAGTCGGCGAGCATAACTTGCGATACCGCTATCGACAACCGGAGCTCGCTACTGTAAACATCTTTCGACGGTTTCGATAACACATTTATTTCTCTTTCAGTTCTGAAAATCAGTAGAAGACATCGGTCGGCTATCGAAAGTCGCGTAGAAGAGTAAGAGAGTATTCCAGAGGAACCTTCCGAAGCGAAAAGAAAAATGGCGGCAGTACAATCACCGACCGAAATTAAACTCTCGTCTCCGATACCGGTGAAACAGGATTCGGAGATCGACTTGATGGCGCTCACGATGGCGGCGCTGCGCATCGTGAACCCGTGGGCCGTGGAGCCCCGGAACGAGTGGCCGGCGAGCCCGGAGCCCGGCACCGACGACGGCAAGGACCGCGTCATCAGCCTCGCCGAGGTGGCCATGCACGACACCATCGACGACTGCTGGGTCGTCATCTACGACCGCGTCTACGACATCACCACCTTCTTCGATGAGGTAACTATCACCTTAACAAAGCACCTTCTCGAATATCATTATGTTGCTATAAATAAAATGTTGAATAATTTACATCCTCGTCCTACCCTACCTAATCGGTATTAATTAGCACGTTGCTCATTTAAATTTTTTCGCAATTAAAAATATTTTCGAGTTTGAACATTGTTTTTCTCGGTATCTAACGAGTCGTCTCTTTCTTTGTAGCACCCGGGTGGAGCTGAGATCATGCTGGAGTACGCGGGGCGGGACGCGAGCACGGCCTTCCGCAGCTCCGGCCACTCCAAGATGGCGACCAAGGCCCTGGGCAGGTTCGTGGTGGGCGAGCTGCCCATGCACGAGCGCATGTACCGCCGGCCCGGGGGCATCAAGCTCAGCGACATGCCGGAGTGACCCCCAGTATTTACGAATGCCGGTGAAAGCCAAAAATAGTGTTAGGTGTAGGTCCGCTTTTATAAAGCGAGCCGATCGTATTAGTATTTCTGCCTATTAGCATTTAAAACTAGTTTTATGTGTAGTTGCTAGGTAGTTTTGTTTGTTTCGCATTCCTTATCTGTCCCCTCTCGGGCCGTGTTGAAGTATTTAATATAGAATTAATTGTTAACCTCGGAGCATAGTGTCGATGATAAGATATACGTGCGGAGTCTCTAGTTATTTATTAAGTCATGAATAAAGAATTGATATTTGATATACAATTTTCCTCTTTCATTACATTTTCCTCGCGAACATTTCATGTTAAGCTAATTGCGACTAGCAGTTCTGCTATGAACAGAAAGAACATCATAGACCATAATATTATTTATTAGAGGTAACATTCTACAAGAGAACTAAAACTTATTGCTACTAAAAAATAAGGTAAACAGGTGAAAACAAGATTATTTACAATGGCGTAAAACGGTGAAAGGAGCAGCGAGCTCGAATTAATTAAAAACTAAAACGCCAACAATACAATGAGTCTTATTTGTAAAACTCCCCTGATTATTAAAAATATTTATTTCACAATTCACGTATATAATATATACATTCATATTGCTGTCTCTATCTGATCCGTTGGACTTCACAAACAATGCCAGCCACATGGATTGCTGTAAGCGTTAAGTATATTATAAAATATATTCTTATTAAAAATCTTTTATTAAGTTGACGAATGACATGAAAACATGAAAATTGGCAGTTGTATGTAAACCTAATAACAACACATCAGATGATGGCGCTTGTAATATAGTAGTGGCCATAGAATTTCTGCAATAAAACAACACAACCCTATCGAGTTTGGGCTCGTTTGATTCGTTTTGAAGAGTAGGACACATCTATACTAATATTATAAAGCTGAAGAGTTTGTTTGTTTGTTTCAACGCGCTAATCTCAGGAACTACTGGTCCGATTTGAAAAAAATCAGTGTTAGTTCATTTATCAAGCAATTGAGCAATTTCCATGTCTAATTTACGCGGGCGAAGCTGCGCGGAACGTTTAGTTACTAGTATGACACTATAATAGGATACGGCTGCCGTGTCATCCGCAATTAATGCAGCTTAAAAAAAGTTGACAGCCCCTACTTTTTTTCAATTCACTTTTTTTACGTGGCTTGTTTTACGTGGAAAATTAAGATAGTTTTGTTCGGAGTAGAACCTTCTAAAGTGTAATTTGAGGGAGATACAATCGTTTTCTAAATGACACGGCTCCCGAGTCATACACCACACGTTAAAAAATATATGACACGGATCCGCACTGAATCGGTTAAGCGCATCACAGACGGTGAAGATAATATAAAATATATATTATCTTAGAGCATATTTTAGAATATCGCTCACCATAGAAATCCTATGAACCATCACACACGACGAAGTTAATTTATATTTTATATTTTGTATCTTAAGATACCGAGCGATATGGAAATATATATTTCATATCTTAATATTTTATCTTAAGATACGAAATATATATTTCGTATCTTAATATGTTATCTTAAGATGCGAAATATATCTTTATGAATAGGTACAGGGTGTTTTTGTGTCGAGCAGCGGGCTCATCAGTGATCGGACGCACTAGTGGACGCAGTGTTGCCAGTGCTGTATGTTAGTAAGTTACATACCTACTCTCATTCGAAAAGTAACATTTTGAGGGAAAAAGTAACATTTCGGATAATTTTAAATAAAATTGACTTATAATTTATTGCTTTATTATTATTATTGCTTAAAAAGCTCATGAATCGAAATGAATGTTTCTCTTGAATTTCTAAAATACTCCTGAAACTTCTTCGTTGACAGATATTGATAAAGGTTAAATTCGCCGCAGGTTTTGCTCTTTTTTATGTGAGGCTCTATCCAAATGTTTCTCCTTTTGGAATGTGCTACTACAATCTGCATTTCACATTCTATATCAGAATCATCGTCTGAAGAGCTGTCTAACAAATCAAGAAGTAAGGCAGTATCAGTTATTAGTTATCAGTTATCACTCATAGTCAATCACCCTGTATATAGAACTCTAACAAGGAATACGTGTGGCACCAACGCAGACTCGTAAGCAAATGAACAGATTTTTAATATTATCGTATCTTAGCCGTGTGTGATAGCTTAAGATACTATAATATTTTATATTTGGGCATCTTAAGATAAAATATTATATTATCTTCACCGTGTGTGATGCGCTTTAAGTTAACTGAATACAGAGCGAGCATTTTTTATATTATAGCTCCTATAGTAAAAAGGTCGATGACCGCTGGGGAGTGGGGACATCCTTATTTCATTTTGACTATAGGCGAGATAAACAAAGATAAATCCATAAATGAGTATTGTGTTCTTTTACTTTTTGTACTTAACGAATTTTGTACTGTATGTAAGTGTATAATATATGACAGCCTTTCCCAAAGTGGGCGATAACGCCCAGGGACGTGGGCAGTGGGACCCAGAAGAAAATGGGGGCGTTGTGTAGAGGCTTGGGTGGAGGGCTTGTTGGGGGTGATTTATTTCATCTGGATGCATTTTAAATTAAAACAAAGGGGGCGCTAAAACATAATTATTAATTTGTGCTCAAAGTGGGCGGTAGACAAAATAAGTTTGGGAACCCCTGGTATATGACAATTATTTTTTTGGAACAAATATAATGACCACCAAAAAATGCACTGATACCCTAAACTTGTTTACCAAAAAAAAGATACTTAACACCAAAAAAATAAAGTCAAAAATTACAATGGTACCAGCTATTTTAGTCATGACAACACTTCAAATTGTAATCGAACACCAAATATAGTAAATGATCACCAAATATAGTAAATGATCACCAAATAAAGTAAATGATCACCAAATATACTTCAATGATCACCAAATCCTTGTGAGCAAATTAATGCGATATTTCTGTCCAAATAAATCACTACGATTGACAAAAAATGTAAGGATAATATTATTAACAAAATAATCGGTCAAGTGTGAGTCGGACATGGAGGGTTCCGTACCGTTATAGAGCAAAATTAGACCTAAAATTGTGTTTTTGTATGGGAGCCCCCTTTATTTTTTTTAATATTATTATTAATTATTGAAGTAAACATATTATTTAACTGGAGTGGTTCTTTAGATACAGCCTAGAGAAAGACAGACGGACGGACAGACGGACATATTATCTATAGAGTCCCGTTTTTAGGGTTCCGTACCCAAAGGGTACAAACGGGACTCTTTTACTAAGACTTAATGTCTGTCTGTCCGTCTATCTGTCTTCTTCTCTTTAATAGGATTGCCAAATAAAAATAGATTTGGTTATAATTTTACATTAAAATGCTAACGTATAATGTTGGTGACCATTTACTAATTTTGGTGATCGTTTACTACTTTTGGTTTAACAATGATTTATTTGGAGTCATTTTGCATAAATAGGATAGCGAGATAATAAATCTTTGGTGATCATTTTACATTAAAATGCTAGTATAATGTTGGTGATCATTTACTAATTTTGGTGATCATTTTACATTAAAATTCTAGTATTATGTTGGTGATCATTTACTAATTTTGGTGATCATTTACTATTTTTGGTTTTAAGATGTTAAATCTTTGGTTATCATTTTACATTAAAATGGTGGTCTATATTTTGGTGATCGTTTACTATTTTTGTCTGTGAAATGTTACTATTTCTGGTGATCAGTTAATTATAAGCCTTATTTTTTTGGTCTAAACGTCTATACATAAGCAGTAGGTAGGTATATCATATTCCCAAAAGTTTCTGAAGTTGATTTTTGCCACCATGCAGTATAATTATTAGTATATTCGGGCAAATTGGTACTGGTAGATATTGGCGGAATTGGTACCCGGAAAATAAAGAAGGCCGAATTTGATAATTCATTTTTTTATTACTCTCAAGTAAAAGTTATTAAAACTGAATAACGTCAGTCTTAAGTAGTTTATCTTATTAACTGACCCTTATATTATGATCCTTATCAGCGTCGCTGATCCTTATTAAATTAAACCAGATTTAACTAGTTTTAAACGCCACAATGGACGACAGAATATTGAAGGTCACTGAGCGGTATCTACTAGATTTTTGATGACATACTCTAGCTATGTAGAGATAACGCATTCTCGCGAACTTTTGCCTTGCAACTGTGGAATATATTATGTACCATCGAGGAAATTGATTCCTATGCAGTTTTTTTTTTTTAATTAAATAAGGGGGCAAACGAGCAAACGGGTCACCTGATGGTAAGCAACTACCGTCGCCCATGGACACTCGCAACATCAGAAGAGCTGCAGGTGCGTTGCCGGCCTTTTAAGAGGGAATACGCTCTTTTCTTGAAGGTTTGCAGGTCATATAGGTCCGGAAATACTGCTGGTGACAGTTCATTCCAGACTTTTACAGTGCGTGGCAGAAAGTTACGCGAAAAACGCACTGTGGAAGACTGCCACTCATCAAGGTGATGAGGATGGTATGTTTTTCGCGTAGGACGATGGCGAAAAGTTGCAGGTGGTATGATTCCGAACAATTCCTCAGAGCACTCCCCGTGATACAACCGATAGAGGATGCAGAGTGAAGCTACATGTCGGCGTAATTCCAAGGGGTCCAAGCTGTTTGAAACACTATGGCAGTCAACAATTCGAGCGGCCCTTCGTTAGATACGACCCAGAGGGAACAGTTGGTATTTTGGCGCCCCTGCCCAGAGATGAGAACAATATTCCATATGAGGCCGAACCTGCGCCTTGTAGAGTTGTAGGCGTTGGTCCGGGGGCCGATTCTGTATCGTACATTTGTGAGTTAATCACTGAGTTAGTAACGAAACGGAGGAGTGAGCAACCGAAAGTCTCACTTTTGTATGCCAGTGAATACAAAAAGTGGCACTTTCCGTTACTCACTCCTCGGTTTCGTTACTAACTCAGTTATTAACTCACAAATGTCCGATACAGAATCGGCCCGCTGGACTGAAGTACTGTCTCGCTCTGTTAAGAACACCAAGCTTCTTCGAGGCTAGTTTGGCCTTACCCTCTAGATGATATCGGAACTGGACTTCGCTCGATATGTTGACACCAAGTATCTCAATGCTAGGGGAGATGGTTAAAGATGTGCCCTCGAAACGAGGATATACGACCATTGGTGACTTTTTAGTGGTGAACGCGCAGACTTGTGTCTTGGCGGGGTTGAATTGGACCAAGTTACGTCTACCCCATTCAGAGACCTTCTCCAATGAATTCTCCACCTTAGACACAAGTTCGTTTCGACTCTCAGTAACATTTTGCCGAGAAATATTGGGGGAGCCGGTATATACAGCATCACCTGTACTATCATCCGCATAGCAATGAATGCCGCTGGTCTGCAACATGTCATTGATATGCAGTATGAATAGAGTAGGCGATAGCACACAGCCCTGAGGGACACCAGCATCAACAGACTGAGTTTCCGAGCATTCACCGTCAACTACGACCTTTATGCTTATGTCTGCTAAGAAACTAGTGACCCACTTACATAATTTCTCGGGCAGCCCGTATGATGGAAACTTTGATAGCAGCGCTTTATGCCAAACCCGATCAAAGGCCTTCGCTTGGACATTCCAAACTAACAGACAATGCCTCTCCTTTCGACTCAATTGCCTGAGCCCAACGATGAGTCAGGTACGCCAAGAGATCACCAGCCGAGCGACCCTTACGGAACCCGTATTGTTTGTCGCTTAGTAATCCCAGGACGTCCAAGTATCGAAGAAGCTGGCTATTGATAATGGATTCCATTATCTTCGAGAAGAGAGAGGTTATAGCGATTGGTCTGTAGTTGGAAGGATTTGAGCGATCACCTTTTTTGGGGATCGGGTGCACCAATGCTATCTTCCAGGAAGCCGGGACGATGCCAGTGGAATAGGAAAGCCGAAAAAGGCGCGTCAAGACCGGAGCCAACTCTGGAGCACACTTTTTCAACACAAAAGGCGGGATTCCGTCAGGCCCACTCGATTTTTGGATATCAAGGGAACGGAGGGCTTTTCGCACTGAGCGCTGATGAAACCGAATATCCGACATGATGCTCGTGCATCGCGGTATGGTCGGCGGTTTCTGCCCCCCGTCATCCAGGGTCGAGTTTGACGCAAGGAGCTTGCCCAGAAGATCGGCTTTGTCTTTTGCGTCCTGGGCCAACGATCCATTTCAGAGCAGTTGATAGACCGTTATTTGGTCAAATATGTCAACTCAATATTAATTGTGATCTGTCGGCTGGGTTTGACGTAACGCAACCAAACTACTTAGTATCTGCATAGGAATCAACTTCTCTGATAGTACATATTGTGCCTACAAATAAGTTAATCATAATTATTTATTTTGAAAACACGTCTATTATATATATTTTTTAATATCTATACAAAAGTAGAATAGTTAAACTTTATAAAGTTAATAGCAACCGCAAGTTTGTTTCATTTAAGAAATGTTTTAGTCAACCATAAATGTTTTTGTGCCAGTGTTAAAATCTCAACAATCGTTTTCTTTTATGGCTTAATTAACAACAACACCTACCTAATAGACAAAAATCAAGTTTTGCCACCTAACAAGTGATAAATTGATAATGATTGTGAATTTTATTTTCAAATCTGATTTATCCTAGGAAAACATAGATTTTGTTTCTTTGCGAACAACGGCTTTAGAATGACTACTTTAGAATTGCAAGTAGCTAGGTACCAATTATTTAATACAGACAGGGTTCTAATAACTCTATTCTTATCGGCTTTACATACATAGGTACCTTTTACATGTTGAAAACATTTACCCAAATCCCTGACTAGACTAGACTGACGTAATCATGCGGAATTTACGCCACGTAACTTCGGCCTAGTGTGTTTAGACACTAAGGCCGTGTTCACACCAAACTGACAATACGCCGCTGAATGTGAGCGAGCGTTACGCAGTTTATTGTATTTCTATACATATTCACTTTTTCGTTCACACCTAACGGACAATACGCCATTACGCTAGGCGTAGGCGCGGACATTCGATACCGTATATTTTGTATGATTTTCACGTTCAAACTGGGGCTCACAGTGAGCCTGCTCACATTTAGCGGCGTAGTCAGTTTGGTCTGAACACGGCCTTACACAGACTGAAGCATCCTCTAACGAAAAACCAGTCTTCACCGAGAAGAACCAGTCTTCACCACAGTTTAAACTAGCATTCTAGCTTGAAAACCAGATGCTTTCAATGAATATTGAATGAATTTCAATGACATTTCAGAATGCTAGATATAATTAATATGCCATATTTTTTTGAATAAACATTCTTATTCTTAAGAGAAATATGAGCCTATATAACTACTGTGTATGGAGCTCTTAACACCACTTTAAGCTCTCCTACTCTACCTTTTTGTTTTTAAATACATACTTAGTAGTTATTACAAAAAATTACAAAAATGGCATTAATGTGACGCCGCGTTAAAGTAAAAAACCGTGTTGGATATGTTTTAGGTTATAATCAAATGGAACAGCAAAAAATGGAAAGGGCGTAGCGACAAAATGGTTTTTGTCGCGTAAATTAAAAACCATAAATACATTTCATATAAACTATAGGCAAACTAAAGTGTATGCTTGAACCAATTTATGTACAAATTTTGGAAGCTTAAATCACTCTCCTCTGTTGGAAAAATAGGAATCCCTTTTTTACAGAGGTCTTTTTGATTGATTATTCTGTGTTATAAAAGTTGACCAATCGTGTTATGCTATGGGCAATTCAAAAACAAAGACATGATGAATACTGACAATAAACTTTAATTTCTTAGCTTTAGTAATTGCTGAGAAAAATCGATATCGCTACAGCCAAATTATCAAGGCGTCGCCTTAACATACGGAACTTTTCTTGATTTAAAAAGGGGAAAAAAGTCTATGGTTTAGCATTACATAATACATTTCACCTACAGTGTCACTATAGATAATGGCCGATAAACTGTAAACATTTGAAACTTGTTGCTAAGTGCCGCGAGAAAAGTTTTTGGCAATTATTTTGCAAATACAAAATTTAAAAAACAAGTGTTACGCCAGAACTAGGCTCTAGATTCTAGAAGCTACTATCTACGCTAATAATAATAATGATATGCATAAATAAGCGATTTACGTCAGAGCCAAACCAATTTTCATCAAAATAATGTACGAACAATAAACACATATATACACAATATAAATAAAGACAGTATACCATCTTCATATTAGTGGCCCGGCAGAATCAGCGCATACACACGTTTTTATTTGATTTCAAATAACTTAGCAAACCAACGCAGTCCCACGTTATGCGTGTGTATTGTCTGTGTATTGAGTGAGTTTGATTTCAAGGACACGGGTGGGTTACCCTACTGTATGTATTGTTTTTGTGCAGATATCGTACGATATAGTTTACATTAAAACCATTCATGAACCCGGCTTCAACGACCTCGGCAGAACAAACAAAAGAAATGTTTTTCTAAACTTGTTCCCCTTTAACCGTTGTTTTTATCATAATGCTAAAGGGTTGGAAAGTTTTCTAACCTTTCCACCTAACAACTGTCAACGCTTTAGGGGAGGGGGCCAGTGCCCCTAGACAAGTGGCAAAACGCTAACGCTACAAAATGTATGCGATTTGACATAAGTCATCGCTTCGCTAGCGAATACTAATGTCAAATCCATACATTTTGTAGCTTTAGCGTTAGCGTTTTGCCACTTGTCTACGGGGGCTGGCCCCCTCATTGTTTATCTCCAAAACAACTAGCAACAGACTAGTTATAGCCACGAACCTCTCAATCCCCGGCCGAGCATTGGTGCTCGGGGTCACGTGACACATCGTAATTCCGTCAAACCCCGCGCGAGCACCGGTGACCGGATTTTTGTATGAAGAAGTTTGGTTAGTTACGATCTATGATACATTTGCCACATTCTGAATGCAAAATATTATGACAATCTGTGGTCGACGAATATTTTTCAGTCATTAGAAAATCGTGAATTTTTTCGTGTGTGTTTCGTCATTTTGTGTGTTTTTTGTGAAATAATTGATGGATTTAACGAATGTAAGTAGTAAAATAGTTTACTTTAGTAACAATAAGTTATTTTAGATACTCATTTGCAAGATTCATCGTAATAATTTGTGAAAGTTGAGAAAATAGTTGTGTGTGTTATAAGTGATTTTAACGCAAATTTGCTTCATATATTTGTAAATTAATTACATAAAACGCTTAAAGAAGTTATAACAAAAGGTCTTATAGACTATATATCGTTAGTATTTCTTACGTTTCTAAAACAAAGAGCTAAAAGTTCGCAGGTAACCGCCATATTCTGCCGGCCGCGGCCATTTTGAACTTTATTTGTAAAGCCATAATGACGAAGTTTGCTTGTGGGTACTACGAAACTCATTTTTACGGGTAAGATTTATGACCCTTTTTTATAAACATCTCGAGTACTAACGATAATCGTTTATGTAAAGCGCATCACACACGGTGAAGATAATATAATATTTTATCTTAAGATGCCCAAATATAAAATATTATAGTATCTTAAGCTATCACACACGGCTAAGATACGATAATATTAAAAATCTGTTCATTTCCTTACGAGTCTGCGTTGGTGCCACACGTATTCCTTGTTAGAGTCCTGTATATAGAACTCTATATACAGGGTGATTGACTATAAGTGATAACTGATAACTAATAACTGATACTGCCTTACTTCTTGATTTGTTAGACAGCTCTTCAGACGATGATTCTGATATAGAATGTGAAATGCAGATTGTAGTAGCACATTCCAAAAGGAGAAACATTTGGATAGAGCCTCACATAAAAAAGAGAAAAACCTGCGGCGAATTTAACCTTTATCAATATCTGTCAACGAAGAAGTTTCAGGAGTATTTTAGAAATTCAAGAGAAACATTCATTTCGATTCATGAGCTTTTTAAGCAATAATAATAATAAAGCAATAAATTATAAGTCAATTTTATTTAAAATTATCCGAAATGTTACTTTTGCCCTCAAAATGTTACTTTTCGAATGAGAGTAGGTATGTAACTTACTAACATACAGCACTGGCAACACTGCGTCCACTAGTGCGTCCGATCACTGATGAGCCCGCTGCTCGACACAAAAACACCCTGTACCTATTCATAAAGATATATTTCGCATCTTAAGATAACATATTAAGATACGAAATATATATTTCGTATCTTAAGATAAAATATTAAGATATGAAATATATATTTCCATATCGCTCGGTATCTTAAGATACAAAATATAAAATATAAATTAACTTCGTCGTGTGTGATGGTTCATAGGATTTCTATGGTGAGCGATATTCTAAAATATGCTCTAAGATAATATATATTTTATATTATCTTCACCGTCTGTGATGCGCTTTAGAGCTTAAAATCAGGGTTCCTTCGATAAGAATAAAACAAAATATTGATTTATTTCATGTGAAATAGTCAGAAAAATATTTTTCAAAATATATACTTCTGAAAAGAATATTATATCAGACTAAATACTATATTATGATGGCTTGATAGATAGAAAATTTATTAGATATTATAAAATTCTTTACAAAAACATGAAATATAGTAAGGTTGTAAAGTTATTATATTATTTGTACAAATAGGGTAGGCCGGGCGCCAGTTTTTTTAAAAACAGGTATGCCTAGAATCTAGGCATCCATTTTTTTTCCGATTGAGGGGTTAAACTACCATGGTCTTTACCAGACCAGTAGCTTAGACCCTTTCGAAAAAAAAACTGTCAACTACGCTTGTGTTGTATTTGGTTCACTAATATTATTTCTCCTTTATTTTCCCTGTATCCAGTATCTAGCTAAATAGCTAGTACCTACGTCCTACTTTAAGCTGTACATCTACTATAATAGTAATATTTACTCCACATTTACAATAATTAATGTTGAGCGTCTTTGTCTGCTGCCACTGCCACTCGATAGACAATGTTACCAGAAAAATTATCGTAAGCGTGTCGTCAATATTTTCATTAATAAAGCTTTAATAATGAGAACCTGAATAAAACTCATTCCCAGTATGTTTACGAGTATATTATGGCATAATAATTACCTGAGGCAGTACTTCGAAGTCAAACTTGTTTTCTCATCCAACAAGCATCAAAATGGTTGCCAAGCATAGGCAACCAAAAACCACATCATATAAGTCATCAATATAATAATTGAACTGTAGTGCAACAGCTACACCTTCTTGCCAGATCTGTAACAAAGCAATGTCCATTAACTAACTATTAAAAAGTGTTTTAAATAATAGTGAACACTAATTATTATTTTACGGATTCTACAACTATTGGGTTTAATATGAAAAATTGTTTGTCTATAGCACGGTCGCCGAACTGGTAGAAATTCGTCCATTAAGAGCGGGCTGTGCAATTTTGCTGTGTTTTCTAATAAGTATTACGATCCCGGAAGACGATTGACTCAAATGAAATTGAGATTTATTTAATCATTGTATTATTAATCTGATATTTAGCTAACGGAAAACACGATTCACTTATTTTGTCTCGATAGTTTTATTTTTTGAAATTATGAATCTTTTTGGGCTTTTCAACAAATATCTGTTACATTTATTGAGTCACTATCATTAAATGATATATGATGATACTTGGCTTGATTTGATCCTAACTTCCAATCCATCCCTAGTTCAATCCCACGGACAACTTCCCGCTCCTGGTTTTTCCCATCATGACCTAATCTATACTTCCTATATCCTTAAGCCACCAAAACCACCTCCTAGAATTATTTTTAAGCGTTGTTATGGGAGGGTTAATATGGAACAACTAAGAGTTGACGCGTCTAAAATTAATTCATGAAGACCCAAGCGGCCACATCCGGCCGCGAAAACAATGAAAAAGCTATTGTGTCTCGTTTTGCCACAACTGATGGGTTAATTGGGAACCGTTGTATGATGCATCTACAATGGATGATAGTTTCAATTTTTAATAGCATCTTGATAGGACTGTACGATTCCCACGCTCCTGTAAAAAGGGTTAAGCTTAAACACCCGCCAGCTCCTTGGTTGACATCAGAAATTCAAGAAGTGATGAGGCGCCGGGACTCTGCATACAGGAAATTCAAAAGAAATCGAAATGAGTCTAATTGGGATAACTATAAAACAGCCAGGAATCGTTGCAACCAGATGATACGTAATGCTAAACGCCGCCATATTTTCGAAAATATAGCTTCATTATCCCCCCCTAATATTTAGAAGTTCCTTGGAACTATTGGTGTAGGAATGTCGCAAGAAACCCTGGAACTACCCAGCTCTATTAGTCTTGATGATTTAAACCACCAGTTTTCTTCCATAGCAAAGCTAGACGATCACACAAAATTTCAGACCATTAGTTATCTTAACGGTTTATCTCGTCCTAATTTAGACCCCTTTCAGTTTTCTCCAGTTACTTTAGACGAAATCGACAAGACTATCAAGTCCATAGTATCAAAAGCCGTAAGTTGTGATGACATTAGTCGCCGCATGATCACCACCATCCAAGATGAACTTCTGCCCGCCATCTCCCACATTATAAACTTCTCCCTTGTTTCCTCAGTATTCCCAAATATATGGCGCAAAACCTTTGTTCGTCCGCTTCCAAAAATCCCGCATCCAATTAATCCTTTTCATTTTCGTCCTATCTCCATCCTTCCCTTCCTATCAAAGGTTCTCGAAGCCTGCGTCCACAAGCAGCTGTCCGGGTTTGTCTTCGGAAATAATTTGCTCTCCCCACTTCAATCGGGATTCAGACCTGGACATAGCACAACCACTGCTCTGTTAAAAGTTACAGGTGATATTAGAGCTAGTTTCGAGAAATCTTTGATTACCATTTTAGTGCTTGTAGATTTCTCTAACGCATTCAATCATGTCGATCATGATATCCTATCAGCAGCCATTGCGGAATTAAACCAGGTTTTAAGAGAAATAAAAGACTGGTGCAGTAACTTCGGATTATTAGTAAATTCCGCAAAATGCCAGGAAATTTTGTTAGGTAGCCCGAGATGAGATAAGGTGAACATACGCGCTCTTCCACCGGTTATCTACAACGGCTCTGTTATTACTTTTAGTACAAGCGTAAAAGACCTTGGTTTACATATTGATTCCTCCCTGACTTGGCAATCCCATATTTCTAATGTGTCAAGTAAAGTCACAAATACGCTACGATCCCTTTATCGACACAAAAATTTCCTTCCTACTCCGGTCAAGACTTTGCTGGTCCAGACCCTCATTTTTCCTATAATCGACTATGGTGACGTGTGCTGTTTTGATCTTAATGCCGACAAACTCAACAAACTCGATCGATTATTTAACAACTGCCTTCGATTCATATTCAACCTTCGGAAATACGATCACGTTTCTTCGTACCGCTCTAAGCTGCACTGGTTACCAGTACGCCAGCGCCGCTCTGTGCGAGCGCTATGTGTGTTATATTCACTGCTGCATCATCCCCATACTCCCGAATATCTCGCCCCTCATTTTCAATACCTTTGTAGCACGCACGATAAAAACCTCCGATCCACTTCAAATCAGCTTTTAAGTTGCCCTTCCCACAAGTCTAATTGCGTCCACTCTTCTTTTAATATCCAGGCTATTCTCCTCTGGAATGCTCTTCCTTCGGAATTCAGGATGTCAAAAACAAGAGACACTTTTAAGCGCAGAGTTCGTGACTTCTACTTGAAGCAATTGGCGGACTCTTAGTTTTAATAATCTATTATAGTAAGCTGTTAAGTATATCAAATCTAATTTAATACCCATTATATCTTGGCAAATATTAAATATTACTATTAACTATAATAATGTATATTACATTAATATATATGTATAATATATAAGTATATAATTATATGTAGTTTTATTTATATATCTTATATATCAGTGTATTTATGATAAGTATAGTTTAATATATATTTTATTTGTATAATTTATAATTTATATTTACATGTTGTTAGTTTTTTAGTTCTTTTTTTTTCTTATTCTGGTAACTTGACTGGCACCTATACAATTTTGTTCCTGTATCGCCCAAAGGTTGACTGGTAGAAGTCCACCTTTGTACTTGTATGTGCATAAAGTTTTTAATAAATAAATAAAAAATAAATAAATAAATAACTTGCACTACTACAATCACACACTTTATAAAATAAAAGCTAAAGGAAATATTAGTATTGTATTTAGTTTTTAAGTAATCATCCAAAAACAGTTTTGGGACTTACGACCTTTACTTTCGTGCTATAATGCAGGAACCGTTGTTACGCGATATTGTTCACTATTTGCTACAGCCTAAAGCACATTGCCCGGCAGCACGATTCATGGAATTATTGTATCACGATTGGAGAATAGCGTTGTGTGTAGGTGGGGCTAGCGTTTTCACCAGTAGGCTCTTTACCTATCAATTAATGGCTTTTTCGCTGCGCACGAAAAAATATAGCCATTACGCTTCTATCGTAAGCATGTCTGTAGAAGGCAAGACAAGCAAGAAGTGTTAGCAATACATTCGTAAGATAAAGAAAGGTACAAGTAATCGCTAGGGCTATTGCCGAATTTCTCTACCATCTGCGTACCAACTTTAACCCATCAATCTCCAAGCGGCACCCGGCTGTCGCATAACAATTGAAAATCTATTGTGTCTGCTATTCCCACGATCGAGGTATATATCGTTATGCTTACGCTTTATAAGTCAGACTCGGTTAGGCTAGGTCCCTTCCAAAATCTCTATGTCTTTTCAAATTGTATTTAATGCGAAAGAGACACAAAAGTCATCTCGATCGGCCTCGTTCTCATTAAAGGGTAAAAACACGAGTACAATGTTGTTTGTTGCACATAGAGGCAAGCCGCAGGGCGCATAATAAACAAATTACGTACAGATGTTTACAACTGAAGTCGGAGGCGGTTCGAGCGAAGCGCGTGTAGATCACGAGAGCGACAAACATGAGCGCCGCCGACGCCTTTATCGTCCACTCCCGGGGCAGCTCGCACTTCGCCACCTTCACTTCGTCGGGGGTTACACTTATCTGCGAACATAAATTGTATGACTTTGACTCGTTTTACATGTAGTTGCTCTCGTTTCTGTTTAAAAGCGGGAGGTCAAGGCGAAATCTGCCGTTATGTAATAAATAACAATTATCACTTTATCGTTTTGTAGCCTGGTGAACTCCAGGAAAAATAAAGACTAATGAGTGTTACATAATTTCGTGAACGACGATAATAATTAAACTAACCAAGTAATATTTTGGATCCGGTCGGTTCCGCCACGAGAACGATGGTACAGTATACTCGATAAATTCGATCTTATGTTTGGCGGTAGGCATGAAGCTGTGGCGAATCACGCAGCTATGGTGTGTATGCGCGCCGAAAACCGATCGCGGCCGCAGGCTCTCCACCAAGTAGTCTGTTGACTCTCGTGACAGGCAGTCCTTGCGCTCTTCAAACAGCGCGTTTCTCTCGGGCAGCGGTGCCGGGTCTGGCTCTGTACATACACTGTCAGATTCCCTGTACAACGGATAGTGCTGTAAATAGTCAAAATGTTAAACCAAAACAGCTGCATACCGCATACCACTGAAATGCAATCTATTATTAATTATGACATTTTTATTAACAAAAAAAAATGTAATAGATATACCTGCATTAGTATAGGCCTGCTATATTGTTCTAATTTTATTCTGCTCTTACACAGAGGAGAGCCGCTACTGCATTTTAATATATCTGGAAATTAACTATATTTACTACTAATATTACTAACAAAAACATCAATATTCTGCATATCAGTGGATCTTTATTAATACTTTTTTGAATCCCTCAGCCCAAGTAAAAAAAAAATTGAAAAAATGCATGAATGATATGACTATAGCATCAGCCTGATACAACAATATTTATTCATATGTATAAAAATATTAAAGTTACCAGATATCTTATCAATTTCAGCAACAGCTCTTGAACACAGTGAGCAGCCATCTCCCTCCAGGGCCATTGAATTAATCAACACAAAATGGTTCCCTCTGATGCTCACCAGTTGGACTGGTGGTGAATTTAATTTAGTCTCAAACCGACTAGCTAGCTGAGGTGTTATGCTAAAAATGTTAATTTTTCATTCACCACACAATTATTTTGTCATGTATTTTTTTAAACAATTAACATCAACATCCAAAAGAAAAAAAAAACTTTTACGGTACCTGTAATGGAAACCTATATCATGGTTACCAACCACAGCATACATAGTGGTACCTTCAGGTACTTTGAACAAATAATTAAATCTTTTCACATAGTCCTCAAATTCATTTTGAGAACACCATTTCCCCTCATCAAAAAGATCACCTAAAATTATATTTTTTTAATTCAAATTACATAATATTATGTGCTTTTAACTTAATATGTACTTCTAAGACTATCTTGGAATTCAGATTAAAAGGAAATAAAAACCTAAAACAAAGACCACTTCAGGTTTATGTAGAGTCATAGCAGTTTGAAAAGCTCTGTGCATTTGCCATTCTCTTCGCCACCGATCTATCCAGTGACCATTGCGAGTTCCCAAGAGATGCGTGTCAGCCAGCGCCATGGCATACACAGGCTTTGAGTCCTCATCCTCGACGTTCAAAGTAGGCCAGTCACACTGAAATTAAAATAATACCTAAATATTTTATATACTGTATTATAGTACTGGTACTTATTTTTAATTATTATTTATTACTAATGTCACGTAAGCTTTAATTACCTGAATTTGTATAACGTAGTAAATAATATATTCAGAATAAATGTAAATAAACAACAGTCCTAAAACAAAACGGGGAATTTTTTTAAGAAATAATCTTCGCTGCCACCTTCTCATACACAACACCATGCTCTCTCAATAACAAAATTAATTAAAATTTCTACAATTCTTTAAAAATTGTGGTTTATTTTCGATATTACAATTTTATTTTTATTTTGGACTGACTTTGACATAATTTCATTAATATCTTGTTCTTCTTCTAGCGTATTGCTAAAATAATGCATTTGCCACATAGATTTTCAGTAGGGTAAATTACTAGTGATTGGACAGTACCAGACATTGGACAAAGCAAAAAACACAAAAATTCGGACGATCTCTAGAAGGGTTCCGTACCGCTATATTATTAAGGTTGCTTGTTTGACATCATTGACATATTCATTTAAAGCCTTTTTTTTTTTGATGTCGCAGGGGAAACCCATCATGGGTGCCCCGGGTTGGGTACCCCGGGGGTATGTGAGACTCCTACTCACTAAAACCACCTGCGGTTCGCCTTCAGCCGTATAAGGAGGGATATCCCGGATCTAACAAACACGGGACTCCCTCCACGACCGGCCGGTCTACCTGGGACCGGACTTCGACCAAAAGTAAGGGAACGCTTAGGCAAACTAAAGCGTTCCCCTCGGCGTCGGGGCTGGCTAAGCCGAGGAGGTTCCCATCCTCTCCCGGAGCCCCGTTAGACGAGGGTTAGGAGGTTCGCGTAGCGACGCCTCACAGTGGTCCGAAATCGCTAAATAGTGGACATTCGCAAAAAAGTTTGATTTTGGTGTGGAAAAAAATACCATCGGATAGATTTTAATAGAAGTAACAATAAATCCTTATTAAGTTTTTTATAAAAATGTATATTTAAGGTGAAAAAAAAATTACGAAAATGTTGTATGGGAAAAAATATTTAAATATATTTTTTGCAAAAACTACTAAGTCATTCTGGTTCATCTTTGAAACAAGTAAAGTTCTAGGGGTATTTAAGGTTTAGAAAAAAAAATTACGAAAATTTACGTGCAGCCTTTTGCAGTAGAGGGGTTCAAAATTTTGAAATAATTTTACTCACTTTTTAGGTGTGGAAAAAATACTATTCAAAAGATTTCCTAAAGAGTAATTAGTGTGTGTAACAATTTTTATTTTATTATAATTACAATAGTTTAGTCAGTACGTGGTTAATTTTAGTTCAATTTTGTTTTTGCTATCCATGTTTGCAAATATAAGTATTGTTGCTTTTTAAGGACTCGTTTTATATAATATATTATACCCATACAATTTTCGTAATTACTTTTTTTCGCCTTAAAAATTAATTTTTGTACAAAACTTATTAAGGATTTATTGTTACTCTTTAGGAAATCTATCGAATAGTATTTTTTTCCACACCTAAAAAGTTAGTAAAATTATTTCAAAATTTTGAACCCCTCGACCGCAAAAAGCTGCACGTAAATTTTCGAATTTTTTCTTCTGAGCCTTATATACTAGTAGAACTTTACTTTTTTCAAAAATGAACCAGAATGACTTAGTAGTTTTTACAAAAAATCTATTTATATAGATTCTTTCCCATACAACATTTTAGTTATATTTTTTTTCACCTAAAAAATACATTTTTATAAAAAACTTAGTAAGAATTTATTGTATCTCTTTAGGAAATCTTTCGAATAGTATTTTTTCCACACCTAAAAAGTTAGTAAAATTATTTAAAAATGTTGAACCCCTCTACTGCAAAAGGCTGCACGTAAATTTTCGTAATTATTTTTCTAAACCTTAAATACCCCTAGAACTTTACTCGTTTCAAAGATGAACCAGAATGACTTAGTAGTTTTTGCAAAAAATCTATTTATAGATTCTTTCCCATACAACATTTTAGTAATTATTTTTTTTCACCTAAAAAAATACATTTTTATAAAAAACTTAGTCAGGATTTATTGTTAATCTTTAGAAAATCTTTCGAATAGTATTTTTTCCACACCTAAAAAGTTTGTAAAATTATTTCAAAATTTTGAACCCCTCTACTGCAAAAGGCTGCACGTAAATTTTCGTAATTTTTTTTCTAAACCTTAAATACCCCTAGAACTTTACTTGTTTCAAAGATGAACCAGAATTACTTAGTAGTTTTTGCAAAAAATCTATTTATAGATTCTTTCCCATACAACATTTTAGTAATTTTTTTTTTCACCTTAAATATACATTTTTATAAAAAACTTAAAAAGTATTTATTGTTACTCCTCTTAAAATCTATCGTATAGTATTTTTTTCCACACCAAAATCGAACTTTTTTGTGAATGTCCACTATTTAGCGATTTCGGACCACTGTGCGCCTCCGCACTCCCGTCCTACGCCGGCGGAGCGGCAGAGAGGTGGGATCGTTCTCTCTGTCCCGCTCCGTGGCCTCTTTCTGCGATATAACAAATTCGCAGAAAGAGACCGCCGCCTGCCAGGCCTCGTCGCTCTCAAGCATGCAGCGCACCATGCTCGGGAGCGAGAGGTCCCCGCCCAGCACTGCCACCAGATCGTGGCGCTGCACGGCCCAACGATCGCACACCTCGATGGTATTCATTTAAAGCCTTGTCGAACTGTATTTAAGGTATTTTAAGTATTTATTTTTTCATCCATAATAATAATAATAATATCTATGGACGCTTTACACCACGTCAGTCTGGCCCGTTGACATAAGAAACAGATCTTTGGTCTGGCCTGTGGTCTGGCCCCATTGCATCGTGGTAAGTACCTGAAGGACTAAAATGTTAAGGGTACCAGACAACGGAAATATATAAAAAATTAATTTCCATATAAAATTATTAATTTTGTAACACAGGTTGAATTAACTTTGAATTTTGATTATTTCTAAAAAACTACAATGAAATGAAAGCTTTAAAAATAATAAATAATATTACTAAAGATAATTTAAATAAAACATTTTGATCAATGAGAAAACTTATTTTCTGTCACAGTCTAGTTGGTACAATCAGTATAATATATTATAAGTCTATGGTTGGTACTTGGTATCCATTGCATGCATTGCACGAGATTGCACGCATTACGCATATAAAGCGAAAGCACTACTTTTGCGATTGCTCGATTGTGCGAAGCGTTGCTGTAGTTGGAACGTTCATCGTAATGCATTATGCGGTATGCCGAAAAAAAATATAGCCGGTTTATAGCGCATTATGCGGCCCGCATAATGCGCTATAAGCCGGCTATATTTTTTCTTTACTGCAAAGTGCAAAATATTTATAATGTATACCTATTGGCTATTACCTACCTACTGGGAATCTGGTATTTACCATTGCAAAGAATTTAAAAAATACAAAACAGCTGACTGTCAAAGTGATGTCAACTGTCAAGTAATTTGTCAAAACTCGAAATTTTGGAAACACCTGTACATTTTGTTGTTGTTTTTAATTTATATTTTTACTTAATAATACAGTGTTTTATCCCCGAACCCGAATAATTATTAATAGTAATGCTAGTTTTTTAAATTATAATAAAAATGTCAGTCCATTGGAGTTCTGAATTAATGAAGTGGGAGTATAGGGAGTTGCAGGCAACTGCTATGTCTGTTGATTACTCCGGCAATAATGTTTTGCTGGCTGGACGAAGGTGGTTAGCTATAAAACAGATAAGCTTGGACGAGGAACCAGGTGAAATAGTAAAAAAATACCCACGACATAGCAAATACGATGCTGCAGGTGCAGAATGGTGTCAAACTTATGCAGGCCAAAGGCTTTGCGCTATTGCGGTAATAGTTTTTTAAATGATGCTTTTGAAAAATTTCTTTTTACTTTTGTAACCTATAACCTTTATAATAATTGCAGAGCAATCAACGTGTTGATGTGTATGAATGGCGAGCAGGCAATGACCTTACTAATATCTGCTCACTAAAAGGACACACCAGAGTTGTAAGTGATACTCACTTCCACAGACAAGATCACAACTTAATGGCAACTTGTTCAATTGATACCTTTACACATCTTTGGGACTTGAGAGATGCAAGAAAACCAATGATTTCATTATGTGCTGTGGGTAAGTAGTGTCAAAGTGTACAAAATATGAATATTATGCTAAGTGCTCTTGCTTAAAGACCTTTATAAACTTACAATAATGCTACAGCACAAAAAAATGTTTCCATGTTCAGCGGGTGCATCTCAAGTTCAATGGAATAAAGTAGCCTCCCACATGGTGGCCACTGCACACGATGGCGACATTAAAATATGGGACTATAGGAAAAGTTCATCACCACTGCACTACATATCTGCCCATCTGTGTAAAATTCATGGAGTTGACTGGAGTCCACATCATGAATATCAATTAGTGACCTCTAGTCACGACGGCAGCATCAAATACTTTGATATCAACAATGCACGAAGGCCTGAGAATATTATAATGACAAATTTCCCTGTGTGGAGAGCAATTTACACCCCATTTGGTTGTGGACTACTGACTATTGGAGTTGGATGGGGAGGCCTGCCGAGAGTGGAGCAGGCCGGAGTTATTGGTGTATGGATAGGTGGTACTTTAACCCACAGACTAGTAGGTCACACTGACACTGTACAAACTATGGTTTGGAGGCCAAATACTTTACCATCCACATATCAATTGATAACGTGGGGCAGGGACCAGACCCTAAGACTTTGGTCAATGCATCCTTCTCTTTTAAAAATGTGTTTACATTACTTACCTGATGAATCAGAAAGTGAAGATGATAGTAATAGTGATGGTAAGTCATACTTCTTGATAAATACAAGTCCTAAAAACAGATACATAATGTAATATAAATTGTTTTATACTTACACACTACAAAGGCCACATCATATTAATATCTTTTTATGCAAATTTCAGCCGTCAGCTATGCCTCAACAGTTAGTTCAATGAATGATTTGTCATTAAGTGATAAAACCCAAGAAGCTGTAATGGTAAGTTAAAAAAGTTACATAAATATAATTGCATGAACAATCATGATAAATAGCTGAAGTATAAGTATCTAAACACACTAGGCCGAAGTTACGCGGCGTAAATTCCGCATGATTCCGCCTGCAATGTATTTTAAGTAACCAGTAACACACTATTCCATCGCATTCCGTCCGTATTCTGTATGCGTTTGACATTGTGGACGTAATCATGTGGAAATTACGCCGCGTAACTTCGGCATAGTGTGTTTAGACACTAATACTTCAGCTGTGTATCATGATTTTCAACCTCAATGTTATGACATTACAGAACAAAGCCAACAAAACCATTACCTCAATAGATGAAGAATTTGAATCAATAAGAGAGATGGCTAACATTGAAGTAACTGACATGAACATTGAAACTAGGACTTGTCAGATACACTCGGAGAGAAACGGATACACTGCCAACCTTCAAGTGACCTTCCCCAGGAATGTCACGGAACAAACCATACCAAAGTTCTCCTGGCTGTCCGGCACTAACGTCGATAGCACCACCACAATCAAAATTCTCCAAGCTATAAACAGAACAGCTTATCGGAAGAAAAAGGAGGGCCATAGATGTCTATTACATTGTTTGAAAACGCTGGCGACATCTATAGATGAGGTATCTACTTTAGCTCTTAAATATCTTTCACAAAATAAAATAAAAAGAGACAAAGAATACATTTCGTTAAATGTACACTGTGCATTTGTATAATATCATACCACAAAAATTTACTTATTGAGTTTTGAATGCAGTCATGTTCTTTAGATCATTTAATTTTAGAACAAGCATTCATAATTTTTTTTTTTAACTTTTCATTCTGCTAGCGATCTGTCTTAGACATTGAACTAGTCGTTTTGAATTTCTTCTTTGTAGGCATGTATGGCACGCATCCATTGATGCGTCCATGTATTTGCTATTTATCTTTATTTACAGAAGATCTTGTGGGGCTTGTCTTTTTAATCTTTTGAATGTTTGATTTGGTAGAGTTTTCATCAATTTTTTTGCCAATATATTGGGATGTGATTTTATCCTTTTACAGTAGTTTTGGAGGGAGTTTTTAATTTCCTCTTTTACATTCTTGATTTTCAGATCATTGTGGATTTGGCTATTCGTAACATAATATGGGGCTCCAGTTATTGAACGCAGAGTTTTAGATTGGAATCGTTGTAGAATTTCTATGTTAGATGTGGAGGCTGTGCCCCACAACTGCATCCCATAGGTCCAGATGGGTTTCAGTATACTTTTATACAAAAGAAGTTTATTTTCTAGTGAAAGTTGTGACTTGCGGCCTATCAGCCAGTAAAGCTTTCGTAGCTGCGTGTCTAAAGCCTTTCTTTTGTTCCATATATGTGTTCTCCATTTTAAATGCCTGTCGAGATAAATTCCTAGGTATTTAACATCGTTTGACTGTGGTATTCTTATCCGGTTAAGTTCTACTTCTGGACAGGTTTCGTGTCGTATGTGAAAGTTACGTGGACAGATTTATTCTCGTTGGCTTTTATCCTCCAATCTTTTAACCACTTTGATATTTCGTTTAAGGTTCTTTGCAATTTTGCCGATGCTCCATGGGCTGTTTGGTCTACTGCGAGGATTGCTGTATCATCTGCGTATGTGCCTGAGTACTGATGAAGCTCTGATTCATCAGTACTCAAATGTGTTTAGAAGGTAGAGATTAGGGCCCAATATACTGCCTTGCGGCACTCCTGCTTCGATTTCGTGGAGACATGTGACGCTATCTCCGTACTTAACATAGAAATATCTATTGCTGAGGTATGCCTTTATAAAGAGATAGAAGTTTAAGGGTAGCTTTTTACGTACTTTATACAACAGACCATGATGCCATACTCGATCGAAGGCCTGTGATATATCCAGGAATGCGGCTGAACAGTAAGAATTGCTTTCAAAAGCTTTTTGAATTTCTTCTACAAGTCTGTGTACCTGCTCAATAGTCCCATGCGCTTGGCGAAAACCGAATTGGTGATCGGGTAACAGTTTACTAGCTCTGATTTCTGGCATCATGCGTTTCAGGAAGAGTATTTCTAAGACCTTGGAGGGCACTGGCTGAGATTTTACATCATACGAGGGCTGCTATTTATGTATCCGGAATTAAAAAAAGAAACAAACATATATCATTTAATATGGTTTTATTGCTTTTCAAAATATTCGCCGCGATGATCGACACACTTTTGCATACGCTGGAACCAATTTTCATAGCACTTTTTCCATTCTGATTGAGGTATCTCCAAAACGTGCATTTTGAACGCATCAACAGCCTCTTCGCGGCTCGAAAAACGTTGACCACGTAATTTGTTCTTCGCGTATGGAAATAAAAAGAAATCGTTAGGTGCCAAATCAGGGCTGTACGGCGGATGACCAGTCAATTCGATCTTTTGACCCTCCAAAAACTGAGTTGTTTCAGCTGAGGTGTGACAGCTAGCATTGTCGTGATGTAATATGATTCTGCGTTGTCGGTTGTCCTTTCTTATTTCTTCAAAGACTTCTGGTAAACAAATGGTCGTGTACCATTCAGAATTAACCGCTTTACGATTCTCTAATGGCACTGTAGCCACATGTCCATTAATTCCAAAAAAACAGGCGACCATTTGCTTCAAAGTACTTTTTGCACGAGTAACTTTTGTTGGTTTCGGCTCATCTTGGAACACCCACACCGTTGACTGTTGTTTAGTTTCGGGGTCATATGCATAGATCCAAGATTCATCACCTGTGTAGATATTATAAACGGCTTTTGACGTACCACGGTTGTATTTTTTTTATATTTTTTTTTTGCACCAATCGACACGAGCCCGTTTTTGATCGATTGTCAAGTTGTGCGGAATCCAACGCGAACATATTTTTTTTACAGCCAAATGTTCGTGTAATATCTTATGTATGCTCGTCATACTTATGCCTAAGGACGCCTCTATCTCGCGATATGTAACATGACGATCACGCATTATTAGTTTGTGGGACAACAGCTGTTTTTATATTTTGTGGGACAACAGCTGTTTTTGGGCGACCTTCTTTATTTTCATCCGTGAGCATAGACCGCCCACGATTAAACTCACTGTACCAGTGATAAACAGTGGTTTTTGATGGTGCTTCATCTCCAAAAGTTGCGGTGAGTTGAATAAAGCACTGTTGTTGATTTAGCCCACGCCGAAAATCGTAGTAAATCATTGCACGAAAATGTTCACGCGTTAAATCCATGGCAAATGAAGACACGCAATTTTCAAAATGACGCCACAATGGAAAAATAATTGACAGTCACATGAAACAAAATGTATTCTTCAACCAAAGAGTTCTATTTTCAAATGTTGTAATTTCTTTTTAAATATTGTTCTTGTAAGTGGCCAGTTCCGGATACATAAATAGCAGCCCTTGTAATTTAACAAAAATCTTTTTTGTAGGTAATTACACACAAATTTTATACTTAGCAGCGACAAAATCTCTTTATGTATGTTGGAGATCTTTCTATTAATACGAGGTTTGTTTAAGATACCAGTGAAATCGAACGACGACTCCGACTCCATGAAATCGAGCCAAAGGAGTCAGTCGGAGAGCGAGAACGCGGGGGACTCGTGCATACCGTTCCCTCGGACGTGCGGCGCGAAGTGGTGCGGCGTCAGTACGTTAGTGGTGTTCAACCGGCCGCCCAACGCTAAGCGGCTGTCGCTGAAGCACGACGGGACCCCGCGCTCGATGTCGTCATTATCGCTGGGTGTCTTCGGCGCCGGGTACACGTCGGTGTCGCCGCACGCGACCACCACACCCTCGCCCACCAACTCCGCGGGATTCCCCCAGTTACACCACAGACACGCCTCCAACTCCATAACGACGTTCTATTTTCAAGATCGCTGGGTAATTATTATCTTGCATACTATGTGTTTTCCAATTTATTGTCCAGGAAAGGATAAAAATGAGATGAAAAGAAAGGAACGATTAAACTTTTTACTGTTCTTTCTTGGGTCTTCATCTATCCCCAAGCGGCAGCCGGCTGCCGCATAACAATTGAAAATCTATTGTGTCTGCGATACCCACGATGGAGGTATTAAGACCTAAGAAACCTCTTTATACTTTTCATCAAAATCGGTATGTAGTGTTGGGACTGGGAAACATCCTAAAAAGAAATGTACGTTTTCTGTGAGCATAAAGTATTAATTCATGAAGCCCCAAGCGGCCACATCCGGCCGCGATAACAATGAAAAAGCTATTGTGTCTCGTTTTGCCACGATCGATGGGTTAATAAACAAATGTTGTAGAAAGCACAAAGTCGTCGCGCGGGCAGCATGCGCAGTCGCGGCAGCATATCGGGCTGCACCTCCCCGCGCGTCGTGCTGTACGAGGGCGAACTGCTGTTCCCGCTCAGCCGCACGCTGGCCGACAACTACGTCATCAACCCCGACAATCCAGTAGGTATGTAAGCTCTAGTGTTTCCTCGGAAACTTTAATTTTTGTTTTTATTACAAACGAATGAAGGCTGTCACTCTTTTAAAGCCCTCATTATTCTGTTCCATCTTTGACACCATATTACCCTAGACACAGAGTTCCACCTGGTCCCTGGCAGGTGTCGAAAAAATCTTATAGTGAGCTTTCGAAACCACAAAGCCAGGTGGCGCTTCATGTGAGTCGGGTCTGCCCTACCGGCAAATAAATATCGAAAACCCTTATAAAACTACAGTTAGATAATGATCGGAGTAGGACTTATGAAATAATGCTACAAATGTTTCTTGTGTTACGATAACCAAAACACTATTCTGCGAACTGAAATTCATAATTTCTCGCTAATTTCAGCATTTTTATCTGTTACGTTACTTTATAAAACGTTACAAGTATTCGCCAGTATAGTCATCTCTTTCCCTCTCACACGTACAGAGATGTGCGAGCGGAACGCAGCTATATCGTCGGCGGAGGGCGAGATGGAGGTGACGGAGGCGTGGCGGCTGGCGGGCCTGGCGGCGCGCGCGCTCGCGACCGCGTCGCACGACCACCTGCTGTCCAGCGAGGAGAGTATGGGCTGGGCCGGACACCCGCTATGCTGTAGCCTCATACAGACATTGTTAGTTGGACCACATATTTGCTGTCTGCTTATACATATTTTATTTTTTTAATTGTTTTATTTATAAAGACCATCCATCATAAAGATTAAGACAGCCTATATTCTCATATTTTACTACCATATTTTATGGCCATACAGGTGTAGGAGGCGTTGTTCTTCAGTCTTTAATAATTTCTAGCATTTTAGGGTTGGTTTTTGCAATTTGTAGTAATAGAGCATGCACTTGCTTATTTTATTCTTTGATAGTACAATCATTAACAAAATCATTTATCTTGCAATACCTTCTTCAACTACTTACTTTTTAAAGCTGATGCTTAACCTACGCGTCAGTGACGGAGCGTCAAGTTGCGTCAAGTTGTCAAATGTGTGTTTTGTATACAAAAAACACATTTGACAACTTGACGCAACTTGACGCTCCGTCACTGACGCGTAGGTTTGTTCTAAGCTTAACTCTGAATTAATTGTGATTTTTTCAACTCACAGAATATCTCATTACGCCAAGGCATCGGATCTGCAGACGGCCGCCATGTTGGCGTGCGCGTTCTCCGTCTTCAACGACCCGACCATATCCAGTTCACAGTCTACTATTAGTAATTCCAGTAATGTAAGTAATGTTCAAAACACATACAGGGTGCAATTAAACCTTCCTGCCAAATTTTTTCCAGGGCTTAGGTATCATTAGGAGAATCAATTTAACCAAAAAAAAAATATTTTTTTGTTAATGATATATTTTATCCCATTTAAAATCGTTGCAGAATGCTCACTCGCGGCGGTGGGTATGATCGGGGGTGATGCGGGGCGAGGCGCGCGCGCGGGGGCACGTCACGCGCGGGCGACGCGTAGCGTCCATTAATTGTAGTGTTTTTTAGGATAACTTTCGGAGGCTATTTCTCAACATTTTAGTACTGAGTGATAATAAAAGAAAAAATACGTGTATTTTTATTTTTATCAAGGATCAATATATCAAAATTTGGCAGGAAGGTTTAATTGCACCCTGTATATACCAACACCTATTAGGTATTTTAGGTCACTGGGATCCCACACAAAACTACGAATTCGCATCGCATCGCAAATATCTGCGATAAAACTCATACTAAAAATGACATTGCGATGCGAATTCGCACGAATTCGCAGTTATGTGTGGGAGCCCTTATGGTAGATAAGTTTTATAATTTGTTCATAATATAATTTTATTCACTGTCACAGAAGGCACTAGATTATTCTTATTCATTTTAATGTTTTTTTTAAATTCTAACAGGGCAACAGCACGTCGCCGTACAGCACAATAAATCAGTACAGCGAGATAAGCGCCGACGGTTGGACGCTGCCCATCATACTGCGCAGCAACTCATGCTCCGAGGCTGAAAATCTGAACACCGACTACACGGCGTCTAAAGCCGACTCCACCGAGACGGTGGTGGACGAGTCCACGACTCACCTCTACCAGTGCTTCAAACGAGTCTACGCCGACATACTACATAGGTGGCAGCTTCTCTATAAGAGAACTGAGGTAAGGAATAATATAAAGTTTGGAATTTTTGTGGAAAATAGAATTAGAGGATAATTTCAACGATTTCTGTTTTAAATTCAACTTAGTTGTGCCGAAATTAGTTTGTCGAAGGTACCGCAATATTGGAACGAAGTTCCTTACCGCGCGTTGCGAATTGCACATTGCATTGCAATTACACACACGCATTGCAATTACACGGAAAAACAAACACAAAAGTGTCGGCCGACACTTATTTAGTACCTGCGAAGTAGGGGCAGATGGCGTTGATGTGGCGATGACGTCAACTGGCGGGAAATTTAAAATGCTACCATTCCTCTATGGCGGGATTTTTTTTATATCTTCGTTTCATCTGGGTGTCCCTTGACACCTCTCAAGTTTTTTATTACTAGATGACGCCCGCTACTCCGTTGCGCCGAAATTATTTATCGCGCGATAACCGTACATTTTCCGCAACAAAAACTGATTGACTGAATGATATGACCTTTCCCGGGATTCAAAGTATCTGCATACACATCAAAATCCATTCAACGGTTTAAACTTCCAGAATGTAGAGGTAACAGACAGACACACTTTCGCATTTATAATAACTATGTATGCATTTATATTTTAAGTATGGATACAAGTATCTTAAGAACAAAATATACTTTAGGTAATGAAGCTGGTGCGGTCGGCGCATGATGCGGATCTGCTGACGTGCGCGCGGTGCGGGCGCGGCGCGGGCGGGGCGGGGGAGTGCGCGCACTGCCGCCGCGCGCCGCTCCGTTGTGCCGTGTGCGCGCGCGCCGTGCGCGGTCTAGCGGTAGCGTGCGCGCTCTGTGCGCACGCCGGACACACACAACATCTGCTCAAATGGTGAGTACCCATTATGAAAACGCAACCAATTTATTACTACATACATAATTAGTTATTGCTTTTTTGCGTCTAGCTAATATTTTTTTTACTCTCTATTGCTACGAACATAATACATATTATAACATAGAACATAGGTTATTTTATGAGTTTTGCGAATTATAGTTTTGTCCTTCTAATTTTCCAAGTCTAAAATCAGTTCTGTGCTTTCAATATTGTATTTGGTGAGTGAATGCTCAGCTCGAGTATACGTAGCTAAGAGGTTTCCATCGACTGTCCGGTCAGGTTCTCGGCGCACGACACGTGCCCGTCGGGGTGCGGCTGCAAGTGCGTCATCGAGGGCAACTCCGTGTGGAAGGGCGTCAAGTACGTATGACGAAATGTCAAAAATTAACACAACTGTAATCAAAATGACGTGACTGGGGCCAGTCACGTCATTTTGATTACAGTTGTGACTAGGCACGCTGACGTTTTATATTTAGTTTCGTGCCTCGATACGGCGTTTTGACTCTAGGGCCTTACACGTAAATCGAAAATTTCCAAGCTTCGATGTTCGCGTAATAAGTACTATTAGTACGAGATACGACTGCAGAACTGTGCAGGTATCGAGTACACGCTTAAAACCACCTTTTTACTAATATTTATGGTTAGGAGAACATATTTCTACTGGGGTGCCAGTCCAAATGTGGCCGCAACTGTTTTTAAAAAATTAAAAAAAATTGAGTTTGCGGGATAAAATGTTTTCATCGGGTATTGAAAGCAAACATGGTTCATTTCACGGCAATGAGTATAGAGATTTAGAAAAATCCGGTGTGCCGTTGGGCACCCGGCCGCAACTCTATTGTAACCAGGTGTGAACAGGTACGATTCCGATACATTTTTGCATCCATAATGTATATTGATCTTTTATATATCAAATGGAAGCTTATTTTCCTCTTATTATTACAATATAGGTGTGCCTAATTAAATCTGGCCGCAAATAAGGGGTGCCGGCTGTCAAAGATGGCAAACTGTCGAAGGTTGAGGGAAAGGGAGATAGCGCGTAACATTACGGGTCTAACGAGGATAGTGATTGTACATCATGTTAGTGTACTTAACCATCTGTTCAAACAATAGTAATAATTGGCCAAGTGCGAGTCGGACTCGCGCACGAGGGGTTCCGTACCGTGAAGAAAGTGAACTACAAAATGCAGTCGGAGACATAATATTTTATGAATTAATCTTAAACTTGATGCGACACGCCTCCGACTGCATTTTGTAGTCCACTTTCTTCTTCTAGATTTTTTTATGTAACCTTCTATTCATCCTGACATAAAACTCGTAAGCAAGAGTCGTATCAATTAAAACATGGATTCGATGCCTCCGGCAGAATTAGGTCTTGTTTCGTTCTTTTGAGTTAACAATATTTTTTTGCAGTCGGGTTTTTTGATTTTTTAATTAATTTATTTTATTTAATTGAATATATTTAATTTACAATAAAATCTTTTTATTAGGGTTCTGTACCCAAAGGGGACCCTATTACTGAGAGAGCCGGTTCTTCTCGCCGGGTTAGTTCCCGAACCAGTGGTAGGCATCATGTAGATTGTAGACCAACTGCAACGGTAGGCAACAGGCGGGCCGCGAAACCGCGAAAGGTCGAAATATTGTAATGCATTTTATACCAAGTATCAATTAAAACATAGATAAGGTGTTCGTTATACCTTTATTTAATTAAAATAATATTTTCAAGCTACATAGGACAAGTGTTTTTTCTAGATCTCGTTAAAAATTTTCCACAGTATCCGGACCGCACCTAAAATTACTTGCCGACCCCTGATGTAGACGTTCAGAATATATTTGCAAAAATTTATTCTGAATAAAAAAAAATTGAGTTTGAGTTTTGAGACTTCTTTGTCTGTCCGTCTGTCTATCTTCTGTCTGTCTGTCTGTCTGTCTGTCTCCAGGCTGTATCTCAAAAACCGCTATAGCTAGACTTCTGAAATTTTCACAGATTGTGTATAATACCTGTTGCCGCTATAACAACAAAATACTAAGTGATTTTTTGGCCTTTTTCGCTTTGTCGGTAATGGATAGGTACTTTAAAATTTCATGAAATCTTCAATTAAATGTGCAATTTAATTACTAATAATAAAATTAAAGTTAAATTAAAAAATAAGGGCGGCCCCCATACAAAAACACAAATTTAATATAAAAAATACGAGTCCGACTCGCACTTGGCCGATTATTACTATTGTTTGAACCGATGGTTAAGTACACTAACATGATGTACAATCACTATCCTCGTTAGACCCGCAATGTTACGCGCTAGCTCCCTTTCCCTCAACCTTCGATAGTTTGCCATCTTTGACAGCCGGCACCCCTTATTTGCGGCCAGATTTAATTAGGCACACCTATATTATAATAATAAGAGGAAAATAAGCTTCCATTTGATATATAAACGATCAATATACGTTATGGATGCAAAAATATATCGGTATCGTACCTGTTCACGCCTGGTTACAATAGAGTTGCGGCCGGGTGCCCAATAGCACACCGGATTTTTCTAAATCTCTATACTCATTGCCGTGAAATGAACCATGTTTGCTTTCAATACCCGATGAAAACATTTTATCCCGCAAACTCAATTTTTTTTTTTTTTTTAAATAGTTGTGGCCACATTTGGACTGGCACCCCAGTAGAAATATGTTCTCCTTATCATAAATATTTGTAAAAATGAGGTTTTAAGCGTGTACTCGATACCTGCACAATTCTGCAATGGGATCTTAGACTATATTATGTAGTACAAATTTATATTCTAATCACTTTTTTATAATTTATTTATTCCATTAACACCATTTATAGCATTTTTATAATCTCAGACCTTTTCATACTAAAGGCTTTTCCGCTAGTGCATTTGAAAGGGTTCTATGAAATCTAGCTAATCTAGGGGTATTTAGTACTACTTTATTGAAGTTCTCAGCCAATGTTCACGTTAGTTGCGATTTGCGCATTGCTAGATTGACTTTAATAAGGTTTCTTAAGAAAACGGGAAATGTATTATTATAATTATTTATGTAAGTAATTTGCATTTTTTAATTATTGTGGGATGTAAATGCTGTTTTTATTTTCCTTGAAACTATGTGTAACTATGTGACATACCTGATAGCCTCAGAAAAGGAGAGTTTATTTACCTATTTTTGACATTTAGTTAATTTATTGTTCGCTGGGCTGTAAACAATGATACAATACTTACCTACGTAATAATAAGTTTAAATAACGAAGACTGCCGTTTTTGTAAATAGTCGATAGTAAGTTAATAAATAAGTAATTGACAAATGGATGTAATCTTTTATTTTAAAACTATATTCATTAAAATTTCCTTAAAATACATAAAATTAATGTGCGCTACAAATATTAAAGGTTGTGGAATGTTTAACTTCTTAATAACTATGCAAGTAATAAACTTCAGTCTCATACCTATAAGCAAAACTGAGACTTATAAAATAATTCACAACAAATTAATCGAACGATTTTTACAAACACTTTTTAACTATTCTCTAACTTAATAGCCTAATTTCATTAAATGCTTAAAACAAACGAGTAGGTACCGAGTAGGTTTTCATAGAAGGCGAACATTTCTAAGTTGGTTTAGGACTGCTTAAAGCTGAAGAAATAAAAAAATATACATGATTTTAGTATGATTTTTCAATTAGGTAAAGGTAGATTTGGCTCCACAATATTCTACACATTTATTTAACAACATCGAAATCTGTTTAGGAGGTACCTACCTAGATCCTGTAGGCCGCTGTTACTGGATAGTAAGCTGGAACCAATTAAATATTGTGACTTTTGTAAGTTTTAAGTAAGACTTTTGTGACTTGTAAGTTTTGGTTACAGTCACCTGAGTGAACAAAAAGTCTCCATTGTGACACTACGATCTCTTATGCAGGCACTTCACATGGCTTGTATTTGCGTATTTGATGTATTCGCCAAATAATCACCATGTGTAGACGGTATGTTTGACAAGTATTGGTCTTATTTGCCTATTTGACAAATATGACCAATACCAAATACACGTATCCGTACCTTTGTCGGTTTTTGACGCACATCAAAAGAGTCAAATAGACAAGTACAGCCACAGACTAATAAGAGATACTACGGATAGTACAGCTCGACAAGGCTTTAAATGAACGTGGCGAAAAAAGGAACTAATGCTGCCATCATACAAAAACATCATTTTTGACAGTTCTCCTTTACGAGCAGCGCCACCACCCACGTTCATTTAAACTTTGCCGCACTGTAAACAAAATCAAGTAAAAGTTTGGTATTTGACGTCCATGTGTGGAAGGCCGTATTTGCTTGTTTGTGTATACGTCAATAATTTTGCCAAATGCAACAAAAAGCCAATAGCAAATACAAATAGCCATATGAAGTGACTCCATTACACGATACAAACATTCTTAATTAATAAGATTACCACCAGAGAAATGGATTTTTAGGCAAAGACAGGCCTACGTTATTTGGTCGGATTATGTTAAGTCGGCGTTGACATAACCTGACAAAATTACCTAGGCCCGCCATCTGCCCATGAATCAATTTCTTTGTTAGTACAATAAACAAATTACTTACAAAATACATTGTACAAATAGGCACCAATTTATCAAGCAACTACAACTATGAAGGATCAATACAAAATTAATTTGTTCAAGTAAATTTGTAACGTTTGGAATTAGCTAGGTCAATACTTATGTATACAGATTAAACTAAACTGTAGAATTTTCTTTACTTTCTATAATAAATATTTACATGCCCACTACCAAACCTATAAAATGTATATAGGCACAAGTAGGTACTCGATTGTATTGGGCGGTTTGGGCCACGCCATGTCACCCACGGTCGAGATACTAAACAATAATAATCTTCAGATACCATTACATTGAAAATTACGAGGGTTGCAAAGCAGGGCCTACTGCCAAAATATCACTAAAACTGTAACTTGTTAGTAGTGTGCGTTAATATTAAAGTTATTATTGTATTAAACGAACCCAAGTAATGAATATCTTATATCTATATAATTACAAAGCTTCGAGTATAAAGTACAGAACCATCCACAAACACTATCCGCTCCAGTCAGTCTACCTTCTACTGGTCTAGAGTAAAACCATGCACGATCCAGACAGAAGAGCTTTCGCGTCTCAGAGTCGGGTCGTTCTATTGTAGCAGCTAAAAAAACAATAACACATATTTAATATTAATATTTCTAGATTGTCTAATCTAAAAGCTAACCTAACTCTAATCTAAAACCTAACCTAACTCTAATCTAAGTGGTCCCGGTTTGAGTGCGATGTAAGGGTTAGTGGTGTAGCAATATATTTTATAACATCATCATGAAACTTGAAACCCAGATACAAACATAACTATCGTCTGTGCGTTTTAAATCTAAATACATATATCCGTGACTCGTTTACTGAAAAAAGCACTAAAATAAGGAATAAGTAAGTACTATTAAGGAATTAATATAAGTTAATACTTTCATGTAAGTTATAACTTTACCCGTTATAGCCAGTTTGTAAAGACTGTAAACGTCTAAATGAGAATTAATTTTATACGATACAAACACAATAAAGTGTTTTATAATAATATAGTATGACAGTCTCGAGAAAAATTAGTGAATAATGATATATTTTAAAGACTTTCAGTAGCTTTCAGCTGAGATGGATACCGACGACGTAGTTCTCATAGAGAGTGGTAAAGTGTATGTAGAATGTTTAAATCGACGCGAGTAAGTCTAATGTAGGGTGTTGAAGAGCAGTTGACGCAAATCAGTCTTATGTAGAGTGGTGAAGCCAGTAGCGGCGTTAGGGGGGGCCGACAGGCGACCGCGCCTGATAAAAAGAGGCGCTGAAGGCAAACAAAAGGGGCGCCAATTTTTTCAGTACCTACTACCAGCACCCTGGACGCTGAAGAAATCTCGCCCAGGGCGCTGGTAGTGCTAAAACCAGCACTGGGTGAAGTGTAACAGTCGACGAGAATTTTTTTTTATGAAATAAGGGGGCAAACGAGCAAACGGGTCACCTGATGAAAAGCAACTACCGTCGTCCATGGACACTCGCAACATCGGAAGTGCTGCAGGTACGTTGCCGGCCTTTTAAGAGGGATTAATCAGTCTAATGTAGAGTAGTGAAGTGTATCAGTCGAGACAAGTGTCTAAAGAACTGTTAATAATATGTGAGTCGACGTGGGTCAATTATAGAGGCCTGAAGCAGTTAAGTGTATCAGTCGTCGCAGGTCTGCCCGGTATATGGCGAGAGCAGGATGATCGTGCAGCGGTCGTACCTTTCTAGCAGGCGGCGCTTGAGCTCGGGCGGGTAGGTGACGTAGATGTAGTGGTCGTCGTCGTCCAGCGCGTCGTCGGCCGCCAGCCCCGCGCGCGCCGGCGACGAATGCGTCGTCAGAGACACTGACGCGCTGCCCGCCACGCTGCTCTCCTCGGAGCTGATACATTTTAAATCAATTGTGATTTACTATATTCTCTTCATGCGATCGATCATACTATTTTACTAGCTGTCCCGGCAAACGTTGTTTTGCCATTTAAAGTACATATTTCTACTTCATCAATTGATACAAAATCTTACCCCCCCTTTTGTCCCCTAACAGGGGTGGGAAAAATTTTATACACCAGATGTTAAGTTGGAAAAAAACAGTTAATAATATGAAGTAAGTCCATTACAGAAAAAAGTTTGATACAAAATCTGACCCCCTCTTTGCTCCCCTTAGAGGGGTGGGGGGATGATTGTTATACACCAGATTTTGAGTTGGAAGAAGATAAATATATTTGCGAAAACCGTATGCAAATCGGATCAGTAGTTTTCGTGTTAAAGCAAAAGTCTTATACAAAATCTGACCCCCTCTTTCCTCTCTTTAGAGGATGGGGGGGGAATTTTTTTTATACATCAGATGTTAAGTTGGAAGAAGGCAAATATATCTGCGAAAACCGCATTCAAATCAGATCAGTAGTTTTCGTGTGATAGTGGAACAAACATACAGACAGACAGACAGACAGACAGACAGACAAAAAAACTAACCACATTTTTGGCTTCTATAGCGATGTAGAAACACCCCCCGCTTATTATTTTTTTAATATCTTTAATGTACAGAATTTTCATTTCTACAGTTTAATTATATGTATAGATAACATCAAAGAGTAGGATTGTGGCGGCACACGCAGCCACAATCCTGCCTCGCGCTATCGAAGTTTCTGAGATTGGTAAGACATATTATTCAACGTCTGAAATGACGTCAGTGGGCTTCGGCCTGACCGAGCATGCTTATATCTCGCTTGGTCGGATCGGAAGATCTTCCTTTGTGGCTACCCCGCATATCCTACAAGATTATGTCCATTAAATAAGAAACCTTCAAAAATATGATATCTACTATCAGCCGTTCCCAATATTTGATCTATCTCTGGTTTTGCCCTACTAGAGATAGGAATAGCTCTCATTAGACATAAGAGACATATATTTTATGTCAATTCAATGCTAGCTGCGATCGGGCGTATGTCAAACCAGAGATAGATTGAATATTGGAAACGGCCGTATATGAACTCACTCGAACACAATCCATATGATGTAGTAGCACATGCAGAGCGCGAGCGCGAGACCAGTAGCCAGCGCCAGCAGCAGCGGCCAGGGGAAGGCGCGCGCGGCCGGTGTCGTGTCCTCCCAGTAGCGGTCGCAGCTCAGGTACCAGCACACAGCGCGCTGCATCTCCTCTGTTATCCAATTATTATTATAAGACGTTGTTTTAGGCGTGGATGTGCTGATTCAGCCGGAGTACAACGTAGTATAGTGACATTACAGAAAACTGGCTTAAAACAGCGTTTTATATGTGTCAGTACATAATAATTATTTATCGTAAAATCTATATTATCAGTATCAAAATATTGTTTCACATACCTTCAAGTTCTACAAACTGATGATGCGTGAGGTGCAGAATAAGTGTCGATATGCAGGAGTGCACTATTCGTTCACACCGCACCTGAAAATCGACACATATATATATATATATATATATATATATATATATATATATATATATATATATATATATATACATATATATATATATATATATATATATATATATATATATATATATATATATATATATATATATATATATATATATATATATATATATATATATTTGAGTTTGAGTTAAGTATAATAGTTAATATTATGTCCCATAGTAAATGTAAATCAGCACGTGCATTGAAATGTAGTTTTTTCGAACCTTGAGCCCCTGTAGGTGTGCGGGGTCGCAGGCGGCCCGCTCGGCCTGCAGGTCGGCCAGCTTCTTCTGGCGGCTGTCGGGCGGCAGGGACGACTCTACCGTGTCCGCGTCGCACAACTCCACTGTCTGGTTCGCTTCGCCGTCGCTGTCTTCTCTGGGCTTAGGTTCTGCATCTACAATGCGAATAGAACAATCACACAATATTTGACACGAAATAGAAAAGATAGTCGAAGGTAACTGGAGTTTCACTTTTTGTAGTTTATAAAAATTCGTTGGCACAGCAAGAACAAGTATTTTCAGTAGTACTCTGCAGTACTCGCCTAGGTTCTCATATAGGATCATATACATAGCATCAATGTTTTAAGTTTTGAGGCATTTCTCGTGCGGCTCTTATATTATGTAATCACTAATCAATCTTACGGCAGTACTTGCCTGTCTCTCTATGGACTTTATCTCTACGATATAGTCGTCGGGACAGCACTTGCCTGGGTCCTCTACATGATCAGTCTTGGGACAGTCGGGCAGCGGCGGCGGTGGCGGGCGGTGTCGGCGGCGGGCCTTAGCGACCTGTCGGCTGGCGGCGGGGGCGAGCGCCTTGCGGGCCGCGTCGCCATCCTGCCACACCTCGACGTCGGTGCCGGGCGCGCTGCCCGCGCTCAGCAGCCCGTGCGCCACCAGCACGCCGCACCGCATTATGTCGCAGTAGTCCGCCAGGCATACTGCGTCCTCCGCCTGCTCGAAAATATTGTTTGAAATGCCTTATGAGTTGGAAGTTGGAACACGCGATGTTAGAAAGACGCTACCTAGCTATATCGCAGTCGTAGATTTGAGTATTAGGCACCTATTAAAATCAAATATTTAACCAATCAAATATTGCCTTTTTAGGCTTCTTACAGACGAACGGCACTTGTCACGCGTCGACAAGTGTCGATGGGTATTGGCTGCCGTCGACGCGTGCCGAAGTGCCGTTCGTCTGTAAGAAGCCTTAGTTCTCATATGGACGCTCCAAAAATGTATGTGATTACTTTGTTAATCTGGTTCTTGTGTCGCTGGTCGAAGTGCGTGTCGAGGTGTCGCTCCTCGTAGAAGGACTTGCCGCAGAAGGCGCAGGTCCACTGCGACGGCCTGTGCTGCAGCTTGGCCGCGTGCTGCGGCGCGAAGATGTCGCGCGCGGGGTGGAACGGACACTCCAGCGGCAGCTTCACCTGAAACACAAAACTAGTAAAAGTGTGCCTCTAGACTCAGATGTAACTCTTAGTTCGCTCTTTATTTTGATAGTTGGGCAAATACAGTAGAGTGTAGACCATATAATTATTACACAACATCTGTAGTTAATTTTTAATAGGTGTAACTGCCGCACTCAAAGTGGAACATGCTTCAAGCCCCAAGCGGTCGCATGCGACCGCGATAACAATAGAAATCTATTGTGTCTCGTTTTTTCCACGATCGAGGGATTAATTTTACTTTAAAATATTGACATAAGCGCCATACATTATTATCTGTCAAACTCTTTATTAAATTGAAGGTTAATCATAATTAAATGTCTCTGAGTACGTCGGTAAGTAGGTATAATTAAAAATGTTCTTACAGGAAATTTTTGACAGAGGTGGATACTGAATTTAAGTACAAGTTCTAGGTTAAAATTAAACGAAAAGTTCATTTGGATAACTTACCTGAAATCTTTCTAAAACCGGCAACCATTTGTTTTGTATGACTTTTCTTACGATTTTGGAGTTGTCACGAGGGCAGGTGATCTTGAAGACGGAGGGTCCCGGCCACGGTATCAGCGTGAGTAGAATCAGGGCCAGGACCTACAAGTTATCATCAATTGCCATTTCAGCTGAACAAATTATTCGTATAAGCTGAGAATACATAATAAAAAAACCACACACATGCACGAAATCTTAATAGTAATAGTAGCTGCGAGCCCGAATATAAATAATTACCTTTACCCGGCATTCCAAATTTAGTTTCTAAATTATTGTTAAATAGAACGAAATTTTAAAGTTTTGTGTTGAAGCTTTGTAACAACATGAAACCTGCGTGTGAAGTTGCTATGAACTTTACATATTCAGCTCTACCTCCCCTGGAGACCGTACCTAGTCGTTTATTGAAGTAATATCTAAAATTATTTCATACCTATCACAAATTCCTCATAATGCCTAAATAAAGAAACAACTCATACAAGCTTCAAAGCTCTATTTTTAAACCTAACCTTGAGCAGTCGTAATTATTGAATTGATAGACTTTTTCGACTTAACGTAAAAATTATAGGTTAGTTTCCTTTATTTATTGATTTTTGATACTAGCTATAATCCCAATGGACTATGGAACACTCACCTCGAAGGAGAACGACGTGGTCCTCATTCATATCTTTTGAACGACTATATTGTATAAAATTTGTCCGACACGATTAAAACTAGAGTCCAGTTAACACGGAGTCAACTGTAGTGTCTGACATTGCCGTGCCGGGGGGCGCATGCGCGGCTTGTCCCCTCTAATGTTATTTCGTTAATAAATTAAACTCCCCCATACACTTTCATAACATTTTGAGAACACACCTAAGCCACATTTCGAGCCACAGGAAGGTGGACTGCGTCCGCTATATTAAATATTTTATTGCTAACACCTATGACCTATTACACAAAACTGGGATTGTAAAACTTAACTTAGAGCGTTATAGTTAAAGTTATGTCGATGTATGTTAAAAAGGATGTATGGGACAAATAAATATTCTCCACAAAAACTCGCATAACGCACGGAACCGAACAATTTTCTGCGGTAAAAGGCTATCCTATACCTTTGACCTTTCCCGGGAATCAAATTATGTCCATACAAAATTTCATAAAAATCGGTTTAGTGCCATTATATTTTTTTAACTTAAATAAAATATAATCTAAGGTATGCGCTACCCTTTAAATATCAAATCTACTGAGTGACCGCACGCGAATCGTTTCACGACCCCTTTCACCCGGCTCTACACTTGTAGGCCTTGTAGCACGAAGGTCTGCGATATTTAATTTTTCTAATAAGTATATAAAATTCTCGTGACACAGTGTTTGTGCGCGAACTCCTCCAAAAGGTTCAACCGATTTTAATGAAATTTGTATGTACCATCGAGGAAATTGATTCCTAGGCAGTTGACGGACCTACGTCATGTGGTCGGCTTATGTCAATTCAATGTTAGCTGTGATCGGTCGGATGGCTTTTACTACGTGACCAAATTACTTAGGTCTGCCACCTGCCTAGGAATCAACTTCACTGATAGTACATTCGTTAGGCCTGAGAATAGGTTTTTATCTTATTTTTATATTGATAGAAATAATTATTCATATGGCAAAACAACGTTTGCCGGGTCAGCTATTATATAATATAAATCTTCAAATGATACAACATACAATAATTTTAATTGCTCCGTATTCTGGAAGTATGAAAGAATTGTTTTTTTTCATATTGGATATCATATTGTAATTGATTATCCATAGCTCTTAGTTGTAGTTTGCCTAAAGGCACCAATCCACCGCAGCGCACGGAGAGACTACGCACGTGCGTCAAGCTTCGCTTTGTAAGAAAATATATGTGACTGTGTCCACGGCAACCCACGGATACGCTACGCACGAATTGACTCACGTAGCTTGCTCGAATATAGTGCACACGTAGCTCAACGCTGGCCACGCTACGCATGCTGTGCACGGGATACACGGAAGCGTGTACATAGTAGTAAGTAACGTGTTTTATAGCGTGTGCTACAGTGGAAACGTTGACCCACGTAGTCAAAGAAATAAATCCGTCCGCCGCGTGGCCGTGCACAGCGTGCGCCGCGGTGGATTGACGCCTTTATCTAAGAGTTATAAAGATGCAGCACGCAGCCAGGGATAAAAAATACAATATCAATTGAGTACAGTAAATGGGAACGTAATTTTTGAAGTGAAAACTTCTTTAGCGGCGTTGAGCACTTTTGTGGGATGGGTAAAAACTGTGAAACTCGCGTCAGATTCTCGTGCTGATCGAAAAACCTTGGAAAACCGTAAGGTGGTTGGAGAGTAGTGTTGTAACATCGAAATTGATTAATCGAACAATCGATTGTTTTTTTTTTTATCGATTTTCATAAAAAATGGGTTTAAAATTTAATCGAATGTAAGGTTTTCGATTAATTAAAAAAATCGATTTTTTAATAATCGATTTTCATAAAAAATGTGTTTAAAAAAAATGCACAACGTTAATAATCAAGTTTTCACTTCTGCCGGCACTCCCGGAGCCGGCACTGCCGGCACACACTTCTATAATATCTATTTTAGTTAAAGATGCACTTAAGTCCTCACATTTAAATTTTTATGTACAGGCTCTACATTTTTCAACCGACAAGCAGTTAAGTGGGACATACAGCGACGTATAAACCTCATTCCAATACAATCTATTATTATCAATGTTTTACATTACTATTTGCCTCATAGTGACAAAACAGTTCAAAATGCAGTGGTTAAATACTAAAGTAAATAAGTGCAAAAACTGGAGCCTACCAAATTAAAAAATATTTATCACCTGACATGTTGTCTCCCCTTATTATTGAAAGAAAAATAATGTTAATTTAACAAAGACACTATATTCAGAATTCAGGAGCCGATGCAGTAAGTCAAAACTACTGCTCTATCTCAGTGTTCGGCAAACTTTTTGGGTTCAAGGTACATCTAGAAAAATGATAATTTTTGGAGGTACACCACACCACAGATTAATCAGCGTGTACGGAGGTGCTCTGTTCCCAATAGGCTTGATGACTAATTTTTTTTCTTTGTGGTAATTGAAAGACCTTTAAAAAATAGAAACATCGCTGAAAGAATGACTGATAGCTTAAAAATTCATCAAGATATGACAATTCAAACATCTCATAAAATAGACCTGCCCGAAACGCTCCATACAAAGTGCTACGAAAGACTGACGTCACTCTTTCGTAGTTTGTACGGATCGGGAGAGAACTTTGTTCGATAGGTATATTAAATATTGCGTTTATGAAAGTGGTTTCATAACAAAAGTTGCTTTTAATTGCATAAGTTATCGAATGGTATACAAATATTAAGAAGTTTTATTGAAAAAAAATTCGACTTGATTATCCAACTTTGAAGGCTCATAACAAAAAAAAAATACAAATGCTATCGAGCTGAAATTTTGGGAATACTTATTTTTTACCGTGATTTCTTTATTTTATTAACAAAATTCGCTAATCTTAGACCTTGTCATCATCCCTATTCTTGTTCCTTTCGTCTATCGTCCTGAGATGTTGCCTTTTTATGGTTCCGTAGTCAACAAGAAACCCCTTATAGTTTCGGTCTGTCCATCCATCTGTCCGTTTGTCCGTCTGTCTGTCCGTCCGACCTACAAAGCTGTAATCCGGCAGAAATGCACATATTAATGATGCCGACAAAATGATATATAAAGTCTTTAGAAAATATTTTTATGGTACCTGCACCCCTAGACACACATCAAGCGGGGATAATTTTTTTTCGCGTCCACTCCACCGTGTGGAATGTCGTTGGATAGGTTTTTAAAAATATTACGAGTATTTATAGATAATTTTCCGATTTAGGGATCCATTTCTGAAATATGAAGTTTTAAAGGGGATAAAATCGTTATGTCCAGTGTCACCTTCTACCGGCTAAACGGTTGCTTCTGGAAATGTGAAAAATCCACGGGAGTAGGAAATATGCTGAATTCAAAAGGATATCACGGCTAAGAAGACTTCAGAAGTTTTTGAGTAATAGCCGATCAACTAAAAAAATGTATTCGGTGAAGTATAAAGGATCTTTTCGTTCAAATTCCTTTGAACGTAACTGAGATAATGTTGTTAGTAGTATGAAACACTTTATAAATGTACATTCATTGACCATACAAAAATTATCAAAAACTAGCGGTAATACGGAGCCCTGTATTGCGCGTGGCCCGACAAGCACTTGGTCGGTTTTTTGGTTGTTTGGTTTGGTCGGTGCTTATAAACTAGGAAATAGGAATATGTAGGTAAAATGACATTTTCTGTGGCACCCCAACTACTGGTCACGGCCACAGTACACCATGTGCGCCGCGGCACACCTTTTGCGAAACACTGCACTATCTTATTATATAGATAGGTATAGTGTTAAAGAACTGAATAAGTAGTTGTAATTACTAGACCACTAAAACTTCGTTCTTACGTGAAACACTACTTGCCTAATCTATGCAGTTGGACACATTCTATATGTGTACAAAATTGCATAAGTTGTAATCGCTTATCCATATCGGATTAAAATTATTTATACGACAATATGTTCTAAATAGTAGTCGTTGTAACTCGTATGCTTCTCAGTATTATAGTACCTAGCAATATAAGAAAAGGTAAACACTGGGCACTGGTTGTCCTTGCCCGTAACGTTTAAGGTACTGTTAGAACTTAGAACCTAATCATACCAGCTGAATCCTAATAACAATTCACAATACACTTACAGTATTGTGCAAAATATACCTGCAATATATTATGATCATATATAATATATTATATTAATAAACTGCGCAAGATTATTCATATTATTATTATAGTCCCGCCAGATTATAGTCCCTCCCCCTTTCCTGAAGAAGCCTTCCGCGCGTTGAGGTAATCCTCTCATTAGGTTTTTCCGCCGCAATTGTAACTGTCCCACATGTTTTCCTCCCGTTTTAAACAAACTCAAAACGTTGTAATTTACCACCGATGTAATATTTTTTAAACACGACACAGCCTACACAAGGTACTAACTTTACTTAAAATAAATAATTTTTTGTATATTAAGTAAGTACTTAGTTCGCAAATAAAAGTCTTTGAATCTTTAAATCAGCCCATAGGTGATAATATAACAATAAGTTTGTAATGATTGGTGATTGATGAGTAGGTACGTGCTGCCAAACAGTTTTTTTTAGCAGTTAATTTTTTTAACTCTTAGCAAGGAAAATAAATTAATGTAGGGTCAGCAAATCTTATACTTAATAGAAATTGATATTTTGTTTTTCAAAATCGGTTGCAAGCATTTTAATAAGGTTTTAACAAATTAAATTAGATTTATCCCAAAAAAACTGCGCATTTTTAAATGTAGTTTTTCTTTTATATGCGATATGAGTACTTAACTAGATGACACCCGCAACTCCGTGGCGCCAAGATTTGTTTATCGCGCGGAGGTCGTACATTTTCCGGGATAAAAAGTATTCTATGTCCTTTCCCGGGACTCAAAGTATCTCCATACCAAATTTCAGCAGAATCGGTTCAGCGATTTGGGCGAGATACAGACAGACACATTTTCGCATTTATAATATTAGTATGAAGTTTGTAGATTTTTGCCTTTCAAACAATTGTAATGATAAGTACTCACATACGGTTTTGCTCGATAGTTTTACTCCAAATCGAGTAATAATAACTGTGTGGACTGCAAAACTCACAGCTCTAAGGCTCGCTGCATCAAGCCGCTCGAAGGCTCGCATCGAGCCGGCTCGATGAATTAAATATATGGATTCAGAATAAAACTATCGAGCAATGCTGAATGTGTGGACGAAAGCCCAAGCCGCGGGTTTTGCTCGACGTGATTGCTCGATCTATATCTATCGAGTATACTATTAAAAATTAAAATCCTGTGAATGTAAGAGATTTTCTCTATTGCAAAAAATACAAACGCAAATAATAATCATAAGTATGTATTTGCGTTTGCATTTTTTTTGCATGTAGTATTACTAGAACTCCTACCAAGGCTTGCGGTTTCCCAGTTTCTATTTAATAATCAGTGGTAGTGTAACGCGAGTAAAAAGTGTGGACGTAGCTATATGCCGATAATCGTCAATTAGCAAGCCAAACAATTGGTGTTTGATAACAGCCACCGCGGCCGCCTTGCCGCAATAGACGCTCTACATACCCTCGCTATAGCCATCGCTACACAATTAAGGTAATATGTTAAATAACTTCATAAGAAAAATTACAAATAAAAAATCTATTAAATTACAGATAAAATAAGTTTATAAACACAAAATTACCTATTTTTCTTACAAACAAAATAAATTTCGCGGCCCAAATATGGTTTATAATGTGTGCAGTGTGCAGTGTAAGGACACTAAAAATAAAAATAATAAAAACAAGTACTTATTCAACTATTTTCGGATTTGTAAAGTTAGTAGTTAATAATAATACAGAATATTATGTCGCTGACCGCTAGATTTACGGCTTCACTCAAAAACATTTAATGATGATTAAACTTCAATTTAATGAAGAGTTTGACAGATAATATATGGGGCTTATGTCAAAATCCTAATTTAATTACAATTCAGTAATTAATATTCTTCTCTGAGTGTGGCAGTTAGCAGTCGAAAGGATGCGGGCTAAAATTTAAATCCCTAGTTGGCGCGTGTCACTAGAGTCTATATAGTCTCTACTTTATACAGGGTGCAATCAAACCTACCGGCCAAATTTTTTTAGGGCTTAGGTAACATTAGGAGAGTCCATTAAACCAAAAAAATTGGTTGTTCATATTTTTACACTAACATATTTTATCCCACTTAAAATCGTTGCAGAACGGTCACTTCGCGACGGTAGGTAGAGCGGGGGTGGCGCCAGGGAAGCGCGTGCCTCATGCGCCGCCGACGCGTAATGGTGTTTTAGGGTTCCGTAGTCAACAAGGAACCTTTATAGTATCGGTCTGTCCGTCCGATTGTCTGTCCGTCCGTCCGTCTGTCTGTCCGCGGTTTTGCTCAGAGACTATAGGACCTACAAAGCTGTAATTTGGCATGAATGCACACAATAATGATGCCGACAAAATGGTACATGAAACCTTAAAAAATATATTTTTTATGGTACCTTTCCTACACATAAAGCGGGGATGATTTTTTTTTCTTGCGTCCACCCCATCGTGTGGGTTGTCGTTAGATAGGTTTTTTTTTAATATTATGAGTATTCATAGATCATTTTCTGTTTTAGCGACTCGTTTGTGAAATATGAAGTTATTAAAGTGGAAAAAACCGTTAGAGTCCAGTGTCCCCCCCCCCCCCCCCCCCTTGTACCAGCTAAACGGTTGCTTCTGGAAATGTGAAAAAAAAAACACGGAAGAAGAAAATATCCTGAATTTAAAAGGAAAACTATTACGGCTAAGTAACTTAATAAGTTTTTGAGTTATAGTCGATCAACTAAAAAAAATGTATTCGGCGAAGTATTAAAGGAACTTTTCGTTCAAATTCTTTGCGTGGTGCATGCGTGGCGACCCCTTGGAAGATCTTCCGACCGAGCGAGGTGTTATGCTCGGGAGCCCACGTGATATATTTCAGCTGTCGTATACCTATATACCGACGCGCTTAGAAAACTTCGATACCGCGATGCAGGAATGTTAGGCTAATTGTGGGTACCGCCACATGAAAAATAACCAAAATATGCACTATTGCCTAAAAAGTGCCATCCGAAACAATAGGTAACTTTTGACTGTCATGGGAGTTAACCCAAAGAAAAGTCTATATGTTTTACTTGGTAAAATATCACAGAATTCTCATTTCTTGCTGTAAAGGATTGGAAATGTGAGTTATATCGCTTCGGTATAGTTTAATATTACAATAAAATAGTCCATACCCAAAGGGAAAGGACCCTGTTATACTATGACTTCGCTGTCTGCCCATCCGTACGTCTGTCTGTCCGTAACCAGGCTGTAGCACAAATATGATTTTCACAAATTATTTATTTTTATCGCCGTTATAAGTTTATAACAAATAATGCTAAAGACAACATGTTAATAATATATTTTTGGTTATTTTTACTCGTTTAAATCAATAATCGGCCAAGTGCGAGTCGGACTCGCGCACGAAGGGTTCCGTACCGATAAAGAGCAAAAATAGACAAAAAATTGTGTTTTTTGTATGGGAACACCCCTCAATTTTTTTTTTATTTTAATATTATTATTAATTATTAAAGAACACATACAATCAAGGATTTTGTGAAAATTTCAAGTGTCTAATAGTTACCATTATTGAAATCGAGCAAAAAAGGCCAAAAAAATCACGTTTGTTGTATGGGAGCCCCCCTGAATTATTAATTTTATTTTGTTTTTAGTATTTGTTGTTATAGCGGCAACAAAAATACACAATCTCTGAAAATTTCAGAAGTCTAGCTATAGCAGTTTTTGAGATACAGCCTGGAGACAGACAGACGGACAGACAGACGGACAGACAGACGGACAGACAGACGGACAGACAAACGGACAGACAGATGGACAGACAGACGGACAGACATCGAAGTCTCAGTAATAGGGTCCCGTTTTTACCCTTTGGGTACGGAACCCTAATAAATGGTACGGAACACTCCGTGTGCGATTCCGACTCGCTTGTGGCTGATTTTTTGTATAGTTCTTTTTGTACATTATTAACTATTTATTGTCAATGTATTCTCGGGGGCTATGACCATTGTTTAAATATGATAATAATAAATGATCGCATATTTACTTGGTAGCTCCGATTTTTTTCTTGTGATCGATAAATTTTAAATTCAAATTCAAATATCTTTATATGCACTAAACATGATAAAAAGATGTTACAATTTAGCGTAAAATAGTACATGTTTTGCCATTGTAATGGCACACAAATATTACAATAAATAGGATCCTAAAGTAAGTAAATATTTAATAAGGATATTATCATTATTCTTTAATTGTATTGCGAGAAAATTCGAAAGTCACTGAATATAGTGACTTTACATTGTTTAATAATACAATGTAAAGTTATAAACCTACATTCACAATCAATATTTAAAAGTCAATCAGAAAGTTAGAGCACAGTTAGACGTAGGTTAGACGATCAGTTTTTCATCAATCTGATCCATCAATCTGATTGAAGGAATACTTACTGATGGTTATAAAAAGTACATATTATTTAAAAAATATATCACTCCATCAATCCGTGGGTTTCTAAATTTTTTATTTGCACAACATAAAACTAAACTTAAAATTAAGAACACAATATAGGAAAACTATGTATACAAATATTCGATCTTACTGCTTACAGCAGTTACTGCCAGACAACCTTTTAGACGGGTTAGACGAGTTTTCCGTCAATCTTTACCAGACTGATGGATCAGATTGATGAAAAACTGATCGTATAACCTACGTCATAGAGCTCTACATTCGGTAACTCTACGATCTAAAATATTTTCTTATCGTAATTTAAAGCGTAGACAAAGAAATTTTTATTAGTTACGGACGCAAATTAAGCTAATATAAATAGTTACTATAAATAGCAGAAATTATTGTTCATTGTACCTAATCTTTTGCAAGCCTTGATAAGACTGCTTTGAAAATCGTTTTGATTTCTAGAAAAGCCATGAAATTGAAAAGGAATAGAGAAATCATGACGAATTAATGTAGAACAAATATTATGCATTATTTCCAGCGTAACGACCATATGTTTTTTACATTTACCAGTTTTATTATTTCTTCAAGGGTCTGCAGACCTACTCGATAAGTGATAAGTGGTACTCGTAACTCTGCGCCAATATATATATTTTTATATTTTACCACAAAGATTATCTTTTGTACATTCGACATTGTGCACAATATAAAGGAATACTTCATAGAAAAATCTCCCTAAAAAGTTATGTAGGTCATCACTTGAATCCGTAAAATGTCATAGTACGATGATCTCCGCGAGTATTGTGGGAATGTAGGGTGAGTAGTAACGCGGACTGCGCATGCTCCGTGCAGCCTCCCTCGCGACTGTCGCCGGCACCTAAGCTTCTCCGGACTCCGAAAACAAAGCCACGACCAACAAAACGTGCGCCCCGCACGACCTGCGATGTGCTCCACATAATATACACTTTACATCCGAATATTTCATATCGATCTACATATCAACATGAATATCATAATAAGGAGCTATAAAATGTGTGACTAGAGAAGGATTTCAAGAAGAACGATCTATCAAAATGTAGTTTAAAACGCTACTAGGTGAGTTTAGTTATATTTAAGCATATAATAAAGTTATTCAGTCATTGTTCAAACTCGAAAACCATTTTAAAGAGAACTAAATAAAACTTGACACAATAGCAGTGTCGCATTTTTGTGTGATAAGAGTATACATTTTTCAATAACATTATACGAGTACGAATAGAAGTTTTATATTTTATGATAATGTTTTTTCTTACAAAACGAAATAAATAGTTAGTTACTGCTACTAGGTCACTATAATAAATATATCAAATAATTGGGCTTTTAATGACTATTTATGATATCGGAAAAGTCATTTAAAGTTTATTAACTAACTAAATTATTTTCAGAATGTCTTCATCGACAAAACATTACTTTAAGCGCAATAGTTTTGTACTCCTACGATTTAGATGTTTATTTTTGATCTCAATTATACTGGTAGTCTCCTCTTTGATATTTTTAATGAGCAACGGATCTGATATATTTTTGATGAACGACAACGTGATCGGCTACCCTTGGAAAATTCATCAGCAAGGACCTGACGGCTCGGACGACGTTTACACGATCAAAACCGAGGGGTGTACGATACCCGGTCTCAAGCCTTTCGATGCCAGCGTCAAAAAATTTATTGCGAAGCCTAAAAATATCAAACCATGCGACAACGCAAAATCTGCCTTACTGGAGTACAATAGCACAAACATTTGGATTGTGAGGGAAAACTTGGCTTATCATCAACTATTGGATAGTGTTAACATTTCCTGCTGCTACAAAGCGTTCTACCGACCCTTGTCGGTTCCCGACATGACGCTCGAGGTCGACGATAGAGTGGAATACCATCCGTGCATTTATTTTTTTGATACGATAGAAGTCAAAGATGAATTCGTGAGAGTGATATGTTACTACAACGAAAAACTTGTTTACGAACAATTCTTCCCCTTCACCCCAAAGAAATCTAATAAATATGAGCTCACGAGGGATCGACCGGAAACTTCGTACAACGTTATTATTTTAGGCGTCGATGCTATTTCTAGATTAAATTTTTACAGAACTATGCCTAAAACTTTGGCCTACTTGAAAAGGAAAGGTGCTATCGAATTAAAAGGTTACAATAAAGTAGGTGACAATACGTTCCCCAACCTCATACCGATGCTGCTCGGTATAAAAGAGGCTGACCTGAGAAAGACCTGCTGGCCCAACGACAGAGTCACGTTCGACAAGTGTCCCTTTATATGGGACTTGTACAGAAATGCTGGATTTCTCACCGCATTCGGCGAGGATACCGCCAGCTTGGGAACCTTCAATTTCGAGAAATTAGGTTTCGGGAGGACACCCACAGATTATTATTTACACACTTTCGTCCGCGAAGCCGAAACCCATTCGGGTAATAATAGAGACTTTAATTCGTATATTTGTATGGGAAATAAATATTTTTACAAAGTTCTTTTGGACTATATACAAAGTTTGATCTCATCCATGGGAACGTCCAGGCTCTTCGGCTTCTTCTGGGAGGTCACGATGAGTCACGACTACTTAAACTACCCCCTGGCGATGGACGACAGTTTCGAGGCGTTCTTTGAGAACTTAGATTCCTCGAACGTTTTGAATAGCACAATATTCATCCTCCTGAGCGATCACGGCATGAGATGGGGTGACATTCGTTTCACGAAGCAGGGGAGACTGGAGGAGCGCCTGCCCCTCAACTATGTCCTTCTGCCGCCGTCTTTTCGGGAAAAGTTTTCGCTGGCCTACCGAAACATAAACCACAACAGTATCCGCCTCACGACACCCTTCGACGTCTACGCCACTCTCCTGGACTTGGTGAACCCCCGGCGAATAAGCGACAAAAGTATAAAGATGCGTTCCGCGGATTTCTCCCCCAACGGGGGCATGAGCCTGTTCCTCCCCATTCCCGGCAACCGCACCTGCCGGGCCGCCGTGATAGACGAGCACTGGTGCACGTGCCACAGAGGGATGAAGGTGGCCGCCACGAGCGCGGAGGCCCTCAACTCGGCGGGCTATCTCATATGGCACCTGAACGATCTGCTCAAGCGGCACCGGCGGTGCGCGCGGCTGGCGCTGGAGGAAATTCTGGAGGTGACGGAGATGGTGGTGGGGGAGCCGGCCGAGGGGGAGGAGGGGTGGCGCGAATACCTCACGGTGGTGCGGACGACGCCCGGGGGCGCGGTGTTCGAGGCGACGCTGCGGCACGGCGGGGGTGGCGGGGGTGGCGGGGGCGGCTGGGTGGTGGCGGGCACCGTGAGCCGACTCAACCTGTACGGCGCCCAGAGTCGCTGCGTGCACGACTACCGGGTCAAGCTGTACTGCTTCTGCCTGTGATCGTGCCCGCCGCGCCCCGACTATATCTGTGATACTATATGTATGTGAATTGGCAATTTTATGTGAAATATTTTATTTTCACGTTATATACTGGATGGAGGCCTAATCACTAGTTGAAATAGCACAGAAAGCTAGTAGATTAGTAAATATTTAACTAATTATCACTAGGTAGTACGGGCAGGAATGTATGCATATCTTTTACAATATTACATAAGATATTTTGTTTCATATCATTTACATTTTAGGTACGTAAGAAGTGGGTACTTTTAGTTTTTTTTATATTTGACTGCTTATAAATCCATAATTCAATCGTTTAATTTGGTATGTTGTATGCTACGAATAATAAATACTATCTTATTTATTATTCGTAGGTTGTATGTGATTATTTATTGGGTATATTATGTAATAATATTATGTTGATACTCCCTTTTTCAACAGCCGTATTTTGTAGCAAAATTGTCAGAGCCACTTGCAGAATCTACGTCAATATTTTTATTGTTCTTATCAACAAAGTAAATATTCATACGAACTTTACTACGAGTCGAAATCTTTAACCTAACCAACTAATATTTATTTCATTTTATTGCACCCACGGTCCACTTTTACTTTGAACAACTTAACGACACATTTCAATAAACGATTAATGCAAAAAAATATTGTGTGTTACATTTCAATTAAAATATTATGTATGAACAGGACCGTGCAGTGTAGCCGTAGCCCGTAGCGCGTAACCCAGCGCGTAGCTCGTAGCGCGTAGAGGCGCTACGGTAATCTACAGTATAATTTACACAGAGCCAGTACTGGCTGCCAATAAGACTGGCAGCCAGTATTGGCTTGGTATATGCCGCGTGTGAACAGTTTTTCAAGCCAGGCCAAACTGTTCACACGCGGCATATGCCAAGCCAATACTGGCTGCCAGTCTTATTGGCAGCCAGTACTGGCTCTGTGTAAATTATACTTACTGTCCTATTCCAATTTCCGTTCCGAGTGACGTAATTATTATCATCGTTGCCAAGATTTATTGTAGAAGTAAGTTAAGAGTAGGTAGCTTATTTACTCGAAATATTAAGAGAATACAACCCGATTATATCACTGTCATGCCTGTGCCGCAGTAACATGAATATTATAGCCAGATTTTTGTGTACTGCCTGCTGTAGAATTACATAATATAAAATGTATTATTTTCAGAAACGAACTGTTAAACGACGAGGTAATAGTTATGCATAATATTAGAACCGATTATTATTTATAGAAGGTTTTTTGTAGCATATCATTGTTTAACTAGGGAGACATTATCAATTTAGCTCCGTACTTAGTGTTGAATTTTTGGTAGGTCCGTAGTTCAATCTGTTTACAGTACATAATATTTAGAATTGTTGGAAATATAACATAAATAATATTTTCGCTTTTTATTACTCCCTATATATAATACCCTGCAATTAAAAACCTGCAAAATTCAAAGCGCTATATGTAATAGTTCCCACCGATTTAAGAGTCGGTGGTCTGTTTCACTAAAACCAAAACAGTCTTTCAGAACACACCAATCATGAATCAATCAATTTTGAGCACGTTCGGGTCAATCAAGTCGACGCGATGTAGTTAATGCGCTTACACTTGGCCCACTACTGGACGTATAGCTGTGCAAGCCCAGCGGCGAGTCGAAGCGATACTAGTTTAACGTTCTGACTAATATAATACTCGTAAGAATGTATACTTACTCGTAATGGGTATATTATATTCATATTATGATTTAAAGACAGATTATATTGTAACTTTTTAATATTGTATAGGTTGTTTTTAATAGATTTTAGTCTTGCATTGAGCACTGCACAATTTTATAAATACAAATAATTTATTTCCGAAAAATTACATTAATCACTTCAGTTTAAGATACTCACTCACTTCAGTTTATAAATAACATAAATCGTTAAATTTTAAACTTCGAAGAATTATTATGAGTAACCGTATAATTTGGAATAAGTAGTAATTCGTATTGATCAGCCAACTGTGACCGTGGGGCATCTGCACTATAACAACGAAATCACGCACCTATTGCTCTGAAAAGAAAGACACTAGGCCTTGAATCTAAAAATTGTTCTCCTTAGACGGATACAAAACACAAACAATAAGCGGAATACAAAACGAACGTCTCACAAAATCGAGGTGCGCGGAAAATTGTTTGTTGTCTATCGTTATGTAAACGTTAAAAACGACATTTTGTAATTTCAGTATGTCGCAGTTCGCGGCACCGATGTCCGCGGGTTTGAAGGCGGCGTTGGCGCCAACAAAACTTCGCTACCTCTTCTTTTGTACCACCGTTTTTGGTATCATTTATTTTCTCTACATCAGCAATGTAGCACGTGTACTAAGAACTAAAAGTTTCATACCGGATGGGAGGAGGAGCCCCCATATCAGAGATGATTCCGAGAGATTCACCATACATACGGCCGGCTGCTCTATACCGTACTTGGATCCGTACGACGAGACCGTCAAACAGTTCGCCAAGTTTCCTCAGCTAGACGAAGTATGTCCGAATGCCACCATATCTTTCCTGGGTGACAATGAAACTCACATTTGGGTGAAAGAAGAGAACGAGCAGCACTACAATTTGAGTGACTCGGACGATATAATTTGTTGCTACCAGCCGTTTTATAGACCTTTATCGGTAAAAGACGTAACGTCTACCTACAATGATGATCGAGTACAATATGATAATTGTACATTTTTTACCGACGTCATTGAGGCAAGGGATGAATTCGTCAGAGTGACGTGCAGTTCTAACACCACTGAGCCGTTCTATACGCAGTACTACTTGTTCGCGCTGAAGAAGGACCCTCCCGCTAGCTCCGAAGTTAAAACTACTGATCCCGTGTTCAATGTTCTAGTGATGGGAATAGACGCCGTATCGAGGCTAAACTTTCATCGAACGATGCCGAAGACGCTCAAGTATTTAAAAGAAAACGGTGCGGTCGAACTATTCGGGTATAACAAGGTCGGTGATAATACGTTTCCCAATCTCATACCGATGCTGCTGGGCATCTCAGAAAAAGAACTCAAAACGACTTGCACGCCGAGAAAGAAGTCTACCTTCGACAATTGCCCTTTCGTTTGGGAACAGTACAGGGAAGCCGGGTACTACACCGCTTTCGGTGAGGATACCTCGTGGCTCGGTACGTTTAATTACGTCAAACCGGGATTCCTCGGCGGACCCACGGATTATTATATTCACACGTTTATGAATGAAGCGGAGGACAACGTCGGTACCGTAAAAGATTTCAATTCATACTTGTGTATGAATGACAAATATTTTTATCGAGTTCTCTTGGATTACATAAATAATCTTTTCACTACCTTAAGCCCCGATAAATTTTTCGGATTCTTTTGGGAGGTGTCCATGAGTCACGACTACTTAAATTATCCCATGTTAATTGACGACCAGTACGAAATGTTTTTCAAAAATCTAGAGGAAAAGAAGTATCTCGCTGAAACTATACTGCTGTTGGTCAGCGATCACGGAATTAGATGGGGAGACATACGGCAAACGAAACAAGGCCGGCTAGAGGAACGACTGCCGTTCGTTTATGTATTAACCCCTTCGTTATTCAGGACGCAGTATAGTGACGCTTACAATAATTTGAAATTAAATTCTAGAAGACTGACGACACCGTACGATGTTCACGCGACGCTCGCTGACCTAAGCGATATGACAAGGATCAGCGATCAAAACATTACGTTGAGGACAACACAATTTTACAGCCACAACAGAGGTATAAGTCTATTTTTACCCATTCCGAGTAATCGGACTTGCGCGATGGTGGACATCGAGGATCACTGGTGCACCTGCCACAGGAGCGTGCCCGTTGCGACCGACAGCGCTGAGGCAATCGAAGCTGCGGGAATGCTAACGAGAAAAATTAATTCGTTTCTTCAAAACTCTAAACAGTGTGCAAAATTAAAAAATAGTCGTGTAATAGAGGTGAATAAAGTAACAGGAGGAAGTCCGGACGACGACTTGAAAGGCTGGCACGAATACATGGCGATCATCGAGACGTCACCTGGTAATGGAGTATTCGAGGCAACTTTGCGACGTTACAGCACGGAGTGGACTTTGCAGGGGTCCATTAGCCGTCTCAATCTATACGGTGAACAGAGTCACTGTGTTAACGATGCTAAACTTAAGTTATATTGTTTTTGTCAGTAGTTATGCCTTACACTTAAGAGATTTTCAAGGAGTACCTAAGTACAAGGTGGTTGCAAATCTGTGATATTTAAATGATATTTAAGTTCGAGTAGGTACAATGTACTTAGGTACATCGTAATTTAGGTTGAGCATTACGTCTAATGCAACATAATAATTTTGTGTGTACAAACAATATTGTTACATTATGCGTTAACCATAATATTATGAACCACCTGCCTTGGACAGCACAGAGCAGGTAGGTATCTTCTTTGTGCAGTCGAAGGAAGGTCTGATTTGCCACTTTTGAAACTTATTGCGAAAAACAGATCCTTTTTAGGGTTCCGTAGTCATCAAGGAACCCTTTAATATAGTTTCGGTCTGTCCGTCCGTCTGTCCGTAGCTGTCGGTCTGTCCGTTTGTTCAAAATCAAAATATTATGAGAACAATAATTTTCACTTAGAAATATTTTGTTACTTCGTCATACATGTAGGTACTTAATACAAAAAAAAAGCCGTGTGCGGAGCTGGTGGACTGTTTTTGCCACCAGACTCCACAAAGGCTTCATTCAATCCAATCTTCAGTCGGTGGTTCAGAATACTGTTCGCCACATAAGGGACAAGGCTTTTGCGCACACTTAGCCCAAAGCATAGGAACAGGGTTATACGAATATCGTTACCTAATTCCTGCATCATCATAATATCCTAAACAGTAAACACTGGCAAATAACAAACTTGATACTATTATGTTGCACTCGATAGCAAAAAGCTTATATTTTAGAAAAAAAAATCGGTTGTCTGTAAAGTCGTTTTACTGACGATAGTTGAACGTGACAACGTCATAGCCTTAACCCCTCAGTTCCGGGTTCCGGGAAAAATCTGTGCAAAAAAGTTGGCAGGTCAATGTGCAAAAAAATTGGCGCCCGCCCTACCCTCTTTGGAAAATTAATGTAATATGAAATATCCTTACATATAATCCATATTTTATGTTTGTGTGAACTACATTATAATATATGTTAAATTTTCTATCTATCAAGCCATCATATAATATAGTATTTAGTCCGATGTGATATTAGTTTCTCAATTATAAACTTTCGAAACTATAATTAGTGACTTGTTCAGAAGAAATAAACGAATACTTTATTCTTCATATATTAAGTCATACCTTGACACGTTCCTACGTGAATAGAGCACAATTTTGAATAGCCGAAATAATACTAATAGCTCACAGATTGTTTATTTATTTTTCATTCAGAGTGTGGTCAATGTATCAAAGGTCATAACTAACCAAACTTCTTCATACAAAAGTATTCTCTAAGTCATCGAAATAGGTAATATAATCGAAGCAAAGAGCGCGGCCCAGGTGGGCCTTACGGTTGTTGAGAGACTTGAAAGTGTAAATGGAACGCCTCAGAGCTGTCAGCGAGGTAACGCCGCATGAACTGTCATGTTTTTCGGGCGCGCAGCCCATATCGAACTATAAAACTTTATCACGTCAAAAAAATACATAACTTCAAAAGATTACGCATTAAAAATTACAAAATATCGTAAATATTTGAGCAAAAATCTTCATTTATCTGTCAATCCAAATGGAGGTTGCCGTTCCGTAGCGTCGTATATTTTTCGAGATATTTACAATGCACACACTGATGGCTGGTTTACACGTATTATGTAGATAAGTATAAATTTTAACTTAATTTGAAGTGCCTGCCCGATATGTGTCAAGTGACAAGCCCCGCCTGCCAACTTAACAGAAAATAGTCAAAATTCTAATTTCCTTGTTTAGTACTTAACTAAATTTTAACTTGCTACTTGCTACTAAATTTTGTGTTTACATGCAATAAATAACTTAAAATTAAGTTAAAATTTTGTTAACTACTTATCTACTTAATACGTGTAAACCAGCCCTTACACGCTGCGCCAGGGCCCCCGTAAGGGCTACTGGCACCTGTGTGCAAAAAAAAGGATTTTGACACCTCTTTAGGCAAATTTTTTGGGTCCTTGGTTTTGGCGCCCCTAAAGATGGCGATTTGGCGCCCCTAGAGGATGGCGCCCGTGTGCTTTGCACACATTGCACATATGGTAGCGGGGGCCCTGCGCTGCGCACACTTGACCCACATGACCATACTAAATTGACGTCATACTCTACAGTGGTCGCAGTGCATAACGGTCAACGGAACTTAGCATGTAGCATATTGAGCATAATAGACTTACCGTAAACTACCAGTCATTGGACAAATAAGGATTTTTTTACAGAAAAAGCTCTAAAACATTAAATACTTCGCATGAAATAGAAATAGATATCATATTTGTGTTCATAAATTATCTAACTTAAGATATGCAAACATAAAAATGCGATGGTTTTTTAGTTTATATTGATTTTTTGGTAAAAATTGAATGGTAGGTAAAACACAGTCATGGGACGGAATTACAGTATTTGGGACACCCAAAACCAGTTGGACAAGCAAAGTTTGAAATTTGGTTTAAAATTGGTATTGTAAGTAGGAAACATTATAAATAATTGTTGTTTTCACATATATTTTTATTATTTATTGTAAAATAAGGTATTTTAATTAAATAATTATCAAAAAATGACTTTAAAAAATTTTAAATTCTTACCAATATTACATAATACTATTGTAACAAGTAATATTATAACTTTATAAGTATGAAAGTCTGTTCGTCTCTCTGTCTGTCAATTACTTCTTCACGCTCAAACCACTGAACGGATTTTGCAAAAATTTGGTATGGAGACACTGAGTCCCGGGAAAGGAAAAATAGTACTTTTGGTCCCGGGAAAATGTACGGTATCCACCCGATAAACGGACTTTGACGCAATGGAGTTACGGCCGCCATCTATTAATATTACAGAATATGTGAAAGGATGTCCGTCTCTTTATCTGTACGTCTGTATATTACATTGTTCAGGTAAAACGTAATTCAAATAGTTAGAGATTTCTGATTGTCCTCATCGAGCCAATCTGCATACTCAGACAATATTTCAATATGGAGCAAAATGCATAGCAGTTCATTTGCCTGTCGCTGTGGCCGTACTCTACTTTCAGGAGGAAGCTGGGCTTGTCTAATAGATCCCACAGGTTGGAAGTTTTCACTTCAAAAATCTATAACATAAAATTATGGTCGACTATTGGTCGATAGCTGTAGTCTAATTTTATATTTTTATCGATATATACAAGCAGATCGCCCATCCCTACACGCACACTACGGCAGTTGCACACAAGCATAAAATGGCCACGCGCTGGCGAGCTAAGAAGCCATCTACCTATATCCTTAATCTGTGGATTAAGTATTATAATATAGATGCCGTCTTAGGCCGTGATCGCGTGGCCATTTTGTGCTTGTTTTCATATAAGTAGTGTACGTGTATTTTCTTGAATATTTCTATGTGTCGATAATTTCGAAGCATATTTTAACCCTGAAAAGAAAGTCATTTAGTTCATGATATCAATAAACTATAGTTCAAGTAATGTGTATTCCTAAACACACGTAAAAAGCTTTGCAATTTTTGTAGACAAATTATTACTTGATGTGTCATTTTTACCACTAACGCCTATATAGCACGATTAAGGGATTTTCAAACTTGTAAATTATCTTTTCAGCTTACAAAAATACCGGTTAAAAAGCCCAAAAAACGTTGTTAAAAACTTACGTATTTAACGTTAAATCTACGTATTTGAGGCATTATTTGGCCGTTCTTATGGTTTATTATTTAGCGGAACCACAAAACTCAAGGATACCTAGGTATTTATGCTAGCATAAAATGTTCATTAAAAACCTTTATTAACACTTTTATTACATGAAATGTGCAGACCGACTCCTTTGTTATGACCGAGTAGGTCGGACGCAACTTGACACGCTTTTCACGCTTATACACCGATATAAGGCTCTCTCCTATAGTCTATCCTCCTAGGGGACGAATTAAAAAAAAATGTCAATGTTTTACTTTTAGGCTGCGTTGCACCAGAGGCGTGGTTAAAGTTAAGGTTAAAGTTAAATATGGCGTCCTTTTAGCTTTCACTTTAACCTTAACTTTAACCGGAAAATTTGACAGATGTCGTATGAGCATATGGGGTGTTTGGATGCCATATTATTTAATTTTAACCAGAGATTTGACATTTTACACTGTTGTCAAAGTTAAGGTTAAAGTTAAAGTTAGAGAGGGTTGCACGAACTAACTTTGACTTTAACTTTAACTTTAACTTTTACCCCAATGCAAAATGTCAAATCTTTGGTTAAAGTTAAAAATGGACGCCATCAAGACGCCATATTTAACCATAACCATAGAGCTCGACAAGGTTTTAAATGCAGGTGGCCAAAAAAGGAACTAACGCTGTCATCATACAAAAAGGCCATTTTTGACAGTTCTCCTTTACCAGCAGCGCCCCCGCCCACCTTCATTTATAACCTTGTTGGACCAGCTGTCATCTGTCAATTTCTCCGGTCAAAGTTAAGGTTAAAGTTAAGGTTAAAGTTAAAGGATGCCATATTTAACTTTAACCATAACTTTAACTTTAACCACGCCTCTGGTGCAATGCAGCCTTAGTTCGTGCAATCCACTCTTAGACTGCGTTGCACCAGAGGCGTGGTTAAAGTTAAAGTTAAGGTTAAAGTTAAATATGGCGTCCTTTTAGCTTTAACTTTAACCTTAACTTTAACCGGAAAATTTGACAGATGTCGTATGAGCATATGGGGTGTTTTGACGCCATATTTAACTTTAACCAGAGATTTGACATTTTGCACTGTTGTCAAAGTTAAGGTTAAAGTTAAAGTTACAGTTAAAGTTAGTTCGTGCAACCCATTCTTAATTTGTCAATCTACAAATATATAATAATAATCTGTGTTTGTCAAAGTCACATTGTCAATCGTGAGCAGTTTTTGTTGTTACATTTTCGTTACATAAATTCATATAAATTAAGTATGTACAGAAAAGTTTTTACGTCTTATAAGTGTACTAAATAATTAGTCAAATAAGATGTCTTTATTATTTAAAGTTGTGAATAGGCAATACCTTAATTTTCAAAATATAACCAAACCGGTTCAGTGTTGTGGTATAAGAAGCTTTTCAAGAAGAATAGTTAGAAGTAGCACTTATTGTGGACAAATTTCAATCAATCAAGCTATAAATAGCAGTAGATTTAAGTTTTCCACGACCATAGCAAGGCCTTTTTCAGCCCAAACGAACAGTAATAATGAAAAACCTTCAGACGAGCCTACAAAGAAACCTGGTCTTGTACAGAGATTTAAACAAATGTACAAAGATTATTGGTATGTTGTATTACCTGTTCATATGACCACATCGGCCATTTGGTTTGGAAGCTTCTACTATTGTGTTAGAAGGTAAATGTTAGCATTTATGTACTGTAAAACTTTAGTTATTTTATACTGATAACCTATATTAATTTTACCCTTTCAGTGGTGTCGATGTTATAAGTTTGCTTGAATCACTGGGTATAAGTGAAAAATTATTAACACCTATTAAAGAATCTACTGCAGGATATTTTGCATTAGCATTTGCATTATACAAGTTAGTTACACCATTGCGATATGCTGTGACAGTTGGTAATTATAACTTTGTTTATAGTGTTTTAGGTGTCTTTGTTAATTATATAATGCTTCAACTCCCAAGAGGTCGAATTCGACCATGTAAACAATAGATTTCCACGAATCCACCATTGAGATGTTAACTTATAATAGCTGTTATGTTTATATTTTGTTTTTCGTTTCCATTAACCCATCAACTCCCAAGCGGAACCCCGGTGCCACATAACAATTTAATATCTATTGTGTCTGTGATTCCCACGATCGAGGTATTAACACATTGAATGCCAACTACGCAATATTGCGTAGGCACTAGTAATGCTTGGGGCCAAATACGTAATACAACGTAGCACTTTCTTACAATTTAAATGGGTATTTGCATTATTAGGCCTCCTGGAAAGGACGATTTTAGGTTCATTGGCATCTCAAATAAGACATGACATGGAAAAAAAGTAACTTTGTTATTTTAAAACTATTCTAATCCCAAAATTTGTAAGGCACTTTGAAGGCCCAAAGTACAGTTTTATATGACGAGATCAAAAATTAGTTTTATAACTATGTAAAGAGATCGATAACTATAATTATATAAAAAAAGGAACATCTAAGAACATCAATAGAATTTTATATAAAATTATGCAAAACGAGGATCAGTGTGGTAGGTGTAGAAACAGTTTACAACACACAAGGCAGGATTTCCGGACAAGTGGCACATACGAAAGATGACTTCTTTCGTTTTTTTATTTTTGGTGCAGACACGACAAGGCTTCGCTGGAACAGCCTTAGTAGGTGGGAGCTTTTCTAAGTACTGAAAATCTCTCAACGGAACATGACTTTTATGAACGGCCAGCGATGCAGGTGATACAGAGGGTCCAGGTAGCAACAACAATGAGTCTGCAGCAGACTGGCGGTATTTGTGGTCCAGGTGCTTCTGCAGCTGTGGTAGAAGTATCGCCACAGTTCAGTCCCAGTAGATATTTCACAAAATCTTCCCGAAACTTCAAGATCCGTATTTCAGGTGTCCAGTCTTTCAAACGTAGCAACCTATGCGCGTTTTGTACGTAAAATGATGCGATTACGGCACGCAATATTACATAGACTGTGGCACCACACATGACATTTTTAAACAGGGTGCAGAGTACGTAGTGTTACGTAGATGACCATTTGTATGGTGGGAACCAATTATAATGACCTGAAAATATATTTGGCACTCAATATGTTAAAACTTAAAATTTTACTGCATAATTATTACTTCATGATGATTGCACAATTAGACCAATTGTTGCAGTAATGTTAACAATCACAATAAAGTTGAATGTCACTGCTGCTGTGTTGTTATTATTTTTAATATCCACTTTCACACCTTTTACATAGAATTGATTTTTCAGCGGGCACAACATATGCGATAAGAAGACTAACTGCAATTGGGTGGATAAAACCCATGCCATCAAGGGAAAGACTTAAAGAAATGCTACAGGAACAAAGAGATAATATTCAAGACAAATTTACAGAAAGCAAACAACATTATCAGACTCAAATTAAGGAAAAAAGCAATCAAGTTATGGATGAGATGAGAAGATATAAAGCAGAAATGAGAAATGCCAAAAACAAAGATAAAAAATGATTGTTTAATTATTAATATATTGATGTAAATCTAATTTGTATATCAACATTTTCATGCAAAAAAACAAGTTCCACATATTTGTAATATAATTTATTGTTGTCACTAATATAAATATAAACATACTTATTAACAAAATGATATTTATTTCATCTAAACTTAAAATAATCACATGATAATTGTCAAAATTTACAAATTAAACAACAATTACAATTAAGTACCTATAATTATTGTAATAAAACAGGACAGCACAATGCTGGAATGTAATAATGGTGCTAAATAATTTGTTACTATAACATATTTCCTAATAGGCAACAAACTTAACCTCATTAAGATCCTCAAGAGTGCTGTCATGTACATGTTTATCATTAATTACCATTAATAAATGCACACAGACTTCCTCAGCAATCCAAACTGAGCGTATCACACTTGTAATAAAAGTTAAACAACTGATTAAAATGTATTCCTAGTGCCTAAGTATTACTGTTTTAGAAGACTTCTAATTGCAATAAGTTATAAGACTATGAACTAAAATATTGGCACTATGGCATATTTTTACAGCCATATTCAAAAACTTGTTTTATTGATCAGTACATTTATTAATGAACATAATAAATGTATATGATTTACTACAAGTCAAAATAAGAAATTATAAATCTTCATGCATTGAAAATTGTATAAATTTTTAAAAAAATTGTACAGTCTTATGTTGATAATTGAAATAGATATCCCGGCCTTATTTTATTGTTCATGGAACTATGTCTATGCTTTTTAACTTACTTGTAGTTTACCCATTATTCATAAATCAAAATTAATCTAGTGGCATATGTAAATATTAGGTAATTAATAATTGTCTTAAAGTTACTTACTTGTAAAGAATGATTACCAACACTAACATAATATTTCTATATCATAGTGTACCTAATAGTCCACAGTATTGTAGTGTATGTTTATTTTTAAATATATAATAATATAAACTAACTAAAACCTTGAATCCAAACATCAGCCTTGGAGAACTTTATAAGATTTACAACTTAGTCAACATTTGATGTAAAATGTATGGATCCTATTTCTGAGAACACACAAATTTAGACAAAATAAAATTTCTATTTAAACAAAATTTAAAGCTATTTATTTTACTGAATATGACAATAATTGTATTATGTAATTTGTTCAAGCTACTTGTATCACACCTTATAAACTATTTAAAGTTTTATAAAATAATTTCAAAGTCATGGTAAGTAATCTTACTTAGGCCTTTACAGTTGATGGGGTGAGGGTAAAATAATTGCAACATTGTTGTATTTAATTTTACCTAATAAATGCAGTTTATTCTTGTACTTACAATCTCACAATTTAGCTTACCTTAGTGCTCGTGCTCACATTTACATTTTAGACTCAAGTCAAGTTTTCTGTACGTGGTCGCATTACAAGTGGTCTGTGTTAGCGTCGTTTTTGTCGATAGTGTGCGCTGGCCTTTATTTGATAAATGTAATAAAACTAATCTCGTCTTCAGTCCTCACATACTTACTCTATATTTGTCAGTGAATCAATTTTAATTATTAACCCATGTATTGATAAGACGCTGGGGAAAGATGTGGAGCGGGCGAATTTCCTGGGCCTCCTGCTGCCCCAATAGTTGCCAGGTGACAAGCTCTACACATCAATTTTCCTGTAAAAAAACAATTAAATGCAATAACCTCCCTTCAAAAAAAAGTTCTAGCTCTAAGTCTAATGTGATAACTGATAAGGGAAGTTTATAATAATTATAGCTGAATAGTATTATAATGCTATTATTATTTAAAAGTAATTACCTGCCAATGGATAGCAACGCTTGTCTGGTTCATCAGTGAGCTGCATACCACAAACGCAGCACATGTAGCAGTCCACATGAAAATCTCTATCCATAGACACGACACGCACAGTCTCATCAGTTCCTTCAACTGGTGTTATGCCTAAAAAAATATACAAATTTAATACAATTCATTTAAAAAAAAATGAATGCTAAAATTGTTTTAGAAACTTATAAGTTATAATATAATTATTTATATAACCTTTGCCGCAACTTGCACACTTTGGAGCAAACATGCGATGATAATCATTAACACAGTAAATTTTGTTGTCCACATCTACTGTGAATGGTACACCATCTAGACACTCATTGCAAACACAGCAGCGGAAACATCCAGGATGGTAAGATTTTCCCATAGCTTGTAAAATCTGGAAGAAAATTCAAAATAAATAACTGCATCAACCTAAAAAATACATACCTAGAAGGTATTTTTAGGTCTACAAACTGTAGATTTGATGTTCTGTGGTTTTAAGATAAATCAATACTTACCATCTCCATGATAAGGTGACCACAGATAGCACATTTCTCTGCTGTCTGTTGGAAGCCTGAGTACTGTAAAATAATGGCAGTAATTGTAGTAAGTTACATTTTGTAAATAAGTCAACACATCAACATAATAATATGATAATATCTTTACTGACATAGGAGGTAAAATTCTACTATCTGATTGTTTACATTGGAATAGACTCCAAAACTACAAGGCAGACTTTAATATTAGGTATAAATAATATTATAGAGTGAACAAATAAAGGAGAGTTTACTGGAGCAAATATGTTTCCAGAATGATTTCTTTAACACACACATCATGGACTATTTCTATACTTTATAAAGTATATCAATTACTTAATCCTTCAATCGTGGATTCTTGGAAATCTATTCTTATTCTATTGTGTCTTGCTTACCGGTGAGCTTATGGGGCTTGATGGGTTAGTTAAGATAAATAAGATATTTTTTTCAGAAATTCTCTAATTTAGTATACGAAAAACTAAAAATAGTAGAATATGTACTTACTAAGTAGTCTTCTTCACAATAAACTTTTCCGTGTACATTGTAAAAAGCTTTTCCCCTCAAAGCTCTTCCACAAGAGCAGCAGATGAAACAGTTGGTGTGGTAGAGGTTCCCCATTGCCTGACAGGCCTGTCCCGCCCCTGTCACACCCGCTCCACATGTGTGACAAATGCCTGAAAATATTATTGTAAAATATTATTCATCAAAAAAGTAATAAACAAAAACAATGTCATCATTAATCATGCTTTACCAAAATATTCTCCTTCTTCATCTTGCTTTTCCATTTCTTCCTCTAGTTGTCTTGTTAACTCTTCTATTTTCCGTTGAGCTTCACTAGGGCCCGGTGGTCGGGGGGGAGTAATACTATATGGTAGAAGCCCTTTACCCCGACCTCCGGATCCACGTGACCCTCCGGACAGTTGTGATACAGAGCTAGGTGTAGGACTCGGTGCTGGAGATGGAACTGGTGAGCATAAGGGGTTAATGCCCGAAGCTAAGTTCCTAGATGGAATTGAGTCTGATGTAATTGACACATTGTCTTTATTTGCAGCAGCTACCACGGCTGCCGTAGAGCCACCTGTCATACAAACATAATCTGAGCCGTTGCTGTCTTCCACAATTTGCATCCTGTTAGCGAGCTGCTTAGAGCCAGGGACGAATCCCCCATTAACTAAAGGTGGCTTCCCTTTTGCAATACCATTGCCGATAGGTTTTGGGTGAAAGAATTTTGGTGCTGGAGGCATACCAAGGGGTATTGAACCCTGCACTTCAGTAGCTATATTAGCTTTAGGTCTTTGAGCACTCGGCGCTATGGATGCATAAATAGCTGTAGATGGAATCGTTGTAACTTTGTTATCAAAACTTACTGAATTATTGTTTTTTAATAAAGCAGTTACATCAGTATATTTAGGAGGTGCTGACTTCATGATTGTATAATCACTACTAGGACTATCACCAGAATTATATGGTGGTGGTGGTAAAGATTTTTCAGCAACTTTAGGTTTATCAATAAATATTTTTTGAGGAATGGCTTTATTCAAGCAAGTATTAGGTACCTGAGGACCAGGTACTGACCCCTGCTGTATGAAATGCTGATCTTGATTTGGTTGTACTTTGAAATCAGTCTTTTTATCATTTTCTGGACAAAGCATATTTTCATATACAGTTGGATTCAATTTTGGCTTACTGTTTACAGGTACCTGGGGTTGTGCTTTACTATATCGAGTGTCGTAATATCCGTCAGAAACTATCGACGATCCACCTTGCTCATATATTTGATGATAGAAAGGCGGCTGTGATGTCTTTTGTTCACTGTAGTAGTCGATATTTTCATAAACGGGAGGATATTGCAATGGTGCACTCACAGGAATTTCATATAAGTCTTCAGATTGATAACTGAGAGATGTTTGTGACACAGAATCTGCAGACCGCGTTGGGCTGGCCGACAACGCCGAGGTGTTGAAGTCTCTTTTGTTATTGGAGGCTATTGTTTCAACTCGTTTGGGAGTCGCGAATTTTGATGCTGTTATTACATTTGATCTTTCGTAAAAACTATAATCCTGTCGATTGGTGTTAGAATTTTCTAAAGTAAAGCTCTCGATGGCTCCCACTGGTCTCGCCGACTTCACTTGAGAACTGATATCAGAGGTTGTAGCAGTTTGCGCTTGCCCAGTATAGTTCTCGTCTTTGTTGAATATTTTCAAATCTTGCAAACTTTGTATACATCTTTGTTCATCAGATGTATTTCTTCTTGAGGACTCCATTACGAGGATTATGTTTTTGTATTGTTTCAACTTTAATTTAGAATTAATTATGTGAATAACACAAAAAACGCCAAATGATTCATTTTTATGATCTAATAATATCTTCCGAAAACATTATTACATTCACAAGCATGAAGATCGGAGGTGAAGAAAACAAGGAAAACTACAAAAAACAACATAATGAACTTAGCCAATAGCCATTTAGCCATTGGAGTTACAACTTTACAAGCCAGCGCCAGCGGCCCAGCGGTAAAGTTGTGAAAATGTCAACCATTAGGGCTGGTTTACACGTATTAAGTAGATAAGTAGTTACCTAAACTTTAACTTAATTTTAAGTTACTTATTGTATGTAAACACAAAATTTAGTAGTAAGTAGCAAGTTAAAATTTAGTTAAGTACTAAACAAGGAAATTAGAATTTTGACTATTTTCTGTTAAGTTGGCAGGCAGGGCTTGTCACTTGACACATTTCGGGCAGGCACTTCAAATTAAGTTAAAATTTAGTTACTACTTATCTACTTAATACGTGTAAACCAGCCATTAGCCAAGTGCCAATTTTATCGCGAATCGCGATCACGCGATGTCTATTATGCTGGTTTCAGACTACGCTATATATATTACTATACTACTAGTACTATACTACCTACTTTAATAGCATAATAGAATTATATAGAGTATATAACGCATGAACACCGCGCGCGGGAAGGGTAGCGACTAGCGGTGCCAAAAGCGGTGCGGTGTTTTTTTAAGGGAGATCGCAGACGACAGACTTTTGTGCGATCAAAGTCTGCGGCTTACATACATTCCGCATGGCGCGTGCCATCAGATTGTATGGAAGCCGCAGACTTTGATCACACAAAAGTCTGTCGTCTGCGATCTCCCGTAAGATGATCTATGCGTCGGATGGGTAATTTGGGCATGTAAAAAGTCGGTCCTACGCAGCGTTGCCAGATTTTTTTTGTGCCAAGTCGGGACTTTGGAACTTTTTGAATGAAAAAGCGAGATTTTTCCGTCAAAAGCGGAACAAAGTAAAAAAAGACGTATAAAAATAAAAGTTTTTAGAATTTTTTTCTTTTTATTTGAAAAAATTGCCATAGAAAATCCACCCCTCTATCCCCCACACTCTTATCTTCATGAGTCATGGCGCACCTTTCTTTATCAGCACGCTGCACGTACATTCGAGTTATCCCCGAAAAGCGGGACTGAGCCTGTCCCGCGCGGGACATTTAATTTTTATTAAAAAATCGGGACGTCCCGCCAAAATTGGGACGTCTGGCAACGCTGGTCCTGCGCCTGATCTCTCGCCAGTCGTGTCGGTCGTCCGTCCCACTGGGTTATGAGATAATGATAATGATCCGTATGAGAAATACGGACAAAAATTACCTAATTATTTTATTACAATATAATATATATGTATGTCGCAGTCATCTGGTTTAATCTGCGATTCGATCGAATGACTAGCGCATTCATTGAATGACACCATTAAATTGAATGACTAAAGGACAACTCGTCAAGACGTTGACTGTAACGTTAAACGTCTTGACTAAAAGTCATATAGCGAAGTCGTTAAATGGGATGCTATATTTTTTTTTAAGTAGCCGTTGACGGGGTAGTTATAGGTAAATCCACGCTTTCACTCTTATTTTATTAGTTATTACAAATAAAGCACTTTAATGTAAATGTAATCGATAAAATATCAACACAGTGCTATCAGCTGTGCGAGCTGTTTGACGCCATATTTGTTTTAGTGACTAGTAGCGCCGCAGTAGAAAGAAAATGAAATACGTTTAATTACCTGACTGATTTTATGTCCGCTATCTTCAAAACGCTATGCTACAAATCGCTAACTAGTTGAACGTTGAGGGACGATCGTTCAATCGACATTCGGCCGAGTCATTCAATTAAATGGTGTCATTCAATGAATGCGCTAGTCATTCAATCGAATCGCAGATTGAACCAGATGACTGCAACATAATATATAATGAGAATCGAGTACAGACTACATGGCAAGAAAAGGAACTAATCGTGAACTAACGCTTCTATCGTGCTTCTATCATACAAAATTGCAAAATCGTCATTTTTGAGCTTTGACATGTGTTTGACAGTTCTCCTTTACCAGCAGCGCCCCGTCCACCACCGTCCACATTCATTTATAGCCTTGGAGCACTATATAATTATTATAGTCATTATGAGTAGTGACTAGTGACTAGATACTAGTGAGTAGTGACGAAAGGGCTTTAAGGCTGATTTACATTGATGAGCATTTTCACAAAATGTTGTACCCCCTTTGTTTGGCGTGTCCCCAGACTTTAGACATTGATTTAAGCTACTAATATTTATTGTCCGGAATTTTATACTCTTCTGGGTAATTATGTGATATTAATATTCAACTATATATTAAAGTATTTCGTAAATTTATGAATATATACTGCATTTGCACCAAAATACTTCTGACTCTTCTGAGGGACCTCATTATTTCGACTGTCCCCACCCTGAAATCCGGATGAAATGCGTTTTTTTAACGTAATTGGCTTATACAGCTTCAAATATATTATATTTTTTATTATGTCAAGAATTAACTTACTTGGAATATGCAAATTAAGTCTTTTTTACCATTCAAATAAATTTACAAATCCGATTTGAATTCGGTCCCCAGATTTTGAATATGCCTGACATGTCAATTATGTTACCAAAAATCTGAGAGAAAATAATCAAATATGGATATTTTCTTTGTGAAATGGCAACAAATTAGCCCGATTTATGTGTCAGCTATTTTACAATCATTCAGCAATTTGCACCGGGATCGCAACAAGAGTTGGAAGTGTCCACACAGTGTTTCGTGAAAAAAAAGTCAGGACAGTTACCACTATTTTAATCACTTTTTCGCCTACACTACATAAAAACTATTTTTATATTTATAAAGTGTTTCGTAAGGACACGTCTAGTAATAACGCACAAAGATTTTTAGACAATGTTTTCGATTTCCTTCATTTTTGTGAAACACTCATTTTTTGAGGATGTAAACGTGTAGTCACCGCAAAAAAGTAGAATTGACTACTAGACACGTGTAAACGATGCGATCAAGTACCAGTGCCAGTGCAGCGACGGAATCCAGTGATGCTGGCACCAGCTGCTGTGTCAATGTAAATCAGCCTTAAACGTCTAAACTAATTCAATGACGACCTCTGTTCTGTGGCTCAGTGGGTGGGCTGTCGGTAGCTCAAGCCGGGGGTCGCGGGTTCGAATCCCGCCGATGGAACAAAAAATGGTTTTCAAAGTTCCTGCGTAGCTTCTGATTGGTGGAATCCAAATCAGAAGCTTCTAATTATTAGTCTTCCTTTTAGGATCCTAATTAGGACGTCTATTATAAATTTAGTCAAATGATAGAATATGGGAATAAGCATTAAGCCAAAGATTAAGCACTGATGAGTCTGAGTAATCTTGGAGTAATCATATAAGATCCCGAAGGGTAATCACTATACCAAACATCTTTGCCATTAAAAAACATACAAGGTGATAGATTATCTGGTTGACACTTGACAGATTGTCTGCTTTTGGTTGGCTTTTGGCACAGATTAAGGATATATATAGATGTAACCTTAGCCCGTCATCGCGTGGCCATTTTGTGCTTATTTTCATACAAGTAGTGTGCGTTTATTTTCTTGAATATTTCTATTTGTCGATCATTTCGAAGCACATTATTATACAGAAAAGAAAGTCATTTAGTTCATGATATCGATAAACTATAGTTCAAGTAATGAGAATCCGTCAACACACGTAAAAAGCTATGCAATTTTTGTAGACAAATTATTAATTGATGTGTCATTTTTAGCACTAATGTCTTATATAGCTCAAATAAGGGATTATTGAACTTATAAATAATCTTTTTAGCTTACAAAAATACCGATTGAAAAGCCCAAAAAACGTTGTTCAAAACTTACGTATTTAATGATAATCCACGTGTTTGAGGCATTGTTTGGCCATTCTTAAGGTTTATTATGTAGCGGAACCACAAAACTTAACAATATCTAACATAAAATGTTCACTAAAAACCTTTATTAACACTTTTATTACATGAAATATGCAGACCGACTTCTTTGTTATGTCCTAGTAAGTAGGACATAACATTACACGCCGTTGACGCTTATACACCGATATAAGGCTCTCTCCTAGTACATAGTATCTCAATGGCTTTTGGCGTCTAGCGGGCTAGCGGCACGGCACGTCAAGTGTCAACTGTCAACCGGCAACCGCACTCCGCACTCCGCCAGTCGCCACACACCACAGAGTACCTTTTTATATAGGAAACCACACACTCCGCTTCGTGATTGTGAAAATAATATGTGAATCGTGTTGCGCCATTTTGTAATTTGTTATTTCTCTTCGTCATTTCGCATTCGTGGTGTAATTCACGCTGAATAAGATTTTTAACTATTTGTGTACGATTTTGTATTACTTAATTTAAAATAATGTATGATACAGAAGATGACCAGTATGAAGAGGAGGAGGTCGAGGAAATATCTTCTGAACTATGGCAAGAAGCATGTTGGATTGTAATCAACGCTTACTTTGACGAAAAAGGTTTAGTTCGACAGCAATTAGATAGTTTTGATGAATTTATTCAAATGTCCGTTCAACGCATAGTCGAGGACTCTCCTCCTATCGAATTACATGCTGAGGCCCAGCATTCATCAGGTGAAATTGAAACTCCTCCAAAATATCATCTCAAATTTGACCAAATTTATTTATCAAAACCAACACATTGGGAAAAAGACGGTGCTCCATCACCTATGATGCCTAATGAAGCACGTTTAAGAAATTTAACTTATTCGGCGCCACTTTATGTAGACATAACAAAAACAATAGTAAAGGAAAATGAAGACCCTATTGAAACTCAACATCAAAAAACTTTTATTGGAAAGATACCAATTATGTTGCGTTCTACATATTGCCTTTTGAGTAATTTGACTGACCGAGATTTGACTGAGTTAAATGAATGCCCGCTCGATCCAGGTGGCTACTTTATTATAAATGGATCAGAAAAAGTGTTGATTGCTCAAGAAAAAATGGCTACAAACACTGTATACGTATTCAGCATGAAAGATGGAAAGTATGCCTATAAAACAGAGATCCGTTCATGTCTTGAACATAGTTCAAGACCCACATCTACTTTGTGGGTAAATATGATGGCTAGAGGAGGTCAAAGTATTAAGAAATCTGCCATTGGTCAAAGAATTGTTGCCATTGTACCATACATCAAGCAAGAAATACCGATTATGATTGTCTTTAGAGCTCTTGGTTTTGTAGCAGATAGAGATATTTTGGAACACATAATTTATGATTTTGACGATCCTGAAATGATGGAGATGGTCAAACCTTCTTTAGATGAGGCATTTGTTATTCAAGAGCAAAATGTTGCTTTAAGCTTTATTGGTGCTCGTGGAGCTCGTCCAGGAGTTACTAAAGAAAGACGTATAAAATATGCTCGGGAAATTCTACAAAAGGAAATGTTGCCACATGTTGGTGTCTCTGATTTTTGTGAAACCAAGAAAGCTTATTTCCTGGGTTACATGGTCCATAGGCTGCTGTTAGCTGCATTAGGACGTCGTGAACTGGATGACAGAGATCACTATGGAAATAAGCGTCTGGATTTAGCTGGGCCATTACTGGCATTTTTGTTCAGGGGTCTGTTTAAAAATTTGCTAAAGGAAGTAAGAATGTATGCTCAAAAGTTTATTGATAAAGGTAAAGATTTCAATCTTGAATTAGCAATAAAGACGAAAATTATTACCGATGGTTTGAGATATTCTTTAGCTACAGGAAACTGGGGTGATCAAAAGAAAGCTCACCAGGCAAGAGCTGGTGTATCTCAAGTATTAAATAGATTAACATTTGCTTCAACTTTATCACATTTAAGACGTGTTAATTCTCCTATTGGTAGAGATGGTAAATTGGCAAAGCCTCGACAACTTCATAATACTTTGTGGGGTATGATTTGTCCAGCAGAAACACCAGAAGGAGCAGCTGTAGGTTTGGTAAAAAATTTAGCTTTGATGGCTTACATTTCTGTTGGAAGTCAACCATCACCAATATTGGAGTTCTTGGAAGAGTGGTCTATGGAAAATTTGGAAGAAATTGCACCCTCTGCTATAGCTGATTCCACAAAAATATTTGTAAATGGTTGTTGGGTAGGTATTCACCGAGACCCTGAACAATTAATGGCCACTCTACGTAAACTTAGACGTCAGATGGATATTATTGTATCAGAAGTTAGTATGATAAGAGATATACGAGATAGAGAAATAAGAATATACACTGATGCTGGCAGAATTTGCCGACCTTTACTTATTGTTGAAAATGGAGCATTACTACTTAAAAAGAAACATATTGATCAACTTAAGGAAAGGGATTACAACAATTATGGTTGGCAGAACCTTGTAGCTAGTGGTGTTGTCGAATACATTGATACATTAGAGGAGGAAACTGTAATGATTGCTATGAGCTCAGAAGATTTGGCACAGGTTAAAGAATATGCCTATTGTACTACATACACACATTGTGAAATCCATCCAGCAATGATATTGGGGGTATGTGCTTCAATTATTCCCTTCCCTGATCACAATCAGAGTCCAAGAAACACATATCAAAGTGCTATGGGTAAACAAGCCATGGGAGTTTACATAACAAATTTCCATGTGAGAATGGACACTCTTGCTCATGTTCTGTATTATCCTCACAAACCATTGGTCACTACAAGATCCATGGAGTATCTACGGTTCAGAGAGCTACCAGCTGGAATTAATTCCATTGTAGCAATTTTATGTTACACTGGATATAATCAGGAGGACAGTGTTATTTTGAATGCATCTGCAGTTGAAAGAGGGTTCTTCAGATCTGTTTTTTACCGTTCATACAAAGATTCTGAATCCAAAAAGATAGGTGACCAAGAGGAGCAATTTGAAAAACCAACTCGCCAAACATGTCAGGGTATGAGGAATGCTTTATATGACAAACTAGATGATGATGGGATTATTGCTCCGGGTATAAGAGTATCTGGTGATGATGTTGTCATAGGTAAAACTATAACACTTCCAGAAAACGATGATGAATTAGAAGGCACTACTAAACGTTTCACTAAAAGGGATGCATCTACCTTTTTGCGTAATAGTGAAACCGGTATTGTTGATCAAGTGATGTTAACCTTGAATAGCGAAGGCTACAAATTTTGTAAAATAAGAGTCAGATCTGTTCGAATTCCACAAATTGGTGACAAATTTGCCTCAAGGCATGGACAAAAAGGAACATGTGGAATCCAATATAGGCAAGAAGATATGCCATTTACTTGTGAGGGTCTTACACCTGATATTATTATTAATCCACATGCTATCCCATCTCGTATGACAATCGGTCACTTGATTGAATGTATTCAAGGCAAAGTGTCTTCTAATAAGGGAGAGATTGGAGATGCCACTCCATTTAATGATGCTGTAAATGTGCAAAAGATTTCGTCCCTGTTACAAGAATATGGTTACCACTTGAGAGGTAATGAAGTTATGTATAATGGCCACACCGGACGTAAAATTAATGCTCAAGTGTTTTTGGGACCTACATATTATCAACGTCTGAAACATATGGTTGACGATAAAATTCATTCCCGAGCGAGAGGACCAGTACAGATTCTTGTGAGACAACCAATGGAGGGAAGAGCTCGCGATGGAGGTTTACGTTTTGGGGAAATGGAGCGAGATTGTCAAATTGCACATGGTGCTGCACAATTTTTGAGAGAACGTCTTTTTGAAGTATCTGATCCATATCGCATACATGTATGTAATTTCTGCGGATTGATAGCAATTGCCAATTTAAGGAACAATACATTTGAGTGCAAAGGTTGCAAAAATAAGACGCAAATTTCTCAGATACGATTGCCTTATGCTGCTAAATTGTTGTTCCAAGAATTAATGTCTATGAATATCGCTCCAAGATTAATGGTCGTAAATTAAATAAGAAAATAATTACTTAGTCGTAAATGGTTTGTTATCTTAAATAATAGAAATAAATTTCATAATATAAAATCGGACTTTTATTATCACAAATTACAACATTAAATGCAGCTTACTACAACATTCACAATACAAAACACTCATACATTCACCTGCCAATTTTTGTAAGATTCTTTATGTTTTGACTTCATGGTAAAAATAACTTACAATATTTTCATAAATAACAATAAATAAAATGTATATTATGAAAAACAGTCGAGTATCAAAAACTAATCTCTCTGTTTAACAAAGTGATTTTATTTAATAATATATTAAACGCATTTGTAAAAATAATAGAGGCTAATAAAGGAGAGAAAATTTTTGTTATTGTGCTATGATTGCTATGAACAGCAGAGATAATTACTCTGTAGTCAGTGCTTTTTTATTACAAGTCAATTATAATGTTTCTTGAAAGGAACTACCTCTAGATAAAAAAACAGGTAATAGTAACATTGATATAAAGATCTGTGATGAATAAAACATGAAAGTGCGCAAGTATAAAACAATGTATAGAGAGCGTCTACACTGAACATATTATATCAAGTCACTATCAAGAATAATTTAAGTACTTAATATTATATTTACTATGTACTTTAGTTGACAATTAAGTGCTCCAATTATAAAGAGTATATTCTCATAATCCACATAAATAACATGTAGTTTCAATTGCATAAGTCTCAAGTATAGTCCGTCAAGAAAGTGAAGAAATTAAAAAGTGGCAACATCGTAGTGTCATCCCTTTTCTCTTAGATTGATTTGAAAGGGATGACACTACGATGTTGCCACTTTTTAATTTCTTCACTTTATTGACAGACTATACAGCACTAAACAAAATTATAAGGTGCCTCCAGATTAGCTTGAAGTGACTGTCCGGGCAAATGGTCACTTTTGATATTGTATGTCATGACAATCTATGTTCTTATATAGGTACATTACTTCTGAAATGCAATGACCGTCACTATGAACATGGCAGCCGTGGTCACAATCACGTGTAATCTGGATACATCTTTAAGTTTGTAATAAAGGCCATAGATATAATATCATGCATCACGTAGTGAGGTAGCAACGGGTTTAAAAAAAGAAGTGAAGTCTTTCAAGTGATTAATTCGGCGCCGGGAGTGCTCTCTGCTCCTGTTCCTCGTCCTTGGGCCGGCTCCACTTGATCATAGTTTCGGGCGACCGATACAGGAACACGAGTTTCGCGAATAGATCCTCCTCCAGAGCTAACTCGAGGGCTTCTCTCACCTACAAACATAATAAGCTTATACAAGTTGAATAGATATATCAGTATTACAAAAAATAACGTAGTAACTGGTTAGGCCTTTATTAAAATGGGCTTAACCAGCTACTACTTTGTGAAATACTCCACACTCTCTTCCGCTACAAAGGTACTTATATAGTATTATAAATACGTCTGTGAGTCTAAACCGATTTTTGACAGGATAGTTTTTAATTAGGAAAATGTAGGGCCACCTCATTTTCTTTAATCCCTCGATGCATAAAGTGTACATTAATATAGTAATATTACCAAGTATATGTCGAGACAGAGCTGCAGCACGCGGTCGACGTTGGGCAGGTCGTCGAACATGATCTTGGTATATATCCCGGAGAAGAAGCCGCGCAGCATCCGCGATGCCAGGAACACGAACGTTGTGTACAGCCCGATTATACTGGACACAGAACATTAATAGTTAGGTTAGGGTCCTTTTAAGTTGGTGATATTTGACACGACAAGGACCCCACACGGAGCTTCGCCTGATAGCAGGCGGGCACTTGAAAAGGATAGGATTTTTTTTATTAAAATTTTCCTTAAGCACATAGTTTGTGGGAGTCGGGTCTCGGATCTGCCCCCAAACCGCAAAAATAACTTATTTTTCTGCGACTAGGGGCTCCAAGCCTATTCTAAGATGAATTGGATGGGTACAGAGAATATTACCACGGGTAAGGCGTTACAAATCTTAGCAAACTCTTCTATTCTGCTATCGCAGATAAAATGAACGGTTCAAGTAGTAGTATTATTTCGTATACATACCCTCCTCCTGATATAAAGTTGAGTGTTTCCGGGAACAGTTTGTCGTTGAAAGTGTACATGACTAGCATATTACAGTCGTTCTTAGGTATCGACGCCAGCCTCGTGTCCTGAAAGTTGTTGCAAAATTTTCTGATAAAAAATCTTGTACTCGTAAATCGTAGCTATCGTATAAGTCAGAGTATTTCAACATGGCATCGCATTGCAAGTCATTTTTAGTATGAGTTTTGTTACAGATTTTTGCGATGCGATGCGAATTCGTAGTTTTGTGTGGGAGCCCTTACCGGCGGCTCGCAGGACTCCTCGACGCGCCAGTACACAGCCTTGCCCTCGCGCTCCAGACGCAACTTCACGTCGCGGTAGTAGCGCCGGTCGTCGTCTTCAGCTAAAACAACAATGGCATATAAGTATTATAATGATCATTGATATTTTGATTTCTTAGATGGTACGATTGCTATCGATCGTTAAGGCAAAACTAGGGCTACCTAGGCAGTAGATTTAAAAAATGATGTCTTTATGGATGTAAAAATCGATTGATTTATGATTACCTTCTCCAAATTGAGGCATCAGTTGGTAGGCTGGCTTCGTCGTCCCCTTGTTAAAAACTTTAATAAACTTCGGGAACAAAGTCTTCACAGTTATCCTAAAAAAATTTGGTTTAGTGAAATTAGTACTAATTTTATAGTTGGACATAATGTTATAATTAATAATACATATACTTATTTTAACATATTCATAACATTTTGAAATGATTTTAGAAAAAGTTGCAGCGGTTGGATAAAACCTTAATTCAGAATGTTTTTACCTTATATTGCAATAGGGATGTTGACAAGGTCAAAGATTAGCAGATTTAAAAAAAGTAGTTTTTATTATTCGTAGAAAAAAAGTAATAAATCGATCAAAGTTCCCCCGCGATGCCTACAAGCTATTCTACGGTGACGTCATAATCGAGTAGTAGTTTGTATGGAGCATTTTGGGCAGGTCTATTTTATGAGATTTATGAATTGTTCTCTATTTTGGAAAGTTGTTTAGCGAACGCAGTAATTCTTACACTGATTTACCATCTACGAATAATAAAAACTAAGGAAGAGTTACTGTGTCAAAAATTTTGTCCGCGAGTCTACAAAATGTGACCCGAATACATGCATTCTGTATGCATGTACTCGGTACACAATTTTGTGTTTTTATACAAGTGACAATTCAAGACGTGAGTGGAAGAATAAGGTAAGTAACATGAAAAAACTTCCCGTTTTTTGCATAAATGGAGGGTTTAGGGCCGGAAAAATTATTTGAAATAGAAAAATTATGAATTATATGTGTAGCCAGATACATAAGCTAGGTTATGAAGAAGATAAGTTACAAGTTTTATTAAAATAATTAGAGAAAAAAGGGTTATTGTCCGAATGTTACGAAATGTTACTTGTTCGATTCTTCCACTCACGTCTTCAATTATTATTGTCAACGGCTTGATTTCCTAAATTTGAATGTTAGTGTTTCGTAGCTATTGTCATATTTTAGTGTGCGTTTTTACGCATTCATACTTCAACCAAATTCAAAACGGTTGAAGTATGGGAGTTATGTTTCCTTAGTTTTTATTATTCGTAGTTAATTACCATCAAGAAAAAAGTAGCTAGCGTACCAATAGGTTATTGGTACGCTAGCAACGCCACTGGGTGGGAGTAGTGGGACCTACGAATAACAAAACTACAGGAAACGTAACTCCCATACTTCAACCGTTTTAAATTTGGCTCCTTTTCGAACACTAAAATATGACAATTCAGATTCTCGCCAAGGTACTTTCCCAGGTAACGTATCATAATATTGCGCGCTGGACGACAGCCTGCGCGGTTATTGTCACTGTAACAGTTATGAAACAAAGCCGTGGATAATAATTGTCAAAAGCGGATGGCATTATGCAGTATACACCAAACATATCTACTATCACGAAGAAAGGAGTACATAATTATTATTTTAAAATCAAACATTTTCCTCTGATCCTTAAGTCATCGATAATAATAATGTATAATAATTTTGAACAAACCTTGTACGACTCGGACGAATTTAAAACTATCCAGAGCACCTAGACAAGACGTTTTCAGATTACAAAAATCTATCTGCTAAATTATTACAGAATTGTTACAGAATTGAAATAAAAAACGTACGGTGCAAATGCAGATTTTCGTAATCTCGTTAATTTTCGGTCATTACTCATACAAAATATATCATGACTATTAACCCTCCGTGTACTAGGTGACTAATCTCACCATGCTGTACTAGGTGGGGTGTGACATACCCCAACAATAAAAGGCAGTTAAAGCCAAAATATTGTTCGTAGTGATTGTAAATTAATAAGTGATATATTTTAAATATCTAATAATGAATTGGTTTAGGTAAAATAAATTCAATTTTACATTATAAAATACATTTTATAAGCAAAAGTACAAAAACTTGACCTTTTCTTCAAACTATAAACTATGAAATCTTTTCTTCAGAACAAAAATCAAATGGCAACTATTACAATCAAATTATTCTCAATTTCTAAGACTATAGTTTATCTAGTTTTGACATATTTATAATATCAATTTAAAATAAACAATATGAAATAGATCTTGGGCACATAAGTTTCTATAATATTGACAGTTATTTAGACACAAAAATTAGTATGTAAAATACAGAATATGGACATATTATATGTTTTGAAAATGTGCCCAGTATTCCTATAATATAGGTCATATCCAGTTTCACTGATTTGATCTTCATTACTTTACATTCTTGTTCGGAATAATTTATTAGCTCAGTGTCACAAACATCATCTTCAGTCAGTGATCGTAAAATATATTTTTTTCGATAACCGAGACATTTTTAGTAAAACTTATACCATAAAACGATACTTCATCAAGTTAATCACAAAATTAAACATATAAATAAATAAAAACAAAAGAAGTTACACTTTCACAGAACAACATGTCTATCACCAATTCAACAGAATTGGTGATAGACATAGGACTGAATATTTGGTAGGAATTAAAGCAGCAATCTATTGAGGAAACCAACTCGCATACTTTTTTCGTTTAAAAATGCTATAAATTTTTTTAGCGCTGGGGTATGTCATACCCCACCTCGTACACGGAGGGTTAAAGTGTATGCTACATAAACGAGTAATCTGGCTCGGCATCCAATTCGGTTCGTTTCTTACTAAACGAAGTACGAACGGCATTATAAAAATAAGATACTCCATAATGATGTCAGTCAGACCCTCGTTTATGAATTATGATTAAATTATTACATCTTGCATAACACTGTCCATGGCGACTTTGTAAAAATTTTGTAATTATATTATTTTTTGATTATTGCATTTTTACAATAACATAAGACAAACACAAAGAGACCAGCTTAATTTTACGCAAATACCCTGGCATGCAACTTAAATAAACCATCTTTTTGGGCATGTTTTTGGGTCGGAAAAAATACAAGAACTTTACCTAAGCATAATTTAAAAAATTCACTTACTGATGAAACTTGAAAGGTTATTCCTGTATTAAAAGTCGTATCTGTATGACTTCTACACCATTTTACAGGGCATTTAGGCATTTTAACAACGAAAATTTTGTAAAAAGCTGCGTAAAAAGTAAGTAAACAAATTGTAAAATGAGTTTGACAATAATTATCATGTCAACCTGGTTGAATGTCACTCGTGTATATATACACGAAAAATGTGTACCGAACACATGCATAAAGTATACATGTATTCGGGTCACATTTTGTAGCCTTTTGGTGCACTTTTTTTGACGGAGTTACTCTTCCTGTAGTTTAAATTTCACTGAGTGGGACATACCAGGCGTCGTCTGGGGCGGTGCCGTTGAGCAGGCGGAGCAGCGTGGCGCGGTCGGCGGCGGCGTCGATGGGCACCTCGCGGTGGTCCTCGATCGTGGGCGGGTTCTGCGCCGTCGTGCTCGGGTGCGTTATTATGTACGTGAACTTCACCAGGAGACTCGACTCTGAAATTAGACCACAGACTTATAGATAATGTAAATATAGTAGTGGGTATTTTAAAAAAACCTGTTTTTAAAATTACACCGAATCAACACATTATTTTATTTCAACTTTATATGCATTGTTAAGAGCGCCTTCACATTACGTCGCAAGCAGTGCGGCAGCAGCGCTGCAGCCGCGCGACTTCATACAAAAGAGAGTCGCGCGGCTCGTTTTAGTATGGAAGTCGCGCGGCTGCCGCACCACTGGCGACGTAATGTGAAGGCAGCCTTAATCTCTTTGTAACGATAATATGCTCAGTTGAAAACATCAATGGCTTATGAGGATAACCATCGAAGAAGTTGTTGAAGTTGATTTATTTGCGGATGGCGAATCTACGTCAATTGGTTGGATTATGCCAATAAAATCTTAGTCGTGATCTGTAGGCTGGGCTTGACGTAACGCGACCAAATCAGAGCCAGTCCACACGGCGCGTTGCGTCTGCGTTGCGTCGACGCAGCGCTGCTGTTGCGTTGTTTTACATACAAATAACCAAAGTGTTAACACGGCGCGCTGTCGTCGCAACGCACACATGACGGACATCAGCCCCCGAGACGAAGCAGGAGGGGGTGTTGACGTTAAGACTGCTTCGTAATAACTAGGGCCCGGAAAAATATGTATTAAAATAAAAAGACGGGTTGCACTCCGGGAGTGCCGGCAGAAGTGAAAACTTGATTATTAAAGTTGTGCATTTTTTTAACCCATTTTTTATGAAAATCGATTTTTAAAAACTCGATTTTTTTAATTAATCGAAACCCTTACAATCGATTAAATTTTTAACCCATTTTTTGAAAATCGATTTTTAAAAAATCGATTTTTTTAATTAATCGAAACCCTTACAATTTTTTTAACCCATTTTTTTATGAAAAACGATTTAGAAAAAATCGTTTTTTTAATTAATCGAAACCCTTACATTAATCGATTAAATTTTTAACCCATTTTTTTATGAAAATCGATTTTAAAAAAATCGATTTTTTTAATTAATCGAAACCCTTACAATCGATTTAAAAATATCGACAATCGAAAAAAAAACAATCGATTGTTCGAATAATCGATTTCGATGTTACAACACTACTCTCCAACCGTCTTACGGCTTTTCGATCAGCACGAGCATCTGACGCGAGTTTCACAGTTTTTACCCATCCCACAAAAGTGCTCAACGCCGCTAAAGAAGTTTTCACTTCAAAAATCCAAAATATGTACATAAAATATGGACAAAAAAATCGAAAATATGGAAAAATATGGACTAAAAATCGAAAATATGGAAAAAATACGGAGAATAAAATTACAATAATTAAACATTGTTTTAGTGTAGGAAAGAAAAGAGTCATTCGTTACAGTTAACAAAGAGACAGAGGCCAGAAATATGCTATGCTAGCCAGCATAGCATGTTTATATGGCATAGCTATGCCAGAAAGCATATTATTTGGTTTGGGAATAAACATCTTTATTATAAAAAATAATGGGTCCGCTTAATATTGGCTAAATGATTTCTATTCTCTGCACGTCACATCACACATGACGTGATAGTTGCATACGTCAAACATCAAAAATCGGCACAGTTTTTTTTTGTGTATTACTTAAATCCTTTATTTTATCCGAAGACCGAAACATACTTCAGTTTTTGTTTAGCCATGTCAGCAACAGGACCTTTAGCATCTGAAAATTTATTTTATATTTCTTCAATAATAATATCTTCTTTGGAAACAAATACGACGATAAAACGCGAGAGGAACGAAATACGCAGCCGCATAGTGGCGGGAACGTATTTTTTTTGTTGTATTTTTATGAAAATATGGATGATTGTGACATTTTCTTGCAAAATATGGACTTATCTTTGTAAAACCCTAAAGCCCTAAAATATGGAAAAATATGGAAAATAAAACTTGGTTTTTCACAGTCTAAACATGATAATTCATGTAAAAAACACATTCTAGGCCGAAAATCGCGTAAAATAAAAATATGTATTTACATATAAATCCGGGCCCTAGTAATAACTAATAACGCTGCGGTGACGCAGCGCCCGTGTGGCCGGCTATGCGTGAAACGGCAGCGCTGCGTCTGTGTGGACTGGCTCCCACGTAGATCTGCGTTCTTCCTATGGATGGTGTAATAGATGTTACTGACTAGATCGGGCCTCCTGCTCGAGTCGCGCGAGCTCCGGCGGCGAGATGACCCACTCCATGGTGGAGTTGGGGTTGATGGTGACGACGGCGACGTCGTTGTACATGTAGTTGGACAGGAACGTCTGCGCCGTGCGGTCGCGCAGGTACAGGTTGCTCAGCTGCAGGTACTCTTGTTCCGTGTATCTGTGGTGTTACACAATAATTATATATTTTAACCGCACATGGACTCAATAAACGTAAGGGATTGTACTTAATCCACACTGATATTATGAATGCGAAAGTGTGTCTGTCTGGTAATTACTAAAATTTGGTATAGAGATACTTTGAGTCTCAAGAAAGGACCTAGGATTTTGGCGCAACGTAGTCATCTGACAACGGGTGTCATCTGACTAACTGGGTGACAAACAAAATATTAGTACTATTAGTAGTAATAGTTTACACTACTCATAGTTTATATAGGCTTGGATTTGGTAATTGTGACGAACATTTTTTAGTCCAAATAGGAATTCTGAATAGATGCAATCGAGACAAAAATTTATAGAGTATCATTGTAAGTGTGTTGTTCTTACACGTCGATGTTGTGCGACTGTGCTGACATCTGGTACACGGGCAGGAACGGTCCTATACGAATGTTGACGGTCACATCGGTGGGCGGATTCGGTTTTCCAACCTAAAACACAAATTAATTAAAAAAATCTTGGTTCTGCAATATACCCGCATCAAAGTTACAATCTATGCGGTTTTTTAAATATTCCTGATCTCTAGTTCAAGAAATCTACGCTTTTTAATAACTGCAGACCTTTAAACAAGTTGCATTTCGTAATTATTTCTACAGCAAAGTCAAAAATAAAAACGTTTGAGAATATGATATAACTAACGCATCGCAAGTTATATCTATGACCTATGTCACTTATGGCTGGTTTACACGTATTAAGTTGATAAGTAGTTAACTTAATTTTAAGTTATTAATTGCATGTAAACACAAAATTTAGTAGCAAGTTGCAACATCAAATTTAGTTAAGTAAGTATAGTTAAAATTTTGTTGACTACTTAACGTGTAAACCAGCCATTAGGGATGAGTTATGTCAAATCCAAAACATTGTTAATTTCTATCTTCACTATCAAAATGATTATCAAATACAATTCAAGACGTGAGTGGATGAATAAGGTAAGTAACATGAAAAAACTTCCGTTTTTTTGCTTAAATGGAGGCTTTAGGGCCGGAAAAATTATATGAAATAGAAAAACTATGGATTACATGTGTAGCCAGATATATTAGCTAGGTTATGAAGTAGATAAGTTACAAGTTTTATCAAAATAATAAGGAAAAAAATGAGTTATTTTCCGTATGTTACGAAATGTTACTTGTTCGATTCTTTCACTCACGTCTTCAATTTGTCTTGCCTTGCCTTGATGGTTTACTTCAATTTATTGTGGATTAATTGAGCTATTGCATAGCTTTTATTGCGGGCTTTGAGCGCGGCGACCGAACCAAGAAATTCCGTAACGTAAACACTTAAAATTCATCTAACGTCGTTTCAGTTCGGCAGACTTCGGCTCGGGATGTGGAGCTCGCCGCATCGACCTGCACAGTGCAGCGTTGCCGCTATGCTGTGCCTATTTGTACGACGTTGCCAGACATTGGCACGGTATTGTGTGCGTGCGACTAGACGTATGCGGATTGTAATTGCATACATTATTATTATAATTAATTACTAGCTGTCCCGGCAAACGTTGTTTTGCCATATTATAAAGTATTTCACCCATATTATTTTATTGAAGTGACTAAATAAGTATGGCACCATGGCAACGTCCATCGCTATCCCGTCGCACAAACACGCCGTTAGTCTCGAGTTGTAATAATTTACTATTATTCATTCAAAAAATGCACTAATCAATATAAAAAGTACCCAGTAGCCGATTCTCAGACCTACTGAACATGCATATAAAATTTGGTAAAAATCAGTAAAGCCGTTTCGGAGGAGTACGGTAACTAACATTGTGACACGAGAATTTTATATATAAGATAAAGATTCTATGCAATAGCTTTACCGCGGCAGACGGCAATCCCCGAGTGGCACATATTTTTTTATTTACAAAACACTTACCGAATTCCCGAAGGCGAAGAAGACGAGCGGGAACCAGATGATGGCGATGACGAAGGCGAGCACGCCGCCGCCCAGCATGTACTTGGACACGCTCGACTTCTTCGCGCCGCGCGGCTGCGGGAACTTGTCCTCCACGTACCGCGAACACTGCTCAAACGACAAGCTTTTTACTAACTGGCTCTTAGAGGGCCCCTAGACGATCAATTTTATTGCGCAATATCACGTATTGCGTAATATTATTAACCGTCTAGGGTTGATATTGAACTTTGCGCGCCTTCAATCTAATTGTTACATAAACTATTAAATAAAATTGAAGCATGATATTGCACAATACAATTGATCGTCTGGGGGCCGGCTTAGATAAATTTGCTTTTCAGATTAAAAAGCTCTTAGAATCTGAGTTTACTGATACATGTCCTTAAGAATCTTTGTTTATTTTAACAATACAATAATTGAAGACGATTCAAGTAAAAGACGTAGAAAGCGATTTCCGAGCCCTATTGATCTCAGTCATTGGAGGTTATATTTTTGTAACAGTAGTTTATACTTTGAACAAAATTAGAATAACTTTTAGAATAAAGAGATTGCTAAGGGGGGTTTAAACATTTACTCACTTTCAGCAGAAAGACGCTGGCAAATATATCCTCCATTTTGAGCCAGTCCATGAGTGTCATAGAAGTGTCCGTCCATATCCAGTCCATGAGAGTCCGCAGCTCGAATAGGAACGGTACTGCCATAAACCTGTGTTAAAATATGATCATTTTAATCCATAAGATATTAAGCACCGGTATGTGCTATTGCTGATTGTTTGTCTATGTATCTCTCTCTTTAATTACTAGAAAGTAAAAGGGACAACATTAATAATAAGCCAACTTTAACTCAGAGTGGCGCATATGGGCCTTAAAATATCTTACACGGGTTCAGATAAATCTTGGAGATTTGACATAACAAAATCAATTTAGTTTGTTTATGACAAAACTCATCTAGTTAGACGATATTACTGGTATGTCTATCAGGCTCAAAGGTTTTACGAACTTTGCAAGACTTCAATTTTGTTTATTAAACAATGAAATATCGTACCACGGAAGTAACTCTGTCGTGGGAATTTTGCAGCAATATAGGCCACATTTATCCCGGTATTCCCACGAACATGGGAACCACCGCGCCCTATAAACTGAAATCCACGCGAGCGGAGTCGCGGGCAACAGATAGTATGGTAGGTATAAGCGTAAATACGTAAGCGTACCCTCTGAAGCAGATCATGTTGAGGAAGCGGTAGGACTTGCAGAGGAAGTTGCCGATGATGCGGCGCGGGTAGCCGCAGCGGATCTGGTACGCCGACAGCAGCAGGTACACGCACTTCACCATGTACCACATCGGCGGCGGCAGCAGCGCGTTGAACTTACTGCGCATAGCAGAGCATAACTTATTTTATATTGACAGGGAGGGAGAGAGAGAGAGAGAGTGAGAGAGAGAGAGAGAAATGCTATTTCATCATTTCGTCCAACGAGGAAATTGTTTCCTAGGCAGTTGACAGACCAACGTCATTTGGTCGGATCGTGTCAATTCAATGTTATTTATGATCTGTCGCCTGGGTTTGACGTTACGCGACCAAAATACGTAGGTCCCCCATCTGCCTAGGAATCAACTTCTCTGATAGTACATATTCATTGCATTACTGGCACGACTTTTGTGCAAATAAGCAGAAAGAAAAAATTGCGATTTAATTAGCAGAATTCCACTTATTTTGTTTTTGCGTTTCCGGTCCTGTGACCGACGAGTCACCTCACTTACTTGGCATAATACATAATTTTAAAACTGGGGTATTCATTGACAAGTCCGATAGAGCTGAACGTCTTTGTTTTTTGCCACGTTACAGTCCTTACAGAGCATACAATTTTTAGATCCTGTACCTTATGGTATCATATTCAATTAGAAAAAAAAATCCTTATACTATACGCAACAAGTGCCTCATACCGTTCCGTGATGAATGGCAGCACGAAGAACATCCATATGTGCACGCCGATGATGAGTATGTACTGGAAGAGGATCTTGCCGAGCATGAACTTGCGCAGATAGAGCGCGCGGTCCACGACTATGAGCCCGAACTGCAGGATCAGCATCACCAGGAACGGGATCGGCACCTTGTTCTCCTCTAAATACGTCTGCACGCCGCCATCGCCTTGGTGCGTCTGAAAAAATAACGTTGTCCTTAAAAGGGCCCATTCACTATCCTGCATAAGCCGGCGGACTGCACGCAGGATAGTGAATGGTGTTGCAGGCCAGCACGGCGGACTGCAACAGGACTGCAATGCAGGATAGTGAATGGACCGTTTTAGGCTGGTTTTATCGTTAAGCGTTTCGTCAGCGCCGTTAAAGCGCGCGCGTTCGAAGATGTATGGGGGTAGTAGTTGCATTTCAAAGTCGCGCGCGCTGCTCAGCGCTGGCGACGCATTGATGATTTGGCTGTAGCGATGTCGATTTTTCTCAGCAATGACTAAAGCTAAGAAACCAAATTTCTTTGTCAGTATTCATCATGTCTTTGTCTTTGAATTACCCATAGCATAACACGATTGGTCAACTTTTGTAACACAGAATAGTCAATCGAAAAGACCTCTGTAAAAAAAGGGATTCCTATTTTGCCAACAGAGGAGAGTGATTTAAGCTTCCAAAATTTGTACATAAATTAGTTCAAGCATACACTTTAATTGGCACATAGCTTATTTGAAATAACTTTATAGTTTTTAAATTATATGACAAAAACCATTTCGCGCCATTTTCGCGCTTGTTTTCTATGAGAGGCCGGCCCGCCTCGCCCCGCACAGTACGCTGCCGACCATTGTCAGAGTCGGTTCTATGTCAAATTGTGCACTGCCGCTCTCGCTACTCCCGCGCGCGATATTTTAAATCATTACTTCCCGGAAATGGGGAAAAAAATGATAAAGTATTAAAAAGGAAGGCTCGGAAGATCGAAATTTGCAAGAAAATGATTAAGAAAAGGTAAACTATGTTACGATTTATTCTTTTGAGTGATTAGGTAGGTGAGGTAGAATTCTCTCTAGAAGATCTACCTATCTAATAAAAATAAATAGCCACATAAAGCTTTCGAATTATTTATTTTTAGAGTTATTGAGTATGTACCAAAAAAAAAAAAGTAATATACTAATACGGTTAATAAATAAGTAAGTACATTACAATTTTAGAAAACGACCATTGGAACAGGAAGCTGTGGAGTCGCCTTCGGGTTTAGTCAACTTTTTAGATAGGTGCGTATACCTTTATTTGTACACGGTCAACAGAAGTATGGCTAAGGTTCACAAACCTACCCCAATTTTTTTTTTCAAAGGTGAGTAGCTCCAAAACTGGGGGTTCCTCAGTGTGGATTTTGGGGGGTGTTTATCCCTCCTCCCCACTCACCCTCGCTCCCTATCAATCTTGGGGTAGGTTTCCGAACCTTTACCAGAAGTATTATTATTCAATGTCCACAAAAGTAATATTATTTTATTTCGTGTTTCTGAAGATCCTACGTACTAATGTCCATATACATATTATATTTTGTAGAAATCCAGAAAAGGAAATGGAGTTTGCGGAGTTACAAAACGTGTCCATTACGTAAGTTTTTTTCATTATTATAAAATACGATAAAAAAAAATCAATAAAGGAGAACAGGCGAAAATGTATGAAATGTGGTCCCAATGATAACTAATTTATATCTGGTTTGAAAGGTTTTTGTATTTATACCAATAATTATGTCTAATAAGGCGCTTGTCGCCATTCGCTGTGGAGTGTGGAAGCAAAGCTGTTTCGTGATGATATATGTATAATGTATATATATATTTTTATCATTTAATCATTTTGAGTTATTATTGATTGTGCTAATGCTTATATGTATATTATTTACAGTATTTACTTTTATGGATATTATTATTTTTATTCATAGTAATTATATTATAATATTATAATTATTGTAATAATTGATATTATTAAATTATTATTACTAATTATATCAAACATCACGAATACAAGCTCTTTCATTTCGTTAGGTCTTAAAGTGCTACATTGGTGGGTACGAAATGCCCCTCCTTTTTAAAAAGAAAACATTTTAAGACTATGATGGGCTGCTGTATAAAAAAATATTAAAACACCAAAATATCATATTATTATTGTTAAATGTTACCTATACTTTACTCTTTTCTTTCGTATACATTTCATTCTTGCACAGATACATTATAAACCCGATTTTCTTTTTGGAAATAAGAATACCTTTTCTTATACGTACACATAATATTTTCTCTAAGGAATCTATCTATGACTTACTTCGAATGCTTTTGATGTTTTTAAAGTAATTTAATTTTACCTTTACACCTTTTGGGACTATTTTATTTTTTCAGAATACTGGATACCTATGATGCATCGCTTTTATGTACTGAGCGGCGTCCATCAGAGGTCATAGTGGAAGACGACAGACATGCACTTACACATAATGATGAGCACTCTTTTGAAGCCCTGGTGAATGCTCATAACGCTCTCTCATATAATAATGAGTGCTCTTCTGATGTCACAGTTAGTGTTTTATATGTTACTACCTATTATTTAAAATATATTATATAAAAGGGCCGTGTGGTGTTCGGCAGGCGACTAATGTCGCCTTTTACGACACCCTAGTCTACAAAAGTCTACCAGTAATACGTCCTAACGTATGGGCGTAAGTAAGAACGCTGGGGGTCACTTTGGACAGTGGGAAAGACCACCGAAGGCTTATTTATGATCGTTACCGCCCGCTAAGTGGACAGTCCCCGGTCGCGGCATTGTCAGGAGCTGCGGCTATTATTGGCAAACGTTTTGGTCAAGTGTTATACATGTCTGTAAAAAACAAGTACTGTTGTATTTGCGCCAGAGCTCAGAAGAAAAAAGAAACACCCAAACAGCACGCATGCTACAAGAACTTTGATGGTGCATCCACTGCAATGGAATCCGCTATAATTACAGAGGGATTCAAACAATCTCTCAAAATGCATGGATTGATTTACGGAAGATTTATTGCCGATGGTGACAGCAATACATACTCAAAAATAATAGAGGCTCGGCCATATCCAGGCATAACAGTAGCGAAAATATATTGTCGTAATCATTTACTACGAAACCATTGCAATAAATTACAAAAACTTATAACTGATACGCATTATAACGCCGCAGATAGAAAAAACATCACACAAAAAAATATATTAGACTTGCACAAAGATAGCAAAAATGTGGATGCTTTATAAAACGACATAAATGCATCTGTTTTCCATGCTTTCGACAGACACGAAAACTGTAACCGTCAATTATGCGACAAGTTGCACCCACACACCCATAATCCATTTTTCAACAGTTTACTTTGGCAAAAAGTAAAAACACTGCACAGCCAATTAGCTGATAAATCGCAAAGTTTAATTGAAGACGTTGACAGCCATGTTGTAGAAAGGTTCAACGGAGTTATTGCAAAACTTGTTGGTGGAAAAAGAATAAACTATTCCCAAAAACGATCTTACCAAGCAAGATGCTCAGGTGCCGTGATTTCTTTTAATACTGGCAACTTGTTATCGACTGTACACCGAAATATAATCGGTCAAAGTGCGAAAAAATCTCTCAAAAAATATGAAACAACAGTAAAATGTAAAAGAGAACAGACTGCGGCCAGAAACAATAAAAGGATTTAAAAGAATCGAACGTTAGTACCAAGAAAGCTAAATTTAGATTATGGCGAAACAGTAGACAAACCGGATTTAGACGATGATACTTTAAAAAATGCGAAAATTACTTTTGTACAAAATTTGACGAAAAGTCTCGAAGAAAGAAGGGAAATTGAAAAAAGAACAATACTACAAAGCGAATCTGGAGAGTGGCTAGAATTACGGCGAAACATGTTGACTGCTTCGAATTTCGGTAGAATTGTGAAAAGAAAAGTAACTAATTCATGTCAAAATTTAGTAAGAAATCTACTTTACAAAGCAAATATTGACCATGTTTCATCAATAAGTCACGGCAAAAAATACGAAAAAATTGCACTAGAACAATAATCGTCGGCAATGAAAAATATTAAAATTGATAAATGCGGGTTGTTTATCGACGATCGATTTTGGGTGCTACGCCTGATGGTGTTTCTGGGGACATGCTTGTCGAAATTAAATGTCCCATAATGCCTTACAGGATTGGTATTGATGAAACGATTAAGAACAATAAGTTAAAAATTTACAAAAAAAATAAAAAGGGTGACATAATAATAAATGACAGATGTGATTGGTATATGCAGATATAAGGGCAATTGCACATATGTAATAAACCAAAATGCCTACTAGGAATTTGGTATGGCGATGATAAAATCAAAACAGAAATTATTGAAAAAGATGATAAGTTTTGGGCAGAAGTCATGGAACCGAAATTGCTGAAATTCTATTATGATTGCCTTTTGCCTGAATTAGTTGACCCTAGATATGTAAGAAATAAGCCCATACGTGATCCTGAGTACGTGGTTGCACGTACCAAGGAAAATACTCAGCCAACGACATGTGAGGAAACACAAAATCCAAGCACGAGTTCGATGAATTATCTTGTTATTGATCCAATGGCTGGAAGTACTGAACTTTTAGAGTATAAAGATATTGCTGCAGATTTTGATGTTGCAGACTCTGGTGAAGTTGACGTTGAAAATTCTAATTATATGGAACTTTCGGAATATTAATTTTAACAAATTATGTGATTATGACATTTTTGTTTTTTTCTTCAATCATGTTCTGTATGTCGTAGGTTACACGATCAGTATTTCATCAGTATTTCATAAATCTGATCCATCAATCTGACTGACGGAATACTGATGGTTATAAAAAGTACATATTATTATTAAAAAAAATGGTCAGTCCATCAATTCAGATTGATGAAATACTGATCGTGTCACCTACGACTACGACCGTTTTACTGTAATCCATCAATATACATAAACACTTTTCTAATTATTTTTTTTTATATTGCCATTACTTGTACAGGTTTCTTAGAACAATTTTTTTCATTGTCCTACAAATAGAACAATCAAATCGAAATTACTGTGAGCGTAAATCTCGTGTCTAAGAAAAGACATTCGTTACCTTTCTAAGCTCAAATAAATCTTACCACTAAGTGTCTAAACACACTAGGCTGAATTACACCGGCGTAAATTCCGCCGCGTTTACGCCGCGTTTCAAATGCATACAAAATACGGGCGGAATGCGAGGGGTGACACACTATTCCGTCGCGTTCCGTCCGTATTTTGTTTGCGTTTGAGATTTGCGGCGGAATTTACGCCGGCGTAATTCAGCCTAGTGTGTTTCAACACATAGACGATAAAACCTACGTCGGTAACGCCGGCCTTGTACGTTGACTGTACATTATTTCAAAATGTACAATTCACACGACTGCACGCCAACTGCAACTGCAATCCGACTGCGCGTTTTGTTTGCAGTTCTATTGCAGACGTGTCAACTGCATTCAAACTGCACTTGAACTGCAATTTGCGGTTGGATTGCCGTTGAAATGCGGTCCGTCTGTATAGACCCGTAAGGTGTGGATTTGCTATGTTCGGTTTTGATAATTCCGTCGCGTATAGTGTGTTGCTATATAAAACATTACCGCCGAATCGCTGCCGAACTTTACGCTCGACTCGGCTCGACGGAAATTCGGCTCGCGACGGAATTTCGGTATAGTGTGTCGTCCATCGCGTTCCGCCGGTATTTTGTATGCATTTAAAACGCGGCGTAAACGCGGCGGAATTTACGTCGGCGTAATTCAGCCTAGTGTGTTTAGACACTAATGGTGTATAATATTATATCTTTGTTGAGACTATATTATACCAAAATGGTCATCATCCTTTTTTTATTGACTAAACTTTATTATAATTAACTTTAACTTTATAATTAACTTTACTTTATACTTACTTTACTTAAAAGAACCCTAATGGGTTCCGTAGCCAAATGGCAAAAAACGGAACCATTATAGTTCGTCATTGACGAACCCATTAGGGTTCTTTTAAGTAAAGTAAAGTTAATTATAAAGTTAATTATAATAAAGTTCAATCAATAAAAAAGGATGATGGGCATTTTGGTATATCTGTCAGTCCGTCCGTATGTCACAGCCACTTTTCTCCGAAACTATAAGAGCTATACTATTGAAACTTGGTGAGTAGATATAGTCTGTGAACCGCATTAAGATTTTGATACAAAAATGAAAAAAAATATTAATATAGGTATATACACCCCATAGGTACAACTGAAACAAAAAAAATCATCTAACCTATTGCGTGTGGGGTATCTATGGATAGGTCTTCAAAAATAATATTGAGGTTTCTAATATCATTTTTTTCTAACCGGAATAGTTTGCGAGAGAGACTCTTCTAAAGTAGGGGCATGATAAGTTTAAAAAATATATATTATGATGTTATAGTACATTACTATAAAAACTACCAACGTAAATTGGTTTGATCGATATCTAGGAAGTAGTTTTTTTTATACGTCATAAATGGTAAACCTTAATTTATTTTTCATTAAAACAACTGAAATATAAAAATAAATCAGAAATCTTTTAATTTCATAAAAATAAACCTGAATGCTGCTGCGGAACCCTTCATTGGCGAGTCCAACTCGCACTGGCCGATTTTTCATTTACTTCTACTTTAGTCGTGTCTACATGTTGCCTACCACCGATTCCGGGATAAGGAATATTATATCGACTATATATACTTTTCATACGTCTTAGACAAAATGTAACAAACAATTTGAGGAAACTCTACGACGTCTATGTTTTGTCGCGCGCGCCCCGGGAGCGCGGGTCCGGTCAATGACCGCTGTCCGCTAAGGGCGGCGGCGGTGGCGGCGCGCGGCGGCGACGTGTACGCTTCGCGCTTGTCCCGAAAACGAGCCAAAACGATTTTATAGTTTAACGCGGCGTCACCTTAACGATAAAACCAGTCTAAATAATTATAAAGGTTTGGACTTTGGAGTTTGAAGTCACGATTCGCTGTACAAGCTAACAAGCAATAAAATGTAGCTGTATATCTAACTAGTTGGTGTGCGCAACTCCGTAATCTGTTGCACCAAAATTCCTTTATCGCGCGAGAACCGTACCTTTTTCCGGGATCAAAAGTATGTCCATACCTAATTTCAGCAAAAACATGACAGATAGACACACCTTCACATATTCTATAAATAAGTATTTATAATATTAGTATGGATACTTAATATAGCAACCAGACATGATGCCTGTTCTAAGAAATTATGGATGATTTACACACCACAGTTATAGCGGGCGCTAGCCGCTAGATTATCACTGAATCTATGTCACATCCAGTAGTAGACAGTAGTATGTAAGCGTGCCAGCATGCACTGGCGTTCACTACTAAATTACACTCACCCCGAAGGCCGCGAAGCCGAATATGACAACGAGGAAGTTGAGGAAGTCGCAGAGGAACATGTAGGCGTAGATATCGGCCGTGACGCGCGCGCCCGGCGCCAGCATGCGCATGAAGAACCGCCGCGTCGGACGCAGATACCGCTTCACACTACACCAAACACGTTGCACTTGTTCACATAAAGGAAATAAGTTCTACAATATACATATTATATAAGTTCTATCTAGTTTGTATTTCATATTAATATTACTAATTACTTGCTTCCTTACTAATAAATAGAACACAACGGATAACCAACACAAATGTTTTGGCTCGAGTGACCTTCTGAGGTACCTATGAGTGCTTGTTCAGACACAGGTTTGGACCCCCGTGGCTAAACCGCTCGCAACTTATTACTATGGCGTTGTATTACAGCGTTCACACTTAACCGCTCGGTTTCTGCACGGGAACCGCGCGGTTCCCGCTGTGTCTGAATATTGAATAAGCACTTAGAGAAAGACTGCAATTGTATACAAATTACCCGTTGTCTAAATGTAAACAAAATTAAATCAATAGTAAACTTACGACAGCAATAACATTTGAGGATAATGTTTGTAGTTGTCCTCGAGGTTCGTCGTCACTGCGATTATGGGTTCTTGATCGTCGTTAACTCTGAAATGTATGTTTGGCACACGTTTACACATGTCACTTTCCACTAGCGCCAGTCTTAGTTACAGGTGGTTACAGTTAATTGTGAATTAAATAATAAGATTTCTCTTTCATTTTTTGTAGGTATTTATGAAAGAGAAAGCATGATAATTTTACAAATGATTATTATCAACTCAGACTGGCGCAATTGATACACATAACAAATGTGTTAAAAGTATCCGCAATAGCTAGGCTGCTTGCAAAAAACATAAAGGTTAGGTATTAATTTTCACTGCAGTCTATTATATTCATAATCTAGTATAGGTTCAGGTTTTTAGATATACATATTTTATACTTACTCGTAAGACATGCAATTAATACTATGTGTAAATATTTACAATGTTTTGAAGACAGTAGGTACCTTATTATTAAACGGTATACTGAATAAAGTATACGTTGTCAAAAATATATGAAAAGTAAAAAAAAAAAATTATACAACTATCCATGTTTGTTACCAAAATTATCTCTGTGTATTTGCTGAAATACTAAAAATAAATGAGATTAAAGTATATTGTTTTTATAGCTGTTGATGATTTAATATATGTGTTGTAAAATGTAATTTATAGTGTATTATACAATCTCTTGTTTTTTAATTTTGCGAGCTATTGTTGAGTGGTATGCAGTGAAAATATTACTTTGTGTAAAAAGTTGATTAATTGTGTAGGTATATTATGACTAGTTGTAAGTTTTTATGCAGTTTGTGACATGCTCTAAAGGATTTGATCTAAACCTAAATATTGTTTTTAAGGTGCCAATCGATTTTTCACTGACCTTAATATTTTACTTTTTAAATATTTGAATGCCGGTCTGAGCGCTTTTACTACCGATCTGAACGCATTTACTACCGTTCCGAACGCATTAACGACTGTTCCGAATGCTTTTCTGTTAAATAAATTGTGAGTTAATGTGATGTTTAAAAACGAGGGTGTGTTCAATGTTTAATTCATATAGAGTATACGGACGACGAAAGTAGTTTATCGCCTAAGATTTACATTCCTTTATAACGCACACAAAATGGCGTACTAAAGTTCGGTTGCTGGATAGAGAGAAATCTCGCCCTGTATTAGTATCTCTTTCACTCGCACACAAAGGTATGGGCATCTTGTTTCCACGCACATTTCATATGAGCCGGATATCAATATTGCGTGTGCGAAAGAGACAAGCAGCTTTATGGCTGAATTTCTTTCCAATCCATTGACCGAATTTCACTCCGCAAAACTTGACCTCTTTCTAGAAACATTTAACAGAGAACTAGACTATATTATTGCGGATGTGATAAAGTTGTTACCATGTTACCATCAATGCAAATGGATGGGAGACATGTACTAATCTTGAGGCCAATCGCGCTTGACTTAATTTTTTTTTAAGTAACGTTCAAAAGACTGAAGGTAAGTAGAAATGAAGATGTTCTTACTTATAATGGTCGTCTTCTGGTAGTTTGGACGGTCCGGGTTCGTCGTCAATACCTGAGGCTCCGTTTAGCATCAGCTGCTGGTTACCTCCGTCCGGCTCCCTGTTCGAAGCCGGCGGACTACCGTCAGGATGTTCCCTGGTAAAATAATGATAACCAAATTACTAACAACGTTAATGTTACAAAGTTATAGTATAAAACGTATACATGAGTAATAATACAACCGCACTCAGAGAGATGATAATGATTACTTAACTTAAAATTTACCTATCAGGATTTTGATGTATTCCACACATGTCTGTTAAACTCTTTATTTAATTAAAGTTAAGTGAAAATTTAAACATCACTGAGTACGGCGGTTAAACTCATAATATATAATTTTACCAACTATCTAAATACAGCTACATGACGATATAGAAATAATAATTACAGAAGTAAGAAATCGTTTTGAAAACAATACTGAACCACATCCCCACTACCTACAGCTTACAAAAAATTCTTAACTACATATTATTTAATTCCACCTATACTACCCAAATAGGTCAAATAATTAAATAAGTACGTTGGTTGTCGGAATAGCAGATAGTTCAACAATTCTAGGGCAAGTTGAAAAAGCGTCTGCGGCGAGAACGTGTAAGGCGAGGGTTGCTCCTCATTCGTATCTTCTTCCGGCAGCACCATCAGAGAGTGGGCCATTTCAGCGGAAACCGTACTTGAGTATATGTGCCTTAATGCTTCCCGTTGGAATGTGTCACGTGACACCACTCTTCTCTGGTGATAACTGTCTGTCCGCATACATGTATGGCTTAATTTAAATGCATTTTATATACCAGTTTTACCAACGCCTCTTTGGTTAAATATCATGGCTTCTCTTCCATGAATACGATAAATGAGAAACATGTTATTAAATATAAAATTTATTTTAATGACTTTGGTGAAATTGGCATATAAAACGCACATACACGATATTTTCGTTAGAGAAAATAATAAAAAAGCACATCAGAAAACTTGACTGATAGTTGATACCAATAAAACTAATAAAATTGTTAAAATATAAATCGTGTAAACGCTTATCGCCTACGTCTGGGAATCACTATCTAGCATTCTGTCACCTAGTTTTATTGTTATTTGAATAGGTTAATAAAAACTTCCTTAACTCATATGGTATACTCAGTACTCACGGACTAGTCGCCTCGTGTAGTTGGACATATTTCTTGCCGACCTCGGCCGATTTTCCCTCCACAAGCATCTGTGTGTCCTCTGGACTCAAACTGTACTCCATATCTTCCTGCAACTCCAACTCTGGGGTTGCCTCCTTCCATAGACCCAATGATTTCAGCATAAATCTGTAAAACGATACGCCATTATTAAACTGAGATATTGTAATGAAAACACAAAATGTTAATTAAAATATACAACATAGATATAATTTTGTTTACACAGAGTGTCTATCATATGTCATATATATACTAAAACCTATAAGATACTTACAAGTTACAAAAAGGTATTGACCCTTAAAAGCGTACCCACTCCACATAGTCACACTATCTTATTTAGTTGTGATAATCTACAGATAAAGGTTCTCACAATAATCAAAAGAAGAAAGCAAGAGACTAACCTGTGCAAGAATATAATGAGCAGCAGCAGCAGGTCGTAGAGTGCGTAGTTGTGTTTCCGCTCAATGCCGATGATGCGGGGCGCGGTGAAGGGGTTGTTGGCCGGCACCGCCTTAATGTTCCACGGCAATATTTCGAATTGGAACATGCTTTTGATTAAAACGATAACCTGAAAAAGAAAACATTTTTTTACTTAACTTCTTAACATAACTAATATCATGATAGATTTAAGTTATGTATCATCCCATCATCATCACAGGACTTAGGTATACCAGTTGCCTTGCGTTGAGTGTTAATTTATGTGACCATTCACGGAGAAGAAGACATACACTTGTAAGGTATCAAATTAATTACCATTGTTTGCCACTAGTGGGCGCTTTCGATGCCATACAAATCAATATTCTTTATGCTCAGTAGTGAAAAAAAAAAGTATTTTATACAACTAGAAAAATAATTACCTCAGTGTAAGCAATAAGTGTGACCCAGAAGGTTTTGGTAGGCCGAGGAATGGACAGCGTACCCCACAGGAATACCATCAGTGGTAGAGGAATTGAGAGGATTGTTGCTGATTGTATCTGAAAATAAATGTCATATTTTAATGTTTACTATTAACTGATTTTTGTAAGCTTGATAATCTATCAACATTTTTAAACAAAAAACGACTGTTACGTTACACGCTATTTAGACGTCATCATGACGAATCTACTAATATATTATAGCTATAATAACTTGAGCTCAAGACTTGTCAGTGAAATACACTTAAATACAGTCTTAAAACATAACCCATGTTCTAGCTTCGTCAGGTAAACTATTATAAAAGCGATTACCTGATTAATAAAGACCATGAGGTAGCAGACGATGTCCGTGTGCGCCAGTATGGCATACCACAGCGCGTACAGAAGGTACAGCAGCGGCGACTTGCCCTGTTTGAACATCGACTCGTCTTGCTCCTCTAGAGTCGTCACGTCTTTGCTGAAATGTTATAATATAATCATTAAATTATATTATTATAATCAAATGCTGCTAAGATACGATCTTTTAGAGTGTAGCGGCTCGATGTTAACGACCAATAGCAACGCTATCGGTAAAGCACACAATATATCAATGACGAATAAAAAATACAGTATGTGATATGTCTAACTACTGTGTGTCGCGTAACGCAGCTCCAAAAGGACGCATGTTACCAGCATTTTAATTCATATTTTGAATCGAAAATATAAGTGACAGGAACTTTAGAACACCAAATCAGACGCCTCAGTCTCCGACTATGTTAAAAATTGCTCATAAAATGAAACATCGAAGCGTCATAATTGCTCATAAATATACAATAACATTCATTTATAAAAAGGAGTACACAAAATTACTTAACATACGTGCAGATTGATAAAATTTAGAAACTTTTACCTGTTTTCACGAACCTTATAAACTAAGGTACCTATATTTTTAATAAGAATTAAATACCAACTGACGTAGAAAAATAAACTCAAGCTACATCCATTACAGTGACGATTATTATATAAAAAGCGGGTGCAAGCGACGCGACGACACTCTGTTATTCTGAACGTACGCTGCACCATGGTTGTGATGCTCTACATTTTTATTAAAAATCAGTACGTTGATTCTGCTAAATAATCTTTAAACATGACGGGTTTGATATATTTTTAATTCAGTCTTATTATAGTAGACCACTAAATAATATTTTCATGAAATTTCAAATGTATATAAATTCCAAAAATCGGACATTCGACCTGAAAAGTTTTATTTTGCTATTATATAGGATCCAGATTGGATCGGAACAGTATTTGTTTTGAATGAAATCACAACATCCGGTTACAGCGTACGTCCAAAACGCGAGACAGGCTTAGAACCTTGCGGTGGTGTGCAAGCTATAGACGCTCTCGGGGTCGGAGCTTTCCTCCGAGGACGACGGGGAGGGCGGGCGAGACGGGCGGGGCGAGGCGCAGGGCGAGGCGCGGGGCGTGGCTCGGGGGGAGGGGGAAACGTCCAGCCCCCTTTCCATACTCGGCGCCAGTATACGGATCGCCGGCACGCTTATCTGACTAAATTTACGGCTGCAAACACCCCGCGTTTCAATTTACGACCCTCATTTGTATGAATGTCGTGGAGTGCGACCCGGAAAATATGTTCCGTGTGTTAAATGTTGACAAATTCATTCAACCACTTTCTTAACTTTCATCCAAAATATATGTTTTTGTAAATTAAATAAATAATCATGTGTTTGTGAGTGTGAGTAAATTATTATATGACTGAGTCTGTCAGTGTAGGCGTGTGTTAGGTAAGCAAATGTGTAATACCAACCCCATCTCCAGCTCAGGCAGATTGTTATCGCTAGTGTGCTCCTCTTCCCTATTCATGGAGGAAGCATGCAAGTACAAATCACTATTTGCTACATTTCAATTTACTAATAAAATCGTAAAAAATAATACCACTACAAAACCAATATCCCAACTATTCTAAGAACATGTAAGACTAGCTAAGCTTTGTTCGATGATATGCCAAAAAACTATTAAGCTCTCCGTAGTCTATAGTCTAAGTACCCATTTTAAAGCAAAACTAATTTTTAAAATACTCACTGATATACTGAAGTCTCGGGCAGCGGTTCCCAAATCATTTGCGAACCCTCCCTGATACCGATGCCGAAGCCTTCCTTTTCCTGTAAAGAGATCAAATTATTAATAATCTTTGCATACTAATAAATTAAAAATATAAGAAAAACAATACAGAGGCAGATTGACTTTAATAATATGTCACCGTGTTTTCATAAAATTACCTTTAGGATTTTCTTCTCCACGGAAAGCGTACGGGACACGTATCGGTAGTCCCGGGAGTACCTCATGACATGTCTCGTCAGCGAAACCAGAATACTTGATATGAAGGCGTTAGCTGTCTCCATGTGTGCTTTCATCTTGTCGATGAACGTTTCGTCCTCTGAAAATTTGATTCTATGGGATATTAAAAATGATTTATTTAGATGAAATAGATGGCGCCACTTTGGATATACGTTTTATGCATTAATGTTTTAAACATAATATGCATAGTCCGGTGGCGAAGCGAACATAAATTCGTATAATCTTATCAGTTTTTGCTTCTTTTAATGGCACAAAAATTGTACTTTTATTTTCCTACCTGTGTGAGCGAGGCAAAGAGACAACGTAGCGATAGGTCAATATACGAATTTCCGCATACTCCGTGACCAGACTATTCTTACCCATTACCCACTAGAAAAGAATCCATACTAATATTATAAATGCGAAATTGTGTCTGCCTGTTACGTCTTCAAACTTAAACCGTTGAACAGAGTTTAATGAAATTTTGTGTGGATCTACCTTCAGTCCCGGGAAAGGTAATAGTTTTGTCCCGAAAAAATGTACGGTTCCCGCACGATAAACAAATTTTGGCGCAACAGAGTTGCGAGCGTCATCTAGTACTTAAATAAAAGCAAGCAAATCTACCTGGAGGCGGTGCGAAATCATCGATTTCGGAGGAGGGGCCGGCGCGGCTGCGGTCCGTCACCGTAACGTCCGCATCAGCGTCACCGCGCGACAGCACCGATCGTGACTGCGACAAATTTACTGCTTAGTTATAACGATACAAATAATAACGGCGTGTATTACAGATGTAAATTATATAAAAATTAAGTAACATTGTACTACGTATCTTGTAATATAGGTACAAATAAGTTTTTAAATTAACAATCATTTCCGTATTGTCACAAACTTACAAATACTGATTTAAAAAGTGTATAATTTACATCTGTAATATATAGCCACGTCCATTCAAGAAAAATAATATTGTTAATAAAGACAGTTTTTCCTCATTATTATATTACGTGAAAAGAAAAAGAAATTTAATAAATTAAATTTTGAATAATGTTATATTTCTTCTAATTATCAAGAAAGTAATAAAAATGCTGTTGAAATCATATAATTAAAAATAATAATAATAGAAGATATTTATTAATAACTAATAACGATGTACTATTTAAGGAGTATGAAACCTAAAGAAATAAATAAAATAAAAACACAAAAAATAAACACAAAACAACATAAAACAAAAACAAGACAGTTAAGTAAAGTGCAGAACAAAGCCAAGCATGCACCAAAATATTATTTTCATGAAGAACTTACCAATCGTAAAAAATTTTAGGTAGTAGGTACCTACCACTTGAGTAACTCACTCAAATGTGTGTAGGAAGGTATAAAGAGTATGCATGATTTTTAAAAAGTGTTATTTAAATTCCAAATAACTGTTTTCAATTTTGTCAAAACTGTGCAGTGTTTCCCTAATCATTTGTTATGGAGTATTATATTCTCTTTGTTACCAGTTATCAGTCTAGTAAGTCTGCTTGAGTAAGACTGCCAATGCAATTTTTTTTCTACTACTTTTAGCAAAGGCGCTACATTGAAAAAACTGTCCTTTTTGACGTAATACTATAGGACCCTCAGAAATGTTACAAATCTGGTAATGAGATATACATATCTTCATAGCCTTATCTAGGTTTGAGAAGAACTAGAAACACGATTAATGTATTTTGCCTCGATACATTTAATTTTCGAAATGACCTCTTAAAAATACGAAATTTGAAGATTATTTTTAAACGAAAATAGATGTATTGTAGGAAATTAGTCTAATTAATAGACACCTTTGCAACTCAAAATTAGAAGCATTTTGCTAAAATGCTCCTAGTTATTTTTTAAATAATTAAAATTACGTTTTGTCGCATGTTTTCCGAGCGAGCCGCTTATATATATAGCTTCTGGCCGCAGCGTATTCACGACTTTACAGTCATACAAATTAAGTATAAAATTGCCCTTGCGGTATAATTAATTTTCGATATATCGCCTTAACCCTTGGGGCTTTATATTACCTACGTCCAATATTGTAACGACTTTTATTTCGTGTCTGAAACGCGAAAGTCGCAAGAAGACTATGTAAAATAACTTAATAACTGTATAGTGTTTCTGTTTTGCGAGTGTACCTTAGCCGGCGTGCAGAATGAAGGGGGACGCAGCGACGGCGCGGACGCACGGCGGAGCGACACCGCGCGACGCAGGTCCGTGCGTATCGCCGTTGACACCAGCTAACGCGTTACGTGCACACATATTCGTTGTTTACTGACCTTTATTATACAAAACTGATCACGCTTTTAGCAGTAGTAAGTACTTTTAAATGTGGTCTGTAGAAATAGTCTACTATAGAAACGTCATCAGTTTTGTACCGTTTTTGTCAAAACAACACGCAGTAAACAGCGAACATGTCAGTAAAACATGTTATGGCAACTGACAAGGCATATTAGTCACCACAAGCTACCATCACACCGCATGGTGCAATCTGCGACACAACCCACTCCCACAAACAGCCAAATATTCAAGCCAAATATAATAATTATTATAATCCCAATTGCCATATTTTAAGAAATAAATTGTTTTCTTGTATCACTACAAGTAAAGATAAAGGTAAATTATATCAGCTGACCTCACCTCACCCTGAACAACCCTTGTAATATTATAGAATTAAGTGTAAACTATAATTTGGAAGCTTATTAGCAACCCTTTATTATGCAGCTTGAGAAAAATGTCGATTGATTGATTGTAAGTCATGTCGACTTTACTTTACGAATCATTAAAATCTTTACTTATCTTTCGTATGACGTATCAGATCTAACTGTAAGTAGTGACTGGGCAATGATATGGAATGTTGCTCGTCATGAAAAAGCTTACTGAATTCCGTTCTAAGTCTAGAAAATATTTCTGTCTAGATATGTATACGTTTCATGCTCCAACAATAGGAAAGTTACAGTACTTCTAAGCCCTAATAGTAATCTAAATCGGTTATATCTATGACATGCAACTGTAAAAATAATAAAAATACTGCTAACATTTTTAATTTTATTTTAATTTAATAATATTACTCTAACTGACAACTGTCCTACCTACACGTAAAAATACTCTTATTTCATACGCAACCTAATATTTACCCAAGGCCACGATGCTTGCAATCAAATATCTGGAACTTACCTTTCCGAAGCCCAGTTCCTTGGGAATATTTTCTTCGTCGGAACTCGACTCGTCGTCTTTCATTTGCAGCTCAGTGTCGTCAAACTCGTCGAACATATAGTAATCACCGGAACGCACCGCTGTTTATAAGAAAAAAAAAAATATTTTTTAGAACCAGTCATTGCAAAAGACATATTCACAAGCATGCTTATAATATTTACAGCTTTATTATTGGACATTTCTGATTATGCATCCCATCTACAGTGTAAAAAAAGCACGTAGAAAATATTTACAAATATTATTAACTACTACACACATAAAAAATACCATTGTAAAGTTTGGTAATACTTCGATATAATTAAAAATATTATTCAATAAGTTATTTAAATATTTAAAATTGTCACTGTTGTCAGGCATGGTATGCTGTATTTTGAATTTTTACTCTACTAAAATTCTGTCTACTCTGACTCTACTATGGCCGAGTCAAAAGTAATGTAAGGTAAATGACTAGTAGATTGGACAGTACCAGTCATTGGAAAGAGCACAAAAACACAATATTTATTAATGTTGCTTTAAAAGTTTCCTGTTTTTAAAGTAAAAGAACGCCTGTTTTTAAAGAAAAACAGTCAGTTTTTAAAGCAACATTAATAAATATGGTGTTTTTGTGCTTTTTCCAATGACTAGTACTGTCCAATCTACTAGTAATTTACCCTATGTTTATTGCATTGTAACGCTAAAACTACGGATTTGATTTTATAAAATGAAGTATAAAAAAATGTATTGGGCCTGATAACAATAACTAGGCTAGGTATGCGACTTTCTAGATCGGGTTATAGTTTATACATTTAATTCAATTCAATATATTAATATTGAATTAATATATTGAATATTAATTCAATATTAATATATTGTTAAAGTTCTTAAAGTTATTAAACTTTCAATAATTAATTCATAGTAGGTACGTCACTAAAATTCATTTTCAACAATTTAATTATTGAAAATGAATATGAAATACATTACACTTAGAGAGTTGCTCTTTAAAACATAATGTGCTTTTATGTAAGTAGTCTATAATGTGATATTGTGGTCCCAGCTGAGTTAAACAGTCTAATCAAGACAATATGTGATTTAGGTACTTAATTTAATAAAATATAATAAAAATCATAAAAATATTGAATTAAGTAATATATAACACACAAAATGCAGATTAAAATTATTGACATGCAACAGTAATACCGACAAAAAATAAGTATTAATAAGGATATTATAGTATGAATCAAAAAGATAACAATAATAATCGTTAAAAAGATTGCGTTTTTTTACATACTTAATAGTATGTAAAAAAACGTAATAATCGTATATGTAAAAAAACGTAATAATAGTATGTAAAAAAACGTAATACGTAATAATCGTTAAAAAGATTGCGTTTTTTTACATACTTAATAGATATTTTAAGTCGGTTACGGATCACAAAAAAAAAAAACACAAACACGAGTGATACAAAGAAAAGATTGCAATATTGATGGCTATAATGCAAAAGCATCATGGTGTAAGTAACAGACAGCACAAATAAACATCAAGCTCGTATCGCAGCCGCAAACATAAAAACGTGCACACAATAAACATCAAGCTCGTATCGCAGCCGCAAACATAAAAACGTGCACACAATAAACATCAAGCTCGTATCGCAGCCGCAAACATAAAAACGTGCACACAATAAACATTGAATTAAAGGCTCTGTCTTAATATTGTGAATTAGATGTGATTTATACAAATTTACATTTTTACAAAAAATAAGACAGCACCCGTCAAACGCAACTCGCCTACCAACTCCCAAAAGCTGTAGAGATATTAGTATGCAATAATGACGTTAGACCGGCAATAAGTCGTTACTCAACGTTACCCTTCTGATGGCTGGAAGGCGGCCTATACAGCAACCTGCCCCGAGCTACAAACAAAGGTATAACTCAACACTCAGGCACAGATCAAAGCTGCACATCCGGCAACACGCTTCCCGCAAAAAACTTGCTTTAATTCAGACGGGACTAAGAGACGTTTGGACAAAACATATTAATGTGTGCGGACGGTCGTTAATGGATCGAAGGGTGAAAATTATGCCATGGTTCATGTTAGAGAGAAAATTTAGTCGTCGAATCTTAGCCTATTGTCATTTACAGGTACGGGTACATTAGTTTTGCAGCAACGTCACCCCACCACAACCGATACTCGCTAGACTGTACCTTCGTGCCTTTTTGTGAAAACTCGCTCTTTACTTGACGCAACGCTTCCTCCTAGATCAATAAAAAAAGTTCATCTAGTTGCTTTAAAATATTTACATTGAACATCGAGTGTATGTATAAAACATTGTCTGTGTGGTGAGTCTACAGGCATATAGAAGTTCCGGGTAGTTACACGTGTGATGAGAGTTCGGTTCGGCGCGACTCGAGACCGATATGATCGAGGTTCGCTGGAGTAGGCTGGGGCTGGCCACGGTGTGTCGGCGGCGGATGGGGGGCGGGGAGAACACGGGATAGGATTCCTCGGGGCTCTGGGCGCGAGGGAGCAGCTCGGAGGAGGGCGGGGACTCGAAGGAAATGCGCCGGGGCTCGAGGTACGCGTCGAGCGACACGGTCATGAGCGCTGAGGAGGGGGAGGGCGGGCCGGGCGGCGCAGGGGGCGCGGGCAAGGGGAGGGGTGCGCGCGCGTGCAGCGGGGTGGGAGGCGCGGAGGGCTCGCTGAGCGGCGTGTGGAAGCCGCGGGGGGAGGTCGGGGAGCGCGGGGAGGTGGGGGAGGTGGGCGTGTGGAAGCCGGGCCGAGAGTCGTCTGAGTCTGCTTGCACTAGCGGAACCTGCTGCGATTCACCGGGCTGCGTTTCATCCTCGTCCTCGTCCTCGTCTATGTCGTTTGCGTGACAAGTAAAGTAGTAAATTTTGAAGAAATTGTTTACTAACATAATTTAGTTTTCTAAGAGTGGGTTGCACCAACTAACTTTAACTGTAACTTTTACTCCAATGCAAAATGTCAAATCTTTGGTTAAAGTTAAAAATGGACGCCATCAAGACGCCATATTTAACCATAACCATAGAGCTCGACAAGGTTTTAAATGCAGGTGGCGAAAAAAGGAACTAACGCTGTCATCATACAAAAACGCCATTTTTGACAGTTCTCCTTTACCAGCAGCGCCCCCGCCCATGTTCATTTATAACCTTGTTGGACCAGCTGTCATCTGTCAATTTCTCCGGTCAAAGTTAAGGTTAAAGTTAAAGGACGCCATATTTAACTATAAAGATAACTTTAACCTTAACTTTAATTTTAACCACGCCTCTGGTGTAACCCAACCTAAGTCAAAAGTTAAATAGTTTTCAATACAGTCAATAAACACTTTCAATTATTATTTTATTAAATACCACAAGTTTTTTGGATTTATATTATATAGAAAATCTGACGTATAGTATATTTTAGTGGACAGTAAATCCAAAAGGGACACATACCTCTATCGTGATGTCCAGGCTCTTTAGCCATAGCACCCTGTATTTTCTTTTGATTAGCTTTTATCCTCTCCATTTTCACTTTAATCTTTTCTAATATTTTAACTTCCTGTTCCTCTTGAACTAGCATTTGTTTCTGACGAAGTTCTTCGATCAAATCAGCACCCCTGGAATATATTTTCATTATTATTAACAAGAGGCTATTAAACACACTTTAGCTTTTAAAACTATGCAAACATTCAAATTAAGGTACACACATACGAAACTTTTAAAAAAAGTACCTGGACGCAAGAACCGTAGTGGCTTTGCTCTCGTCAATGACTCTATAAAAGTAGTAGCTGTTAAAAAGCCTCCTCTGTAGAATGAGGAACGCGAAACAAACTCCATCCCACGCCAGACCGATATCTTCTTGAGGCACCATGCACGGAGAATCCTTTCAAAAATAATTATAACGTAATTTAAAGGAGTCTAGTCTAATACATATTATGTAATACAGCAACGAATGCAGGATAAGCAACATAATTAGCCCAATCTTGTGCCTTACTTGAAATTGAGCAACAGAGACTTAATTTCCTTAAATCCTTACCCAATACTAACGCAACACATACCTTGTTATATTCCACTTTAAGGAACTTGGAGACGCTGCGGCCGGCGAACTTGTCGATGCAGCCTATGCCAAGCAGCTGGACCAGCCAGCACGCGTGCTCCTGCAGCACGTCGCTGAACATGCAGCCCGGGATCTGCAGCAGCGTCTTCACACCAACCACGCACACGTTGTAGCGCACCAGCCACGACCACCTACACATTATAATAATAATAACTCCTACACCGGTTTCGGTGACGGCGGCCAGTTTTTCTTTAAAACCAAGCCAGTTACGCAGGAGTAATTTTATAGTGACTAAGTGTGTGCACAATACACAAGAGCACTCTCTATTCCTTCACTCTGATAACCCAGTGGGACGGAAGACCGACACGACTGGCAAATAATATTCGTAGTTGAACGCCTAATAAAAATAGTTTATATAATTACACTATAATATGATTGTCTATCAAGGGACTTTTGTAATGTAACAGGCAAAGATTAAACAGTGTATATCATGTCCATTATGTAAACATTTTTTCGGAACAGAGTACGTCGGTAGTTCATCGATAAGACACCGCGAAAAGCTATAGAGCATAACGCATTGCCGTTCTATATTGGAGAAAATATATTTGTCAGCCACTTGTAACAACGGTAGGCCAGAGATACCGCTTTTAAGAAGGCCGGCAAAAGAAAGACATGGTGTGGCAATCGGTAACTGCCTTTGGATGCCCTTAACATTGCTGAGCTATCAAACACAAACGCTTAAATAACTTACCACTGCAAAATAGCATCCTTGGGTCTGAGGTAGAAGTCTGTGCCTTGCCAAAGGAATATAAAGGAGCCGATAAGATATCCCATAGAGAAGAGATTGACCCGATTCGTGCCCGTCATGAACATAATCGCCAACGTCACCCATAGCATTCCTAAGAACACCATTCGTTTTATAATATCTAACCACGTACTGAAAAAGATAAAAATATTTTGAATTAAGATATCTTCTTGTTTTCTTTTAAATCAATAATGTGATGGCAACCTTACCCGACATAACCAAGGAAATCTGGAACTGGATTAACAAAGTTCGGCGTCTCCCAATTCTTGCCGATATCTTCGCTATTAGACCCACCAGGGTATGAATCTCCCTGAGATTTCTCTATGCGGAACACTCTCAGTTGTCTTGCAGCAAACATCAGCAGGAAGTAGTCGAAAATAAGTTTCACAGCGTACGGCGGGTCGTCAGCATACGGCAGATAGAACCACGTTCGGATTTGCTTCATTTGCTGTCAAATTAATATTCAGTCAATCCTTTATTATTCAGTTTCAATGCACTTTCCTATATTCATCAGATAAATTTAAAATAAAAAGTGTTATTTTCCATAAAACGGATGCTTGTCGTTTTTACCGTGAACTGAATACCATGAATGGCATCCAAACATAACAATGTCAAAGAATAAAATAGATATAACAACTTGTATAAACCACAGACACTTCTAGTCGTACCGTTCCATCGCCCGTCCACGGGTAATGCACGCACAGCTGCGGCAGGAAGCCGAGAGCCAGCATGTACTGTAGCGGCAGCAGCACGACCATGCAGCCGGTGAAGGCGGGCCAGAGGCGGGGCAGCCGCGCGCGCCGCACGCCCACCAGCGCCAGCAGCCAGCACGCGTAAAGAGCCGCCGCCGCGTCCATCCGCGATCCAACTACGCCCATCAGGCAGATTAAAGATATCTGGAATTAGGCCAACAGTATATAATTAATTGCACGCCATTTGTGTAGTTGAATGTAAGTACAAGAACGATATATATTTTTAACTTTAAGACCTATGTATTTTATTCAATTCAAATCTGTAGCAACTGGATATAAGCCTGAGATATTGACATCTTTGCAAGGTAGATTGTGTATTTCGAATGATATTGATCAAATTTTAGTAAAAAAAGGTTGCACTTATTTTTGAATAGGTCTTGTTTAATTTTGAAAAAAAAAGTTACCTCAACCCCGAATTTATAGAATCCATAGTTCATAAAGAACTTAATACAATGTATCAAGTCTTTATCGGCGTCAGCTCGAGTTATTTCCGGAAACATTAGCGTCTCCTTGTGGTTTGGTAGTATACCTACTGCCCTAAAATAAAAAAAAAATACTAAAATAAAAAAAAGAATTAAAAAAAAGATATACTATATCTAATTGTCATCATAATCATAAAGTAAATTATTCGGGAAACGTTATGTAGATTACGCAAGCGTTGATTATGTGGATTATTTTATTACTTCATTGAACTTTGTCTGTAGTTGACCAGCGAGTAGAAGGTAATAAGTGCGATTAACGCAATGTATCCTTTCAGCAGCACGACTAGCGGCCGATCGCGACTCGCCTTCACAAATCCCACCCATTCGGCGTTATTGTATGTCGTTATATTCACGCCTTCTGACTGAAAAAATATGACAATAAGGCAATGGGGGCACAAGTTATTGCTATAACATAATATTAAAAAGAAACAAATAAAATCAATTACTTACATCTGTGCAATTAACATCGAAGAAACTATGCTTGATGTATTCGATTTGATACACCATTTTCGCCATAAAGTATACACTTATGAGAGTCGAAATGAAGAGTATACAGATTCGTTGCTTTCTTGGATTGAGGAGTAGAGCCGGAGATATGATAAGCATAATCGGAACGTGTATAGCGCTCACCTAAAAGCAAAAGGGTTTTTTTTAACGTCTTCTTTTTGTAAAATTTGGTGATGTTTAGTCGTGGAGTGCTGTAATGGTAACTTCTTAGCGAATCATCTAAATATATCATCATCATAAAGTTGTTAAAATTTTTAATTATTATTTTTAACAAAAAAATAAAACCGACTTCCAGAGTAAAAACAACAATAATTATTATAATGAACAAAAAAGTATGAAATAATTCTTACTCTTAAGAGTCCGTATACGAAATTTTTCCGATTTTGCCGAAATTGCAAAGGTTCGCTACAGAAATATTATTAGGTTTTTTCCCCTTATTATACTTAAAAAATATATATTAATTATTAGATTTAAAATATATTTAAGCGCGGAAAGCCGACTCGAACTTGCGGCGAGTAATATAATGTGAGATTTAGGTTGTTTTGAATCGTGTTTTTTTGGCACAATTTGTTTTTTTTTTTCTTTTTTCCCAAAATGGATAGAATTTTATCTATAGATTATTTCTGTAGTTTTCTTTTTATGAATTACAGCTCCAAGTTGCCGAAATTAACAGCAATTCTTTGCCCATTTTCTCTAAAATTTTGCCGAGTTACATATTTTTTTACTCAACTATTTCATATTAAAGTGGTAAAAAGTAATTCCAACATTTTATAGACGACTTTCTCAACAGTACATTGTATTTTTTTCATACCGTTAAGACGTCAATACAATCCATAAACAGGTGATATTCTAAACCTTTTAGCAAAAATCACAAAACTGTCGCGGGTTTGAGTTGGATTATTTAAAAATACTTAAAAAAAGAAAAAATCTAGCTCCAACATTAGATTATAATTGAAATGATCTTACATGTTGTGCATTTAAACTTATAGAAATACTGTATTTTAACTGTTAAATCACGTCTGTAAAATCAGCGAAATCGGAAAATTTCGTATACGGACTCTTAATAGTGCCTTATGCAGAATACTCCTAAACCTCTACTATTTCTGTACACAATCTTCATTATTTTGAAGTCGATACCAGCTAAGAATGGTGAGTTCTTAAACAAAATATTTTTAATTTTAAAGACTGGTACCGACTTCAAAATTATGAAGATTGTGTACAGAAATAGTAGAGGTTTAGGAGTATTCTGCATAAAGCACTATTAAGAGTAAGAATTATTTCATACTTTTTTGTTCATTATAATAATTATTGTTGTTTTTACTCTGGAAGTCGGTTTTAATTTTTTGTTAAAAATAATATTTTCACTCTTTTTAGTAATTTATAAGGTTTTCTGTAAATACTAATGTGTTCTACTAAGTGACTTTGGAGCTAGGATATTTATATCATAAATATCCTAGCTCCAAAGTCACTTAGTAGATCACATTAGTCTTATAATAATTATTGTTGTTTTTACTCTGAATTAGTCGGAAGTAAGAAGAAGTCGGAAGTCGGTTTTAATTTTTTGTTAAAAATAATGATTTCACTCTTTTTAGTAATTTATATAAGGTTTTCTGTAAATACTAATGTGTTCTACTAAGTGACTTTGGAGCTAGGATATTTATGATATACACATTTATGATATGAGAACCATAAAGTTAATATACCTAGCGCCCTCTCGGAATAGAGAATTGCATAAGCAACTCCAAGAATAATATACTCGTATCACTGTATAATATAAGCTTGGCGTTAATCAAGCAATGATAAAATTAATGTTCATGCGCCTATCTCTAAAGGCTCTAAAGTTCTGTTCAGTGACTTTCTTTCTATCACAACGCTCCTGGAAAGTCATTAGCTCACTATAATTATTGTTCATATAATATTATGCTTAAACTACTTATAACTACGTTAATATAACTATTTATTTTGTCCCTGAAGTTCCCTACATACGGACGGACGGATTAGGAGTTTCCTACATACGGACATACCTCATAATTCATAGATCTCATGATCAAATTGCTAACTTGGTAACCTAATCACCAAGTTGGAATCATTTACTTTGATATAACAATATAACACCAATATAATTTTTGAAATCGTTCGACAAATTAAGAGTTATGATTTAATGATTCATGGTGTGGTGACTGGTGGTAGTGGTGATGATGATGATGATGAATGTAACTTGCATAGTAGCATATGCTTTGAGTTCTTAAACCAAAGCCGAAACCCCCAAACTTGTATCTATAAGGAATCCGGAGTTCTCTTAGCACCTTCGGAACCAAGGTATATCTTAGTGCAAAATTTTGCTTTTTGGTAGCATATGCTTAGAATACTTCTCATAAAATCGAAATCACCATATGTTTCCTTTTTCCTTGGTTCCTCATGGACCTTATCATCAGGTCGAAATAATAAAATAATTTTCAAAATAGCTTAACTTTCTACAGAACAATGTTTAAAGACATCCGTGATCCGTTTTGATCTAAAAATACTATGAAAAATACCTACCAATTATAATAGGGCAGTGGTTCCCAACCTTTTTAGAGCTGTTACCCCTATAGCCTGTTAGAGAAACTGATTTTACCCCCCCCCCCCCCCCCCCAATTAAAATTTTGTATTGGTACTTCGCAAGTTTTTAGTTTTTTAATATAATTAGGTTCAGACTTCAGTTCCACTTAACGCGCATCTCATATCATATCATGCTCCACGTTCAGACGGTTTCTTGCCTTTTTTAAACTATTACCAGAGTTGAGAGGCCGCTCTCGCATTTACAAGAGGTAGCTAACGGTACCAACATTTTCAGATCTCTGTCTGCAATGATAGGGTATTCTGTAGCTGTTTTTCTCCAAAATGTACAGTTTATAATTTTTTTCTGCCAATTCATTTATTTTAGGTACCACCTCTGTTACCCCTTTACAATAGCTATTTTACCCCCGCGGGGGTAATTACCCCCAGGTTGGGAACCACTGTAATAGGGTCATAATGTGAAGGTTTATGGTGGAATGGTGGTGATGATGATGATTAATGTAATTAGCTTAGTAGTATATGCTTTCAGTTCTTAAAACAACGCCGAAACCCCCAAACATGTATCTATAAGGAGTTCTGTTCACCACCTTTGAACCATGGTATATCCTGGTGCAAAATCTTACTTTTTGGTAACATATACCTGGAATACTTCATATGAAACCAAAAAAACTATATGTTTCCATTTGAATTTTGAGGAGTTCCCTCGATTACTCATGGATCCCATCACCAGGTCACCACTTTTGTGAACATGGTACCAAATTGGAGTGAAACCTAATACAACAAAACAAAAATTTTGAAAATCGGTTCACAAACGGCAGAGTAATCGTTGAACATACATAAAAAAAAATAAAAAAAATATCCACAGCCGAACGTATAACCTCCTCGTTTTTGGAAGTCGGTTAAAAATATGATAGAACAGTGTCTTCTATACGAGTACTACAACAATACATGTTCTTTGAGGTACTTACTTCCACCACATCCTGATAAAGTGGCGGATATGCTATCCATAACTTTTTTGGCAGATTCTCCATACTCTATCTGTCAAGTTAAGTGGTGGATAGCCTATCCGGCACTTATCAGGAAGTGGTGAAACAGGCCCTAAATCTTTTATCTTATCTATTTAACAATATTCTGAGCAGTTTTATAACATGAAGTATATAAACTTACATTCAGTACGCATAGCAGCATAAGAGCTAGGAAGATAATTTTGACTAGATGTATGTCTAGGAATATGAAGGCGTAGTCTGCGGCGGCGGCGAGCACGCGGCGTGCGGCGCGGACCCGCTCGAGCAGCCACGGGCGGAACGCCGTTGACGTGCGCGTCGACCGGCCGGACGGGGCCGAGCGACCCGACGCTGTCGCAGCGATTGAACGGCTGCGAGATGACTTCCTACGATGGGTAATAAATATTAATAAAAACTTTTTCGAACTTATCATTTTTTTAAGTTATCTCCGGTCAGTCTAGAACTCTAGAGAATAAATCAACAATTTATTCATTTTAAAATAACAATTATGGCAAATAATATAAGAAAGTAGAAATCAGAAAAGAAAGAATCCATGACTCCTGTGATTCCGTAAAATTGAACTAAAATAAAACCTGCTTGTCGTTAAAATTATTAAATACTGGGATGAAAAACAAAGCATAAGTAAACCTTAAGGGTTAATACACACCCTAAAGTATTAAATTTTGTTTTGTGACACCCTGTATAATTACTTCATTACCTACCTGTGTATGGATCGTCTGGCGGCGGTGTTGACGGAGGAATTGATGGAATGTTCGGCCTCCGTGTCGCTGCCGGTCGGCGACTCACGACCTTCTTCCTGTTCCTCTTCTAGCGGCAAAGCCGGGAGCTAAATATGTTTTACAATAATAAATACTTTTTCATTGTAACCGTAGGTATGTTATAAGGTATATAAAATAAACTAATAATATGAGAAACTAGATAACGCCCGCAACTCCGTTACGCCAAATTCGTTTATCGCGCGGGAACCGTACATTTTATTGGATAAAAAGTATCCTATGTCCTTTCCCGGGATTCAAAGTATCTACCAAATTTCAGCAAAATCGGTTCAGCGGTTTTCGCGTGAAGAGGGAACAGACAGACAGACAGACACACTTTCGCATTTATAATATTAAGTATGGAAGTGTGGATATGGATAGTATGGATTAAAAACGCACAAAAATAAGTTTTTGTTAAAAAAAGACTTACGTCATCTTTAATAGTGGAAGCACCCGCTTGACTAGCTCTTCTTGACTCTATCTCTCTAGCCAAACTCTCTGTTCTACAAAAAATAACAATATTATCCTTTATTCGAAACACAATTTATTTGGGTTGAACTTTTAGTTTCCAATTAAAGTTACCTCGTTTTTGGATCAGAGAGCATCATGAAGTCTTTGTGGAAGTAATGCACCTGCATTATCGTTATGATTAGGAACAGAGTTGGCGTTAGGAGCTTCACGAAAAGATCAGCTTTATGATATGTGTCCAACCCTAGGTCGTGTTGCCTGAAAGGAAAAATCATTTGGTAAAATTGATGTTTTTGTTTCGTGTGAAAATGGAAAGCAACAATGCAAATTATTTTCACACTTACAGTCTTTCGTTTATCATGAGGTAGGTTTCAATCATCTTGGAGAAATTGTCGAACTGGTAGATGTAAATGAGTATAAGATTTATCATCGAGTAAATGATCACAGTGATCCAAAACACGTACATCAAACGCCGCCACCAGTACCAACTTATCTAAAACAAAAAAAAAAAACTTGTAAGCTGGAAAAAAATAAGTAAAGTGTAACCCCGGGTCCAATCCATCCAATTTTTATTGTTTTTTAAGCTAACTACTAAGCTTAACTTCCAACTGTGATATAATATATCTGCAGTCATAATAAACGTACCTGCAACATGAGTATAAAGATCAGGAACAGGGCCATGTACGTTATCCGGAATATCGTCATCCTCTCGCCCGTGATGCCGATCACAAAGAGCATGATCACCACCACGTAGATCCAGTACCGCGCGCACGCACCGCGTAGCCACTCCCCTATCGCGACTAGCAGCCGCGACCGGTTCTCATCCTCCCTCTCACCCTCTATAGCTGTACCAAGTATCAAGATTAGCCAGCCATACTATAACAGTCGGAGTAAAGAGGAAAATAGACTGAACAGAGAGTACGAGTGAGAGAAAAGACGCAACAATGCTGTGCATAATTTAAGGTAATGAAAGATACACGGTAATTTTTTTTTACAAAGAATGGATAGTCACACCACAAAAAAAGATTATTTAAAAATAATATGTTAGAAATATGCAGGTATAAGGACATACAATTTAAAAATTCAAAATATAACTGTAGAAGTGTATAAAGTAGGTATAAGTGTTAAAAATGTATAAATAATAAATAATCTTCTAAGCTCATTAAGTATTTACCATGTACCCAACCTGATTATTGAGAAAGCGAAAATAAAAAATACGATTTAAATATCTAGTACATGATATAAAAATTTAAATATTTTTAGTAATAAACATGACTTGCAAAACAGAAGCATAATATTATACTTTACTAGCTGTCCCGGCAAACGTTGTTTGGCCATATAAAGTATTTCGCCCATATTATTTTACTGAAGCGAGAAAATAAGTATGGCACCATGGCAACGTCCATCGCTATCCCGTCCCACAAACAATGGTCGCCGTCAGTCTCGAGTTGTAATTATTTACTATTATTTATTCAACAAATACACTTATCAATGTAAAATGTAGATGTTGTCCGATTCTCCCCCCTAGCCGATATGCTCGCTAAGATTCAAGGTCGAGACTCTAGCCGTTTCAGAGGAGTTCAACCACGCACACCGTGATACGAGAATTTCATATATTAGATAATAATTGATATGAGTGTAGTAAAAAATGGCAACACTGACCACTAGCGGCGGTAGAGGCAGTAAGATGTAGGGGCGCGGCCATATTGGCGACGAGGGTGGAGCGGCGGGTCGCGCGCATCTCCGTCACGCGCTGCCGTAGCGTCACCCAGAACATGCACGCCATCACCGACTTGACCAATAGCGGCACGCACGCCTCGCCCGCCTCCCGACCCAACCCTATCTGCTGTAGGTTCACCGCCTGACAACAGATTTTTTATTCAGTGAATTCACCTTCGCAATTTAATATATATTAATATATTATAATCTATATATATTATATCTAGTAAGACAAATTTTAATATAATATAATATATATCTATGGACGCTTCACACCACGTCAGTCTGTCCCCGTGCTAAGTACCTGAAGGACTTGTGTTACGGGTACCAGACAACGGAAATATATGTATTTAATACTTTTATACTATACATATATTTAAGATTTTTAGTACATATAATATGATACACATAATATTTAATAAACATCCATGACCCAGGAACATTGAAAACTATTTGTTCCGTTGGCGGGATTCGAACCCGCGACCCCCGGCAACGTGAGTGTTGACAACGCGCTCAACCACTGAGCCACGGAGGTCGTCGATTTTAATTCAATAAACTTGTTAATTGTTGGTAAACCTTTTATTTATTTCCCTTAGTTTAAAATAGTAGTGTTACAACATGGGGATTTTTAATGTTATGTTCTTTAAGACATCTGACATCATAATATACATGTAGGCGCAAGGCACCGTCTGGTGAAGAAAGAGTTCTTCCATTTGCCAGATAATACAATTATAACATTGCTAACAAGTAACAAAGCAAGTTTGGTTTGCATTGCTTTAGAAAATGATTGCGTCAATATTTTGACGGAACGGATGACCGCTATACCGTCATTGCAAATTTTCCTGGAATATATGACATCATTTCGCAATAATAACTATCGCTTTAGCAACAAAAATTATAGCTGACTACCAACCGTTATATTCGACGGTAACTCTGATTCGAGTTAGTCATATGGACTTACTCCTAAGTAGAAACATGGTGTAGCAGACCAGCACCGGGCTGGTCTTAAGCATGAACGAGCGCTGGTCTTGGCACAGCCACACGCAACAAAAAACAGTGATAACAAACTACCAACCGTTATATTCGACGGTAACTCAGATTCTAGTAAGTCCATTCCGTAGATATACTGCGCTAGGAGTAGGAGCATGGCGTAGCAGACCAGCACCGGGCTGGTCTTGAGCATGAAGGAGCGCTGGTCTTGGCACAGCCACACGATGTTCGCCCACATGAGCAGCACGAACGTCAGCCACGAGTGGTACATGATGCTCCACGCCATCATTGTTATTGTGGTCGCGATGTAGGAGGATCTAAAATCATTAGTGAGTTCGAATCATCATATTACAATTACTACGCTAGTTTTGATGAAAGAGTGATTTCGTTAAAAAGAGGTTAAGGGGTAATTTTATAAAGCTCGTGTGTGGGCGTTGTCTCTCTTTCTTTACTCTCGTTACTCGTAACCCAGAGGGATGCCAGCCGACATGACTGGCGATATCAAGCGTAGGATATTTCCTGCGCCATATTGGCAGTCATGTCGATCATTTACATGCCCATTCGGCACATTGGTCATCTTTCTTATTAGAAACTAAACTTTTTCAACGCAGGATTCGAGCCCATAATCTCCAAGTCGGAGCCTCGCGTCGTTCTAAGCCACGGGACATAATGTTTATATTATATCCCGTGCTATCCCGTGTTATTATATCCCGAATATTTTGCAGACCCCGACGTCGTAAATCTTTTTTAATTTTAGAAATCGTTATAACAAGCAACAGCTAAGTTTGAATGCAAATGTTCAATTGAATTACTTTGGAATACGAATTATTATAGTCCGCGCGGAACTAGTTGGCCGCGCCTTAGGTAGGGACGGGGGTGAGGGGGCGGGTTGCTTGCTGCTCGCAATGCACATGAGATTAGACAGTGACGACCAATCTCGCGATATCGTGAACAATAATATTATTTAATTATTGGAAAGAATAAATTAAAGACATTAGACAATTGATCAGTTTTATATTCTAAACCCGCTATCCCCAACCCGCGGCCCGGGGCCGCATGTGGCCCGCCGGGACTTTATTTGTGGCCCGCGTGATGTTAAACAATTTTGAAATTCACGCCCACCGGCAAAATAACGTAAAGTCATTAAATCTTTAATTTTTAAGAAAGTTATTTTTTAACCCTAAAAAATTTTTGTTGCGGCCCGCGAGTCGCGACACCAAGACCAATACATGTTTGTGGCCCGCATGAAAAAAAGGTTGGGGACCACTGTTCTAAACTATTGACATCGGCTTTCCGTTTTTTAAAAAACGTATGCACTTTAAATATTATTTCCTTAGATTGTCTTTTTATCGGCGGACTCATCTTGCTATTGCAATCTCTTGTGCGAAGCGCCCCTGCCTCTCCGTCCCACCGTTCACATACCTCAGGCGCGGACAACTAGTTCCGCGCGGACTATAATTATATCAGTTTGTCAGCAGAATAACAATGCACATTTATCTTACCTGACAAGAACTTGGAAGAAGTCGACAATGGCCGCTAGGATCTCGTCTATCAAAGTTGGTTCTTCATCTTCCATTATTGATTCTGAAGTACAGATTACAGTGCAATATACATTTTTGGGTTAGTATTTCTGGTGATGAAATAAAATGAAAATTGTTTTTATTTCCAAACTAGATGTCGCCCGCAACTCCGTTGTGTCAAAATTCGTTTATCGCGCGAGAGCCCTATTTTCTGGGATATAAAGTATCCTATGTCCTTTCCCAGGACTAAAAGTATCTCCAATCTCCATACCAAATTTCAGCAAAATCGGTTCAGTGGTTTAGGCGTGAAGAGGTAACAGACAGACACACTTTCCCATTTATAATATTAGTATGGACTATGGAAGTATGGATAGGCTAGCAACAAACTCTCTCAGAATGTCTTTGGTGCCTACCAACGTTTCGGGAACTAACCCGGCGAGCAGTACTGCCGTTAGAAACTCACACGGTGGATGTATTCTAAAAATATCTTAAAATGTTTAACCCACCTTCGTCTGGAACGACGACAGATCCTGTCGAGTCCTGGTGTAGTTGTCGCTTGGATCGAATACTTGACCATTTCTTACTTGGACTCAAGTTCCGTATAAGCTAAAAACATAACATTACTGCTTGTTAAATTCATTTTAAGTAACTACAGCATTTTCAATTTAGCAGCAGTTTATGTAGGTACTATCAGAGAAGTTGATTCCTATGCAGATCGGGGACCTACGTAGTTTGGTTGCTTTACGTCAAACACAGCCGACAGATCACAATTAACATTGAATTGACATATTCGACCAAATAACGTTGGTCTATCAACTGCATAGGAATCAATTTCCTCGATGGTACATACAACACTTGAAGCATTTGGCGTGACTTGGAGGAAGAAACTCAAGAAAACGTTTTAATAATTTAATAGAGTAAAAAATTTACAACCCACAAAAACTTTACAATTTACTGGAAGAAGAATAAAACTCAGTAACGGTCGGATACTGAAACGATAGGGCTACAGCTGACTGGAATTCATCTATTAAAAGATGTCGCAACTCTGTTGCGCCAAAATTAGTTTTTTTTAGAATCCGTAAATTTTTCCCGGATAAAAAGTCCTGTATGTCCTTCCCCGGGACTCAAAGTATCTCCATACGAAATTTCAGCAAAATGAAGTGAAGAATAAAGAAGTGACAGACAGAAAGACAGACACACTTTCGCATTTATGATTGGCTTACATTGGATACACCTTTGATTGGCTAACGACATGAACCAATCAATAATGGTGTTGAGTAGATAAACTTCCATCAAAAAACCTCAAAAAACTGGACAGAAATAACGCGTAGTATGAATAACAAACTGTACATTAGCGTTTCAGTATTCGGCTGTATGCAATAATATTTAAGGCTTTTGAAACATTGAAAATACTGTACAGCACCACCACAGATACTCACACAACATAATATTGAAAATAATTAAGTTATTACTTACTTATTTATATGCCATCCAAATGCGACGATTTATAGGCAAAGATCTAAACTTATGCAAGATTCTAAAACTCTATTAGAAGCTACAGATAAGCACATAAACATACAGACAAAAGTGCAACCAGCTTCCCCACAAAATTGTTCTAGAGAATTGTTTCAAGATCATGAACAGTTAAAAACAAGAAACACGTGAATACCTACAGGATAGCTCTCGTTGGCGTCCCCTCGGATGGTACTGGAATTTATGTATGAATATGCTACCTATAAAAGAACGAAAGCAGGTTGCAAAATAATGTTTATCGAAATCGTGCCAAATAAAATCACACTGTTAAAAGGGTTATCACCACATGCACATGCCTCCAAATGCTATATTTACAATGCGTCTTTCGGGTTTTCTACAATCAAACATAAAAATCTCATAAAGTAATAAGTGCACGGTGTTTACCGTTTGATCTAAATACGAGCTGCGGCAATACTGCAACGTCTAATCAAAAGTACAATATCTACAGTGGAAACAAATCGCTAGAGAATATCTACAATAAATCAGTGCACATTCTATAGGGTCTACGTGATGCGAGTACTGACTACTGAGTGCACAGCCAGAGGCGGCCTTACTCGGACTTTTTTGGTGGCGCTCTTCCAGCGGTCGCGCGACGTGTAGCGGCTGGAGCGGTGGAAGGACACGCCCCGCATCAGCGCGCCGTTGTTTTTCCCCGCCTCTATACCCGTCAACGCGCTCTTTTTCTTCGCCTACCCCCCGTTACCAAAGGTTAATATTGCCGTACTATTGCGGAGGTTAAAATGTAAGTTTGCGACTACAGCATTAGCCTACTGAGCAGCCAAACCCGATGGGATGATTTGAAAAGCAAATCAGCGTTTTGTTAATAGATTCGTGTTAAAATTGCAGTAATTTTAAAAATTTTAAACTACGTACTCGTATTAGACTTGATCGTTACGTACCTTGGGCTTGAAAAGCTCACGAGATTCGACGGCAAGAAAATAATACGCTACTAAAATTACGAAGGGGCTAGCCAGCGTCGCCCACATGTGGTCCTCCGACACTTCGTATACGAATGTCGATGGGAGTGTTTCGTTCAGTATCACTAATTTTGTCAAACCAAAGTATCTGAAATAAATAATAAACTTAATTGAAATAAAATTTATATTTCCCATACTTAACTTCCTTCCTGCTCATACGGCATATGCATAGTGCATACCAAGTATGCGCTAGCTATGTATGATTTCATGTAAATATTAATTAAAATTTCGTATTGCCTCGTTTTTTATGATTTAATTAATTATTTATTTATTATTATTTATTTAATTAATTAATTATAATGCTGCATACATACAATTGGCGAATAATAAAAGACTGTAAATATACCTAAGTATATTTTAGTATTTCCTACCGTTTGATAAAATTTGATATCTGTATTAACCTATCAAGGCCCATAAGAGCACCGGTGATCGCGACAACAATAGAATAAGAATAGATTTCCAAAAATCCGCGATCGAAGGATTAATTTTACATTTAATTGTACACATAAGTCGCATACTAACGCGCATAGGTACAGTTAAAGTACGAAACATAGCCATAGTCCATATCCATTTAATATTATGACATCATCAACTTCATTACTCACAAACAAAAGCTTGCAATTATACAAACAACAGTCTTCAAACAATTTACGTGGAAACCAATCACATAAATGTGTTATGCAAATATTGCGTGTCAAAAGTATTACAATTATAATAACTTTTGTGTGTCACAGCCCACATCCCTGCGCGTGTACTGTTTTAAAACTCAACATATCTAACCTTCTACCATTACATTTCCACAAATATAAGGTTAATCTACTTTAAATATTAGATCTTAACATCCATTACTACGGAATGCAACAAAATTAAGTGACAATACTTTACTTTAGGGTTTGTGTGTTCCTTATACAAGGTATAACTAAAGTCTAAACTAAGTGATAATACTTAAGGGTGTGTACGTATTTCTTGTAGAGAGTGAACTCTCTAGAAGAAATACGTACGTACGTGTGAAAGTAGCAGCGCTGAAAAACCAATTTTTTTCTCTTTTGTATGGGCAAGCGCCCCAGTATCGCGAGTTACCCCATACGAAAGTGAAAAGAAATTTGGTCTTTCAGCGCTACTACTTTCACACTGAACTCTTTACAAAGAACACATACACACCCTTAAGTTTATCACTTTGTTTTGTTACACCTTGATATAGTACTTTGAAAGTAGCAGCGCTCTCTAGTCGAGGTAGAAATAAATACATTCACTGTTTGTGTGTGTCTGTCCCTTAATTTAGTTACCTCTGTATAACAAGCCCCTTTAGCTAAAAAAAGAAAAATACTGTAGCTACCTCGCAAAATCATTATCCGGTGGGTAGATATCAATGAGCCAGGAGCACTGGTAGACTAGCTGCACGGCGACATGGGCGGCCATGATGGCCATCAGGCAGCGGCTGACGACGGCGAACCCCCGCTCCAGGGGTTTGCCCAGCGCCCACGCCGTCGCCGCGCCCATCCACGTCAGGTAGTAGATGCCCGACGTCACACTCGGCCGCATTATACCGGAGAACATTATGAGGCATAATGCTATGTACTTCCCTGGAATTAGAACGTAGGTAAATTAAATCTATATTATACGTCTCATAAAAAAACATAAAGCCGCCATTCCACCGCGGCGCACGCTGTGCACGGCCACGGGGCGCCCGAATTTATTACTTTAAATACGTAAATTCTTGCGTAGCGTGTCCGTGGGTTGCAGTGGACACAGTCACATATATTATTTTCTTGCAAAGCGAAGCTTGACGCACGTCCGTAGTCTCTCCGTGCGCTGCGGTGGACTGAAGGCTTAATATTAGATACTGGATTGGACAATAAGGGCCTGTTTCACCACTTCCATGATAAGTGCCAGATAGGCTATCCACCATTTAACTTGACAGATAGAGTATGAAGAATATGTCAAAAAAGTTGTAGATAGCCTATCCGGCACTTAAATCTTTATCAGGAAGTGGTGTAAGAGGCCTTAAACATCGCAAGCTTTTATTTTCAAATCATATCTACGAAAAACAAATCGAAATATATGAGTATGCTAGTTGCCACAATGGCAAAGGGTGTGTCTTCTTTAGACAGCTGATGTAGCCTGTAGAGATTTGGAATAGGATACAATATTATGTGAAGTCGATAGGAATAGAGTTAAATTGAAATTGTTTTTTTATTTTTTATTTTTTTTAAATGAACCTCGCGCCACTGATACCACAGATAGGGGCGTGATATATGGAACAATGTTATTTACGAAAACCAATTTCGACTTTTAAGTAATAGAGAAAACATTACAAAATTATATTATATTGTACATAATAATTAGATAACAGTATTAATAATGATACCACTGCATGCTCTAAATATAAACCATGTTCATTTTATGCAACTGAAGTTTGAAAATGACTCACAGAAGGAAACTATAAATAAACATAATATTATATCAATCAACACCACTCACTTACGTTATTTAGTTCTTAATATTCTGTAAAATAATATAATATATTGTTCGTAAATTCAAATTGAAAATTATATTTTTAAATATTAACTGAATAGATAATAATAAATATTATGTAGGTACTATGAATTATGATATCATATGCCAAAGCGACGAGAAAACAAATTATTTACCTGCACTAGTCAGTAGCGGAAAGCTTTGATGTTTGGAGTCTTTCTTCACAACTTCATCGTCGGGGGTGCCGACTAAAAGTTTTCGAACCACCAGATAAACGACCAATGAAGCAAACGTCATTATTAACTGAAGAGAAAAAAACATAATTACATTATTGAGTGGAAAGTAGACTGGAAATAAAATAAAATAAAAAATGTAGAGAACTAATACTGGAGAGCAACTATCAGGATTCAGGGCAGGTGTTTAAGGTGCTGGGGAATTGGCTGCAGGCTGATCAGTCAGACAAATTATAGGTGTTAGCAGCTTTACAGCAGCTAAATGAGTAATTTCCTTTTTTGGAGTACAATAGAAAAAAATTAAAACATACCTATGACATGATTTCAGCTTCGTCAAAAAGCTGGTATTTATTTGCTATTAGAAGGGTTATATTGTTATTTGTTACTTATAACCGTTATGCATCATTCAGTTTACGCAATAATGCATGGGAACTTTAATGCATGGGAATTTTAATGCATTGTGTACTAACTCCTACTTGTTGCAAACTTACTTCAGGTGCCAGAAAATGTACAGCCATCAGCGGATCTATGCCTCGATAAGAGACGAGCCCCAGGTTCAGGCCGATCTCCTGGATGATGGGGTACTGTTCGAGCAGGGAGCCATAGCTGCCGAACGCCGCCAGCACGCTGTGCCATGCCGCGTGGACTAGGAGCAGCAGCACCGACACCACGATGTTCAGCAGTAGGAACTTGCCGCGCCAGCCTACAAAATACAGTTTATTTTTATTTTGATGCCAAGTACCAGGCCGCAGGGCTGCGTTTACACCAAACTGGCTGACAGCCGCTGAAAAGGGCGAGCGCTATACGCAGTTTACAAATTATAGTATTTCCATACGAACCATAAAGTTAATATACCTAGCGGAATAGAGAAACAAAGGACGAGATGTCACTATCAATAACACTGCGTGGTAAAAAGAGACGTGTAATACATGACAGCAGAACCAAATTTTTTTATCTATTTGACGTCCAGTCGGCACTTATCGACACGTTGACAATTTAATCTCTTAGAAAGATGCTTGTGTAAGTGTATAAGTAAAAAAATGTTTACACACAGACGTAAGTCAATTTCGGTTTCGTTTGACAGCTCGAGATTGTTGCTCTATTCCGCTAGGTACCATCGAGGAAATTGATTCCTATGCAGTTGATAGACCAACGTTATTTGGTCGAATATATCAAATCAATGTTAATTGTGATCTGTCGGCTGGGTTTGACGTAACGCAATCAAACTACGTAGGTCCCCGATCTGCATAGGAATCAACTTCTCTGATAGTACATATTAACTTTATAATACGAACTCACTTTTTCGTTTACACCTAACCGACAATACGTCAATGTTGCGTTATACTTTAAGCTTGCTTGCACTCAGCAGCTGAAGAAACGTTTGGTACGAAGGTAGCCTGCAGAGTGCAGACTGCAGACCCATGTTTTCATGAAATATTTCGGGAGGGCCATTATAAATGCATTGCGTGAATAAAATTGGCACATAGCCTAAAATTCCTAAAAACATCTTAAAAAATGATGTCATCGACCGGTCATTGTAAAACAATTGAAGCTTGTCGTGAGTCGTGACTGATGCTGGACTGGGCGTTAACTAATGAGTTTAACTGAGCAACTATTCTGTAAACTATTAAATAGAAGTTTAAAGAAAAATATACAATTTAGTAAACAGAAAAGTTTAATAAACAACAGTAACTAAACTAGATTTTAAATATTTTTCTGCCAACTGTTACACATTCGGCGGGTGAATGCAATTTTAAATTTAGCTGCGTCGCGTGTATTTCCGGGCTTCTCCATGACGATTAGATCATGCTTATAAATTTTAAGTTACTTATAATCGCCTAGCCTAGAGTTGAAGGTTAATAAACGCAGCCGGCCGTAATCAAAGACTAATGTGTTTCGTAGAACAAAGTTAACAATAGTGAGAAAACTGTCAAAATTTAATAAATATGTAGTTGGTAAGAATTATGTTTATTAAGATGCGATGGGTGTACCAAATGATGTCATATAATTGTGGAAATATATTTGTATTTTGTATGGATATAAATTGTTAGACTATAAATCTAACTAGCTAAAAGCCGAGCTTTCTGAGGGCTCGCGTCGTCACTCGTCACACCTTGAATGACTGATGAATTATCATCAAAATTTTTGATGATAATTCATCAGTCTGTTTTGATGAATTATCATCAAAATTAAAATAAAAAAAAATTGTCATCAAGCCTATTAAGGCTTGATGACTATTTTTTTTTTCTTATTGGTAATTGAAAGACCCTTAAAAAATAGAAACATCGCTGAAAGAATGACTCTGATAGCTTAAATATTCACCAAGATATGACAATTCAAACATCTCATAAAATAGACCTGCCCGAAACGCTCCATACAAAGTGCTACGAAAGACTGACGTCACTCTTTCGTAGTTTGTACGGATCGGGAGAGAACTTTGTTCGATAGGTATATTAAATATTGCGTTTATGAAAGTGGTTTCATGACAAAAGTTGCTTTTAATTGCATAAGTTATCGAATGGTATACAAATATTAATAAATTTAATTGAAAAAAAATCGACTTGATTATCCAACTTTGAAGGCGCATAACAAAAAAAAAATACAAATGCTATCGAGCTGAAATTTTGGGAACACTTATTTTTTACCGTGATTTCTTTATTTTATTAACAAAATTCGCTAATCCCTTTTATACATCTACATAGGTACGTAATTTAACCCATCAGTCGTGGCAAAACGAGACACAATAGCTTTTTCATTGTTATCGCGGCCGGATGTGGCCGCTTGGGGCTTCATGAATTATAAAAATCTGTGAAATCACTAATCACTATGTTAAAGCACAAATCAATAGGCGTTATAGTTTTTCCGTAAAGTGTAGAACCACACCATGTACAGGTTGTGGGATATACTAGGGCTCGCTTCGCTCGCCCTGACAATTTTATCCATAAGTACTTCAATATATTATATTCTGTGTCCATATCTCACATAATTACTGCTAATAGAGTGTTAATTAAGTACATCTCAAATAAATATCAAACGATGCAGTTAAGTAATAATTCAGCAGATAAAAATTGATGTAAGTAGTAATGTTTATATTAATTAAAAGAAAATTAAGTAACGTAAAGACAACGTACACATACCTTTAAATGTATGTGAGTCCGGTACTTGTGGAAACGGTGCTATTAAGTACAGAAGCAGATATATCAGGGAGAGTCCGAATGGTCGTAATGCTATACCTGTAAATAAGAAAAAGTATGTTTAAAAACTTAAAATAATAATGACATACGTCTACGGTCTATCTATGAAAGTCTGAATTGCTGATACTGTATAGATAACTTCATAATATCATGTCGACCTCAGAATACTTACATAATAAAAAGTTTATTCTGTATTCTGAGACGCCGACATGGCTCAAGGATTTTGAGTTCTGTTTTAATGTTCAGTGCTGAACACAAAATTTATTATAAGTATTTTTATAAACTTTTATTACCTAAAGGCAACAATCAACATGCAAAAATAATTTAATAATATTTTGAATCGTTGTAATATTATGTTTAATGCTGTTTTAATAATTTTACTGAACCAAGCACGCGCTAAGTACTTTATCAGTGCATTCTACAATAACATCCCAATCTTATCTAAGTATTTCTGAGACTAGGCACGTTTATTTAACAACCTATATCGGTATCACAGGTGTTCATTCTGTCAATAGTTTACAAGCAGGCCTACTGTAAACAAACGCCAAGCCCATCTTTCAAATGTAACATAAAAGTATCGACAACGGACAATTTCATCACATAATATGCTCTTATGACGCAGACCGTGGATGCCCATATTTCTAGCGTAAGTTTTTTAACGTTTGTTTCTGTCGCTTTTAATGGTTTTATGTAAGTTCTACAATGGATAAAAACTGCACTTTTGATCCTGGGATATAGGGTAGACCTTATTAGTACTGAGGAGTTTACTTTTCTTCCTTAAAAAAATGCTGTTTTATACAGCGCAAACTGCGCAATGTGGTAAGCATACGGTACATGCTTACCACTTACTACATAATATAAGCTCTCTATATTTTCTTGTAGATTCTACTCTACCATATTTTTGTCCCAGTGCAGCGATATTTAATTCCACCCAGCTCAGTTTAGGTAACCAGTAACTACTAACTATGCAACATAGATAATATAGAGACTACGCAAGTTGGACTTGGGACAGATTTTACCTAAGACATTGGTCTAAGACACTCTAGGAGCAGATCCATTTTCGACCATAATTCGCTTTGCAGATGAATAACATTTTGATTTCGCATGTCCATAGCCATTATCAACATGAACTCTAATATTGGATAGCATACATGACTCACTCGCAGTACACACCCAAAATATAATGGCACTTATATTTCAACAAACATCGTGCAAAGCTTCTGTTTTCGTATATCGTTTGATATACAAAAATCAAAATACCGACATCGTCCACAAATGCCACGCTAACATTTCGGTGCGGTGCGGCGAAATTCTGCCATTTTATTTTATGCTTGGCCCCATTTCGCCGTATTACGAAACTGTCCAAATTTTATTGCTTTCTTGAGTGTGGGCTATATAACTTGATTTGCCTTTATGAATAAACACGCTCTTTTTGATCTGAACGCTAAGTTTTTTTTTTAAATGATTTCTAAATGCTGCAACCTGCGTGTAAAATAAAATATGTAATATGGTTTATAGAAATTTTTGAGAAATACTTTATGAAGAATCAATTTCAAATTCCTACTTTTAGTACTTACTGTCAATATAAAATATTTCATATTATGCATTGTGTATTACTCTACCAGAGGTCACAAGATGTTCTCTACATTAGCTCAATACAAAAATTACAAAATATACGCTAAACCAGATATGTAAATGTTTGTATGTATCTTCATTCTAACCTAATAATATTTTAATGTTTTTAGGGTTCCGTGCCCAAAGGGTAAAAACGGGACCCTATTACTGAGATTTCGATGTCTGTCCGTCTGTCTGTCTCCAGGCTGCAACTCAAGAACGGTAATAGCTAGAGAGTTGAAATCTTCACAGATTATGTATATCTGTTGCCGAAATAACAACAAATACTAAAAATAAAATTAAATTAATATTTAAGGGGGGCTCCCATACAACAAACGTGATTTTTTTGGCCTTTTTGGCTCTATATCAATAATGGCAACAGGTAGGTACTTGATTTTTTCTCAAGGTTCTTAGTTTTATGTGCATTTTAATATTTAATAACAATATTAAAATAAAATAAAACATTAAGGGGGGCTCCCATACAAAAAATACAAATTTTGTCTAATTTTGCTCTATAATGGAACGGAACCCTTAGTGCGCGAGTCCGACTCGCACTTGGCCGATTATTTATATTTTACATTTCTGACTGTGTACGATATATCAATAGGTACATACTGATTTCAAATTCACATTACTGTATCGCATATTTTTAATAACAAGACGTTCCCAATCTAGTTTAAGAATATCATTTCTCGCATTGCTTCTTATATCTACATTTGAAACAAACAGTGTTGATAATTCTCATTGACCTATTGCAGATTGTGTTGATGGTATCGGTTTAATAGGCTATACGACCTATGGCCTAGGTAGAGTTGCCACCTGCTGCTCTTCGCACCTTTCTTCTGATTAATTTCGTCTTCTTTGCAAAATAGATTTAGCTTGGGACGCATTGATCATAATATGAAAGGGTTTTTCGTGTTTTGTTACTACTGTTGATATTTGCGAGTCGCGACACAGGACTCAGGAGTTGCAGTATTCAGAATGTGTGGTGGCCGGTGGACCAATCACCGCAAAACATGCATATTCCACCTACAGTGTTTTGAATACATCTAACTTCTACTTCGTAAATAGGTCACGTACTTTAACAGAAATAGAAAAACACACACTTTATTAATGGCGGCTGACCATTCGATTACCGTCGAAAACACAAAACGTTAGATATTTTTGCCGACCTCAAGTTTTTAACTAGTAAGGTCATAGAGATTAGAGAATAATAGAGACATGATAATTTGAATGTAACTTCATGGCTAGCATAGTAATTGCCTTAAAGTAGGTATATATGAAGAAGTAGCTAGCTAGGAACACGAAATACTTACCTTAAAATAAAATTAATATTTTTACTTTATCATACTTAGTTATTATCCAAATCATATGCCAAGGCCTGAATAGAAAATGAGTACGTAAGAACTGTAAAAGTACGTAGTTTCTTACATTTTTTAGTACTTAATAAGTACATAGATTATTTAAATTAAAAATACACGGTAACGGAACAATTAATATTCAAATGTAGAGTTGATGTAGAGAATAAAATAAAGGCTGGGGTCAAGGCTTCAATAAAACGGCCAATGGCTCTCAAAATAGATGTTTGCAATAATGGGGGACCCATATTGACCACCAACGATAAATATCTTATATGTATTTAATTAACACAGTAAGGCGGGACTTCGAAATTCGGCTTCCCTAAATTCATCATAAAAATGCTAACATATTTAACTTGATTTTGGTGTGTAAAATTTTTGTATTTTTAAATAGGCAATAGGCATGTCATACATTTCAGGTATAACAGTGTTTACTGGGTTCCTGAATTCCTGATGCAGTATCTAACCTGCAGTCTCTACTCTCTAAACTCTCTAGAATATAATCTACTGGGAGTGGACTGCACTGGCAATTTTAAAAAATATGAAAAGGAGGCAAAATCGACCTAGTGATGAGATCATGTTTATGTATGTCAGTCGCCCGATGAACTACAGCATGACCTTGTGAATCACATCCGATAAAGCGCTCGCCGAATGTAGCTAAACCTCGTGGCGACTCGGCGAGCCGTGGTGTGTCAATACTCAATTCTCGTAACAGTCATAACATACAGGTACCACGATAATTAGCACCGTATGATTCACAGATAAACTAGATCGATAGGTAGCGTTGAATAAGGCGAAACCTTTATAGACAATTCAGTATGTATGTCATGGTAATTAGGTGGGATCTAATTAATAACGCTAACATACTCATTTTATTAGGCATAAAATTAGTGCCAGCTCTATCTTTATTCAAACTAAATTAGTAGAATTAAAAACTCGTTTTCATGGACATCGATTTTGTTTCCGATTCATGCAACCGGTAATGACGTGCTGAATAAAGTTAGTAAGTTTCCAGCATACTGTATGACACAGGCAGTAGACTGTAGGACAGTTCACAACTACTGCCTTGAAGTATCTATCTTTATATATTTTCTTGTACATAAACAGCAATTTGTAGTCCCAACACCAATTAACAACATACAATAGCAACACACACAATTAAAGTTATGTATATGTATACTGTATAGCCTCTATAGGTACCTAAGAGCCAATATGCTTCTTGTTTTACGCACTACAGCGGCTCACACACTCGCGTGAAGGTTAACGGCATAGTTAAATTAACTTTTAAGATAATAATATAGACACCACCGACGATTACATGGAACGAGTTAGTCGCTGGCAAAAGGAAACACCAGATTAAGAATATGTTTTAAATATTCTAAAGCAGGGTTTTTCAATCTTTAGGTCACCAGTATTACAAATCAAAGGGGCATCGTGGAGCCTCTTGTAGGAGTCTTGTAGTAAATCTATTAGTAGCAAAAATTAATAACAAAACTATGTTTTAAACTAAGTCAATAACTGACAGAAAATAAAACGAAAAAGCTCTCTGCCCCCTCGAAGAGATGGCGCGGAGGGGGCGTAGGTAGATTAAAAAATATAGTCTAGAAAGGCAAAAAAATACACGCTAATCACGTACGAAAGTAAAATAAAAATTAATATAGTTTAATTTTTATTGTAGGTATTGTAATAATTTTTATCACGTGTGCACGTATTATATATGCAAAATATTGCTCAATATAACTAAGCATGCGTTTTAATTGCTCCCATTGAAACATTCTTCTTTCATTCTTCATTTTAAACTCAGAAATAAGATAGGGGTCATATTCCTATCTTACGACTATAATATAATATCTTACGTTTAAAATATATTATATATAACAGCTATTGCCACGATTATAATCGTGGCAATAGCTGTTTTAAATTCGCGACAGATGGTAAGTAAAATTAAGATGGGGGCTCTAGAAAAAAACATATTCTCAAAGTGGGCGATGAGGAAAATAAGGTTGAGAAGCTATGGTCTACACAGACGGACTGCATTTCAACTGCAATCCAACTGCAAATTGCAGTTGGATTGCAGTTTGAATGCAGTTGACACGACTGCAATAGAACTGCAAGTGCAGTCGGCGTGCAGTCGTGTGAACTGTTTGATTTGCAGTTCTATTGCAGTCGTATTGCAGTCGTGTCAACTGCATTCAAACTGCAATCCAACTGCGATTTGCAGTTGGATTGCAGTTGAAATGCAGTCCGTCTGTGTAGACCCTGACACGAAAACTGACACGCAAATAATTCAAAACATCATGAATGTTTTAATTCAAGAATACGAGGGCTGCTATTTATGTATCCGGAACTGGTCACTTACAAGAACAATATTTAAAAAGTAATTACAACATTTGAAAATAGAACTCTTTGGTTGAAGAATACATTTTGTTTCATGTGACTGTCAATTATTTTTCCATTGTGGCGTCATTTTGAAAATTGCGTGTCTTCATTTGCCATGGATTTAACGCGTGAACATTTTCGTGCAATGATTTACTACGATTTTCGGCGTGGGCTAAATCAACAACAGTGCTTTATTCAACTCACCGCAACTTTTGGAGATGAAGCACCATCAAAAACCACTGTTTATCACTGGTACAGTGAGTTTAATCGTGGGCGGTCTATGCTCACGGATGAAAATAAAGAAGGTCGCCCAAAAACAGCTGTTGTCCCACAAAATATAGATGCTGTGCGGGAACTAATAATGCGTGATCGTCATGTTACATATCGCAAGATAGAGGCGTCCTTAGGCATAAGTATGACGAGCATACATAAGATATTACACGAACATTTGGCTGTAAAAAAAATATGTTCGCGTTGGATTCCGCACAACTTGACAATCGATCAAAAACGGGCTCGTGTCGATTGGTGCAAAAAAATGATAAAAAAATACAACCGTGGTACGTCAAAAGCCGTTTATAATATCTACACAGGTGATGAATCTTGGATCTATGCATATGACCCCGAAACTAAACAACAGTCAACGGTGTGGGTGTTCCAAGATGAGCCGAAACCAACAAAAGTTATTCGTGCAAAAAGTACTTTGAAGCAAATGGTCGCCTGTTTTTTTGGAATTAATGGACATGTGGCTACAGTGCCATTAGAGAATCGTAAAACGGTTAATTCTGAATGGTATACGACCATTTGTTTACCAGAAGTCTTTGAAGAAATAAGAAAGGACAACCGACAACGCAGAATCATATTACATCACGACAATGCTAGCTGTCACACCTCAGCTGAAACAACTCAGTTTTTGGAGGGTCAAAAGATCGAATTGACTGGTCATCCGCCGTACAGCCCTGATTTGGCACCTAAGGATTTCTTTTATATTTCCATACGCGAAGAACAAATTACGTGGTCAACGTTTTTCGAGCCGCGAAGAGGCTGTTGATGCGTTCAAAATGCACGTTTTGGAGATACCTCAATCAGAATGGAAAAAGTGCTATGAAAATTGGTTCCAGCGTATGCAAAAGTGTGTCGATCATCGCGGCGAATATTTTGAAAAGCAATAAAACCATATTAAATGATATATGTTTGTTTCTTTTTTTAATTCCGGATACATAAATAGCAGCCCTCGTATGACGCGTTTTTCTTGGACCGTGGGTTTGGGGATGGGTTGGAACTTGGAGTCTATCGAAGCTTGCGGTTATGAGTAATTCGTACGTGGTTCGAAGCTTCCGTTTTACGTGGGAGAACCATGCTTTGGCACGAATGGGCCGGCTCGACCGGAGAAATACCACGGGCTCACAGAAAACCGGCGTGAAACAGCGCTTGCGTTGTGTTTCGCCAAGTGAGTGAGTTTACCGGAGGCCCAATCCCCTACCCTATTCCCTTCCCATCCCTCCCTTATTCCCTTCCTTACCCTATTACCCCTTAAAAGGCTGGCAATGCACCTGCAGCTCTTCTGATGTTGCGAGTGTCCATGGGCGACGGAAGTTGCTTTCCATCAGGTGACCCGTTTGCTCGTTTGCCCCCTTATTTCATAAAAAAACACCATCTAAAGACCTTTGAGAGACACAGCTTGGTACAGAACAGGGCCAGGCAAGTGAAGCTCGAGCTGTAACAGTGTGCCGCTAGGTAGTGGAAGTAGTAAATGGCCGCTTTAAACGAGATTTAAAGCTGCTACGGCAAAAATATTTTAATAGAGTGCTGCCTTACATGTTCGTCAATTTTTAAATAGCTGCTGCTATTATAAATCACTTTCACACACGCACAAGGTCATATACGGCACAAAGTGGATGCAACAAACATCCTCTACAATTATGTAAAAAGCAAGTGCTTAAGTAACAGGAGGGCACAATTTCAGTGAATAGAAGCTAATAAAATAGCTTGGCTAATCAAGTAGATTGGCTAGCCGTGAGTAAATGTAATTTTTATATCTGAACTTACAAGTCTCATAACTCGGAACGGACAGCTGTAATAACAAATGTATCATGGCAATTGTTGTTCGAATTCAAGAGACCTATCCGATGACCCATATTTAAATGCCATTGGTGGATGTTCCCAGGTTCCATACATTTTTGCCCATTGTCTTTTACTATTTATTTATATATATTTTTAGCGATTTACTATATTTTTTAGTGTTTAAAATTTTAATATTTTGTAGTACTTAAATTTTTGTGCAAGAACCTAGGTAATTACTATTTTAAGCTGAAAAATAACTCAAACATGTTAAATATTACCGTATGAGAAAATGATTTTGGTATTAAGTATGTATGAGAATTTCGATGGCACCCGGCCTCTTATAACAGTATGTTCATCATCAGTCGCAAAGTAATTTTTTGTTCGCTCGTTTTATTATTTCCCAAATAAAAATACCATAACCTAGTGACAGTGAAGGAATGCAAAAGTAAAATATTATAATATGTGCCAACGTGAAAAGCCAAATTTCGTGTAAAATCAAAATAGGGAGCGTTCCTGTCGTTCTGTTGGTGTGACATTAATATATTCGCAAGTAAATAACGAGCCCGCCAACAACCGCGAAACATCGCATGAGCCAGACACTTTCATTAAACAAAAAGCTTCAGTGTAATTAATTTATAATCCCTGGAACAATTATGGTAACATGACTATTCACCGTTAGATTAAACAAATGCAATATTTAATATTTTGTATGTAACATTATGTCAGGTCAAAGTTTATCAAAAATTTTGTTTGCAAAAGGCAAAGAGGTCTGAATATCACTGACCTCCATTATACAAGTACGCTGGACCTACTACCCTTTGAAATGACATGGACAGCTATTTTTTGTGCCTATTTGAAGCGGAATCAACGCCCCCAATGTGGGGGAAGAGAACTAAATCTGACGTAAAAATGACGTTTGAAAGTCGCCATATTGGCGCTGATAGCAGTAGTGGGAGTACTTGGAAGTTGGAACTAATACTAGTTTCTACAACCAATAGCGATTAAGCGGCCATTTGCAAGTTACGTCAGATTTATAAGTTCTCTTCCCCCGCATTGGGGGCGCTGATTCCGCTTTAAATAGGCACAAAAAACAGTTGGGTATCATAAGTCCAACGTACTTCTATAATGGAGGTCAGTGGGTCATATTAAAATATAGGTACTAATTAGTAATTGCTAATGAAACTGCTGTAGCGGCCCGCGGATCGCATTGAGGCCGATATAATCACAATACTTACATAATAATAATTCTTATTGTACATTGTATCTTATAGCAAGATACTTATAACAGATTATAGATCCTTTGTCTTCTATACAGTGTATTAGTGTAAACACCGTTGTCCTTGAAACCACCAAATGAGCCCGTCAAAATGAACAACTTTTTGTATGAGAACAATGCTGGGAACTCAAAAAAAAAATGCCGTCTTCATACCCATACGGATGCCCGGATCGGCAATTTGTATGGGTATGAACTATGAAGACGGATTTTTTTGAGTTCCCAGTATTGTTCTCATAGACAAAATTGTTCATTTTGACGGGCTCATTTGATGGTTTCAAGGATAACGGTGTTTACACTTACATCTTGTATATATTATAATGTTCCCTATTGTTAGAATTTTATCTAAAACCCATATATTTAAACATAATATTATATGGCTTTCGAGTTCTTTTCATTAGTCTTAGCGTGATAAAATATAGCCTATAGCTTTCCTCAATAAAGGAGCTATCTAACACTGAAATAATTTTTCAAATCAGAACAGTAGTTCCTGAGATTAGCGCGTTCAAGTTAGCCCTTTCAAATAATTTTCCCCGTTTTTTCCACATTTTCCTCTATTTCTTCGCTCCTATTAGTCTTAACGTGATTAAATATAGTCTATAGCCTTCCTCGATAAATGGGCTATTTAACACTGAAAGAATCATCAAAATTCGTTGCGTAGTTTTAAAGATTAAAGGGAACAAAGGGACATGAGGGAAAAAAAGCGACTTTGTTTTATAATAAGTATAGATAATAATAACTCCCACACCGGTTTCGGTGACGTGGCCGGTTTCATTGAAACCAGGCCAGTTATGCAGGAGTAATTTAATAGTGCCCAAGTGTGTGCGCAGTACACAAGAGCACTCTCTATTCCTTTTACAGTAGTTGGTAGAGCTCTCTACGACAATGTCGCGGTCGCGGTCATGATTTAGGACCGAGTCAAGAGCCACGCTCTTAACCACTGGACCACGGAGGCGTTAATTTATAATAATTAATAAAGAAATTATACGAGACAGTTTTTTCGCTGTGAAATATGTCAGGGCCCCCGCTACCATATGTGCAATGTGTGCAATGCACACGGGCGCCATCCTCTAGGGGCGCCAAATCGCCATCTTTAGGGGCGCCAAAACCAAGGACCGAAAAAATATGCCTAAGGGGCGCCAAAATCCTTTTTTTTTCACACAGGCGCCAGTAGCCCTTACGAGGGCCCTGAAATAATATGCACAAAAGTCGTGAGCCCTTGCCGTCGTCGTGAGTTAACGTGCTATGATAATATGGATGTAAGCACATCCACGAAATTACATATTATTTAAGGTGTCTTGAGTGTACTTGGTAATGGAAACCACGAAGTTTTAAGTTAATAATACATTATTTTTTCGAAAAACGTAATTTGAATATCTATAGTCTACTATACCTATATCTATACTCTATACTAATATTATCGGAAGTGTTTGTTAGTTTGTTTATTTGAACGCGCTAATCTCAGGAACTACTGGTCTGATTTTAAAAATTCTGTCAGTGTTAGATAGCCCATTTATCGAGGAAGGCTATAGGCTATATTTTATCACGCTAAGACTATTTGAAGCGAAGAAATAGAGGAAAATGTGGAAAAACGGGAGGAAATATATTTAAAAGGACTTATTTGAACGCGCTAATCTCAGGAACTACTGGTCCGATTTGAAAAATTGTTTCAGTGCTAGATAATTAATTTATCGAGAAAGGCTATAGGCTATATTTTATCACGCTAGGACTAATAAAAGCGAAGAAATAGAGGAAAATGTGGAAAAAATGGAGGAAATTATTTAAAATTGTTTATTATCTTAAGGCGGGCATAAACCCCAATTTGTTATCCGTGACTCCCGCTTTACCTAGTTCCAATATAATAACGAAATGTAAAAAAATATGAGATATAAAGCACAATATTGAAAAGACTTTAAACCATAAACATTTTTATAAAACGTAATACTTTGGCTGTAATTAATTTACAAACTCACCTCCGAAAAAAATCTAATTCATCGAAATATAAGTATTAACAAGGATAATTATACATTTTATTTGAATAAATTGTTAGTAAATCTATATTAAAATATCCTTAACCGAACAATTTTGTTTCTTAATATTTATTTCCAAAGATATTTTAAAAAAACATGAAAAATAGAGAAGATCCGCCCCTAGTAACTACAGTTTTATGCTAAGCTAAAATTAATCTTATTGCGATGCGTATACGCTTGGTCTTTGGTTGTGTGCAAGGTTATCGTTTTACATAGGTTTCTTTTTTTGCGGAAAAATGTACGGTTTCCGTGACATTCCTAAATTACGCGGGCGAAGCCGCGCGGAACATCTAGTTAATACAATAATAATCGGCCAAGTGCGAGTCGGACTCGCGCACGAAGGGTTCCGTACCAATACAGAGCAAAAATAGGCTAAAAATTGTATTTTTTGTATGGGAGCCCCCCTTAAATTTTTATTTTATTATAATATTATTATAAAATATTAAAGTACACATATTATAACAAAAGAATGTGTGAAAAATTCAAGTGCCTACCTCTTGTCACTATTAATATAGAGCGAAAAAGGCCGAAAATTAACGTTTGTTGTATGGGAGCCCCCGTTAAATATTAATTTTATTCTGTTTTAAGTATTTGTTGTTATAGCGGCAACAGATATACACAATCTGTGAAAACTTCAGAAGTCTAGCTATAGCGGTTCTTGAGATACAGCCTGGAGACAGACGGACAGACAACGAAGTCTTAGTAATAGGGTCCCGTTTTTCACTTTGGGTAAAAAGTATGTGCACGCAGGGCTAGGTAACTTTATGTGTTTTGTTGGCAATTACTGTACTTATTTGAAACTTCAAATTAAAATTCTTACATATTTTAATATTACATTTTCTTTAGTCATTTTCTTTTTATTATAATATGCATTTTTTCAAAATCTAGGGAAAGCTGCATCGCATCTAAGGTGGTTCGCTGTACGACTTATAACAAGTCATCGTCCGATATCAACGATATAAATCTTTATCACATAAGTGTGTTATGTCTAATTGTCTAGTTACCTATATCACAGTTCATAAGATACCGTAAATTGGCGAGGTCGAGACGTGGTTTAATTGAATCAAACTGATATGTGTGTAGACTTGAGAGTCATCACATGAGCGCATTGGTATTGGTATTGGTACCAAGTATGATAATTGATAAATTACAAAAGATGTAGCTCGTATTTAGAACCATAATATTATGTATATTTAAAAACAATATTATGCAGTCTTCTGGGAACAAATTTCTTTTAAAAATATGAAACAATATAATTAAATAAAACACTTTCCTTAAGTTTGCCATACTTATATACGACATTTTTTGTGAAAAATAAAACATCCTGTATTATTTCACCATTCCTTAGTATTGCTCATTATAAACAATTTCTCCAAAGTGATAATATGTATACGATAAAATCCAGGAAAGGTTCAATTTTTAGCATCTTATTGTTTTCTCATACATTTCTTTAAAATATGAAACAATATACTTAAATAAAATCGGTCAAGTGCGAGTCGGACTCGCGCACGAAGGGTTATAGAGCGAAAATAAGGAAAAAATTGTGTTTTTTGTATGGGAGCCCCCCTTAATTATTTATTTTATTTTAATTTTATTATTTAAAATTAAAGTTCACATATACTTAAGGATTTTGTGAAAATTACAAATGTCTATATGTTGCCACTAGCTGTTGCCCGCGACTTTGTCCGCGTTAACATAGTATAATAACAAAGATGGATAGTTTTCCCCTTTTTGTGGTTCCTTATACAAAGGGTAAAAACGGGACCCTATTTAATCTTTCAGGCCCCGCGCGAGCACCGGTGATCGCGAGAACAAAAGAATACAATGGGAATTCCTAGAACCTCCGATCGAAGGATTAAGGAAACGTCAAACGCAAACGTCAATAAACTTTCATGTTTCTAACTCAAGAAATATGACGGACTTTCATTGAAACTTTCTACCCCAATTTCACCCCCTTGGGGGTAGAATTACCAGAAACGCTTAAATACGTATTAATTTATTTTTAATCAGTAGCACAAAAATAAAGCTTCATGTTTTTAACTCTTCACCCCCTTGGGGGTAGAATTTCCAAAAACGCTTAACCCTTAGACCCGCCGTGCCCAAACGAGGACACTTTTAAAATTACTAAATTTTTTGTCATTAAGTTTTTACTCATTTTCATTATAAGTGTCAATTTGCTAAAAGTGTATTTTCTTATTCTTAGAAGGTACAAATAATATAAATATAGTTTACAGTGTTTTATAGTGATTTTTCTGAAGATGTTTCAAACATCATTTTTAAGTTTTTCTTTTAGGCATATATATTTTTTTTTACTTATAATAGCTCATTACACTATAACCTATACAAAATGAACATATTAGTGTGAAAAACTTTAGTCTTTATAAGATTAGGAGTAGTTTTATACAAGTGTCCCCATTTGGGGCCAATGGGCACATTGGATGTAATTTATTCCAATTTTGTCCACCGATCAATTTCGTATAATCAATGAACTAAAGGATATTCAATAGCTATGATAAATACTATGGACTTCAGGAAATTGCCATGATTGAAAATGACAATGGAAAGATATATTTAGTCGTATTTCCTTCACAGCCATGTGTCTCTACTAGTTTTTATTACTCCAAGGGGAAGCTGGCCATTGTGCAACTGATACTGTTGGCCAAGGCAGTACAGAGAAGTATCCTCTCGTATCCGTCAAGGATATGGAAAAAAAGAAAACGACGAGTTTGACTACCGTTTCGACCAACTAAATTAGAATTTGTTTTACATCGATTGGATTATAATGTCTATGCGATCGGGGCAAGCTATTACAGCGTTTTTCTTCTGGGAAAAGTAAACAGATGTATTACTGTTGAAATAATGTGGACGGTAGATTCCCACATTTTTATCGAAGCTATAACAAGGATATGCGTGGGGTCAAGTTCACTGTTATACGAAACAAAAATTGGTGGTGTTTGGTAGGTTCTGTTTACGCACTTGCTGGATATAGTAGTGGCAAACGCATGGCGGCTGCATCATCAAAGTAATGAAAACAAGGATTGAATTAGCTCGTATTTCGGCGGCATTTGGTCGTCAATACTTGAGACATACAAGCGGTAGAATGCTGCAACCAGCAATACATATCTGTACTGCCAAACCTGCAGCAAGAAGGGTCACTTTCCCGAAAAACTATCCTAACAATTGGGTTACCCTGGTGGGCTAGCATTACGTCATGAAAAAGATCAAAGGCAATTTGAGAAATGCGTGAAAACACGGTAGATTCATAAAGAATGTATCGAAAATTTTCACACCGCTTGATCCCATTGGCCCCATTTGAGGACGGCAATTTTTTTTATATTAAAATTAAAAATAAAATAAGTTTTTTTGTGTTTTCCAACTAATTTTATTGGTTTCTATAAATTAATAAAGAAATTTCATATTTTCCACTGCTCAGTTTCATTTGGGTCTAAATGGGTTAAACACGTATCCAATCATTTTTAATCAATAGCCCAAACATAAAATTTCATGTTTCTGACTCAAGAAATAACGGACTTTCATTGAAACTTTCGACCCCTATTTCACCCTCTTGGGGGTAGAATTTCCAAAATTCCTTCCTTAGTGGGTGTCTACTTAATATAACAACCCTACTCACCAAATTTCGAGGCTGTAACTTTAACAGTTTTTGCTCAGCGATGATGAATCAGTCAGTCAGTCAGGACATGTAATTTTAAACTAGTATAGATTATGGATTACGACTTACGAGCCAAAAAGATTTAAAAAAATAACGTTTGTTGTATGGGATTAAATATTAACTTTATTTTGTTTTTAGTATTTGTTGTTATAGCGGCACCAGAAATACATAACCTGTGAAAATTTCAGAAGTCTAGCTATAGCGGTTCTTGAGTTACAGCCTGGAGACAGACAGACGGACAGACATCGGATTCTCAGTAATAGGATCCCGTTTTTACCCCTTGGGTACGGAACCCTAATAAATAATAACACTGTCCTCAAGTTTGCCATATACTTTACATTTGCCATAAATTATTGCTTATCAGCAACAGTGCTATAAATAATTGATGCAATAATACAAGGTGTTTTTTGTGTTTTTTTTTTACTTTCTACACTCGTTAACTTTTTTCTCCCACAGTTTAAAGATTTTACAATAAAATGTTCAGCTTTTGAAGCCCTTTCATTTGATATAATTTATATACGCGTGTAGACTGTGGATGTACTACAGCTTGGGTACGGCTTCCATACAAAAATGCCCCCTGTTCTTTATTATTGGCACGCGGATGGCATGAGATTTGGCAATATGTAAATGCAATTCCGGATCATATTATTATTTTGTACGTTGGAGCTCGGAGAATTATTACATCAAGTTAAATTAAGACAATCTGAATAATAACAGGATCTATGTATATAAACTAGCTATATATGACCGAGCTTCGCTCGGTATTCAAAAAATTCAAAAAACACACATAAAATGACATTTTATGAAAATGATTCCTAGCTAGATCGATTTATCGCCCCCGAAACCCCCTATGTACTAAATTTCATGAAAATCGTTGGAGCCGATTCCGAGATTCCAATTATATATATTATACAAGAATTGCTCGTTTAAAGATATAAGATATTATAACGTCGTTATGTAAAAGCTTTTAATGAAAGAATATTTCATTTTTGAAGATCCATTTAGATATCTCTTTAATCAATCATCCTTTATAGACGCACTTTCCCTCAATCTTCAGCAAAGTTCTAAAGATGGCGTGACCTATTTCTATTAGCTCGCTTTGCGTGCATTTTGTTAGTGAAATGTGAATGGCAGATTTTTGAGTGCCTTGCGTGATTCCCACACCAGTCATCCACGAAAAGAATGAAAACAAAAACTAAGAACTTAGATAACATACAATCGTAGGCCAACTATTATAAGATATGTCCCCTCGTGGACACTTAAAGTTAGGGGCGGTTGACGGAAACAGGCATAATAGTCCAAATAGATTTTTTTCCATTAACTTGTTAGAAATCCGAGTTGCGCGTGCCAGGTTTACCTGTATTGTACTTGACATTGTTTACACAACTAATGGAACCTGCCTTCTTGCACTTAAAACTTAATGCCATTAGCTTTTGTGTTCCGACCTATCTTCCAATATAAATTTCCTAGTAACTATAGGTACTCTATAGGGTTGGTTTGGACATAATATGATGAGTCCAGAGAAATGTAAGGATATTTTTATTACTGCAAAATGTACAGGGAAAATCATTTTGTGCGAGGAAGAAGTTTGAGTAATAAATAAAGTAGTAAAATATAGGCAATCAAATTGACGCACAAAAGGAACACTGAGTTTACCATTGGGAATTACTGAAAATACGCACATTGGGGTAGAAGTATTCATCTTTTTTTTCTTTTTAAAATTAAAATTATTTTGGGCAGTTATAGAGCTCAGTTAGACCACTAAATTCGGTCATCAGGTCACAATACCAGAAGCGAGGACGCGCCCAGAAAAAGGCGCTCCCTAGGGTTGTGTTACCAGTCGCCGCAATGCGACGTAGAAAACGATATCTCCCTCCCTGGCTAATTTGTTCATACGTAGTTTATGACCAAATTAGCGTGCGTCTTAGGAATTAGGAATAGAGCCATAAAGTATACAGCTAGGAACGTGCGTGTCAAAAATGTTTATTTAAAGTACTGTATTACATAATAGAGGATTACATTTTTAATATAAAATGCGTAATTATAAAGGGGCGTCCATAAATCACGTATGGCTCGCGGGGCTCTCCCGCGCGTTCCCCCCCTATCTCGTTATTACATCTCTTGCAAAAACATACTTACTCAAAATGTTACAAATGTATAATATATTGTCGTTGCGCTTGCCAAATCCTCTATCATGTGTTTTTATTCAGGGGTAAACAATAAACTATTTTATTTAATAGTGGTTGGACTTATCAATTTAATAAAAATGCAGTATAGTGGCAAATCTTGATATTATGTTTGATAGACTTGTTAATTTATTGATAAGTCCATCAATCATTCAATAAAATACCTAGTTCATTATCTACTCCTGAAAATTTGACTAAAAAGCAAAAACACATAGAGGATTTGGCAAAGGCAACAACTATTTATATGTACTTTTTTTAAAATAAATAAATAATAAATTCTAATTTAGTTTTGAATTATCTATAGTAGCTTGGTATGGAATAGTTCTTTGGCTTAGAATTTTTAATAAAATGATTTGAGAATGATTCCATTACACTCCTTTGAAATTGAGTGCTTACAAATTTAAATTCTTCCTAATTAACCTCACTTTAAAAATAAACCTTACCACTCAATAAACATTGTTTCAAAAGTCTTTTAACATGAGATTTTCACAAATGCCTCATGCAATTTGTTTGATGCTGCCTACTAGTCTTTTTGCTTTTTAGGCATTCCAGGAACAGAATACGCAAAAAATGTTAGCTGTGCAAATAAAATAATTTTGTAAGGCTTATAATTAACTGATCACCAGAAATCGTAACATTTCACAGACAAAAATAGTTAACGATCACCAAAATACAGACCACCATTTTAATGTAAAATGATAACCAAAGATTTAACATCTTAAAACCAAAAATAGTAAATGATCACCAAAATAAGTAAATGATCACCAAAATTAGTAAATGATCACCAATATTATACTAGCATATTAATGTAAAATGATCACCAAAGATTTATTATCTCGCTATCCTATTTTTGCAAAATGACTCCAAATAAATCATTATTAAACCAAAAGTACTAAACGATCACAACATTATACGTTAGCATTTTAATGTAAAATTATAACCAAACATATTTTTATTTAGCAATAGCAAGTCTTAGTAAAAGAGTCCCGTTTGTACCCTTTAGGTATGGAGCCCTAAAAACGGGACTCTATTACTGAGACTTCGATGCCTGTCCGTCTGTCTGTCCGTCTGTCTTTCTCTAGAAATATATTTGGTCATAATTTTACATTAAAATGTTAACGTATATCAAGAACCACTCCAGCTAGACTTCTGAAAATTTAACAGATTGTGTATTGCCGCTATAACAACAAGTACTAAAAACAAAATAAAATTATTATTTAAGGGGGGCTCCCATACAACAAACGTGATTTTTTGGCCTTTTTTGCTCGATATCAATAATGGCAACCAGTAGGCACGTTGATATTGTCGCAAAGGCCTTGATTATATTATGTTTACTTCAATAATTAATAATAATATAAAAAAAATTAAAGGGGGCTCCCAAGTCCCAACCCATACAAAAACACAATTTTAGGTCAAATTTTGCTCTATAAACGGTACGGAACCCTCCATACGACTCACACTTGGCCGATTATTTTGTTAATAATATGCTTACACTTTTTGTCAATCGTAGTTATTTATTTGGACAGAAATATTGCATTGATTTGCTCACAAGGATTTGGCGATAATTTACTATATTTGGTGATCATTTACTATATTTGGTGGTCATTTACTATATTTGGTGATCATTTACTTTATTTGGTGATCATTTACTATATTTGGTGGTCATTTACTATATTTGGTGATCATTTACTATATTTGGTGTTCGATTACAATTTGAAGTGTTTTCATGACTAAAATAGCTGGTAGTATACAAAAAAATAAAGTCTAAAATTGCAATAATTTTAGACTTAATTTTTTTGGTGTTCAATATCTTTTTTTGGTTAACAAGTTTAGGGTATCAGTGCATTTTTTGGTGGTCATTTTATTTGTTCCCATTTTGTAATATCAACCAATCAATTCATAACTACTACCCTGGATGTAATCTCCTAGATGCTAATTCTTCTAAGAGAAATTAATTTAAAAATACTGGGCTTGCATACCCTGTGCCAGTATCAATAGAATTAGGTATAATATAGTATAGTGTGGTAGGAACCATGAACCATGTATGTATATGCCAAGACCTTTTGTTATTTATTTATGCAGTGTCATATTATGTTTAAAGCTATATTTTAAAGTTATTGTATTATAACATCTATTTTTACAATTTTATATTCTTATATTACATATTAAAATATGTATTGTATTAGTACCAGAGCCCTAGAATTTTTTTTTTATTACTAACAAGCTAAGGACAATGTTCCGTTTTAGGGTTCTGTAATCAACAAAACTTGGTTGACTATGGTACCCTAACCAGCCGATTTTTTGTATATTGGTAGGGTAATAGTTATATAATTTAAGAGTGACATTGTCCTACAAATAGAACAATCCATATTTTAGGACCATCAAATCAAAGTATGAAATCCTTTCTATCTCTGTTGACTACCACTTTCAAGATTTTTCGCAAATAAAAAAGTTGTTTGTCTTATCAAAATGAAGCTACTCACAAAAAATTTGCTTGTTACTAATAAAAAAAATTGTTCTAGGGCTCTATTTAATTAATTAATAATAAAAAAAAAATCATGCACTTTCTATAGTCAGATAAACAAATCATTTTATAGATGACTACTTTTGCTACTATTTTATGCTAAAACTACTGTAAGGCTCTGAGTTGAGAACCGAGATTTAGCTTAATATAAATCATATTATATGGGTACTGAGAAAATAGTGTTCCCATGCGAAAATATTAAATACTAGATGACGCCCGCAACTCCGTTGCGCCAAAATTTGTTTATCGCGCGGGAACCGTACGTTTTTCCGGGATAAAAACTATCCTATGTCCTTTCCCGGGAATCAAAGTATCTCTATGCCAAATTTCAGCCAAATCGGTTCAGCGGTTTGAGCGTGAAGAGGTAACAGACAGACAGACAGACAGACAGTATAGACAGATAGACGGACAGTCAGACAGACACACTTTCGCATTTATAATATCAGTATGGATGTCACACGGCCGGCGCTGCGGGCAACATGTAGGTACTTACTTAGGAGGAGAGCAGATGGAAGAACCAGCCTCACCAAAAGCAGTGAGATGTAGTACTTATGCATCTTGTCTGAAAAAAACAAATTAACCCTTAGTAACCTACTTTTTTCATATTTTAAATCGTCTCTAACATTTTGTTACAAACCTTATGAATCTCAAATCTATGAGAACACCATTGAATACTTATCATAACACTCTTAACACTGGAAACTTATTAAGGTTTATTATAATTTTCTACATTAAAATAAGAATTTTTCACAGTCATTTTATTCACATTTTATTATGAATTAATAAAAAATTTCGTAATAACAACAACACGACTAGCGCTCACACGTACTCTGGTAAATAAAAATTATTTCTGAATTCTAACACTGACAAATGACAATGACAAATGCAAAATGACAAATGACAACTCACAAATGACAATTTTTTTTTATTCGTCCCGGTCGGGACAGGCCAAGAATCTTATATATATCACTGGATCCTGCGCTTAGAAGTTAGAACATTTTTTGAAGACAAGTTTATTGACCTTTAGTTATGTATTTTTTTCTCTCTCACACATTACATAGAGTTGCCATGGTAAAACGAAAAGTACCTCATCCAAATTTTAAGAACTGTAAAACTTAGTTAAATGAGTATTATCGATCGTTTAAAAGCAGATCATTGATCTTACAATTTATTTTGAAGTACACGAGAATTCAGTTCTTTAAACCACATTAGTAAAATCACGTCATATTTTTAGTATAATTCAGTATATTTTGCCTAATTCTTGTAGTTGCTCTACTTTATTTTATTAGCAACACTCTGACTGTCATTTATCTGTCAAATGCTGCCAATATGGCCGATATGTCAAGAAAGTTCTCTCGCTTCGAATGTTTACCTACTTGCTGAAATAATCGTTTGTATTAGATAAAATCGGAATTTAAAATATGCATTGTGTTGTGCAAAATTGCAGAAGTTTTTGGAAACCCAATTCTTAAATCAAGTTCCACAGGTGAGTGTATTTTTAAGCTATTAACTATTTTCATAATAAAAGTCAGTTTTTACCATGTTTTTACATTTGAATCGTCAGAAAACATTGATTTTGTTTGATTTTAATGTTGTATACTGATAATAAAACAATATAAACAATAAATACGAACCGCTTTCATATAGTTTTGATAAAATGGTTTTCGCATGTAGGGTGTCCATCATGTCCATTTATTCTCAGATGGACCCATATTATACTGTAGTAGGTGTGAAGTTTTGCCTCTGATAACTGATTACATATTATTTTCTTCAAGCTTTACAAGATTATAAGAATAATAATTGAATAATCGAAAGGAAAAGTCAGATAAATGTAAAATAATAATAAATGTTACCGGCAATCTGTAAAACCCAACATTATGCCTAAGCAATGTTAATTTTAAATAGTATTATAGAGGATTAAATTTCAATTTTTTATAATTCCAGCTTCCCCAAAGATGAACAAAGAAGAAAAAACTGATGAATATGATTATGACCCAGACACACCAGGCCGTCTTTTACAACAAACAGTGCCATTTTATTTACCACAATCATGTGATTGTATTCCAACTGCAAGTGAGGTAAATGTGTACATATTTAATATGTTTATGCGTTTTATGGGTTTTATAAAATAATAATTATATTTTTTTGTCATTTCGGTTAAGAAGAATAGCCCCTACTGAAAGTACAGTACAAACAATTATTAATATTAAACCAAAACTCACAGACAGAGATTCAATATGAAGAAAAAGAGAATATTGTAAGTTATTTCATTAAATCTGGTTAAACTTTGTAGCTTTTAACTTTTAACAATTTTAAAATTCTTATTTTAGTTGCATGTAGTTGTTTACTGCTCTGTCATCTCCGAGAATTGAGTCCACACTTGAATTCCTACTCTACGGATCTTCACAACAAAAAAGAGGGTATGATTTTTTGTTTATAAATAGGAAAGTATTTTGTTTTGTGTTTTCAGTGAACTTTAAACTACAGGAAGAGTAACTCCGTCAAAAAAAAGTGCACCAAAAGGCTATAAAATGTGACCCGAATACATGTATACTTTATGCATGTGTTCGGTACACATTTTTCTTGTATATACATACACGAGTGACATTCAACCAGGTTGACATGATAATTATTGTCAAACTCATTTTACAATTTGTTTACTTACTTTTTACGTAGCTTTTTACAAAATTTTCGTTGTAAAAATGCCTAATGGTGTAGAAGTCATACAGATACGACTTTTAATACAGGAATAACCTTTCAAGTTTCATCAGTAAGTGAATTTTTTAAAATTATGCTTAGGTAAAGTTCTTGTTTTTTTCCGACCAAAAACATGCCCAAAAAGATGGTTTATTTAAGTTGGATGCCAGGGTATTTGCGTAAAATTAAGCTGCTCTTTGTGTTTGTCTTATTAAGTTTACATGTTATTGTAAAAATGCAATAATCAAAAAATAATATAATTACAAAATTTTTACAAAGTCGCCATGGACAGTGTTATGCAAGATGTAACAATTTAATCATAATTCATAAACGAGGGTCTGACTGACATCATTATGGAGTATCTTATTTTTATAATGCCGTTCGTACTTCGTTTAGTAAGAAACGAACCGAATTGGATGCCGAGCCAGATTACTCGTTTATGTAGCATACACTTTAATAGTCATGATATTATATTTTGTATGAGTAATGACCGAAAATTAAAGATATTACGAAAATCTGCATTTGCACCGTAAGTTTTTTATTTCAATTCTGTAATAATTCTGTAACAATTTAGCACATAGATTTTTGTAATCTGAAATTCGTCCGAGTCGTACAAGGTTTGTTCAAAATTATTATATATTATTATTATCGATGACTTAAGGATCAGAGGAAAATGTTTGATTTTAAAATAATAATAAGGGATTTTCTTATTTTTTTAATTTGATTGTCAAACAATTTCCATTTTAGTAACTAGATGGCGTATGGGTAGACAACTATCGGTAATACCAGGGAATACCATCAATACTTGCTACAAAACTGGGCAAAAGAATGTAAAACGTGATACATTTCAATTTGAAAAAGACGCAATAATATTCCAATGAATAGGATAATAGAATTATTATAACGATGTTTTAGTTAAAACTCACGGAAGAAATAGCCCTGTTTACCGATATTCACACCAAATGTCACAGGAAATATACATTTTGGTTTTGACAACATCTTACCTGCACTTGTGCAAGATAACGGATATTTAATGGCTAATATTTTACCAATAATGAACATCAAAAACACAAATAACACAATTTGGGAAAAAATAATAAAAACCACACCAACAATAAAAAGTAGAAGAAGTTTCGAAAGTGACATGACCGCCAAAACTCTCTTTCAGTTTTTTTTTTCTTCTTTTTTGGCAACTTGACACAAAGGATGTGTATGTTATGCCACAGACAAGGTAAAAAGGTAAGGAATATGGCGGGAAAACCATATTCCTCCTATTATAATTTTCATCATCGTTTTCATGTATCGTCAGGTCTAAAGTCTAGTCAAAGTCTAAGTAAAAGTCAATACAGTCACAGGAGTCAAGTCGGTCGATTCAGTAAAGTGGTAGACGCTTTACTGAAACTTTCGATGGAGTTTTGGAGGGAACACAAAATAGCACGTTTCTGGATATTACATCACTTTCCTACACTTGTGCATGAACACGAATATCTAATGGTTAATATTCTACCAATATTACACATAAAAAACCCAGCTAACACAATTTTAGGAAAATAATACAAAAACACAACAGCACTCTTTCACATGCCCGCCAAAACTCCTCTTTCAGTTGTCAGTTTTCAGTTTGACAATTTGCGTGTTCCTAAACTGTTATCAGTATACTGGCCTAATCGCTTAGGCCAATGATGGCTTAGATTTAAGATATTTTGATTTACGTCACACTTGACAGTACACTGATATTTTTTTGAAACACTACCAATATGTTGTCGGTGATGCCAACCTGCAGATAATTTCAGATGGGTGGGGAACCAATAGAAAATCTAGAAGTGTCTACCGTCGCGCCGTCTGGTGGAGATTAAAAAAAAACCTTCCCATTATGTACTCCTTTCTTCGTGATAGTAGATATGTTTGGTGTATACTGCATAATGCCATCCGCTTTTGACAATTATTGTCCACGGCTTTGTTTCATAATTGTGACAGTGACAATAACCGCGCAGGCTGTCGTCCAGCGCGCAATATTATGATAAGTTACCTGGGAAACGACCTTGGCGAGAATCTGAATTGTCATATTTTAGTATTCGAAAAGGAGCCAAATTTAAAACGGTTGAAGTATGGGAGTTACGTTTCCTGTAGTTTTGTTATTCGTAGTGTGTTTTATAACATTTATTATTCATGCTGTTAGAATTAATTTATTATTTTAGAGAAAAATATAACAACTCGATAGGTTATAGTTAATAAGAAAAGACTTGAGGAGATGTTATGTTTGTTATATTATAATAATGTATGCATTACCGTTATCCAACAGGTGGATGCTCAATATGGACCACCGATAAAACGACCCCGCCTGAAAGATTTTAATGTACAATTTAAAATGAAGCCTAAAGTATTAAACTTTCAGGAGGTTTGGCAGTGAGAAGCAACTATAAATACGAGATTGACCTTGTGAATGTAAATTAATGATGTTTATTTTTTAATTTTCAATGTAAATAAATAGAATATTAAATGCATGTGCGTTTTTATTTATTAATAGCTATACCCGCGACGACGTCGTTCAGTCATATTTAAAAGTTTGACTCCCTCTATTGCCCATTAACTTAACGACGACATGTATTTATTATAAGTTTAACGAGGATAACAAAGCGTTAAGCGAGCTCAGATTTATAATATTATAATAACGCTAAACTCAAATAACAACAAACATACAGATTACAGACAGAAAAAAATCTAACCACACATAAACAGCTTAATATGCCTTAAAATATATCGACGTAGATTGTAGATTAGTACCAACTACCACCCCTTGCAAAATTTTTTTAAATCATATTTTCATTGTACAGACTTATTTCTACAGTATTATTATATAGGTCGTGAATTGAGAACCACAGTTTTTTTAATATAAATAAAACAGTATTCTCATACGGCAACGCACTTGCAAGTTGCAATTACTCTTCTTATGTTGCGAGTGTCCATGGGCAACTGTTGCTTTCCATCAGGTTACCCGTTTGCTCGTTTGCCCCCTAATTTTTTAGAAATGATGTTTTTAAAATAATCTATACGTCATCATTTTCTTCTTACTTGGGAATATCCTAAGTATAGATAATCATGGTCACCTCAAAGAGTGAGACAAAATACATAAGTGACGTCACCCAAGGTCAAATTTTTGGTCTTCAAAGATTTGTTTGGAGTGCAATTTCCAGTGTTTTTAAGTTTCTTGGGACAGGCTCACAAATGACAATGGCTCATGGAATTAATTTAAACTACGTTTAACTAGTTTATATTAATTCCATGCAATGGCTAGTCGTACGATTTTGACGTTAGTTTTTTTTAAGTACAAAGCGATACGGCTTACGTTTTAAATAGGATAAGACGTATTCAGCCAGACTGTCAAGTAGAAAGGCGGGAAAAATGTTTTCTAAGGTTTTCTATTATTATTTTCTGACTTCTGTATCATTTTTCTAAAACTCATCAGTCATCACAAGTCAAAAAAATTGTAAAAGCATGTAAAATTCTAAATAAAAGGTATTCCAGAATCATCAATCAAGTCAACATTGTGATTTGACTTTTTATTTTGCTTTTTATTATTATCTGTAATAATATTTTGTCAAATGGCTACATTTTTCAATTTTATTTTTATTACGAATTAATGGCGTAGCCAGGTGAGGTTTTTGTTTATTTCTTAGAATTTATAATGTTCTATAGTTTTCAATTGTTTTGCCTACATAATAACTATTGAGTAAAAAATCCAAATTCTATAGCAGTCAAAATCTTATCTTCCTTTACGTAAAATATAATACTAATTTAGAAGTGATGAACACGTATTGAAATTATTATTCTCATTTTGTATAATAGGAACATTGTCATCACTTTCACTTTTACGCATTTCGCTACAACATAGGATTTAGTGTGCATAACCCGCATAGGGGCGCAGTAGCTATGGATGAGTGAGTTTTCAGTTTTTCTAATTATTTTGTTCCTTTTCATTGTTTCGACACGCATAATTATTATGACAGGACTAACAACAATGCAATTACCACAGCCCTTCACGTCATGAATTATGTTGACTGTTGTATGGAATATGATGTGTAATGTTTTTGGTCAACAGCATGTCGACTCTAACAAAGATGACTCGGACAGTGAAAAAATTAGAAATCCCTAGACCTCTCAAATCGACCACAAGTTCAGCTCACAACAGGAATTCAGTACTGGATGTGAAAATTAACTCTGGTAAGAATACACAATTTCTTGTCTGTTTTTAGACGTTTGATTCTGGAAGAAAACTTAACTACAAACATATTTTGTTTTAGTGGATGACCTAATTGTGTTAACTGAGGCTGTTGCTTATCAAATGATGCAAGGCAACTATGATCGAGCACTTCAAAGCAATGTCTCCACTATGTATTCTAACCTTAAATTATATGGAGCACAACTAGAATCTCTGTATAAGGAATTTCTTGACAGGTATTGAAAATTTATGTGACAACATACATTTTACTGCAGACAGTAAACCCTTAAAGGCTACAATGATTTCGTGTACTATTATGACTACAACGGGTGTAAAAACACCCGGTTCTTAAAATTGGAAAAAAATACTTAATTAAAATCTTCATATTGCAAAGATGGGCTCAAATTATTATTTGGACTTTTAAGCCTTAAACAAATGCATAAGAACCTCATATTTATTATAAAAATACCTTCTACCATGACAATTAAGCGGAATCCTGAAAACTGAAGAAATATTACTTACTACCTGTATGAAAATTGTCCTATATTGTATACAAAAGTATTTTAATTTATTGATAAGTCTTATTATTTTTTATAATCATAGAACAGACAATAATGAGGCGCACAAAATATTTATAAACTTATAAAAAATATCTTCTTTTTGTAATTGAAAATTCCATAAAATTTGTATAGTAAAAAGTTTGTATATCACGAAATAAATTATCCATAAGGCAAAAAAATACAATTTTATATCATAATAACGTAAACAAAATCGAAATAAGCTTAGAAAGTTCAGCTTGACAGCCTTTTTTGGCGACAGTACTTTATGCATCACTTAGTGAATGACTTTTGCCTGTGGTCCAATTTATCAGACTTGTTGATGTCCAAAGTAGTTTTTAAGACAGCCTAGATGATCTTAAATGGAACATAAGAACGAATTTTTAAATAATGAGTTAAAAATAAAACTAGGCATCAAAATAAATATTTTATTTTCGACAAATTTTAATACCCCACTATAACTACAACGGGTGCAAAAACACCCGGTCCACCTTTGTATATTAAAGTCTGCATGTGCTAGTCACTGTTTTTCCTGCATATTCGGAGGCTACTTACCTTTTAGAAGAATACACGAAATCACATAGCGATCAGTACGTGCATAAAAAAACTATAGCCAAAAGATTTCGTGACCGGGGTGTAAAAACACCGTTGTAACCTTTAAGGGTTAAGCTTTTTAAATTTTAAGTATATTATGACAATGCGAAATTGTAATTTTAGGTACTTTGTTGTATTCCGAAATGGATCTCAGGATGAGAGGCTTGATAAGAAAACTCGACTTCATCTACTAGAACTGATAGAGTTACGTGCTAAACATTGGCAGGGGTCTGATTACATGAGCCAGTATTACAGACACCGTGGTACACATGCAGAGGTATAATTCTTATTTTGGTGCATTTAATTACTTATATAAGTATAATTTTTTGTAAAATGATTATATTTTTATTACATAGCCACTTTTGGTACCTACAATGGACGGGTCGGGCTCAGGTGGCTCGGTATCCCCTACGCTGGCTACGCCTGCCGAGCCTCCGACAATGCTCGGGCCCGGGGAAGTTATCAAACCATCTGGCAAATTTCCAAAACCTACCAAGATTCCTGGCAAAAACTATTCCAAAGACGAAGTTGTAATAAGAAATGCTGACTCTGGAAAAGGTATGTTAATACCATGTTGATAATGTCATTAAAAAAAGGGTTTTTCATACAAGATAATAATGTATAATATAATTTTGGTCAGTTAATCTTAATGGTCTCACAGTCTAAGAATGTAGGAATATTGTTGCAAAATAAAGAGGCCAAAACTTAGGTATAATTAGACATACCTATTACCCAAGCATGTTTTTACAACAAAATTGACATAATTGGGATACAAAAAACATGGGAATATTATAATATTATATTTTAGGGAGTGCCTCCGCTGCGCCGGCTCCCAAAAATATCAGTAATGGGAGCCGGCGGTAAGTACACTGCCGGCAGCCGAGATATAAAACAACGGCTGCCGGCGCTAGCATTTAAAATGGGAGCCGGTGATAATGCGTAAAGCGCTAGGTTCCAGTAGAAATAATTATAATCTCAATTAATATATTCGACTTTACCGATTTCCAAAGGTGAAAGTTAGTTAAGTAGGTACTTACCTATTTGTTCGGCTGTGGATATTTTAGTTTTTTGTGATGCATTTTCTCAGCTTAGCTTTACCTTAGCTACCTTTTTTCAAAAAAGTAAGATTTTGCACCACAGCTACAGTTATAAGCCCCGTGGTATACTTCCGAAGGTACTGAACAGAATTTCAGATTCCTTATTATAGGTATGTACCATATTAGAGAGTTTCAGCGTTGTTTAAAGAAGCAAAGATATTGTATTATGCTACTATGCAGATAACATTTATCAGTATCATCAATACCACCATTAACCCATCAAGATTCAAGCCCCATACGAGCACCGGTGATCGCGTCAACAATAGAATACAATAGCATTTCCAAGAATCCCCGATCGAAGGATTCAAATATGCATCCTTACAATATGACTATTTATGACCTTATTATTTGTACTTTTCATAGTCCTTTAGCTCAAGACTGATGTTTTTGATCATTATTCTGTCTTTTGACAAGCGATGTTTGCCGAATAGGCGCCGGCAGCCTATTCGGCAAACATCGCGTGACTTCGGCAAACTTCGGAGTTCGGAAAACAGCGCCGGCAGCCATTTCGGCAGCCGGCGCCGGCAGCGGAGGCACTCCCTATATTTAATTGTTTTCAATTTATCCATTTGCTTTTGTTTATTTTGTTATGTATACATTTTATATCAACTTGATACCTGCATGAGTATTATTTTTTAAACTGTAACCAGGTCCAAATATTTTTTATTGGGTACTTATATTTTATGTTACATCTTATTTAATTTTTATTGTTAATGCAATATGAAGGAACAATATAAGTATGATGTGTGTGTATTAGATTTGATATGTATAATATAATATTACAGTGATGGGTATCAAGGGCAGACGGGTGCATATGATCGAGGAGCTTAGTGATACGATTATATCGTTTCAGAGAGGTATGAATGCACGGTGGCCAGGATGGCTTACGCATGGTGCCCGTCAAATACTAATATGCGCATTTTTATTCATAAACATTCCTTTTCTATCATGTTCTTTAACTTAAACCAATGTGGTTTGGTAATTTGCTTCTTCAATTTATTCAACATAATAATGCATGTCCAATGGACAGGCAAAATACAAGTCTTCGTGCTGATATTGTCTTCTTGTCACAAGTTTCGACAAAGGCTTTGTACTATATTTATAATGCCTCTGACATAATCTTTTATTTCATCTGAATCATTCTACTAATAAAAATATAAATAACGGGTTTGGATTAACACTCACAAATTTTTTCACTAATGTGCTTGAAGCAGTGAACTAACAATGGCAATTTGTAAAATAATAGCACAATATCAAAATACTATTATAAAAGTTTGTGTTTGTAGTGAGTCCCGGTGCAAAGGAGCGGCTCGTCCAAATTACTGGACCTAACGAGGAGAATGTTAAGTGAGTATTGCTTAAGGTTCAAGCACACTTTGACGGCCCGTGCCCGTGCGGCCTGCGGGTCTGGGTTCAGCGCAGCGTAAAATGCGCATATATAGCACACTATTGCCGGGTCGAGTCGTATCGTGTTGTCGGATTTTGAGTACGTTTGAACCACTTTTAACCCATCAAGCCCCATAAGGACACCGGTGACCGCGACAACAATAGAATAACAAATTATTTCCAAGAATCCGCGATCGAAGGATTAAATCACTTGTGACTTGAGATACCAAAAACGTTGCGGTATTCTACTAAAATCTTGCTTTAGCTTTTACAAAAAATCTACCTTTATTTATCAATTTATTCTACATGGTTAAAACTAAAATGTTTATAAGGACTGTCTTCATTATCTTTTTAAAAAAATTATATTATTTATTCTATAATATCGATTTTCTACTAAAATCTACTAAATGATTTTGGACTACTAAATCGTCATTCATTTGACCCGAAATCTACCAGCGGCCCGGTCTAGTCTGCTCACTCCTTTAAACGTTAGGGGTGTCATACCAAATCTAACATACATGATAAAGGTGTTCAAAAGATTTTGACATAGGTTCAAAAATTCTAGTGCAAGTAATATGTGGTTGGCTCCTAAGTGAAATTGTAGCCGATAGTGACGTGATGTGTGTGTGCAGTCACGCGAAGCATCTGATCGGTGACACGATTCGGCGTAACGCGTCGCCGGTGCGGTTAGAGGGGGCGCTGGAGGGCGGCGCGCTGGCCACCTCCCGCGCTTCGATCGACTCCAACGGCTCCGACGAGGCTCGCCCGAGGGAGGTACGTTGTGCCTAAAAACCTGATTTTAATTTTTGCTCCCTATTTACTTTTCTATCATCAAAAAAAAAAAAGATTCATAGGTTGATGAAGGAGCTTCGTTATTTTGTCGAGTTATGTCAAGTAAGTCGTGATCTATCAGCTTCAGCTTGATATAAATCGACCAAATAAAATGAGTCCTTCATCTGCCTATGGATCAGTTTATCTCATAGTTCTAAAATGTTAATTAGCATAATTAAATAATTTTAAATTTTATTTCTTCTGTTTTCAGAAATCTCCACATGTTTCGAGGGCTCTGATGCATAGCTTCTCCACTAATGATGCAGCTTTAAGCGAATACAAATACACTGTTATGTTTGGTCAACATTCCATCAAGATTACTGGAGCCAATTTAGATCTTGTTAAGGTAATAAAAATAATATTAAACCTACATTTCCAGTAGCAAATAAAATTGCTTAAACTACAAGAAGTCAAATTTCGTTCAAACATACTTTTTATTAATATTTAGATGTTTTATTTCGCGATAAATATTTAGGTTAAAGGCACACATATAGATCTGTTTTAATTTAACCATTTAACCCATCAATCCCCAAACGGCACCCGGCTGACGCATAACAATTGAAAATCTTTTGTGTCTGCTATTCTCACGATCGAGGTATTAATATTCGTACACGTACTTTTCAGACCGCAAAACTGGTGCTGGACGAGTACTTCGAGAGCGCCGGTGCGCTTGAGGCGCTCGGCGCGGGGTCGGGCGACTTCTTCACCCTGTCGCAGCGACCCGGCGCCGCGCTGCTGCTGCGCGATGACACCGCGCTCAACGGCGCCGACGACGACGTGTTCGCGCCGCCCGACGCCACGCCCGCTACACCGGCCGCGCCTGCCACACCCGCAACACCCGCAACACCCGCCACACCGGCGACGCCAGGTATGTTGGCTAGAATTATCAGGACCCTAAGTAATGCGAATGCCACATGTATGCCACGTGTATAAGAAAGTATTTGAAAATACATAGTGACTTTGTAAAATTTATTAACTTACACTTTACAGTTATTGTGACGGCGTCGGCTTGTAATTTATTTATTTATAAACTAAAATTATAATTATTAGTGAATTCTGTGAATTTAAACTTCAATTTTTTTAAAGTATATGAAAGTTTGAAATGTTTTCACTATAGGTAGCTTAGGCATGTCTGGTTTCCAGCTCGGAGAGAGTATGAAATTTTGAAATTCAGTGCATGAATTTTTAAATTTAACTCGAAGTGGTGTGAAAATGTTTGATTTTCATCAAGTAGTGGCTGACTGACGCATCATATTTCTTGTAACATAATAGAAACTCGAACATTATCATGACATAAAGTTTGTAGTTTATTATATTTACTTATTATAATATATATTTCATGTCATATCGTTAAAAATTAATAACATTTTCCGATATTTTTATAATATACATTGTTTCTTAATCCTTCGATCGGAGGTTCTAGGAATTCCCATTGTATTCTTTTGTTCTCGCGATCACCGGTGCTCGCGCGGGGCCTGAAAGATTAATATCTTAGCATATTCTTTGGTTCCGAGCTACGGTCGCTGCAATTCTTCCAAATTTTACATTTCGATTCGGCCATTTTTAACTCATTTCATTCATTCTAATACAAGAACTATGTGAAACCAGCTACCAGATATTTTTTGTGACTCATTCGTTTACAATAGAAATAAAGAAGGTAGTGAGTTCCACGTAGCTTATAGCGGGACCGTGGATCGTGGTAAGTGCGTACGCTCGTGCGTGCATGCGTGTGCGTGCGCGGATGCTTGTGCGTGTGACGCGGTGCGTGTTACAGCGGAGCCGGACGCAGCGCCGCGCCGCCCGCGCTTCTCGCGCGCCGCCTCCACCGATAAGTACCACGGTAAGTGTCATCACACTAACTGCTCCGCCGCTGCGGCCAAATACTTGCCAGTCGTGTTTGATATCAGTACGTAATATGTCATATCATGTAAGCAGTAAGCATGTTTGTAATGGTTAGAATATACTTATACTTTAGGTGGCTGTACTTGGAAGCATTTTGCACATTAAGGTGGGTATCCTATCTGCCGGTTTATTGCAAGGACGACTAGTGATTGTAATGCATGCGTAATGAAAAATATTTTATTTAGAATTTTAAATACCTCACCCCATCTTATCATTGAATGTGTCGTCACGCAGATCGTCCGCTTGTCATGTTGTTTTAGGGCGAAGCCAAACGAGCGTAATTTGTGAGTTGTGAGTCGCAGAATTTCGGTTCGGCAGAATTCTGCTGCATTCAGTTTCATACAAAAGTCCTGTTTGATTCACACAAGCGTAATTTTGCGAGTCATGATTTGTATGAAAAGATATTTACGCGGCAGAAATTCTACGACTCACAACTCACAAATTACGCTCGTTTGGCTTCACCCTTAGTTTATATGTGTTATATCTATTTATTTATGTTATAACTTATATAATATTTGTTGTGTCATGTCATAAAAAATTATGCAGAGGTCAGTCAATAATAAACTAAACTTTGCCTATGTTTTGTACTGCACGAATTTGGTTTTGATTAAGTCGCTATTACATACAATTGACATAGCAATTGACATAATTCATGAGCATGACCAATTGATAAATCAAATGATTAAAGATGTAGTGACTAGTGACCTTATATTACGACTACCACTAGCGCTTTAAAATAATATGATGTAAGTTTGTATGCTTATCAAAAATTATGCTGCTTCACCACCTTTCACTGCCAAAGCACCCAGCTTGCAGAACGCTATTTCCTGATACTCAAAAACATTACACAGAAAGTTCCTGATTGACGAGGACCGTTTGTCTATCTCTATCGTTAAGTAGGTAAAATATTTGCATTGATCCGCATGAGAATGCTATCACAATAGTCGAGCCATCTATGTTTTCTATATTACCTAGGACGTAGATGTTGGGATTGCTGTAAAAAGTTGGCCTCAATTATAGCTAAGGTGGGGTGCTGCCTAATCTTCTTCTTATATATAAAATTCTCGTGTCACAATGTTAGTCAGCGAACTCCTCCGAAACGGCTTTACTGATTTTTATCAAATTTTATATACATATTCAGTAGGTCTGAGAATCGGCTACTGGGTACTTTATATATTGATAAGTGCATTTGTTGAATAAATAATAGTAAATTGTTACAACCTGAGACTGATGGGATAGCGATCGACGTTGCCATGGCGACATACTTATTTAGTCACTTCAATAAAATAATATGGGCGAAATACTTTATATAATGGCAAAGCAACGTTTGCCGGGACAGCTAGTGATCTCTTAAAATTCGTTCCCCTAAATGAGAATTGCGAATATCCGAATAGTTATAATTGTGAATGCCGGTGGAGGAATTTTGATGGACGTACGGGTAATCGGGCCGTGTCGTGCGCAGGTGGCGGTTCGTTGCGGCAGACTTACTCGTACGAGACGCTGGTGCAGTTCGCCGACTCGCCGCTCAGCAAGCTGCCGCCCGCCGGCCTGGCCTCCTTCCCGCCGGAGCTGGCCCGCAAGGTAACGCCCCCGCGCCGCGCCCCGCTCCGCGCGCCCCGCCCCCACCTCCCGCCCAACTACCTCGCCGCGCTGCTCTGTCGCGGCTTCTACTGATCCCCGCTTACGCTCCCCGAACGAACGAACGAGCCTTTGACTTGGTTCACAAATCACACGGCACAATCCTGCACGTTTTTTTGCAGTATACGTATTAACATTCATACGCCGATTGTACTGCAAGTACTGCAACAAATCGTGCAGTACAATCGACGTGTGGATGGTTCTACAGGTATTTGTATGTGCCACTATTTATTTGTTAAGACGTATACTGCAAAAAAAAACGTGCAGGATTGTGCCGTGTGAACCTGGCCTTTCTGGTTAAATGTATGGTGTGAACATAGCGACGCACATATCTACTAAACTTGAAATCAAAGTTTTAACGGTAGCCTGTGCGGTGTCGTGGAATAAGAATATGTTTTGTTTACACTTTGCATTTTTACCTAACGAGATTTGTGATTTACTTAGAGCTGGCAAGTTTATAACTTTTGACTCTAAAAACTTAACAAGGAAGCTTAATCTTGATACTGTGGGTCGTGTCTATTATTTTGCTAAGTAATTTAATAAACTTGCCTGCTCGATAGTATGTTTGACCAATCTAAATCAGTTGTAATTAAATTACTGTGATAATTCTTCTTCATTGATTGATAATATACCATAACTGATTGTGGTGTCATAGTATCTACGTTTCAAATTATGTAAAATATAATAATATTCTGTGACGTCACATTGCTAGCTTCATAATATTTACATACTGCTTGTGTGCACACTAATGTTATCCTATCCTATTGACATGGAATGTATGTTTTGTGTAAAGCTTTGCCACGCGCATGCGCACAGTGTGTTCTATACTGATATTTTGATCCTATTTAAAATGGGTTTGATAACCAAACTGTCAATTTTAAATAGTATCCTGCAGTATTGGACATACTAAATTCACCTCCTGCACTATGCACAAAGTTGTAGCCGTTGTGTTAAATTGAATGTTACCACAATGTCTCATCAAGCTAGTCCTACCGATAGCCAAGTAATATGAACAGACTGATTAGGAGTAAATTATTGTAAGCGTTACGTACCTTTAAAGTACCTGTTATAAGACTGATGGCCACGAGGCATCTATGTTTGTTGGTATTCGGCCACCGGCTTATTTATAATGTTAGTATAAATTCAAGTTCCGGTTGGCAAATATATCTTTATATAGTCCTGTTGATTTGTTTTTAATATAATTGATATTTTTGCTTGACTCAATGAAACTTGAATGCAATCTTTGTTGGGTGTATGACTTACATTATTGTGACTGAATATTTGTGTTCACGCTGCCCGCAGAACGGATATTCAAGAGAGGTTCGAAACAGGTAGACCGGCACGATTAAATTGATTGTCGATAATATTTCATAATATGTTTCATAAACAATTGTTAATATTTTATTGATTCTAGCGGAAATTCCTAGTGCATAATATATCATTGTGTTTTTGAATATAAAATTGTTTCAAAATATTTTGTTTTTGCTTGCACCTCGGCTTCTTAACGGATGCGGGAATTCTGCAATTTTTTTTGCTTATTACTTTCTCTTGCTTACTTTCTTTTAAGATGTTGTGTAGATAATATCATAGTTTTAATCCATGTAAACAGTTCGACAAATCTTTAAAATAATAATTATTATTACTTTCAAACACAGAATGATTTTGTTTAACTGAAATGAAATGAAACTTTTGCTTTATTGCACCCTGGGCGGTTCTGATTACCTTGATCCTTTTATTTTATACTAGATGAGCCAAAACTAGTTTATCGCAAGGAACCGTACATTTTTCCGGGACAAAAAGTATCCTATGTCCTTTCCCGAGACTCGTATCTCCATGACGTAGAAAGTATCTCCATGTCAAATTTTAGCAAAATCGGATTAGCGGTTTGAGCGTGAAGAGGTTACAGACAGACAGACACACTTTCGCATTTATAATATTAGTATGGATAATTCTTTGCTTGGGTTACATAATATACCCTATATGTACAAAATAACCTGCTAAGAATGTTCAATACCAAAGGTAAGTTGAGTGTAATATTATATTTTATATATTCATTATTAGAAAACGAATGTATCATAACTTTCGAATGCTGCTAAATAACCATCATTTGACTAACGCTTTTATATCATTGTCAATAACAGCTCTCTCACTAATAAAAATACTACACAACGTAGCTAAACAATGTTTCGTCTTTGTCTAATAAGTATCATTATATCACTTGACAGACTACGACAAATATTGCATAGCATAATATGCATTTTATAACATTTTTTTCTTAGTTGGTTCTAAGCTTAAGTAGTATATAGACTTGACATAAAATGCTATAGAAATCATAAATATGAACCTACAGGTATATTGAAATATCGTATAATATTTGCAGGGGTGCCTGGAGTTCGACAGCGTTAGCTACTTGAAGAAGGTTCGCGCGGCCGCCGGCACCACGGTCGCCTCAGTCGACGCGCCCGACTCGCCCGAGCCCGAGTAACCCGACCCCACCCGACCCGACACACTCTGGTTATGGCAACATCTACGAGTATGGCTTGACAATCCAGCTATATCTTGAGTAGTAACTACTAGCTTCAAAGGCTATCGAGGCATAGGAAATAGTTTTCGAGAGCGTCTAAATACGGCTTGACTGATCCAGCTATAACTTGAATAACTACTGGCTCCGTGGGCTATCGAGGTTATAGGTTTGATAATACCAAAACCAGTTGGACCCGATAGTGAGCTATGTGAGATGCACTTAAGTATAAATAACTCTGAGATATAGCTAGATACTGTTGTCAAGTTGTCACGATCTAGTAGCGAACACGTTAAGTTTCATGTAGAGAATAGAATCACAAGGACCAAAATATTGTGTAGTTTCGTACCAGTCGTCTCATCTTTGTGGCACTTTACAAGAGTTTTCAAGAGCGTCTAAGTACAACCTACTGCTTATTAGAGTTTATGCTCGAAGTTGGTGAGGTTCTCATTGCGCTGTCTTTGAAAATATAAAAAAATGAGTTTTTTATACATCGCGTTCCATTTAGCGTTAAAAACGATCTACGCGCTCAAAATAGGAGATATTTTAAGCGTTTTGATCGTTTTTAATGCTAAATGGAACGCAGGAATTTTATTCTATTCTATTAGAGTGCCATTTCCGCTTCGCGTTTTTGATTTTCAAACGACTACACTGACATAGTTCTCCTTCCCTCTATTCTTAAAAGATTTTTACTTTTAGCGATTATTATTATTATAATACTAAGTAAATATGTTTGCTTCTTTTTCGTGATTTCGATGTTACCATAACAGAGGTTGTTTTAATTTCAATAGCCATTATTCACATGTACTTTTTCAACGCTCGCCCTTCGCACTTGCGCTACTTATGTGTTTTTGTTTTTATTTTAGGAATATAAAGATGATCAGGAAAATAAATTTAGCGCCATCTACAATGATTTATTTTGTTTTTAAAGATTTATTTTGTAGCGTCTACAAAATGTGTTTATTTTTATGAAATAATGTTACAATTTTATATCAATTAAGTATCCCAATTCCCAATAGAAACTATGATTGTTTATTTTCCTGGTCAAACTTCATAAAAGAGGTTTGCAGCAAAAAGTTTTATGTGACTTAAACGCAGACGAGATATTATTTTTAGCATTTTAAGATTTTATATAATTTGATGAAACTTTTTGCTGCACATTTATTATTATCGCACTGCACACGCGGCGAGCTAGGTACTGGGAGCAGTCTTACATTTTATAGTTTAGAGACTCACGAACGAGATTCGACCTCGAGGCTTAAACTGAATCATAGCGGCCACTCTTACAACCGTCCGTTTTTATTATTTGATATTTTATTACTAACGTAGCGGACATCGATTACTAAAAGTATTAGTTTACCAAATTATTATTTTATTGTTGGTATATTTTAATTTTTTTAAATGTTATAACGATGTTGTGTCTCGAAGTGCCTCCTATTCTCGAAATACCGAGTTTGAATCTAATTCACAGGCAACTGTGTTGTAAAATTGTCGAATTATTATTTCGAGTTTTGTATTAATTTTTCAAGTTTGAATTAGCTGTCCGCAGCAAATGATCTCTAACAGAAGCAATCTTAAATGGTAAATCTTCATTAATTAAGAACAAAGGAAGTAATCAAGTTTTTCGAGACGTAGTTTTGCGTGTTAAATTATCTTTTTATTTTATTACAGCAGAATACATTTCTGATGTTTAGACTCTAGAGTGATTCCATTTATTTTAAGGTGAATGCATGCATTTCTTTGTGTTTCTGTGTATACTCATTCAGATATGTATGATAAGTCTAGTCCTATGGACGGCAGTCGATCTTAAGGTACAATTCCGTGCATCGCGACAGTCGTAAGCCGCGCGCGACCGACGACTGTCGTAGGCCCCGCGCGACCGTGTCAAAGTTATATGAGACGGCCGCGCGCGGCTTACGACAGTCGTCGGTCGCGCGCGGCTTGCGACTGTCGCGATGCACGGAATTGTACCTTTACGTCGACGCGTGTCTATATTCTGAGGAAGCCTATCAGTCGAATCGATATTGAAGTATTCTGTATTTATTGTAAAATATTCATATACAAAATTATTTGTTTTTTGTTACTAGAATTTTACGATTACACAATATGCTGTGCACTAAAACCAAATAATTTGTTATGTTTTAAGAGAAAATCTAATTTCTAAAATACGAGTCTTTCTTCTAAGTTGAAATTCAGTTTTTTTCTCCGCTATAGTTACTATATCATACAAGTGCTATCTCATTATATTATTCCTACTAGTATTTTGGATAGTGACTTTTGAAAACAGTAAACTAAGTTTATACGTCTTGTAACTTCCATATTATGGTAGATATGCTATATAAATTAATTTCATACTTTTATTACCCAAGAATAAAGGCTTACGTATTGTAAAAATATAAATACACTAAATTTTCTAATACAGAGTGTTTATTTTTATTTAAACCATCATTAACCCGCCAGCACCCGCGCCCCTAAAAAATACATGAGCACTCGCGTGTAGAGCATTTCACGTTTATAAGGGTGGGTTGCGCCAGAGGCGTGGTTAAAGTTAAGGTTAAAGTTGTGGTTATAGTTAAATATGGCGTCCTTTAGCTTTAACCTTAACTTTGACTGGAGAAATTCACATATGTCTCTTGCGTTTATTTTCTTATTCAAGCTACAGGTAACGGGATTGACAGTATAAAAAAATTATTATCCGTAAAAATTAACAGGAAAAATATAACACCTTAAAACAGTAAATTTTCACGAAAAAATTAGATATACGTATGAGCGGTTATGCTTAAATATGGCGCCCGTGGACGCCATATTTAACTTTAAGCAAAGATTTGACATTTTGCACTATAGTTATAGTTAAAGTAAGTTGGTGCAACCCACCCTAAATGTCATTAAATGTAGGTTTTACAAAGTAATATTTTTACTTTTTCCATTTTATTAAATAAAGTACACTTTGTTTATTATAAAAAGTATATATTTCAAACTTTATCAATTTATTTTTTTAATTTTAAGTTTTAACATTCATGACAAGAAAATTTTCAGTCACCTAAGGCGGCATACCGCCTTATAGGTGACTGAAAATTTTCTTAACTCATAAGTTATGATTATGACTGAAAAAAATTCACAGATAAAAATGTTTTCAAAAAGTAAACTTAGATATGTGGGAAGTATTAATCTTCATTATATTTAAGATGTATGACTTTGCTCGGTACATAAAAAAAAAATTGGCAGTAAATGCAGGCCTTTTTGGTCTTCAGGTTTTTGCGTCTTGGGCAAAACCACTCAGATTCTATTTGGTTTTTGTTGACCTGGTAACTCAGATTCTAGTAATAAACATTTAATCACGTTAAAATACGATATTTCTGTAGAGGTAATACAAGGTTTGATAAAATAATTTATTCACAAGGAAAAAAAGTGCTTACGCCGTACCGTGCAACAAACCTCGTACAAGCAAATAGTGCACCCTGGCGAAAAGTTATCTGTATCCAGGGGTGGGGGACGAAACAAAACTCAGCTACTGAAGAAACGATGGCTATAAACATAATTTTGGCAAAATGGCACGTGTTTTAAATTTACTGTTAGCAAAATACTCATAGCGCGAGTGCTCGCGGGTTAAATATACCCAATACCCATTACCCATCCCTGTATTATCCCAGTATCCTCTTATATTTTATAGGACTATTATAGGTCATAATTTCACAAAAATACATTTTCCCGATTCCAAAATTTATTGAATAATAAATATTTATAGAAGTAGATACTGTACAATAATTACACAATTTATATTTCCAGTATTTTACAAATTATTAAACACGTAACTGAATGCTTCATTTTAACCTAGCTAGCTGTCTATACATAATATTGCAACCTACTGCTCTATGTACTCGAGCTCAAATTGACCTTCTATTACCTACTCGTATATAAGCATGCCATCTCACGGCGCGTATTATCGCAAGCCGCGCCGCGCCCGCTCGAGCCACGCGCCGTGTGAAGGGGTGGCTCGGGCTGACTCGAGCAGGCGCGTTTAATATCACCATATGTGATGTGTCATGTGTGCCCTAAGACCACCTGCGCGTGAAACTATAATTTTTGCAAACATGTCCATTGTCTATTGTACTTAAAGATTTATAACTGCGTCCATGAAACAGACCAAAATGCACCCTAGGTATATTAGAAGAGAACAACTCAAAAAACCCAACTTTCGGCAAAAAGCGTTTAAATAGTTTTGGGAACTTAATTTTTTTTATTAATTATTTACGTGTAGCTTTTTTATTAATAACTAGATGGCTCGTGAATGTTAGTGTAATATGAACGCAACCCAATAATTAGTTTATTATTGTAACATTTTAATGTACAGTTTAATACTTATGTTGGCAACTCATGTCTTTGGTCTGTGCTCCGTGTGAAATGTCAGTTGTCACTTGTCAATAGAAATTCTCTTTGTCTTTGTTCGCTCTCTGTAACTTGATGTGCAGAATAAACTGTATGCATTTTTCAAGTTGTTTAATATATATTTTCACCAACCTAGAAAATATTATCATGGTAGCAGAGCGTGGTTGCTGAAGAAGAAAGTGAAAATACGGAAACTTGGAAAACCGGACGGATTTATCTGCTGCACGCAAGTAAGATCGAGCCGACCATAACCACAGGTAGCCATTTTTGTGTACCGGTACCGGCGCGGCGTGTTCATAGAAGACAGGGCGCAATTACCGGCTTGGCGTGAGTTATCCCGAAAGAAAAATACACGAAGATGTCGAATATAGGTATTCCTTTTCACATTGACAGACTTGTTGGACGAGACAATTACACAAGTTGGAAGTTCGCCGTCCAAGCCTATTTCGAGCTGGAGAACTTGTGGGATTGCGTCGCCGGAACCAACACCGATAGAGCGAAAGAGATTAAGGCAAAATCTAAGCTTATTCTACTGTTAGATCCGATCATCTACGTGCACGTGCAGAACGCGACCACGTGCAAACAAGTTTGGCAGTGCCTAGAAAAAGCGTTCGATGACAGCGGACTATATAGAAGAGTTGCCTTATTACGAGATCTCATCACGACAACGTTAGAATCGTCTCAGAGTGTAGACGCATACATAAATAAAATCATGTCAACGGCCCACAAGCTTAGAAATATTCATTTTGATATCAACGAAGAATGGCTCGGGACCCTGATGTTGGCTGGCTTACCGGAGACATATAAGCCTATGATAATGGGAATAGAGAGCTCAGGAATCAAAATAAATGCCGATTCTATAAAGACAAAGCTCCTACAGGAAATACAATGCTCAGATAACACGGCATTTTATGTTAAGAAAAGGGGAATTTATGGAAATCCAAACAAAAATAAATCTAATATGGGACCCAGATGTTTCAACTGTAATAAGCGAGGACATTTTGCGAAGGAATGTCGCACTCAAAAGAAAAAGAAGCCGCAAAATTCTGAAGATACTAAAATATCTAATAGTTTTATTGCAGCATTTTCAGCTCTTTCACAGAAAATGAATCCGGACCTTTGGTATGTGGACTCGGGCGCCTCCATGCATATGACCAACAGAAGCGATTGGATGTATGATGTGACAAGTCCTCCGACACCTGCCATAACTGTTGCCAGTAAGACACCACTTCCTGTGGAAAGTATGGGAAAGGTTAATTTATTAATGAATGGAGATGAAAATTGCAAAATTCAGGCGCATGGGACACTTGAATTTTTCAGATGTTAACAAGCTACCAGAGTGTGCTGATGGAGTAGAACCTTTTGACAAGCATGAAGGGTCTATTACATGCACCACCTGCCTCATGGGAAAACAGACCAGACTGCCTTTTAATAATATTGGTTCGAGAGCTACACAGCCACTGCAGCTTGTCCACTCCGATTTATGTGGACCAATGGAACAGGAGTCACTGGGAGATAACGGAAAAGAATATTGTAACAGAGACTTCGAAAACTTCTTAAGAAGGTATGGTATAGCACATCAGACGAGCACTCCGTACTCACCCCAGCAGAATGGTCTTGCAGAACGGATGAACAGGACCCTGGTAGAGAGAGCAAAGTGTATGTTGTTTGATGCAGGATTATCAAAGAAATTATGGGCAGAGGCCTTAGCAACAGCAGCCTATATCATTAATAGGTCACCGACAAAGTCAATACAAGGTAAAACACCTATGGAAATGTGCTCAGCATTTCAGACGAGCAGCAAAATGAAGAATCCTGCGATGAAGTACCAAAGAAAGACTTGATCGATTCCTTAAGTGATGAGTACCATTCTGGTGATGATTCAACATACATACCGGAGGAATCAATTGAGGTCGAGACACCGATTCGTAATATAAATTTACGTCCACGCAGACGTGTCCAGTGCAATACAGAAAAGGAGCATGATGTAAGTTACTTTTGTCCAGTTTTTGATCTGAATGAACCTCAAACAGTAGAGGATGCCCTTTCATCTCCTCATGCAGGCCAGTGGAAGACAGCAATGCAGGAAGAGTATGACTCCATGATAAAGAATAAAACTTGGTCATTGGTTGATTTACCACCAGGTAAGAGAGCCCTACCCTGCAAATGGGTATTTAAAACTAAAACTAATGGCAAAGGAGAGATTGAACGCTTCAAGGCAAGGTTAGTCATCAAAGGCTATGCACAGAGATACGGAAGTGACTACGATGAAGTATATGCTCCAGTAGTTCGATATAACTCAGTCCGTTACTTGATTGCACTAGCTGCTAAGTATGATTTAGAGATGGTTCAGATGGATGCAATAAGCGCATTTCTGCAAGGTGATATTGACACGGAGATTTACATGTTGCAGCCTACATTTTTTTGAAGTAAATACTCAGGGAAGCAGTTGGATGTCTTATATACTTGGCACATGTCACACGACCTGATATTGCATATGCAGTTAGTAAATTGAGTCAGTTCTGTAACAATTCAGGATATCAACATTGGCTCGGAGTAAAGAGGGTCATGCGATACCTGCAAGGTACCAAGAACCTAAAACTGTGCTATGTCAAAGAAGAGTCTCAGGAGATAACAGGATATTGCGATGCAGACTGGGCTAGTGACCCACTAGATAGAAGGTCATGCACAGGATTTGTTTTTCTGTTTCAGAAGGGTTCTATTTCATGGAGCTCATGTAAACAGCAGACTGTGGCTCTGTCTACAGCCGAGGCAGAATACATGGCAATGGCTTCAGCCACGCAGGAGGCTCTGTGGATCCAGCAGCTGCAGACTGAACTCGGACGTCCTAGTGAGAGTGCTCTTGTTATTTATTCTGATAACCAAAGTGCTATAAGACTGGCATCGACTGACTGTTATAAACCAAAAACTAAACATATAGATATTCGTTTACATTTTCTTAGAGATAATATTGTTGATTGTAAAGTTAAATTTTTATTTGTAAATGGTTGTTATATGGTGGCAGATAATTTAACTAAAGGTACAACATATGAAAAGCATTTGTTTTGTATAAATCGAATGGGTTTGCGTTCAGCAGGGAGTGTTAGTGTAATATGAACGCAACCCAATAATTAGTTTATTATTGTAACATTTTAATGTACAGTTTAATACTTATGTTGGCAACTCATGTCTTTGGTCTGTGCTCCGTGTGAAATGTCAGTTGTCACTTGTCAATAGAAATTCTCTTTGTCTTTGTTCGCTCTCTGTAACTTGATGTGCAGAATAAACTGTATGCATTTTTCAAGTTGTTTAATATATATTTTCACCAACCTAGAAAATATTATCAGTGAACTATTATATTGTTACGGATACGGACACACAGAGCCATCTAGCGTCGAACCGGCAAAACTAGGGGACACACTACACATAAATCCCCTACTCGAAACTAGATGACGCTAGTTGGTACATGCTCGAATCTCCTAGAAAGTTCCGACCGTTGTTTACTTGTTTACGTGTTTACTTGTTTACGTGAATCGAGTAAGGAACTTTCTAGAATTCGAGTCGCCCATATAAATAGGCGCAGGTGGACGGCCCGGCATTCAGTTTTATCTGAGCGATCTTCGAGGCGACTTCGAAGTGAAAACAAGTGATCAATAGTGAGTGATTGTGATAGTGAACCTACGACTCGGCTAGGACCTAGGACAGTGATAGTGCTCAGTGATTTGGATCTAGTGCTTAGTGTTTGGACTTAGTGATTTGTGTGAGCTAGTGTCAGTGAATAAAGTCTTCCAGAGAGTCACCAGGTCTTTCTCTCCGAATCCTCGAACCCTATCACGTAACAACTGGTGTCAGAAGTGGGATTTGGAGATGCCATTGACTCCGAGAGAGGACTTCAAGGGGAGTGTCAGGACAAGGGCGCAGCGAGCTGCTGCCATTGACTCCGAGAGAGGAGTTGGAGGTGGAGCTGCGGAGGCCACACCCACTGGGGACCAAGCTCCGCCCACTGCGGGGCAGGCCCCACCCGCTGGCCCCGCCCACCAGGCTCCGCCCACTGACCACGCCCCCCCAGGCTCCACCCACTTCGGGTGAAACCACGCCCACTGGCTCCGCCCACCGGGATCCGCCCACCGACCACGCCCCTCAGGCCCCGCCCACTCTGGACATGGCCACGCCCACTAGCTCCGCCCACCATGCCACGCCCACTGGCCCCGCCCACTTGGCCCCGCCTGCTCAGGCCCCGTCAACTAACTCCATCCATCCTGCCACGCCCGTAGTTTCTACGGCCCCTCAAATGGCTCCTCAATTGGAAAGCATAATTGAGTTAATTCAGGCTTTGCAAGAGGCCCAAGACCGCAAGATTCTCGGCGCTTTGCAAGATTCTCAAAGGGCAATGATGGAGGCACAAGAGCAACAAAAAGTCCTCCAAGAAAAAGCACTTGGAGCTATAAAGGATGTAAGTGACACTGTGGTTAAGCTCCGAAAAGATGTCGACATAATGGACGAACGAGTTACCGGGCTAGGATTGGATGTGGAAAATGTGAAAACCGGCCTTACTGAACTTCAGAAGAAAGTAGTGCGCCTGGAAACCACAGGAGTGGCGGTGTCTAGTGGAACTACCGGAGTGGTGCAAGTGGTACAAGGACCAAGAGTTAAAGCGCCACCATACGACGGTACTACTTCTTGGAACGCTTATCGTCAGCAATTCCAGACGGTTGCTTCTGCCAACGGATGGACTGACGAACAATGCCTGACCGCTCTCACTGTTGCGCTCAGAGGGCAAGCTTTGTCGGTCCTAGAAGCACATACAGGGAAGGGGTTCCAAGACCTGATGGAGGCCCTTGAATCCAGATACGGGGAGCGACACCTGGAGCACGTGTTCCGTGCTCAACTTCGTGACAGAGTCCAACGCTCAGGAGAGGGACTACAGCAATGGGCGTTGGAAATTGAAAAACTTGTCAAGAAGGCACACCCAGGAGCCGATTCCAAGATGATCGACACGAATATTGTGCAAGCATTTGTCGACGGAATCAGGGACCTCGAGGTCAGAGCTGCAGTGAGGCTACGTCACCACACCTCGCTAAAGGAAGCATTGGCGCATGCTTTGGAGGTCGAGGTTGTTCGCCGTGACATACGACAGACCCATAAGATCCATGAGGTCTCTGAGGATGTTAAGGAGGTCAAGGCTCCCACGAAGAGAAGTTTTGGAGCCATGTGCTACAAGTGCGGTGAGAGGGGCCATCTTCAGCTCAACTGCCCGCAGAAGGAGACTCAGATGGCAAGAATGAAAAGGCTCGAGGAACAAATGGAGGAGCTGATGAAGCAAGGGGCTTCGTCCCCCCGCCCGGGAGCAGGGAAACGAATAAAAGCCAGGACTAAGGGGCGAGTGCTGGCTGACGCGGAGGAAGCCCCAATAACTGTTGTTTCCCAAGCAAGCAGCGGGAATAGTCTTGTGATCCAGGGGACTATTAACGGGACGGATTGCAAAATGACTCTAGACACAGGAGCCTCTAGAACAATAGTGAACCCAAATTTGGTAAAAGCCGCAAGGAGGCACAGGAGGAGAATTAACTGTCGGCTTCTTACTGCCTCCGGTCAGCCAATACCCGTCCTGGGAGAAATGTCAGTTATGATGAATGTAGGGGGGTCCTCTTACCCTCATGACGTTATCGTGGGTGAGATTGTGGATGATTGCATCTTGGGTTTGGATTTCATGAAGAAGCATAACTGCGGAATTAATGTCGCTGACGGAGTTTTCAAGTGTGGCGAAGAAGAAATTTTCATCCTTGGAGGCGCCTGCGGGAAAGTCGCATGTGTAAAGGAAGTCATTATACCTGGACGAGCGGAAGCTAGAGTGCTGGTGAAACTACCGCCAGCCGGAAAGAAGAAGTCAAACAGATGTGTGTTGATCGAAGACACACCTACCAAGACATCAGCGCAAAAACTGACGACGGCGAGAACCCTTGTTAGTGGAAGTAGTAACGCTGTGGTCAAGGTTATGAATCTTGGTGATCGCGAGATCTGCTTGAACAAAGGTGACGTCATTGGAAAGTGCGAGGAAGTTGTCTGGATGAGAAAGTGTAGTTCGATCACAGGCTCAGACTCAGCCAACAGCAGCAACTATGGAATAGTGACTGAGCTACTCGATGACTGCAAGCGTAATCTGACTTATTCGCAGAGCATGAAAGCTAAGAAGTTTTTACAACGCCACGCGAATATCTTCTCCAGTCAGGAAGGCGACCTTGGAAGAACGTCGATGGTTCAGCACAGGATAGATACCGGAAGCGAGAACCCAATTCGTCAACGAGCAAGACGGATACCCATTGCAAAGGAAAAAGAAGTTGAAAGCCTTTTGGAGGACATGAGAAGGCATAAGATTATTGAACCGTCTGCAAGTCCGTGGTGCTCACCTGTTGTGTTAGTGAAGAAGAAAGATGGCAGCACAAGATTTTGTGTGGACTACAGGCGTCTCAATGATGTCACTAAGAAGGACAGCTATCCATTACCTCGAATTGACGACACTCTGGATACCTTGAGTGGCATGAAATGGTTCTCGACCCTGGACCTGAAATCTGGATACTGGCAGGTGGAAATTCACCCAAAAGACAAGGAGAAGACAGCTTTCTCCACCGGTAAAGGTTTATGGCAGTTTAACGTCATGCCCTTTGGATTGTGCAACGCACCTGCCACATTTGAGCGACTCATGGAGTGTGTACTGGCAGGCTTAGTTGGAGAGGCTTACTTAGTCTACTTGGACGACGTCATCATTGTTGGCCGCGACTTCGAGGATCATTTGCGAAACTTAGAACGTGTTTTCGCCAAAATAGAGGGGGCCAAGTTAAAGTTGAATCCGAAAAAATGTCGTTTATTCAGGAGTAAGGTCAATTATCTCGGCCATGTCATCTCCAATGATGGAATCCAGACGGACCCGGAGAAACTGGAAGCAGTTCAAAATTGGCCAACCCCTAAGAACAAAACCGAAGTGCGGGCATTTCTCGGCCTATGCTCCTACTACAGGCGTTTTGTTAAGGGATTCTCGGAGATAGCCAAGCCATTATATCGGCTGACAGAGGATAAACGACAGTTTATTTGGGACGAGACTTCTGAAGATTCTTTTCAGAAACTGAAGAAACATCTGTGTGAAACACCAATCCTGGGGTATCCACAACCTGCAGGTCAGTTTATAGTCGACACGGACGCAAGCAACACGGCCATTGGAGGGGTGTTATCTCAAAAACAGGGTGAAAGAGAAGTTGTAATTGCATATTTCAGCAAATCTTTATCTAAGCCAGAGAGAAACTACTGTGTGACAAGAAGAGAACTCTTGGCTGTTGTAAAGACGCTACAACATTTCAGCAAATATCTCATCGGCAGACAGTTTTTACTGCGAACTGATCACGCAGCCCTGAAGTGGCTACTGCAATTCAAGAACCCAGAAGGCCAAGTAGCTCGATGGATTGAACAACTACAGGAGTATGACTTCAAGACGGAACACCGCAGCGGAAAGGCGCATGGGAATGCCGACGCACTTTCACGAAGGCCGTGTTCAGAGGACTGCAAACACTGTGTTAAGCAGGAATCTAATGAAATAACATTAAAGTTAACCAGAACAAGTCCCTTGGGTCTCTGGGAGAATGATGCTATGAGAGAGGCTCAAGAAAGAGATGACGACCTTCGGCATATCATCACATGGAAGAAACGCGGTGACGTAAAACCAATCTGGAGTGAGGTTGCACCCACTGGCGCTGTCACTAAGGCGTACTGGGCGCAATGGGACAGTCTGATATTTCAAAATGGAATATTTTACCGGAAATGGGAGAAGACTAACGGCAGAGAGTTCCATCTTCAGATAGTTGTCCCAAGGACGAGAGTACCAGATGTTCTCCGTGAAATACACGATGGCGTATCAGGAGGTCATCTAGGTGTCAAGAGGACGTTAACAAAAGTGCGAGAACGATTCTACTGGTTGCATTGTCGAGATGATGTGCAGGATTGGTGCCGCAAATGTACTACTTGCGCTGCAGTGAAGGGACCACAAACAAGGAGCCGTGGGAACCTGCGCTTGTATAACGTTGGCGCACCGTGGGAACGAATTGCAGTTGACGTAGCTGGGCCATTTCCTGTAACGGAATCGGGAAACAAGTATTTTATGGTGGTCATGGATTACTTCACCAAATGGCCCGAAGTGTTCGCCATACCAAACCAGGAAGCTACAACAGTTGCTTCTAAGCTAGTCGAAGAAGTGATATCACGCTTTGGTGTGCCTCTAGAAATCCATTCCGATCAGGGCAGGAATTTCGAATCGCAGGTCTTCCAGGAAGTGTGCAGAATTTTGGGAATGCATAAAACGAGGACCACCGCGTACCATCCACAGTCTGATGGAATGGTTGAGAGATTTAACCAGACCCTTGAGAGGCATTTGGCGAAACTGGTAGATGACAAACAAAAGGATTGGGACAGGTATATACCGCTCTTCCTTCTGTCGTACCGTACCGCCGAGCATGAGAGCATAAAAGCTACCCCGGCGTATGTCAATTACGGTAGAGAACTGCGAGTACCAGTAGACCTCTTGACAGGAGGGTCACCGGAGGAACCGAAGACCGTACAAGACTATGTCTGCGATTTAAAGGAAAAGATGCGCTATATACACGCCATGGTTCGGGAAAATGGGTTGCAGTCAAGTGAGAACATGAAGACCAGATACGACCGGAAATCGAACACGAGCGGCTTCGAAGAAGGGTCACTGGTGTGGTTGCATAACCCAACTCGGCGAAAAGGGAAATCTCCAAAGTTGCAGACCAAGTGGGACGGCCCATACAAAGTGGTTACCCGATTGAATGATGTGACTTACAGGATTCAAAAGCAACCAAGAGGGACATTCAAAGTGGTACACATAGACCGTCTGGCGCATTACCATGGCAGTAATAATGATGCTCGGGACGAGCATCTCTAAGAGGGGAGTAGTGTTACGGATACGGACACACAGAGCCATCTAGCGTCGAACCGGCAAAACTAGGGGACACACTACACATAAATCCCCTACTCGAAACTAGATGACGCTAGTTGGTACATGCTCGAATCTCCTAGAAAGTTCCGACCGTTGTTTACTTGTTTACGTGTTTACTTGTTTACGTGAATCGAGTAAGGAACTTTCTAGAATTCGAGTCGCCCATATAAATAGGCGCAGGTGGACGGCCCGGCATTCAGTTTTATCTGAGCGATCTTCGAGGCGACTTCGAAGTGAAAACAAGTGATCAATAGTGAGTGATTGTGATAGTGAACCTACGACTCGGCTAGGACCTAGGACAGTGATAGTGCTCAGTGATTTGGATCTAGTGCTTAGTGTTTGGACTTAGTGATTTGTGTGAGCTAGTGTCAGTGAATAAAGTCTTCCAGAGAGTCACCAGGTCTTTCTCTCCGAATCCTCGAACCCTATCACGTAACAATATATAAAATTTTCTACCATAATATGAAGTAAGTATAAAACTTCGCTGGATTTCCAAGAATATTTCAAGACTAAAATAAGCAAAGTCGGTTTAACAAACAGTTCTCGAGTTTTAGTGACACTAAAAAAGTTCAAAAACATACACATGTAATATATGAAAAAAAAACGACGTTTCCAAAAATTTTAAACGCGTTTTCTCGTTTGAGTTTTTTGGGTGTTGTCCTAATACTAAGGGTACGAAAAGCATCCTAACGTAACATAAAAAAATATACGTTTTAATAATTAAGCCTAATCCAATGACCTCCTTCGTCCTTACTTATAAAAATATCTACACTCACTGACCTCCATTATACAAGTACGCGTACTTGTATAATGGAGGTCAGTGTGTAGTAATGGAGGTCAATGCTTTAGTTAAATAATGTTTTGTTTCTGTCTTCCATGGTAGTGGATGGTGGCTTGATAGACAAGGATAAAAACATTGTGTAACTTAGATACCAGCGATTAAGATCTTTATAAAATACACAATACACATACAATAATAATAATAAAATACTGTAATTTAAATGCAAGTTCAAACTTGAGACAAAGAAAGCTGGTTAATAGTTTATAATCCAAGGATCAAAATTTATGTACCTATTGTCTTTTCGAACTAAAACGCATTTGATAATAATTGTATCATACTCTAAGAACGAGTCTTCAATATATTTATCACCTGCAGCCATGGGCGCTGGCAGGGGGGTGCCAGGGGGTGCACTTGCACCCCTTGGGAATCTCGGGATCAACAGGAATGATTGTAACCCAAAATATTATGCCGTACAAAGATAGTTCGTAATGTTTCGGCACTAAATGTATTCTGTTGACGTAAATAGACAGTCACTGTTGTTCGTAAAAAGTAAAAAGAAAAGAAAGAAAACTAAAATCTGCACCCCTTGGGAATTATTTCTGCCGGCGCCCATGCCTGCAGCGACCCTAGCATGGCCACACCGTGGTAGGGCTACAGGTCGGTAATAATGTCATTTTCCAGTCAGCATTATATTTTTAATAAAGATGTGCCGACTAGTCGGTAAAGCCGACTATCCGGCCACTTTTGTAGTCGGCGACTAGTCGGCGAATAGTCGGCAAAAAGCGCCGACTAGTCGGCTTTTTACTTTTTTGCTATTATTGAAATTACACCTTGATTAATATTTATAATGTGTACAATATATTATCACACTCAATCAGTGTTACACATTTTAAAATTAAACGTAGTATGTATTTCTGAAATTACTTGCTAGTAAAGAAATTATTTTTGTAATTAATGTAATTTTAACAACAAATTAAGTATGTATTATTAAATCGAGATTTTATGTACATGAAATATTAAATGAAAACCATCAACTGTATCATAGTATAACAAAATAAAGTAACGTACCTACGCGAAGTAAACATACTTAAGGGGGCGACTAACCCAAAATTCTCGATTTTATAATTCATATTTATACTTGAAAATAAGCCCCGAATTGTTTCATTTTCTAAAATGAGATACTACATTATATTTCCAAGAATTCGATCTGAGCAAAAACACGATATCTTAAAATTTTCTCGATAAAAACAAATCACAAAGATGCATATAATTTTCACTAATTTTTCATGTGTTGCTATAATCGTGCATTGAACTAAGTTAATATTTTAACACATTGTATAAAATTCTATAGTTGGGAGACCGACCTACCGGATTTTTGAAATGTTGTATATTTATCGAGTTAATGAGAAAAAACTAATTTGGCGATGAATCTGCGTCGTCCTTTTTCACCTGGCATTTGAAAAACGGGCGTGAGTGTGAAGAGAGAAGGACGATGTTTGATTTTTTTTGGGTTAGTCGCCCTCTTAACACGATTCGACACGTTTGCAGGCGGCGTGTGCGACCTACCGCAGTAAAAAAGCGTTACGGAAACTTCCGAAACCATGATCGGCTTGGCTGACTAGTCGGCCGATTAGTCTAATCTCGGCCTGACTAATCGGCTAGTCGGCTAGTCGGCCAAAGTCATGTTCGGCACATCTCTAATTTTTAATTATTCTTGATGTTAACAATTCAAATAAGCAGAATTTTAAAAATCCATCACATATCTACAATATTCACGACACATTATAAATGGGTAAATAAAGGATTAGCATGTCCACCGTATAAAGGGTTTATTTTTACGGTAAAACAGAAGTTTATAGATTATCAAAAGAAAGGACAAGATCCAACGTCCATAAAATGTTGGGCTAATTTTAAAAGTGCCGGCCAACGCAAATAAACCCATTATTTAAATAGAACATAATCTAAGGAATAATTTTTATTATTACACCAAAGTTCTAAGTCAAGTCTTCGAGTTGTTATTCAAGGTCAAACTTTTTTTATAACATAATATGTAATAAAACTTATTTTATTAATTAAAAGCAATAAGTAATCATTCCCAACGTCCCTATCCGAGTCATAGAACAGATTTGGAGCCAAATACCTACAAATGATTTGGAAAAATTCAAAGGAAGGGGGATACTCTACGTGCTTGGGGTACGCACGGCATTTGCCTAGTATTCCAAGTAAGCAATGAGTTGTGCCCTGCAAGCCCCAAGCACGTAGAGGTTCCCTCTTCCTTTGAATTTTTCCAAATCATAGGTAGGTATTTGGCTTCTAATCTGTTCTATGACTCGGATAGGGACGTTGGGATCGATTACTTATTGCTTTTCTATACTAATATTATAAAGAGGTAAACTATGTTTGTTTCTTTGTTTAATTGTAATGAATAGGCTCAAAAACTACTGGACCGATTTAAAAAATTCTTTCACCATTCGAAAGCTACATTATTTACGAGTAACATAGGCTACATTTTATTTCGGAAAATATAGAGTTCCGTAAGATATTTGGGTTTTTCTGACACAAGGTGAAAAAAATCAACCAGAAAATTTACTTATTTTGCGTACGCTGCCTAAACTATAAAAGATAGAACCATACAATGTTCTAAGTAAATGTAGATCTTTTAAATATCTACAAAAAAGTTCGCGACACACTATACCTATCTATCTACAACAACCATTATTTTATTTAAAAATCTTGATTTTTTTTGGACTACATTTAAACGCATTTATTTTACTCATGCTATTAATCTTTATCAAAATGAATTATTTCGTCACTAAGTACAGTTTATGTAGATAATATTTGGTCTTTGAATAATTAAAATTGGACGTTTGGTTTAGAAGTTATGGCGAAATTAAAATTTGCGATTTACGCCCGTTTCGAAGTGGGCGCTACCAAGGCGGGGGTGCACAGTAGCGAAGATTATAACCGGCCCTGCAGATGGTGAATTGGCTCATATACCAAGAGTACCAATGATCCCTACTGATTTGCCTATACCCTTCAAAAGGCTCCAATTTCCTGTAAAAAATTATTTTGCAGTAACGATAAATATTATGTAAATCCCAGGGCCAAACATTCAAATTAGTAGGAAAAGATTTATGAAAAGAATGTTTTGCTCTATCACGAGTCGGGAATCCCGACCATCAGTATATTTTGTTACCTGAAAATAACTTAACGTCAATTAATGTTGTTTTAAATAGAAAAGTTCTACAATAATCGCTTTAGTTATTTATCCTAAAACAACTGATTGCACTCCGGGACTACCGTCAGAGGTGAAAACTTATTATTAATTACATTTAAATATTCTCATCATTAACAACTTTAACATCCACAGAAAGACAATCTGTGCAGCCTGCGGAAAATGACTGCGTCGTCGATGTTTCTGTGAATTGACCTGGAAATCATTTTGCTGGCCGTGTCTTTCCTGGGTAGGCTTTTTGCAGCGGTAACCTATATCCACGCGGGCGGAGCCGCGGGTGACCGCTAACTATACATTATAATAAAACTGTACAAATGAGAATTCTGTACATTAAAGATATTCAAAAAATAATAAGCGGGGGGTGTCACTACATCGCTATAGAAGCCAAAAATGTAGTTAGTTTTTTGTCTGTCTGTCTGTCTGTACTCTGTATGTTTGTTCCACTATCACACGAAAACTACTGATCCGATTTGAATGCTGTTTTCGCAGATATATTTATTTGCCTTCTTCCAACTTAACATCTGGTGTATAAAAATTTTTTCCCCCACACCTCTAAAGGGACGAAAGAGGGGGTCAGATTTTGTATAAGACTTTTGCTTTAACACGAAAACTACTGATCCGATTTGCATACGGTTTTCACAGATATATTTGTCTTCCTCCGACTCAACATTTGGTGACTAAAAATCCCCCCACGCCACCCCTCTAAGGGAACCAAAGAGGGGGTCAGATTTTGTATCAAACTTTTTTCTTTAATGGACTTACTTTGACATATTATTAACTGTTTTATCCAACTTAACATCTGGTGTATACAATTTTTCGCCCCACCCCTCTTAGGGGACAAAAGAGGGGGTAAGAATTTGTATCAACTGATGAAGTTGAAATATTTTAAATGGCAAAACAACGTTTGCCGGGACAGCTAGTAATTAATAAAATAAGTTTTATTACATATGTTATAATTTTTTTTTGACCTTGAATAACAACTCGGAGACTTGACTTAGAACTTTGGTGTAATAATAAAAATTATTCCTTAGATTATGTTCTACTTAAATAATGGGTTTATTTGCGTTGGCCGGCACTTTTAAAATTAGCCCAATTTGGACCTTATCCTTTGTCAGTTTATGCACAAAAACTGCCAGCGTTTCTATTGTTTCGCATTTCTACTGTGGACATACTAAGCCTGATGCAGTACAGATCTGTAGCTCTGCCATGAGTTTAAAGCTATGGTTTTTATCGATAGGGGGGTATTAGATTATCATTTATATTGGATCCTAGATCATTGAGTCATTTAAATTGGATAACGTAACATAGACAAATGATTCATTTCTTCCTTGATCTTAGATTTTTGACATTTGCTGAGAGATTGGATCCAATACGGTCATAGAAATAGGTGCTGCCAGTTATTTAAAATAAAAAAGAGTTTTTAATTTCTTGTTCGTTAATATGTTTCAAATAATGTATAATGTAATTCTTTTTCTAATTATATTCTTGCTAAAATAACGAAAAATAAGCCATATTAAAAATGACGATATCTTTTGAAAAATTCGAATTCTCTGAGATCTAGTAACCCTGGCGTCAATACCTGTCAGCGTTAGCGCTCTCCATTGGCTATTGAGACCACATATGACGTAAAATAGGATCAATGATATATGATAATGTAATAAGCAGATATGATCATTTTTATTGGATCCTATATATTATGATCCTATAAATGATCCAATATAAATAATAATGTAATACCCCCCATACTCGATATCGGCTACGTAAATTTTTAGTATGGCAAATTTTACAGCGCCTCTAGCGGTCACTTGTGGAACTAAAATCGCCATGCTAAAAATCGGTATCGAGTATCGATAAATACTATAGCTTTAAACTCATGGTAGATGTACAGGCAAACGACAGTTTAATATTTGCCTATGTGATTTGAAATAGCATAATATGCTAATCTTAACATAATACATAATAGTAAAAGATTAAACATTACATGGGCTTCTTACGAACCAACTAATGGCAGTTATTGTGAATACGTATAATTATAATAATTATTGAGGGGTAACATACTCAGATCGAGTCGAGACATAGTTCTACGAACCAAATGAGACTGGTTTTATATATTCATGTCAAACAACACCTAGTCGATCAACCACAAACGGAAGATAGCGTGAAGCAGCGTAGGTTTATTCATGTGGGATGTATGTGTTTAAGGGGCCGGGTGCCATCGAAATTCTCATACATAATACCAAAATCATTTTCTTATACGAAAAATATTTTTAGTGTGTAAATATTTTGTAGTAAATTTTTGGGCAGGAACCTAGGTACTTAATTACTATTTTAAGCTGTTAACTTGAACATGTTGAAAATTTTGTACTGTACTTGTACTATTTTAACATGTTTTGGGCAGGAAGTGCAGGAACCTAGGTAATTATTATTTTAAGCTGTAACTTGTACTATTTTAACATGTTAAAAATTTTCGTATAAGAAAATGATTTTGTAATTACGTATGTATGAGAATTTCGATGGCACCCGGCCGCTTAAACGCGTGCAAATAAGGTGGCTTCAGTTTTGACGAAATCCGAGCGCTTCTGCATTTCTATTTGATCTGAGGCGGCATACAAGGAGTGACAGACGTGCGAGTAAGTACGCGGACTTATGGCTCGACGATCTTAATCGCCTGTGTGTCAGAGCCGCGAGCCGTGAACCTGGGGGCATGGTAATCCAGTGTGAGCGATTCTCGTGTGTCACCGACGCGAGCCGTTATAAGTTCGCGAACTTAAAACCTTCTATCAGGCCTTTAAGAAATAATAATCTATGATAATCTGATGTTGGTCGTTCGGAAAGGGACGGTTTTGAGTTTGGTGTTCAAATGACATGTAAGAATCTAAGCACTTCTGATAACATATTATTAAAAAAGACTTTGCCATTACTTACATAGAAAGTAGAAACTCAACTACAGCTGCAGCTGACATTTGTTCCTTATTGCTTGAGACATTATTTTACTACACAGACAAAATATCTTAAGAATGACGTGCGATGACACGGCCACGTAATAATGTCTATTATCAGGTTTCAATGCTATTAGGGCACGTCCTTTTGGAACGGAGCAGAGTACGCAACAGCTCCTAAACCATTCAATAAATGTATACAGACATTTTGACCGTCTCATACGTACATATTCAGGTCAACGAGTACACCTAGTTACGTTCGGCGAGCTTTTCTGTGATATTGGCGATCCTGGAGCGCGCGTGCTGCATGATATCTTCGGCCAGCTCCTCGACGGTGGTGTACCGGCACTTGTGGAAGCTGAACAGGTCCGAGATGAAGCCCACGATCTCCGCCTGGAACGTGTCGCAGACGTCGCGCAGGCGCTCGCTCGGCCCCAGGAAGCCCCACACCAGCACCGGCAGCAGGTGCTCCGAGATGGAGTAGAAGTGCGCCATGAACCCGTCCGGGAACTGCAGGTAGCGCCGCTTCGCCTTTATCACCGACCACACTGCAGTCGTCAGCGCCTGGAATATTATGTTTACATATAAGTCCTAGCTTATATTTTATGGAAAAGAATATTGAAGTGAAACTCCTTGGTGTGATAAGAGTGAAAAAAATGTTGAGTCACAATTCGTCATGACTAGAACGTAACATGAAAAGTTTCATTTATAAACATGTAATACATTATACATGTCCTGTTCTAATGAAATGATCGATGGTTGAAACATGTACAATGAGTTGTTAATATTATTCCTTGCTATTCATTGAATTAATGATCTTTTTAGACGTAGGAAAGAAATTCAAACATTTCAGACAATCTGTGTCCCGCTGCAGATATAGAATGTAACAGGTAGGTATAACATCCACACAGGGGGGCAAGTTACAACTGTACATGTCATGCAACAGTGCAACATGTTACTCACTTAATAATATTCGACGACAATAAGGCGTCATCACCAGCCTTAAATAAAAACAAATGACGAATGTAAGAACTAAGAACTCTTACCACAGGACGATTCATAATCTATACTTATTATAAAACAAAGTCGCTTTTTTTCCCTCATGTCCCTTTGTTCCCTTTAATCTTTAAAACTACGAAACGGATTTTGATGATTCTTTCAGTGTTAGATAGCCCATTTATCGAGGAAGGTTAAAGGCTATATTTTATCACGCTAAGACTAATAGGAGCGAAGAAATAGAGGAAAATGTGGAAAAAACGGGGAAAATTATTTGAAAGGGCTAACTTGAACGCGCTAATCTCAGGAACTACTGGTCGGATTTGAAAAATTCTTTCAGTGTCAGATAGCCCATTTATTGAGGAAGGGTATAGGCCAAGGGTTCCCAATCTTTTTCAGCCTGCGGCGCACTTACAAGTCAATATTTTGTCACGGGCGCCCTACTCTACCTGGCTATTACAAAAATATACATAAATAAACACCTTTAATAATTATAGTTAGGTTATGCAAATAAATAATAATAAACAAAAAATATTTAATCATCTGCCTGCTTTGTATAATAATTCATATTATAATTTTATTTTCTGATATTTGTGATTTCGGAAAATAATGGAGGATGGACTCACGGCGCGCGGCGCCCCTCTTGCCTTTCCAGGGCGCCGCGGCGCACAGTTTGGGAACCCCTGGTATAGGCTATATTTTGTCACGCTAATACTAATTAATAATTGATAGGAGAATGTGGAAAAAACGGGGGAAATTATGTGAAAGGGCTTATCTCGCGAACTACTGGGGCAATTTTTATATTATTTGGCACAGATAAGAAGTAGACCACGTGAAGGATCATAGGCTATCGATTTTAATCATTTTTTTCAGTGGCTATATTATATTTTATACCCGTGCGACGCCGGGGCGGGTCGCTAGTAAGTATTATACTGCAAATTCATGGATAGTTTTGATTTACCTTCACGACATCACAACGTATAGATTGCTTAAATTTTGTCCTAAGCCCAATTTTGTTATCGTTCGCGTGCATCTTCCTTATTACAAAGTCATGAGCGATTTGTACCCGAGAAGTGAAAAGGCATGTCTCCAAAAACGATACTTACGCTTTCCTTGAAGCCGTCGGAGAGCCAGCGGTTGCGGACGACGGCGAGCACAGAGGCGGGCGGCGCCGCCAGGTCTTCGAACGCGTCCAGCAGGATGAAGTCCAGCACCACGTCGTAGAACGATACCACCTGGAAGAAAAAAAAAAATAAACCGCTTAAAAAGCTGGCCTAGGACCTACAGGCTTTAGGCTTGGCATAGCCTCAGTAGAAGAAACCACCTGGACTTTAAATATTAATGTTCAATAAACAAAGTACAAACATCCTAGAAAAGCTGGCCTAGCTTGGCATGGCCTCAGTAGAAGAAAGAGAAGAGAGCGAAAGAATAGAAGTACTGTTAAGGGACAAAATGACAGGTTTTCTTTATCAATCGGTGAGTTTGTATATTCTTCAGTAGAATGAAACTCATTCTATGCTGAGCGTGGTGGTGGACCGTTTGCCTCAGTAAAATCAGCAGTAAAAATAGGGACGGATGTAGGCGATCTTGATTCTTATTTATATTAAATGAATGATGAATAGTTAAAAATTGTAATCACAATATTTTATTTATTAAAATACTCAGAAGCAAACTCACTTTAACTCCCTTACTGGAGAGCTCCTTTTCGATCATATTCCAGTTGGCCAAGTCGGACGTCCATGAAACCATCTCTTCATACGCAACTAAGAACTCCTTTGGTTCCTGAAATGGAAAAGATACAGCAAGGTTAAAAGTAGATCCGACGCAAATTAAGATATATCCAGAATATAGAGTCCGCTTAAAGTTATTCTTTTTAAACTAGAATATTCTGATGAGACCACTATTTTCTCCATATTATGGACTATCAGAGCAGGCGCGGTCCGAAGGGGGGGGGGGGGGGGGTCACAGGGGACATGACCCCCCCCCCAAAATCTAAGGTCAAATTGAAAAATATCAAAATCTTGCCAAATAATAAAAGGAAATTTCTAGCTATCCTATAACAGCGATAAATTTATAGTTTGCTGCCATCTAGTGGTGTTTTTATGAACTACGTACGATGGCCAAAATAACTTGGATATAATAGGTATTATGTAGTTTAAAAACAAGGAACCGAACTACGATGAATTGATGAATTGATTACTCGGACAGACCGCAGACGTTCTGATAATATGGATTGCATCACATTTTATTTGTAAATAATTTTATACTTAATTAAAATATTATATAAAAGTTCTAGAATATTTTAGCTTTCAGCGTTAAAATTATACCACCTAATACTTGACACTAGATGGCGGCATCTTTGAAATGATAATGTATTATGTACCATCGAGGAAGTTGATTCCTATGCAATTGACAGACCAACGTTATTTGGTCGAATATGTCAATTCAATGTTAATTGTGATCTGTCGGCTGGGTTTGACGTAACGCAACCAAACTACTTAGGTCCCCGATTTGCATAGGAATCAACTTCTCTGATAGTACATACGTTTACGTATAATTTTGCCGAAGTATATTTAATATTATAATAATCATACACTGAAAACCGTTACGTAACACGTCTTGGTCCTAAATACATGTTAATAGCTAAAAATTCTGGCAACTCTTCCCGTAAATGGTGCGACAGCAGAGCGATCCTTTTCTACGCTTAGTAGTGTCCGACCGAAGCTTCGGCTTCGGCTTCGGCTTCGGCTGCCTTCAGCCAAAAAATCCACCTTCAGTGAAACCTTCGGCTTCGGCCTAAAACCCGGCCGAAGCCGAAGCTTTGCCGAAGGTCCGAGCAACCGTCGAAATTGAACGAACTGTAAACTGTTACCAAAGACCATGGGCGTGCAGTCTTTGTAGGCAAAAAGGCAGTGCTTGCCATTCACAGATAACAGATATTTTAATTTAACTTTCGTACATTTTAAATGACTCATGACGTTAATTTTTTAATAATAATAGTAAAAAATATAGTAAAAAAATAAATAATACACATTTAAAACGCCTCAATTTATAAAATAGCAACATGTAATCAGGTACACGCGCGAACGGGTTCACGAGAGGTCAAGATAGGCTCAGTGTTGAGGTGCCTGCCTTGCGCGTATGTGTGAGTGTGTCCGTGCACAGCCGAAAACGCACACAACCATGAATATCGAATGCGATTATTGTACTGCAAGCTCTGCGGCAGACCCCAGCAGTGTTGCCAACTATGGGGATATCCCACTTTTAGTAGGGAAAAATTAAATATATAGTGCGTATTTTAGGGAGTAAAAATATTATATTATATTCATGGGCGTGAAATTTTTTAAGCAAAAATTTATATTTATTTGGTTTTTATTACTGTTTTTATATAAATAATGACATCATGAGTGACGTTTTTGCCATATATAGTGCGTATTTTAGGAAGTAAAAATATTATATTATATTCATGGGCGTGAAATTTTTTAAGCAAAAATGTATATTTATTTGGTTTTTATTACTGTTTTTATATAAATAATGACATCATGAGTGACGTTTTTGCCGCAAACAATAATTGCGGTCGGCTGAAGTAGTATTTTCAGCGTTTTGATCTCTCAGTGTCAGTACCCCAAGTAATAAATAATATATTTAAATAATAGTTGGGGAGTTCTGGTTGAAATTCAATGGCATCACTGGCGCCGCGGCCGGCGCGGGCGCCCGCGCCATCCATGCCAACGGCGATCGGAACTACTCGTGAATAGTCGTGAGCAATCGGATATAATCCGAGTAAAATGAATAGACGCAAATCTAACTAATTATGTATAATATGTACATTATGCATTTTTGTTTTGTGAGGTTTATAATATTTGTTTACATTTTACATAGCTGAAATTTTTTGTGTTTTGGGAGGCCATTTGCTTTTTTCATGTGATCGAGCACTGTACTATACTATATTATATTATTATTTATGGTTTTATAGTTTTCTAAGAATATTTTAGATTTTAATATTTGAAAGTTTGTATAATATTTAACAGTTTAACATTAATAATTGCGTTCATTCATAACTATCACTCACTTGGATAAGATAATTTGTGGTGGCCAAAATTTTGCATTTATTTACATCGGATTATGAATCGGATCTCAAGTAACCGGAACCTTGATTATGTGAAAAGACAAAAGTTAAGCTGATTAGGTGAGTACTTAAAATATACTAGATATAAAAATGAAAAAGTTGTAAAAGAAAAAGTTTTTGTTTTGTTTTGTTTCACGCCAAAACTAATGAACCGATTGTAATAAAATTTTGTACACAGTTAGTCTAGAGCCTGAGAGAGCCATAGGCTACATTTTGATGAGGCAAAAATATATTATCTAATTTCCGTGGAAATATCGATGAAAATAAATTCACATTGTATTTCTAATACGTAACAATAGATAGCATTTTTATTTATTTTAGCTTAGCGCACAATATTATGTTGTATGGTAATTGGTATATTTCCATGGGTTTCGATGAAATAAACTCTCATTGTAGTTCCAACGCGTGACAACAGATGGCATTTTTTTATTTCTTCATAACAGAACGTAATTATACTAATAGTTTAGAAAACATAGTTTTTAATTTATATCCACACTATTATTATAATTTATGCGAAAATATCTCTTTTTGTCCGTTTGTCTGTCTGTTTTGCTTTCACACCAAAACTACAGAACCGATATCGCTGCATTACCAGTGTCAAAATCTTGAGCACGCCGCTGCCAAAGACTGAGTGAGTCGTGACTCGTGAGAGAGCGACGTACCGGTCGTGTATGCAGAGGCCGCTGGGAGTCAATGTCAAATACAATAAACAAACACTAACTTCTTAATAAATCATTTAATTATTTATTAAGAAGTAAGTGTTTGTTTATTTTATTTATTAGTCTAGTTTTGGTCTAGTCGAGTAAAAAAAAAGACTGATTGATTGGTCTAATTATTGTTATTTGTGAAATAATAAAGATTTTTTTTTACAATAGTTCAGTCAATAAAGTAGTTGTAGAATGCGTGAGCGGGAACCTAAGAGATTTCTGCTGAAACTTATTTAGGGTGCTTAGGGTTAAAATATGTATGTATACTAAAAGTCCTGAAGTCTAGGAGGTGAGACGGAGTGAGGGGAGAGTGCCAAAAGTCTCAATTTTTGGTTTTTGGCTAATAACTAAAAAAACGATGCGTTGTAGCAAAAAAAATTCTAATTACGATGAAAAAAAAAACTTATTAAATTCTCTATAATTGAATTGAGTCATTCCTTAAACTTAATTAATTATTTGTAGTCCACAAATTATTAAGTAATAAATAAATCACGAATTCACAAACTTTTATTACCATCTCTAATTCAACTTCTCTATGAGACAGTCAATATAGAAGTAAACCTTCAATATTGAAGTTTTGAAATACTTAATTTTAATATTAATTGTAGCTTGTAGACAATATGGAACATAGCTGTATTTAATAACTGTATTTAAAAAAGATAAAACCGACTTCAAAATTATACGTAATTGAGAAATAAAACTCCGTATCTCCAAAACTACTGAACCGATTTTGTTGAAACTTGCACTATTCCCTAAGTTGAACAGAACCTAGTACAACAAAAAAAGAATAACTGAAATCGGAATGGTAGTTCCAGAGATATGCGAACACAAACATACATACATACATACACTTGTAATTTGGCACATTTGTTCAGACGCTGATACAGATTACAGACTAACATATACGTAAATTGGGCAGTTCTGGAAATATTACATACATACGCGTCGAATTGATAACCTCCTTTTTTTGAAGTCGGTTTAAAATTAATTACTGAGAGTCGAGCGATTAAGATTATAAACCTTCGGCTTCGGCTTCGGCCGAAGGTTGTGGCGATTGCCACAACCTTCGGTCGAACACTAACGCTTAGGCGACTAAAAACGTGGTTGAGAGCTAACATGTTAGAAGAGCGACAGGTTTAGCTCTCCTAAACATTCACCCGGAAATAGTACCAAACGTCTCAAATATTGTCACCCGATTCGTAAGTACAAAAAGACGACTTCCGTTTGTTTTATATAGACCGTATTGCATAAAATAAAATTGTGTCTTGTGCAATAATGTTTATTTTTGAAGTGAAAACTTCTTTAGCGGCGTTGAGCATTTTTGTGGGATGGGTAAAAACTGTAAAACTCGCGTCACATTCTCGTGCTGATCAAAAAACCTTGAAAAAACCGTAAGACGGTTGGAGAGTAGTGTTTTGTGTCGAACTCGAACTCGAATTGATTTTTTAAAAATCGATTTTAAAAATTTAATCGATTGTAAGGGTTTCGATTAATTAAAAAAATCGATTTTTTAATAATCGATTTTCATAAAAAATGGGTTAAAAAAAATGCACAACGTTAACGTTAATAATCAAGTTTTCACTTCTGCCGGCACTCCCGGAGAGCAACTCGTCTTTTTATCCAGGTACCTACCTATTTTTTAGGGTTCCGTACCCAAAGGGTGAAAACGGGACCCTATTCATGAGACTTCAATGTCTGTCTGTCCCTCTGTCTGTCCGTCTGTCTTTTCGTCTGTCCTGTCTCCAGGCTGTAACTCAAGAACCGCTATAGCTAGACTTCTGAAATTTTCACAGATTGTGTATATCTGTTGCCGCTATATCTATAACAACAAATACTAAAAATAAAATAAAATAAATGTTTAAGGGGGTGCTCCCATACAAGAAACGTGATTTTTTTGGCCTTTTTTGCTCGTAATCAATAATGGTAACAGTTAGGCACTTGAAATTTTCACAAAATCCTTAATTATATTAGTACTTTAATAATTAATAATAAAATTAAAATAAAGTGAATATTTAAGGGGGCTCCCATACAAAAAACACAATTTTAGTCTACTTTCACTTTCTACCGGTACGGAACCCTTCGTGCGCGAGTCCGACTCGCACTTGGCCGATTTTTATTAGTTTAGTGAGTGAGCCCCTCCAAAATTTCAGGCTGCGACCGCGCCTGTATCGGAGAAGTTGATTTCTAGGCAGATGAGACGCCTACGTAGTTCGGTCGCGTTCATAAAGTTAATATATTACCTTTATGGTCGCGTTACGTCAAACCCAGCCGACAGATTACAATTAAAATTGAATTGACATGAGCCGACCAAATGACGTTGGTCTGTCAACTGCCTGGGAATCAATTTCCTCAATGGTACATAATTTTTCCACGTAAACTTTTACAACCTCCACTTTTTAAATTCAGTTGAATTGTACCTTGTCAGCGAAAAGCAGCAGGTCAGTGAGGACCTGGCGGCCGGAGTCCACGAACCAGTTGCGTGCGTGCGGGTCGGCGAACACGCGCCGCAGCCCGCGCCGCAAACAGTGCAGCTTGCACGCAAACTCCGCCTCTGACGCACAACCTACCACATCCGAGCGGAGAGTCCTGGAATAAGGGATAAGGGAGAAGTTATTATCTGAGGGTGCAAACGAGCAAACGGGTCACCTGATGAAAAGCAACTACCGTTGCCCATGGACACTCGCAACATTAGAAGAGCTGCAGGTGCGTTGCCGGAATACATAGTTTCTAATGCATATCTAATAATAGCAGCGTAATTTTTAGTGGGCTATCTTTTTCATAAACAAGACACATGAGAATTCTTTTTCACGTATGAAAAAAATAATGATGAGCGACTAGCTGAAAAGAATTTCCTTTGAGAAATTTGGAACATCACATCTACTACCACATGTTGCTTTTAAAATAAAGTTATTTAACTTATTCTGTACCTACTGAATACTCGTAATGAACCAACCTGTAGGGAATGCCAGATTCGAATTCTTTCAGAGCCTGCTGATACAATTCTAAATTCTCTAGTTCCGGTAGTGATTCCGTCAGGTCGTCAAATTCTCTTAAATCTGCTACCTGTAATGTAGAAAACATAGTAAACAATAACCAGACTCTTTCATGCTGTTACAATACGTCTGAAGAAGTGAATACCGGTCACAGGATAGAATGGCGACTGTAGTAGGTAGTTAGACACGCCCTTGATTTCAATTTGTCTATATCTTCAAGGTCAATAAGGCAGAAGCTCTTCACCGTCTTCAATCGCAGTAAAATCATCAGCTACCTGATCCTCGGCGGAGGCGAAGGACTCGGCGCTGGAGTGGTGTTCCTTCTTGGTGTGGTCTGATGCGGTGTGCGAGGAGAGCAGGCGCGTGCGGCCGAGCGAGCCCTCCCCGCCGCCGCCGCCGCCCCCGCCGCTCTCAGACCGGAACAGCACCGATCGCTGGTCTAGGAACAGCAGCTCGCAGCGCTCCTGTAAGACATACCAGTCATTCATATGAGTTTTTTAGGCGTTGAAGGGTCATGGGTTTTCGTAATTTTCAACCATATAAGCTGTGTTGATACATAAGTAAACTATGATTGTTATAAGAGACGCACTCAGGTTTAATGATTATTTAACTTTATTAAAGTTCTTAAATAGTTTAACAGAAAGTGTAGCAGCTTAAGTCAACATTTTTATTCAATTAAAATTAAGTAATCCTTAAATGTATATGTTACGCTCAAAGACCGAAATCGCTCAGTGAGCGAAAAAAAACGGTTGTCTGTAAAGTCGGTTTACTGACGATAGTTGAACGTGACAACGTGCCTCTTTGTCGCTCGTTCCGCGCTCTCGCTTGCACTTCAAGCCTTAAATGGTACGCCTCAGAGCGAGGTAACGCCGCATGAGTCATGTTTTTTCGTGCGTGCAGCCGGCTCCATCGAATTATAAGACGTTGTCACGTCAAAACTCATTTCCCCGACTGTACATTTCTGCTTAGCACAATTTTCCCCGACTGTACATTTCTGCTAAACAACTCATTTCCCCGACTGTACATTTCTGCTTAGCACAATTTTCCCCGACTGCACATTTCTGCTAAACAACTCATTTCCCCGACTGTACATTTCTGCTTAGCACAATTTTCTCCGACTGTACGGTGCTCTGTGCGGTGTACTGACGATAGTTGAACGTGACGTCATAGCCTTAAATGGAACGCCTCAGAGCGAGGTAAGGCCGCATATTGCGTCATGTTTTTTCGTGCGCGCAGGCCCCATCGAATTATAAGACGTTCTCACGTCAAAATAGGTCACAACGCGTTGTGGTCACAGTGAAACAGCCACGACGCGAAATTCGCGTCGTGGCTCTAATGAAAACGGCCACGACGCGTTCTGGCAATCACAAAAAGACCATAACGCGAAATTCGTGTCGTGGCTGATATGCTATTCGTTTTTCTTGATTTGTTCTTGATTGATTAATCGTCCATAGGTATGGAAGATTACATTTGAATTACCACGCTTACTATAAAATATTTTTTTCTTTTACTTTGTCTTTGTCTTGCGCAACGTAGTTGCGCCCGCAACTATTAGTAGTCTTTATTATTTTTAAATTATATAAATTAAAATAAAACTATATTTTTATTATTTATTGAGATTAGATTACTTTATATTAAAAAAAACAGAAACACGTTGCGCCAGACAGACAGACAGACATACAGTAATAATATTAGTACGGATAGTATGGAACTATGGATATTTTATAAATAATAATGATAAACACGTTATATGCAGTGATTTAGTAAAATAAAAAATATTTCCTACGCGTGGTAGGTACCTAATTCAAATTTGATCTTCCATACCTATGGACGATTAATCAATCAAGAACAAATCAAGAAAAACGAACAGCATATCAGTCACGACACGAATTTCGCGTTATGGTCTTTTTGCGATTTTTAAATGCTCAGAACGCGTCATGGCTTTTCTCGATTACCAGAACGCGTCGTGGCCGTTTTCATTAGGGCCACGACGCGAATTTCGCATCGTGGCCGTTTCACTATGACCAGAACGCGTTGTGAGCCATTTTTTCGCTCACTGAGCGTTTTCGGTCTTTGAGCGTAACATATATATGTGTGAGGCCGTAAATCTCACGGATGTATTGTGTTGATAGAGCACAAACGCGGACCACATAGGTAGTTTTTTCCCCATCCCTCGCGCTGCGCGCACAAGGATACAGATATACTTTAGTTATACTGTATATAGGAGCTCGACACGTAGTCCTCAAGCACTGCTCAGCCAGTAATAGTTAACACGGACAGCTCACCTGTAGCAAGTACGCGTTCTGCAGCAGGTCCTGTATCTCCCTGCAGAACTCGGCCTCCTCGGGCGAGGTGAGCGCGAGCGTGCCCGACACCCCGCCCCGCGCCCCCAGCGAGAACGCCGCCAGGGCGTCCTCCCAGTAGTTTATACTCGTCTCTAGTGCCTCCATACCTGTTGACAATTTTTTTATTTGATTAAGGGCATCTGTCAAATAAGTTGTGGATAGCCTTATGCTCTATACTCCATCTATCAGATAAGTTGTGGATATCCGGTTATCAGAAAGTTGAAACAGGCCGTAATAATATGTTAGCGTAAGTTACATGACAAGTGGGCTGAGCTGTATTTCGGTGATAACCAGTGATCGGAATCGTGGGTGTGATTGATATGAATAATATGGATATGACCACAAAAATCCGGGATTTCCCGGAATCAGGTTTTTCGGATTCCGGGATCCAGAACCGTAGTAAAAGAATTAAACACATTACTAGGATTAGGAACATGCATGATTTTACAGTGATTTCACAAAAAAAAATCTGTATAAAATTATTATTTTGTATTATTTTTTGTCATAAGTATTTTAACTTTATTAATACTTAGAAGGTAAAAGATACGGGCGACGCAGTGTTGCCGGAGCGCGCGAGTGGACAGAGCGAATATTGCGATGTGCTGTGCTGTGACGTCATCGCGTCAAGCGCCGAGCCCGAATTGCGCACTTATTTTTGAATTAAATATCTCGGAAACGTCACGTATCGTAATAATTATTTCCCTCATATTTTTTATTTTCGACTTAGCTTACGGAGAGCTAAAAAATAATAAGTGAACATTCTTCACTTTATTTACCAGCATAAATTATGTACAATATAATATTATGTAATGTATATGTATAATATGTAGAACAGATTTTTTTTTCATTTTATGTTTCCTATTTCATTCCGCCCTAATATTTGGAAATTTCTTTTCAAACTATTTTATATAATATGAATCATTTTATAAACAAATTAACATAATTTTGATTCATTTATTTTAAAATTACGTACTCGGACAATTTCTGATTTTCCTGGGATTTCCGGGATTCCCGGGATTTTACATTGAAAATTACACCCAGATTCCGATCTTTAGTGATAACGGACCTGTAACTTCCGACTATGAACCGACATAATTGATAATAGGTACAACTTTGTAAGAAGGCCATTCATTTTTGTAGCGAGACTATTTTCACCTTATATTTCAATTTTGGTATAAGTAGTGTCACTACTGTCGTACCAAATAGATTTTATACCAATGTAAAAATACCAAGTAATTACTAATTAGCATAAAATCTATTCAGTATGACAGCAGGATATATTAGGAGGTTTTAAAATAAACGATTTAACTCTTATTTAATAAATTTATTAAAATAATACTCATTTATATACACTAATCTAATAATCATAATATAGTGGCATCCTAGTTATATTAGTTTACAATACACAGGTAGGTAAGTACGTAGGCAGGTAGTTACTCCAATAATAATAATAATAATTATTATTTATTACACTAAGATGTAGAATTAAGGCGCCATAATATACAACGTAACATAAAAATCAAAATTTTAATTTTGTGTTAATTTTTTATGTCCCAATGGTATTTGGACTAGAATAACTTTATTTAATCATTTTAAGGTTTCTTTTGCACTTCGCAGCTTTAAGCTGTACAAATTATGAGACCAACGTATGTATATTACCTTTAGCTTATCCTAAATCCTATAGAAACAAAACCTCTTTCTTAGGCGGTTCGTTGTACGACAGTTGATTATGGTGTATGTGTTGTATCACTTCTTGCAAGCCGCTGTTGATGTCCTGCAGGCTGCCGGCGATGCTTGCCATGGCGTCCGATAGCCTCTCCTCTGCCATTCCTCTCCTCTCCTCTTGCCTCTTCATCGTCGCCGCTATGGACTCTAAGGCTGAGGCCATCCGTTCTTCATACGCGAGCCTCCGTTCCTCTAATTGCATAGCCCATTTCGGTGGAGGTGTAGCAGCTCTGCCTTCGGTTTCTGAAAGTATAATGATTTCGCGATTATGAAAATGACGGTAAGAAGTTGGTCGCCGAGCCGGTAAAAGTCTCGCTTTTCACTTTTATTAAATGTTGTCCCTTATGCATAACGTTTAAAAACCAATTTTAATACAAATTAAGTAACAACGAAATAAATATTAACCTGAAGATGTGTATTTAGAGTCCTGTCGCGTTTTAATATCCCAGGTATAATCGTCCTGCATTTTTTGGTCCGCGTCAGAATCATCATTGGTGAAGCTGTCCATTGGCTCTGACGTTACCGGAGCGGACACCGCACCTTCCCCATTGACCTTCAGCACGCGAATCTCCAAGTCGTTCAAAGGCACAGCTCGCTGGGAAGTCGATGCGTCTGGAGACAACTGTTTCCTCTTGGCGTTCGCGGCTTTCTTCCGGCACTTGTGTCGCCACTCGAACCAATACTGAAAATTATTAATTGAAAGTTCAGCTATATAAAACAAATAATGAGGTTAGGTTAATCATTCTTTGGTTATACTACTAATTACTAAAACCAACACAAAGAAAAATTGCGTTATTTAATTATCGAGGCAGAGATAGAGCAATGTACCTATCGAGATAGAGCAAATTACAAAAAAAAAAACAAAGTATTTACATCCGACGTCTGACTTATCTTTGCTGCAGTTAATTAAAATCAAAATACCTTTTTCCAGTGATCGGGGGCCTTAAAGACCCCAGATGGCACAGCGTTGAGTTTCTTGGCGAGCACGGCCCACTTGTGCTTGGTTCCCTGGTGAGCGATCCGCGGCCCGGGGGGGAACCCTTTGGACATGTCCTTGTTGGCTTCTATAAAGTCTATCAGTATCTCCAACTGCTGTCTCAATATTTTTCGTGGAGGCGCCATCTAAAAATACAATATAATAATCAAAACAATAATTAAAATTGTTTGATGTTTAGGTACATAAAAATATGTTTAACTAAAATTATTTAAATATTACTCTATCGAAGCTTACCTAGATATAGTTTACTAATAATATAATCAACTTATTTACTAAAATGTAGTAATAATTTACAATCATTTTTGCATTTGTTTTATCGACTGCTTAATTCCGTAACATATTTTAAACTAAGTAAGTTAATTTATCGTATTTATTTCTCATTATAAGTTCTAATATTGCATGTTTATTAATAGAAACAGTAATAATTTGCTTACCTTTTAATGTTGTTTCCAGACTGCCAAATTTTTAAATAATCGGCAACAATTATCTTCAAATTACAATTAAATTACCCGCTTCATTTTGACAATAGCAATTTCTTTCAAGATCACAAATTAATAGTGATTTGTATATGTAATGGCGACTGCTGCAATGACGTTTAGTTTCCATTGGACATTTTATCGAATAGCGTCCCGACGTAGACATAAAAAGAGGACTGAGCGTGAAGGGAACTCTATAAAAAAATCAACCAGTACTTAGAATAATGGCAAACTAAAAATATGCATAGAATATAAAAAAATTCAGCATTAAAGCATGGTTTTTAAAACATTTTAAAATATAAAACATGCCTCAAAATGTAAGCAAAAACTTTCGACAAAGCTGCTTGCATGAAAGAGAAGCAATGGACAGAATGAACTATCTCGCTCGCTCTCCTGCAGAAATCAAACTAATGTAATATAGCTCTAAATAGTTTGAGACAAGGTTCATTTCTGATTAGTACAGGGGAGACGTTAGACCTGCTGGACCTGAGCAAACAACAGGCTACTGATAAGTGCAACGACATCACTGAGGCTGTTTGACCTCACATTTACGCCAACAGATGACGTAAAACATGTTTTAAAATTGTCACTGGGATTTTTTTAGCAATTTATATCATTAGTTGGACAGTGGACTAAAGCGCAACAATTTTTGAAAAATAGAAATGAGTATAGAATTATTAATTATCATATTTTACTAACCAAATATCACTTCGACAAAATTTAAATTATTAAGCTCTCAAGGTTTAGAGACATCTAGCGGCGAGTAGCATAACTAGCACAAGCAGTGGTATCTCTACAAATGTAGAGTCGCGCAGTATTTCGCTACTGAAATCGAAGTAGTTTCCAATGTATAGAGAGTAAGGTAGATGTCACTAAGGATTAGATTTCGCTTTCCTAAGTCCTTAGTCCTAACAAAATCACATAAACATCCAAAGATGTAAAAATGTAGAGTTGGTAAACCTGCTCAAAAATAATAAATTTTGTCACTAGAAGATTATATCAAGTTTGGTTTTTATACAATTGTAGTTTGGACTTATACGCCGATTGCCGAATATGCCTCACATTGAACACAATAATAATATAATACAACACTCTCACATTTGAAGACGAAAATCTATCTAACCAGTGAAAAAACTATCAATGAAATGAAATAGACTTCAACGCCACCACCGGCGCTATTCGCTAACAGATTGCGTCGCGTCGCCTTTATCGCGGTTATAGGGAGATCGCAGGCGACAGACTTTTGTGCGATCAAAGTCTGCGGCTTACATACATTCCGCATGGCGCGCGCCATGCGGAATGTATGTAAGCCGCAGACTTTGATCGCACAAAAGTCTGTCGTCTGCGATCTCCCTTATGCGTAACATTTTTTAGGGTATAGTTCGTAACCTGTATATTAGGAGTTTTAAAGATATTACAGTTTCAATGTCACGTGTTAATATTTTAGCGGCGGAAGACGCGACGCGAGGGTGCGGCGGTGTCGGCTTACCGCTTACCTGTACGCGTAAGTAATTAAATTATTTACCGCGAACTTTCAACCGCCGCGGTATTTTCCTTCCAAAGCAATATCCTTAGCGGGAAATTCGGTTACGGTGACATCATGTCGTTCGGCACTTCCCCCAACCTTGAACGCTGTCAGGTATTAGCCGCGCATAGTTTTAAGATCGCTCATCAATCGGTCCATGTGTTTCATATCTACCAATGAAGTTAATAGCTATCAATGTCGTGTCACCGTCTTATTGCAATCTTAATTATTTTATTTATTAGTTAGTAGGTTATTACCAAACATGTAAATAAATAAAAATAAGAAAAGTCAGAAAACCAACAGCATCTTCCGTGTATTCGCCCCGCGCATCTCCTCGCCCCTCCAATGAGACCTAGAAATCGAACGCTGCGCCTTTCCCCTTCCATTAATGTCGAGCGATCTTAAATTACAAAATATATATTTCACCAACTTTCGAACAGCCTAAAGATTTGATGTTTTCTTTAATCATTTCTAGAGTGAATTTTATTTGATATGTTCTTTTTCTTTAGAACTTAACCGTAAAAGAGCAACCATCAACCATGTTCTCATAAATCCTTGATGTGGTTGTAGAGACAACCACATCAAGGATTTATCTTATTTCACTTGGTTAGTTATTTTGGGGAACGATAATCTTAATGTTAACTAATTTTGTTTATAAATTTTTAACTCCACTTAATTGTAAAAAGACGTATAAAATTAACGTTAACTGATGTATTTCAAGCAAAGGTAAAACGTAATACATAATATTATCTAATTAAGTAATTTATATTTTGTTAAGTACAGGTAGTAGTAAAATATAATATAATGAACAACTAAATACATGTAACTAGTAAACTACCAGTAACAACATTAAAATTACTATAACATTATTTTCTTCCTTATTAACTTGTACAAAAAGTTGACTAGCTGCTTACGCGCGTTAATAATAAAATTATATAACCAAAGGTCATTAACGTGAAGTTCAAGAACTAGCGGAGTGTTAAGTCGGTGTGATATGGTCCGCGGACGACGCGCGCCGGACGGACGGACGGACGGACGGACGGAACCTGCTGATGATACGCGCGAGCCGCGAGACCCGCGCCCGGCGCCCGCCGTCAGTCCTATAGAGGCTCTGCTACGCAGCGCTACCCTCCTCGATAACCGTTCTCTACGTCTCTACGTCGATATTTCAGTGGGATCCAATTACGATATTGTGGCGTAGATATAAACAGTGTATGTGCGTATTCGGGAATTTGCAGCTCAGTGCCCTATAACGACTCCACCATTTTGAGTTAAAAGTCGCCGGTCTTTTCTAACAGGTAAGAAAATTCAACGAGGAATTTTAAGAAACCAGTTACAATCAATCTTTTATTTTTTTTTCGGGTGACGAATTCGGTGCAGATTTAACCACGACATTCGGTTCCAGCTTAGGTTCTTGCTCACTGGATTTTTTTCTTATAATATTATTGTTTAGCTACTATTGATAGATTGTAGGTATTTTTTTTCAAATCGAAGTTTAAACAGAAACAATGTTGTATGCTGCAAACCGTATGGAATACAATTGATATTTTTATGTAGAGTTATAAAATTTTAAATGCCGTTGTGCTTTAACGGCTTAACGGTCTCCAGCACGTTTAATTTGTGATGTTTTGTCGAGTTAATATGAAACAACGCGTTTGTTCATTGCTCCTTGTACGGCGCGATAGTATCGGTTGTATCGTAAGTGATGCAGTCACGTTAAAATACAAGGACCTCCTAACACGTTTCTCGTGAACCGGTTCCGGAGATTCATAGTTTTTAGACGCTAAGACTTATGCAACATATCCTCGTTCACCTACTTTATCCGGACCTGGAGGAGCCGGTAGGATAGCCTGATTCTGATCTTTTAATCCAACATTAATATTGCTTCGATATGTTTTCATGCAGCCTTCAATTTAATTATTAATGATTTATCTACGTGAAACATGACCGTAGTCCCCCATAAATAGTAGTTATCTGTTATATTACAAGAATTTTGGTTCTAAAATGTTTTACCAATTGACATGAAAATATTAATAATAAACAAAATATTGTTACCCTCGGTAAAGTTACATAATGGTTTTCACATGAAAACCAACTTAAATGCATCTTCAAAAGTTCTCATTCATCCAAAATTTCAAAAGGATCTTCGACGTATATGAGACCGTGGTATGAGAATGCCATTTTGCTGTTTCTTACGACTCTAGCAGTCCCTAGCTGAATCACAGCTGTGTTGGTTTAAAATAACAAAATATAAAGTAACTGGTATCCAGCTATCTCGTATAAAATAAGAATCTCACAATAAAGTTTTCTGACGCAACTTCTGCAGAAAGGCGTGACTTATCTACTCTTCCAGCGTAATCTTGGAAGAATATTTTCACAAGTTCGGCGCAACGTGCGAGGTGAAATGGCAACACACGTACAAACGCGCGAAATAGGTGAAGAATTTTTGGCTAATGTATATTTAATGCTCGAGCGGAATTTAATGTATGTTCACAAAAAATTTTCCTTTTACGGGCGTGCTGACTGTTGAGCGCGTACTCATTCGTATTAATTTTATTCACGTGAAGATTAGTATTGCCAACATAACATTATTTCAAGATATAAAACCTCCGTCTTATATTACTTGCATTAAAATTAAAAATGACATAAGCTGAAAACAATTCGTATTAGTCATCCATAAGAGAATTTTAAATATTTGCACAGGTTTTCGCGCTCAATAGTTTCTTTTTCTGTTTGTCCAGCTTTTATATTATGTTTAGCCCCATACTAATAAAAGTGTCCACAGTCCACACATTCTATAAAGTCGTGTTACTTTTTAGTTTTGTCCTTATCCGATAAGTTATTAAAGTAGCTCTACAACAAAGACAAGACATTGCCTATCTAATAACGATACACACTGTAAGTACTTACATCTTTTAATCTTTTTATAAGTAACTAGATGATGCCTGCATTTCCGTTGCGTAGAAATTCGGTTATTTATCGGAATCGTACATATTTTAAATCTTGCAAAGTATGCAAGTAATAGGGTGAGTGTACTTAATTAGTGGGAATGTGTTTGAAAGGCAGCTCTACAATGCGATGGTATTGGGAGCAGCAGACGTAAGAGTCTAGCAGCCGTCGCGCCATCGGCCACTTGGCGTCGAGCTATCGATCTGTAGCCCACACCGCTCACGTCATTTCAATTAGGGACTTCGCAAATACTAAGTACTCGTGTTGCTCGGGGGCGTACTCGCTCTGAGGACCTACACCAAAGGAACCATAGTCGCGTTCTTTCAATTGATTTTTAACTGACTAAAAAGGATTATGTTGTATATTTGGCTCGAAATATTTTTTGTTATTTTCTAGTTGATGTTACATCTAATCAAACTCTACATTTAAATTATGCGTGCCTGTCCAATCGCGCACAATTGCAAAGCTATTAGAGGCTCTACGGAACCAGCCGTAGGTTACGCCGTACACGCTATGTCTGGTCACTAGTGTCTAGGGAGCTACACGACAAGCCGGCAATAAACATTTCATTTGCAACGAGTCGCCGTTAAGGTTTAACGCAATTAATAAATATAATCGCGAAGCACGAAGCTCCGAAGGAAGAATTACGAGATGTAGAGATTAATCAATTAGCGAACCCTGTGTCGGCATAATTTACCTGTTTCCGCTGCATCACTCATCTAATTCCGACGTTCGTTAAGTACGCACCAATTGACAGCCAATAAGTGCGGTTCGACGACCTACAAATTAGCCGTTTGCATCTTCGATCGCTTTCGACTATTTGGCATAAGATCAAACGAACAATTCCTCGAGTTAAAAAACTGGGATCTATATTTGGGTCGCCAAGATTAAACATCGATTTGACCTTATACGATTATACAATTTAAACGGCCTACTTCGGCGGCAAAGGCACCGCCCGGCCGTTTCCGTAAAACAATACGTAGCTTTGTCGGGCGGAAAATTGCAGCAATTTTAGGGTGAAACCTCCGGAGATAAAAATTTAAATGGAAAAATTTCAGAATAAATGGAATACGTTTTGGTGCAAGTAAGAAATAGAATTTCATTACGTTTTATAGTATTACGGGAATGTACAAAATTTGAAGGGGACATCGGGAAAATTCAAGATTGTTATGCTCTACTTTCAGCTTCATAAATATGTATCGTTCGGGTGACCTCTCAACCATGATTTCCATATAGTGGTATCAAGTTTGTTCGCGGGAGACCTTAGTCGAGTATACTTTTTATATACCTACATTTGACCTAGATCAACGAAAGTTCGAATATCATTTTACAGACCGCTACCAAAAACACGACACCGAAAAAGTGTCAAAGTGGACTGGTGCAGGAGGTGCACCTCTTATGGTGTGTGCTCATTAGTCTGGACTCTGGAGTAGCGATACAATGACATATTGACATAATAGTAAACGAGGTCATTGTTGTAACAAAGGGTTTAGGGTCGGCAGGTCTGAGGTCGGAGGGACAGAGTCGTTCGCATGCAGGCCACGCTGCGGCGGGCGATCGATACGCGCCCGCGCGACGATACCGACTCACGACTGCCGACTGCCGACTCGGCTCGCTGCTGCTGCTTACGAACGTATTGCGAAAATCGAACGTCTTCACAAATTAGATACCTTTTTTAAAATTTACGCATCCGAGAGATGCACTTTTGAGACAAGTTGCAAGTTAAATGGTCGTATTCTGTAGGCGGTTTCAGATTGGTACTATGTATATTTGACTGTTTATAAAAACCAAAGGTCTCTTATTAAAGTATCTAATGTTAATAATAATTACACGCATTTGGTAAATACAACAACAGAACACTAACAAATTGTTATCAAAAACAAGAAACTATACCAAAGTCACACGTATGATAATCATACTCTATCTTTTTGGTAGTAATTTCTGTTTCTTTTTCCTAAAGTACTATATCTCAGAATGAGATGCCAGAACAATGTGCACACGAGGCCTACATTTAGATAGCATGACTTGTAAGGTAGAGCAAAAAACAAGAGAGATAATATAGCTATTACAAGTGTAATACGTACTTAATTAATCATATTTTTTTCCGCCTCTATAGATGACTACACGTATTACGCAGGCGAGTCAGCCGGCAACAATTTAAGAACACGTCACTACAATCAGGGCCCCCGTGTGGGCTCTATCTAACTGGAATATCTTCTGATACGTGACTGATAAATTTTATTGAGCATCATTAGTCAGCTCTTTGCCGCGAATTTGGTTAATAAGCAAAGAGATAACTTAGGAGTTATGTAATGTTGTTCGGTACTAAAAGAATGATTAATTGGCGTCCGCCTAAAATTCTGTCCAATTTATTTTAAAGACGCGCTTTAGAGGACGTTTCAATTGCATGGCCACTTTAAGTAGGACATTGTTTGGAAATGTAGCACGTTCTGTGATCGATAAACTGTACGTTATTGGATTATAATGGATATGCTCTTTGTTCCGGGGAGCACTAGCTGTTTACTAATAGCTTAATGCACTTCCAATGCCCGTCACAGCCCTCGGTGAGGGAAAGAGGTGGGAAGAGTCCATATGGTATTACAATGTTGATGCAGACATATCAGATTTAGTATTGTGCTGCTTCTCTAGTAAAGCTGGAGACAATTTGAGAGTACTCTAGTCTCTACCATCAACGAATTGCTATAAAATGTTTAATGTTACACGAAATAATAGTACAAATATATTAGAATACTAGTATTTACCATAATAGCCTTGTAATCAGTTACCTAAATACGTTTATAAATATTAAACACTCCAAAAATAAACTTCATAAATTCCATCTGCATCGTATTAAGATTAAACAATTTTAGAGATACAAAATTTAACCACGTAACGACTAACGAGATAAAAACAAATCAGCATGTGTAATTTTATTTACATTCAAAGCGCGAGTTTGAAATTATTATTCAGTTCGAGTTGATCTTACGGCATCTTCTTTATAAAATAATAGAGCTCATATAAAATCAGCACGTGAGGCAGACGTCCATTCAGATTCCAACCTACTTACATCTAAAAACCATAACATTATCCTGTTCGGATAAAGTTTTTACGTTTTATTAACCAAGTGCAGCTGTTGGAGCTTTAAGATTAACATCGTAAAGTCTCTTCCATTACCTGTCGGCTTCAATAATAAAGGAGAATATTGTATCACGTCTTTGAAGGAGGATACCTCTAATTTTATAATAGAACTATGTATTATAATAGTCCGTGCGTGGGTCCCAGACTGCAATTCTATTATATTTTTTCACCCAGCTCCCTTTATTGGGCGACCCTTGGCCGAACAATCGGGGAGGGGAGCGTCGCGCAGCTGTCTTTCCTTTTGAGATAGTGAATGATTATTTGCTCAGTTGATGTTAGTTTGTTGCAAAATGTACTATGAGGAGTCTCTTATTTACTCGACGGAGATTTTTAGAATAACAACTTTTATATCTCGGTGAAACTTAACGTAGAAAGAAAACTACTTTTTTGCCTCGTCTAGTTTGAAGACATGACGCCACGAAGAAGAAATTTCCAATCAACGACTCTTCATAAAAAGTGATATGTCCAATTCTGGTAGTGTAGCATCGCTGTCTAATTTTTTATCTAAATATTATGTACTTACTCTCATAAGAATATAATTTGATTCGACGCGTAAAATCGAGTCGTATTCGATTCCACATCCGTAACGTGGTTTTTGCCTGTTCCGATTGTTTCCGTGAAATGCTCGGCAGCGAGAGGTTTGAGTTCATGGCCAGTGGAACAATCGATTTGCGTGATTTTGCGAGTCTCGCCGTTGCTATACGCTTCAAAAATAAACGCGTTCCTGGATGTTATTGTTCATTATATTCCAGTGAGAAAGCTTTAAATGGACATTCCTTGTTTTGTGCATTTTACGAGTAAACTGAGTAAACGCAAGCCCTTGCTATAGGAAGGTATAGACTATAGAAGGATTTTATAATATAATAAAACCTAGAGTACCTATGTCCTATAGTAATTACTCAAGAGTTATAATTTCGTACAATTTTCGAGAAGATACGCTAAGTAACGTTATAACACTATATTTAATCCGAAAGTAAGAAATATTTCTCGCAGTTAGTGAAAAATTAACATTGAGTGTGGTCATTCATTTTATGTGAACGTGTGTAATTACAGGGAACTCACATAGATAGTACGGTACTTTAAAATTAATTAATTCACATTAAAATAACAAGCTGTTGCCGCGGTCAACGCGAGGAAATTAAATGAGCCAGCAGTGCGGATGCGTCTTCGTCTAACTTATTCTTATTTGAAGACTTAGCCCTACAGACCACATAGTACTGATTACTTACTACCAACTACTGGTACTGAATACTACAAGTCGCATGGTTCAAACATCTGACCACCAAAGAATAAAATCGGCCAAGTGCGAGTCGGACTCGCGCACGAAGGGTTCCGTACCGTTATAGAGCAAAAATTGGCCAAAAATCGTGTTTTTTGTATGGGAGCCCCCCTTAAATTTTTATCTTATTAAGTATTATTATTAATTATTAAAGTACACATAATGTTTAAGGCCTTTGTGAAAATTTCAAGTGCCTACCTGTTTCCATTATTGATATCGAGCAAAAAAGCTCAAAAAAATCACGTTTGTTGTATGGGAGCCCCCCTTAAATATTAATATTATTTTGTTTTTAGTATTTGTTGTTATAGCGGCAACAAATATATACAATCTGTGAAAATTTCAGATGTCTAGCTATAGCGGTTCTTGATTTACAGCCTGGCGACAGACAGACAGACAGACAGACAGACAGACAGACAGACAGACGGACAGACGCACAGACGGACAGACAACGAAGTCTTAGTAATAGGGTCCCGTTTTTACCCTTTGGGTACGGAACCCTAATAAAAACAAATTGATGTTATAGAAACGGTACATCTAGAATCACCATTACCTATTTATATGCCATTTAGTGTCTTTATAATATTGAGGATGTTTCAAACTAAAAACTTTTAATTAAAAATATACGAGATAAATCAAAACTAGGTTTTAAGAAGACGGAATTTTTTTGTAAAAAAATACTCTGAATAAAAATTATTTTGATTTGATTTGACTGTCAAGGCTCTACATTAAATTTTATATGAGTCTCATTCTAGTCTCATTGTTATAATATGAGATAGTTTTGTCGTTTTTTTTTCTCTTGTATTTTCTTATCATATTATTAATTGAATGAAGCTTTTATTCTTAAAATAACTCTCATTATTTATAATTATTCATTATTATACACATTACACACATTTATCTCTCGTGTCTATTCTGCTCTACATTTAATTTCATACTGTTAATATTATGATGTATCACATCTGTAAGTAAATCTGCTTCTGATTCAATCGGAACTTATTTTACGAGGAATTTTATGGATCACAATTCAGAACTGCTTCTCTATTGAAATAATGCTCGTAGATAAATAAGGTATGACCAGAGTCTATAATCTCTGGTAAGCCGTGGTCACAAAAGAGCCCGCACCCTGTCCGTACTAACGGTTTATAATTTAATATCCGTTCGAGATAATTTATATCCTCAGCACCATTATGAAGGTATAAAACGCTATTTGGAGCCCATATAAGTAGTAAACGCAGGTTAAAACGATCGAGTGAAAGCCACTCTTGTGCAAAATTTGGTTGCGGGTATGCGGCGAGTAAAAATTACCGCGCCATATACGCCGGGAGAGGCCTAGTAATATTGTACATGGTATTTAGTGCACCTAACATGTTGTTTTTCTGAAGCTTCCGTTTCCAGTGATTTGCTTCGACAGACTTCTTTATACGATGATTAATGATGTAAACAAATTGTACTGTATACTGTATACATATAGCGTGATTAGGAGTTTGTTTACATCATAATAGAAGCTGTATTGTTGTTAATAGCTCAATAACCACTACAACGTTTTTTGCTCCATCTACGTCTTTTACGGGAAAATCATACAAAAATAATACTTGTTGATAGGTACAAAATTAACTTGGGACAGCCTTATAATGTAAGCGTAGACCATTTCGCCACAAAATTACATTATATAATAAAAACATGCGATATTAATTTGAAGCGCAAAAGCTCCAACAAGGGAACTCAAGGTCACTCCGACATTTCCTGAAGGTTATTTCCAAGGACTCGGGCCATTAGAACGCCCTCTACTATCCACATTTCTGTTCAACCTGACTATATTTACATCGTTTTTTCCCTTTCGAAATCATTACGGTTCACTAAATTTCTTACATCAAAACAAAGGAGTTACGAGGTACGACTCTACATATCTGTGGTTGAATCTCGGAGAGAATTACGGGGTATGGAAAAGAGCACAGGTATTTTCATCGAATACTAATTCATATCTGCATCCACTATCTGGTATGTTTTAACGATACAAAATATGAACAGAAGTTACAACACAGGAGGATTAACTTCTGGCGAAACGAGGGTTCTTTTTGGCACAGAGCCCCAAAATTCGTATATTCCGGAAGCAGTTCTACTCGTGCTTCCTGTTAGTTAGTCCCTTTTCGCGTCTGCGCCGTCGCTAACGGTCGTCCCTACTATCCAATTACACTCATTATGACTATCACGATGTTCAATTAATGTGCTCTTTTTACTGCATTATAGTGTAGAGTTGCACCGATGCACGATCTCAAACGATCTCCATAATTGGTACGTAAACTCTCCGGAGTCGAACTACAAAACTGATCGAATTATAAATGCCGTCGAGATAATAACTATAATATTAATTTGTATAATTACACAATTTATAAGTGATGAGACGCCTCCGAGGTCCTCATTAGATAATTCTTAGGGAACTAGAAACTATAAATACGGAGGCGTGTCATAAGATATAGAGACTATAAATATTTCGCGAATTATCAAAAAGGCAAAGTTCAAGAGGCATATATCAGCGGTGACGGCATAGCTATAATTAACACGGGGTTTCAAGTATCTCCAGTTATGAATATTATATCTCTCCGGGCTTCCAGGTTAACGTAGCGTGGCGAACCCAACAATGAAGCACTAACGGTACAAGACACTAATTGTGAACGAGCAAACTCTTCCGTTAGCTGTCGATAAGTAGTTACAGTTTCCCGGGATCTACCGTCAACCTGTCATGCGGTGAACGGAGACTGACTTGCGTATTTAAATCGGGTTCATTTATGCGTAAAATTTGGTTTTGAACTAGAATCTATTTAAAAAGTATTGTGTGGAGAAGTTTTATGGCACTCTTTGTTGAGTATTATGTATTGTCAAAATTGGTTCGAGCACGATGCACTTTAACATGAAAGTTACAGTCGCGCTAACAATTTCGACACACAAAGAAAATTTCACAAAGGTCGATTTATGGTTGCAGCTCGGTACCCGCTCTCCGGCGTCGAGCATCACTCGGTGCATCTAACGGTACCCGATTTGGAGTCATGGCCGCTCTGTCACGAAAGTAATCGATTAAAATATCTTTTTTAAAGTTGAAATTTGACGTACGGCCCCAGTCCTATAAATTACAGCGTGCCGACGTATAGAAATGAGTGCGTTGTAACTTGCAGCTAAGTTTCTCTTTATATTATTAACTGCACCTGAAGGACGCGGACGTCGGCAATCTCTTAAATTATATGTGGCACCGCAGCAGTCAGTCAGTAGGCGAACCTAAATTGTAATTTGCAATATAAACAAGTTTAGCGATAATTTAAATAAGGACATACATATTAAAAGCCGCATGCTATAATTTGTGACGAACGTGCTAAGAATACACACCGTACACGCTACCCTATTATTACAGCAAGTCACGAATTAAGAACATTGCACGTGTTGTTTAGTTATAGGATCGTAATAGTTTTGGTAGGGCCTTCGGTTTAAATTAATTAATTACTGAGAAGCGAGCGAGTCTTATAAGGTTTGGAGTGAGCCCTATTAGGCGAAGTTTATTATCTATCTGAAAATAACCGATATTAATACTCCTACAAACTTAATCTAAAATCTCAAAACCGAACAAATCGAATACGTGGTGGAAATTCGAAAACAAAGCGAGAAAAATTAGAAGAATGATTTTCATTATAAACCATTTAAAGGCTGATTAAAAAAAACAGTTCAAATAAAACATTCCTTTTAAAGTCCAAATAAACCTAAAACAAAAAGATTACAATAGGACAACATTTCAAATGTTAATATTCAAACAAAACAACTGCATTACGCAGACATACTCTGGGGTATGGAGAGGTTTGTTGAGCAAACAAAAAATTCATATTCTCAAACACTCCAACACGAGCACAAACAAACCTCGTACGTAGGTCCGGCTGCAGGTGCTCGGCTAAAAGAATGCCAATAACTAAATGGCCCATTCGATATTCTAGACACGAATGCCATAAGTTCACTCTAAAATATTGGACACAGTTTTATATTGCACACAACCTTGCAAATACTTTGTTTACCGCAATACCTATCTATATTCACATTCATTTATTTTAGAAATATCTACGAGATATCTACACGCTACCTCGTATGTTAACGTAACATTAATGATTCTAATGTCGAAACCCTTTAATTTGTTTTTAAATACATACTTTCAAAGGGCCTAACGAGAATTTAACTTCTAAGTTCTAATATGACCTTCGACAAGCCACAATTTTTTCAGCCAACTTACTTCATTATTAAAAAAAAAAACTAAGAAATAACTTACTTCATATAATATATTCTAGACCAGAATTGAAAATATAAAGACGAAACTGCAATAAAGAACTATATTTTCTTTATTTCACGCAGAATGTCTTAGACGTGCCAAGACTAGCCCATAAGTAGGCATAGGACGAAATGTAGGTACTAAGGAGACATCTTCAGAAGAGACGTGTTGAGTTTAACAAGCACTTGACTGCGGTAACAGCGAGAGCCGCGCAGCTCAACCGGAGTGCCCTCCTGACTCATCAGACAGGCTAGGCGCAAACATCTGCGATCGTCGACACTAGTTGGTGCTATTTTGACTCATATTTGCCAGTAAAAAGGTTTATATTAAATGAAACTCCTTCTGTAAATAGCATACTTTGTTGATTAATATCATAAACCGCAGTAATTGTTGTAACCACAAATAAGTCACCGAATCGCGAAACGTGGCCAAACCGCAGAATTATAGAGACAAGCAAGCATCCTAACCATACCTCATCGAAAAATTATTTCGTTGTATCGGTTGTGCTTTTTACGTTGTTCTTTGATTAATTATTTCCAAGCCAGAATACGGTAGTAAATCAAACTGAGAGCTAGTGATTAATGTGAGAGGTAATAGAAACCTGAAGACACATATTGATTACATTGACTTTCGGAGTGTCGTGTGACCGGCGGGTATGCTGCCGTTACTGCATGCTCCGCCAATCAACCATTTCGAATTACGCAAAATATTAGCTATTGAATTGCATAAATCCTATTCACGATACCGATAATCCTGGCAAGTGCATAATCAAAGTTTATGCAACCACTTCATTACAGTGCACAGTGATATCTTCTAGTGGTACTTAACATTTCGAGTCGGATAAAAACAAATTCAAACTAATCGGATACGAATAAAAAGCTGCAAATGTAGTAACTTGATGTAATATAGTAGCATATTTGAGGAGATTATTAAGATAGAGACTAAATACAGTGCAGCTAAATATGGAAAAATGGCTTTTGTAGAATTTACAGAAATTAATAAGTTGCAGATAGATACACAAATAACGAAACGATACCCCTTTAAGTAGTTGTATAACAGGAATTTCATTATCTCCACAAACACATTCTCGTAAAGTGTCGTATGGATGGGAATATGGAATATTTACCCGTGCATATCGAAAGGCAAATATTCCCGATGGAAAATGACGATCGTATGTATCCCGTTATGCCGGAATATATGAATATTCAGTACGCATTGTTTTATTATCAAAGGTACTGGCCGTATTGACTAATTATAGCTAGTGGGTTATAATTGAATGTCACGCTATCACAAATCACGAGACCTACTTAGTACATAGTCGTAAGTGGGTATCTCCTTAGAAATTAATGATCGTGACAAAATTTAATATGTTTTAGAGTGTTAATAAAGTTCATGCCGGCTCCTTATCTAACGGTCTTTTATTATATGCATCATGCTTACAATTATTATCTTTTTAAAATTTTACGTATTTCCTGGATAAACGGATAGCCGTAGCACAATGCAACTACAATATTTCCCTCGGGAACAGTTGTTTTGTTGTAAAATCCATACCCGCCCTGACGGGTGCAAAATGTTCTGATGATCGATTATGTCATAACAGGCGTTCAAAATTACATTCGCAACCTGGGAGAATTACGAGTCGAGACGAAATGGCTGAGTTATTTTCTCTCGCATGCGTGAACCTTTTTGCGAGTGAAGATGCAATGGTGACCGATGCGTCATCACAATCGCGTTCGTCGACCTGCCCTCACGAAACCGAGCCGCTATCGTTGAAATTGCACTCTTTTTTGCTACACTCAATATAGGTAGAAACAGGAACTTATATGGCAATTTTTTTATCAGTCATATTACATACAATCGGCGTAGTAAAGCTGAATGTTTATGTGATTGGATCGATCTAGAGGTTTTCTAACCCTAGATGAGTCACTGTGTAGTTACTAGTGAGTAAAAAATGACGTCATTTATCTGGATTCAACTTCAAGGTAGCAGTTAATTGATAATATCCCAGTGATTCATACAATTATGATTTAAATTTTGCTTTTGCCATTTCAAGCTTGTCGAATTCAAGTTTCTCTAGCCATAAACTATTATTTAAACGCTTAAACTTCTGTATCGAATTTAATACTACTCAAGGATGTAATACATTCCGTAAAACTATTAAATTTTTACAATACCAATCACCCAAGTTTATTACTTACACGGTCTTTGTTTCCATCGCAATTTCTTTAAACGTCAGCCTTATCGTTGTATTTTGTGCTAATGTGTAAATTCTACCGATAGCGAACACTGCAAATTGCTATTAGATATCCTTAAACTTTACAATTCAAGAATTCTTTAAAAATGCAGAGACCACAATTAGCATGGAATATAAGTAAATACAAATACTAATATATTTATACGATGTAATCTGGTTTTTATTAATATTTTATAACAATTCCACCGGCATTTACCCTATTTATTTGCTGACACGACCATTGCAAAGTCCATTGAAATGTTTCCACATTTCGAAGGACTCATCCATAATGGTTCGTGATGTTAAAGTTTGTCATCGAGCATTCTCGGGTTAGGAAGTTAATTAGTGCGATATTACGGTGTTTATTGCCGCAGTTGTTCGGTGAAGTTGGGCGGGAGTAATTACCGCCCAGCTACAGAGGGCCGACGAGGGCTGGAGCTCGGCGCCAGGAGTGCTACGACACTTACTCCTCATTATTGTGCATTATTTATGATTTGCTCAGTATACTCGCTCAAATCGAGGCATTTAGCACGAGGCTTTTGATCCTTCACTTTTAATAGGGCGAGTCGCTTTGTCGTCTCGTGTATTTCAACAATTTCGACATTTCAACCTTGGAGTGTTTAAGAAGCTTAAACCATTTGCGCAACGCTGGGACGAGAAAATAAATTAAAGCTTTGCTGTTAGAATAGACGGGGCAAAAATATCTCGCATCACTCGGAGTGATTAGGAGCAGTGTCATTAGCCTCGCAATTATTTCGCCTTACGTTCTGGATGACAGATGTTCGCTATAGTTAATCCGAAAGATAAACATCCAATGGAGCATAATCTTCTAGTCGTTTGATATTAAGCACGCTGGCGGTTTCGGATTAGCGATATAAAGCAAAACACACCGACACACGACGTTTCTCGCAGATCGTTTGATTTAATCACAGCCTCGGTGGTTCCATCTCATTCGAGCCTCACGGTCGAGATCGTTCTATGAATTCGCTTAGTTAATACTTAACAGACACTTGCGTTTTCGCAAATGATGCGCAAGAAATATTTATTCCCCTTGCGGTTACCGGCGGTTGGTGGATATTCAAATAAATGTATCATGTATGGTATGAATCGTGAATATAAGTCATACTACGAATAGTATATATATTCGGTACAAAAGACAGCATGACTCGTCACATCACTAACATGAAAATATATCACACGATTTCATCTGAGCACGTTTTGCAGTTAAATGACCGGGTGATGGCATAAGTTACTTCTATCAGTTAAGTGTTACGTTGAGTTTGTAACACGTATAACTCGTAGTACTGTACACTGTAGAGCACGGGTTCCCAAACTTATTTTGTCTACTGAGCACTGAACTACTGACTACTGCCCACTTTGAGAACAAATTATGTTTTAGCGCCCCCCATTGTTTGAATTTAAAATGCATCCAGATGAAATGAAATTATAAATCACCCCCCAAGCCTCTACACAACGCCCCCATTTTTTTCTGGGTCCCACACCTTTAGACATTCAGCGCCCACAAGGGGGTCTTATCGCTCACTTTGGGGAAGACTGCTGTAGAGTCTAAAAATTAAGGTAAATCATAATAATAAACAAATTAAACTACAATTTGTCATCAATGATTGCGATTAAATCATGTAATTGTTCCCCACGAACCCAAACTCTGGGCGCAATAAATACGAAATGTACCTCGTATCGATTGCACTTCGCCCCTCCTCCGTTTTTATTGCTCCCCTGTATGACATCACTGAAATGCAAAGTTTGCTCTTGACGTTCATAATGAAAATAAACGAGCTCTACTTTCCATTTTATGCGTTTGCCAGATTTTAAAGAATTTTAGAATACAAGCGACAATTGAATTGGGGTAACAATAGTTTCCATTAGATGATATCGTTGTTAATAATTGCAAATGGCAACCTAAAAGCAAACAGGATTGATTGATTTTGAAATACTTAATGAAATCGGAAATATCATTCCGCTCACTCATAAGCCTTACAAATAAGCGGAGTTAATTAAAACCCTTGACGGTGTTAACAAGAAATTAAAAAATCTCGATAATATTAACAATTAACAACATAATCCGTTGTTTTATCACATTACGGAATCAAAGAGGCGTGTAATTCGGAATGCTCAAGTGCGCTAATTTGGAGTCGGCGAAGAGGAAGCGGGCCACGTGCGGGGCGTTACCATGGCAACGGAGGAACTACGTCGTTTGCGCCCCAACCTCTTTACGGCCTACCAGAGGAGGTATCCCCGGTACTTCTTTTTAGCAATCAAATCATGTGCCAAAACCTAAAACGTTATTAAATTAGAGCAAATTCGGTCCAATGGGAGTAAATTTTTCCTCCGATTCCCTGTGGCAGGAAACACGTGAAATTGGTTACTTGCAATTTCTAAACTAAAACGTATTTAACCTCACCTAGTACAACTTAAGACGGTAGTTTTGATTAATTTTAATTATTGTTACGTGTATCTGATTTAAATAATAAACTATTATTTGTTATTACTTTTATGAGAATACCTTTAACTGTAGAGCTATCATAGACAGGTATAGGATCGATTCACCAGACATGTAATGCGGCTCTTTTGTTTTTCAACCCCTGTCAGCTTGCGGCTCCACCTCTAATCGCATTCCCCTGCTGCCGGCTGCTGGCCGCATCCATGTGTGATTTTATGGATAATTGAACGATTTGGGATTCTAGATGAGAACCCCAAATGAGCACATATTGTTATTTTTGCTGGTGTCTATTATTATTAGTGTAAAGAGGGGACATTTTTATTACATTAAGGAAATTTCAAATTATATTGATGATTTTAGAAAAGTATTAATACCAAAAGTTTTAAAAAGGAATGAGAAATTCAAAGCTTTTCGTTGTTAAGACTTAAGACCGTTAAGACACTTAAAATATTTTTAATGTAGCACTTTGAGAAAAACCATAATTTTTTTTCTATTCCATTGTTGATTCACGACGAACAATGAACTATGATAGTGAAATACTAGCACGCAGTGGATTTTGTAACACTACCATCAATTAAGAAGTCAATTATAAAAGTGGAGTTGTGTACAAAGACGTCGATATCCAGTTTCTAAGTGTTCATTGTGGCGGTTCACAATGGGTCCGTTGCCGTGGCGAAGGCCGACCCACCGCTGCATAACGACTGCATTATCACCACTGCAACGCGACAAAACACCCGATAACAACTACCAACCTCAAAAACCATAACCATTTTAGAACATTTCAGCTACAAGTAAAAACCCTTTAATGATGTTCAAGGTGTTAAAACATTAAAAGACAAAAACTTTACGTTTTCAAAACATTCCAATTACAGGTACGTACACAAAAACAAATCCCTCAATGACATAAAAGGTGTTAAATTAAGCGGCGTGAATGTTCCATTTTAAATACGAGTTGGTTCTGTTTTTGGATAGGATGACGAATGGATTGAACGGATAATACGGAAATCGTAAATATGATATCTACGAACGTATAAAATGAGTGAACTACTGACATTGACACTGATAAAAATTAAGCATTGATTTGTAAACATATGACTGTACTGTACGTTGTTTATTAAAATAGTTCAGTTATCAGTAGCGGAAAACAACGACAGTTTGCACCAAGAACTTGTTTTTTTAACAATTAATCCTTCGATCGTGAATTCTTGGAAATCTATTGTTATTCTATTGTCTCGCTCACCGGTGAGCTTATGGGGCTTGATGGGTTAATACAAAGAGGATATAATATAAGATTTTATAATAAAATTAAAGACTCTTGTGGTTAAATTTCTGAATGTGAGCATATAGATGTTGAACAGACGTAAAATGCGGTGGAAAATGGGAACCTCGATAAACCAAGTGCGGTTTACACTTCATTATGCATATTCAATAATAATAGCCGCAGCCTGGTTGTGAATACAATTTCAACGTGCACTATATTAAATTTTAGCAATGTCGTAAATTATTTGATACTGTAAATAACGCGATAATAATACCTTCTATAACTTCATTAAAGTTGAACTTTAGTAAGACAAGTCTGATGAAAGATGAAAGTCCCTGCATAATTGACACGAGTGATGACTGATGACTGATGAGTGATGACACACCAACGAGTAGCGCCACAGTACGTTGTATGAAGCTTAGATAAAATTAGCCTGCAACTAATTTAGAACAACTAGAGTATATTAAAAGCCTGGACCTATTACACTCGAGACATGTAGGGCAGCTGCAATGTACAGTTTTATTACAATCAAGTGCGCTCAATCATTGATTAAAAGCATCTTCAAATAGATTACTTTCTCTTTCTAGTGGAATATAAAATTATGCATTACTATCTTGCAGTCCGCCCGCTAGTAATGATGAAAAGTTAGGGCTACCGGAAGTTCTATCTCTATCTCCTCAATTGACTGAGCCGAGAGCATTATACTATAATGACTGTTATCGCAACAAACGATTTGACAACGCATCCTCTTCTGGTAGATATAAGATTAATAATTGCGTATCTTGAAAACGATTCTGGCGAGTAGATTCACAAGGACACCGATGTCACTAGTTCAAGGAGTTACTGTAGCCAGTTGGCACCATAATAACTTGGAAGTTGAAATGCATTTTAAATAGATCATTCGCTATTCGGATTCATTGACAGAATTGCGTTGTCCTTAAGTTATCGAACATTTACAATAATTAATTAATTTAAACTAAATTCCACTTTTTGACGATAACAATAATTACTAATTACATATTTAATATAATATTAATATCAGCATAAATCAATCGCTTAGTAGAAAATGTGTACATTAAAAATTTAAAAGCTTTTAAGGCAAGAAGAACCCTCCATTACATAAGATCGTTTAATTACCGAGTGTACGGATTAATTAAAATAGCTTCTTTGAATTTTCTCCGCCGGCTCTTACGTTTAAGAGTACTTCTAAAGCAGCAATAGTTCTGAGGACGAAAGTGCGGAAAATTTTTACTTGAATATCAAATAACGTAATTTTAAAATGGGAAACACAAGAACAGACTTACAAAACATACATATCTACTTTTATATGCATTTAAAACATGCAAGTAAAGGATTCAATGGAATACTTAGTGAATGTCGTCAGCAAACTAAAAATAGACTATTTCACAACTGGCCCACGAGAGCTGGCGTCACGCGCGTGTCCTGACAGGAGCAAGGATGAAAAACAACGTCCAGTCGCTCAGCTATTACAATGACAACCTTATGTCTTACCGGATGAATGCATTCTAGTTTTTACGGTTTCGTATGTCCAGCAACAAGGACAAGGACGAAGAAGTCACCTTTACGCCTGATACTGTCCAAAATATTTATCTAATAACTAGAATGATTGTAAATCAAGTACCGATTTATTAAAAGATTCGATTATCATAATAATGAAGAGGTACCAAAAAAATCTCTACATTCCATTCTCCAATCTCCATAACAATTTCGTATAACTTTAAACGCTAATCGAATTTCAGAACAACATTAATGCCTCATTCTGTTTGTTTTTTATTTTTTCATATTTGTGTATGAATTAAATTCGATAAAAGTCCTCGAAACACTAAAAGTAAAGATGACACTACATAAAATCCTGAAAAAGCATTCTCGTGTCGTTCGATAAGTCACGTACGTTCAAGGCAAGGATGTCAGAAAAATATGAAATGATAAATACTCGGGTATAAGTGAGGCGATGTGCCGTCGCTATCATAAGTGCCACACTATTATCGACAATCAGACGACGACCTTGCAGCTCGTTGTCGCAAATCGTGGGGAGCCCCAGATTGTCATCCTCCATTCTGGCATCCGCCTTAAGTGCATTTTATCACGTAACACCTTGTATATTGTCGATTTTATTCCGATTATCCTTATCGGAAATTAAAATTTTTGGATATGATCCGAACCAGCTAACAACTTTTGTTGTCCATATTATGTACTTCTTAATAACCAGTACTAAAATATTATTTGTTACATTGTTATTGACTAAGTTAATAATGTTAATCAGAATCGATACCGGCAATAATGATTCCTTTCGAATTGCTACGCAATGTAGCTTGTCGAACGTCCATTAACCAGGTGTGACATTACCAGATGCCTCGTTCGCTTCTTCGCTAGTGCTAATTAGTCCCGTGCCGCTTGATTTATCGTCTTGTATTGTCTCGCCTTTATTGACGTTTGCATTTTCCCGTACTGTAACAGGGTCATTGACTTAATTCATGTTTAAATCGTTTTATAATCGCTTTCGAAATGCTATACAATTGTATTTTTAGTAATGCTCTCGAAACGGAAATGAACGTATGAATGCCATACCATTTTATCCTGCAAATCTCCCGACATCGTCACGCGTCGCGGTTACTGTTTATGACACAAACGCACAGTAATGTTCCACGAGATATTAATTTTTGCAGCAACGTTATTTTTATGTGCATTTATAAATAATTTATTGTTCGTTACTTTTCGCTTAAGCATGTTTGTGGTCATAAAACTATAAGAAATCACGTTAATAGAAATATTACTTTCAAATATAATATCTTCTCATGTAACTGTTATTTTTAACTAATTCTAAAGCATCATTGAACTGAAAACAAACCTGTGACCATTCGAGAATCGAGATCTATCTCGTTAACGACAAGGATAAACAATTCGGGGGATCCGAATTGGTCATCATTGGCCGGTCATTTAATTAATTCATCAAACAAGACTCACAAATATGGGACTTGGGAGCCAGACAGATGCCAGAAGCGCCCGCATCCTTTTGTTTTAGGTTTCAGAGCCTGTCTATTTAAAAAGCTTTATTGCAAATTGTATGAAGACCAGTTATAATAGGACATATCTTTTGCTTTACTCGAGCTTTGTAAGTATGTAACTTTGTAAGTATTGTAATGGTATTTTGTACAGTTACTTTGTCTTATCTACTTAATAATATCTATCTAAGGACGCTTCACACCACGTTAGTCTGGCCCCTTGCTAAGTACCTAAAGGACTTGTGTTACAGGTACCAGACAACGGAAATATCTATACTAATATTATAAAGAGGTAAACTTTGTTTGTTTAATTGTAATGAATAGGAACTACTGGACCGATTTTAAAAATTCTTTCATCATTCGAAAGCTACTTTATTTACGAGTAATATAGGCTACTTTTTATTGTAGAAAATATAGGGTTCCGTAAGATATTTGGGTTTTTCTGACACAAGGTGAAAAAAATCAACCAGAAAAGTTACTTATTTTGCGTACGCTGCCTAAACTATAAAAGATAGAACCATACAATGTTCTAAGTAAATGTAGATCTTATAAATATCTACAAAAATGTCTGCAACACACTATACCTATCTATGTCAAATGAGGCACAGCACCCATTTTTTTATTTAAAAATCTTGATTTTTTTGGACTACATTTAAACGCATTTATTTTACTCATGCTGATAATCCTTATTAAAATTAATTATTTCATCACTAAGTACAGTTTATGTAGATAATATTTGGTGTTTGAATGATTAAAATTGGACGTTTGGTTTAGAAGTTATGGTGAAATTAAAAATTGCGATTTATGCCCGTTTCGAAGTGGGCGCTACCGACTTACCAAGGCGGGGGTGCGCAGTAACGAAGATTATTACCGGCCCTGCAGCTGGTGAATTAGTTCATATACCGAGAATACCAATGATCCCTACTGATTTTCCTATACCCTGCAAAAGGCTCCAATTTCCTGTGAGACGTAGCTTTTGCAGCGGTACAGACCAATGCGGGCCACGGGTAGTATTAAATGAATATAAAACTGCTGAATCAATCAATTTTAATCATTTCTTCAGTGGCTATATATTTTATATCCGTGCGAAGCCGGGGCGGGTCGCTAGTATTTAATAATTTTATACTATACATATATTTAAGATTTTTATTATATCATACACATATTTAATACACATCCAGACCCGGGAACATTGAAAACTTTTTGTTCCGTCGGCGGGATTCGAACCCGCGACCCCCGGCTTGAGCGTCCAACGCGCTTACCACTGAGCCACAGAGGTCGTCAAGTTATTTCTAGATTTCTAAGTAGGATAACACAATTTTTGTATTCCAAGATCTGGCACATTTTTATACGTTTACGAATTGTTTTAAGTGTAAACTATACGATACAGGTTTATCGCCGCGACGTGCTCTGTATTCAGCTACCGTTACACAATTACGTGAGTCGTACTTTGTGGAATTAGAGTGGATGACCAATTATTATGACATTACGCCGGTTTTCTGTTATCAACAATACAAGTTTTCATATATGGCGTCGTTCCCACGCTATCAGCTGGTTTACGCTCAACTGCTCTACTACCGGCTTACGACGCCATATGCATGAGTTTTGCTTGATCCCCGATAAGGTATACCACTGCCCTAGTAATTCGTATCCGGGACACCTTGTAATTAATTGTATTATCATTGTAATTTGTATGCGAAATTTCGCTCGATTATTGCGTGGTATTTACGTCAGGTGGATCAAATGTAAACTATGAATGAGAAAAACTAACAATGGAACAATTAATTTGATATATGGTCATCGGTGCATGTCCGTCACCGTCCCGGGAAGCAATTTGCACCAGCACAAAAAATGAGCGTCCGCGCGGCGCGCAGCCTACCGGACACCATTGTCACAGTGCAGTACCGTTTATGACTCCTATGGGCTTAACTAACGGAAAATACGCGTCCAGTTCACACCGACGCTCACTGCACTCGCATTCGATAGGGGAGATAACTTTAATTAATATTCATATTGTACATTATACTCAAATTGTGGCCATAAATTACAATGTTTATTATTAATTTGCATTAATTTGTAGTTATTTTTAGAGATAGTTTTTTCATATTCCAGACAAACCAACATTTCCTTTGAGCATGGTAACTATTACGCCGTATGTATGAAATTGTAGAGCTGAGCGTATAAGTTCATAACTTAGTTCCATGAAACAAATGTGCTTATAATCCACATGTACATTGTACAGTATGAACGGCCTAATCAAAAAGTGTATCTCTCTTATAACGGTTAAGTACTATTACCTTAATAACGTGTACCGTTACCTAATAACAAACAATTCAGCAGATAAAATAAGTAGCAGAATAGCAAGCGCCAGCGTACTTGTAACGACGACGACCGCGACCTTATTAACAATCTCAAATCTGTAGAGCTTTTATTATGAAAGACAAAGCGCACCTTCAGATTAGAAAATCAGAAAATTTTAATAAAGATGTTTTCGTATATAGAGTAGTGAATACTATATTTACACCAACTTGTGATGATGAACCTTCTAATTCCGTAATACAACACTACGTAGAGTATGACGCTTAACTTTTAAGATTAGATTTAGTTCAACGCGACGTTGTCGATTAATTTCATAGTAAACTAGCTGTTGCCCGCGACTTCGTACGCGTAAACATAGTGTAATAACAAAGATGGATAGCTTTCCCCTTTTTGTGGTTCCTTATACAAAGGGTAAAAACGGGACCCTATTTAAGCAAACGTCAAACGCAAACGTCAAAAAACTTTCATGTTTCTAACTCAAGAAATGATGGACTTTCATTGAATCTTTCTACCCCAATTTCACCCCCTTGGGGGTAGAATTACCAGAAACGCTTAAATACGTATCCATTCATTTTTAATCAGTAGCACAAAAATAAAGTTTCATGTTTCTAACTCAAGAAATGACGGACTTTCATTCAAACTTTCAACCACAATTTCACCCCCTTGGGGGTAGAATTTCCAAAAACGCTTAAATACCTATCCATTCATTTTTAATCAGCAGTCCAAAAATAAACTTTCATGTTCCTAACTTGAGAAATGACGGACTTTCATTTAAACTTTCAACCCCATTTCACCCCCTTGGAGGTAGAATTTCCAAAAACGCTTAAGCACGTATTCAATCATTTTTAATCAGTAGCCCAAACCTAAAATTTCAAGTTTCTAACTTAAGAAATAACGGAATTTCATTCAAACTTTCAACCCCAATTCCACCCCTTTGGGGGAAGAATTTCCAAAAACGCTTAAGTACGTATCCATTCATTTTTAATCAGTAACCCAAAAATAAAGTTTCATGTTTCTAACTCAAGAAATGACGGACTTTCATTCAAACTTTCAACCTCGATTTCACCCCCTTGGGGGTAGAATTTCCAAAAACGCTTAAATACCTATCCATTCATTTTTAATCAGCAGTCCAAAAATAAACTTTCATGTTTCTAACTCAAGAAATGACGGACTTTCATTCAAACTTTCAACATCTATTTCACCCCCTTCGGGGTAAAATTTTCGAAATTCCTTCCTTAGTGGGTGTCTACTTAATAAAACAACCCTACTCACCAAATTTCGTGGCTGTAACTTTAACAGTTTTTGCTCAGCGATGATGAATCAGTCAGTCAGTCAGTCAGGACATATAATTTTATAAGTATAGATTGCAATACTTAAGTGTATGAAATTAATCGACTAAAATACCTATTTATAAGCATTTAAATGGTGTTAGTAACTTTATAAGGCATCATGAAACTATTACAAAATATTTGTAAGACATTCAGATTTCCTATGAAGTTCTTACTTACTAGTTACTTGGTCTTAATAACCCGATGATTTTCCTTTACGGTGCCGCCTCGCGACGTTTATAATTGCCAAGCTGTATATTAATTATACAATTAAAATGCCTAGTCTAGTTTTTATGGAAAATTATGTAATATTCTATAGCAACTGTGTAAACACGAATCACGAAAGTTGAATTTCAAGGTCTTTGTCGCAATTACACGTTCTAGCTTAATATGTTACGACCTTAACATGTTTAGGTACGAACCAAGCCTAAAATATTAATACACATAACCAGTTAGGTATGTAGACTGGCAGACAGGCGTGTAAGCAGATTTAAATTTTAAACATGTTATGATATCAATGGTAAAAAAGGTACTAAAAATTCAACCGTGTCATCGTTGTTTCGTTGAAATTGTGCTTTAGCAATAACTTTTACTTATATAACACAGTTATTATTTTGTTTCTTATAAGTTATAAGTTATACTTATACAGTAAGTATACACCAAATATTCTCGTGTGAAAACAGAGAATAGGTTCTCCGCGTGATAGACACTTTCAAGAGACCTATACAATTATACTGAACCGTGTATTGTAGTAATTGAAATAAAATAAAGTGGCAAATCAAGAGAAGAATGAGTTATAAATCACTTTATCAGTCCCTCGTTATATTTAGATTGGTCCCTCAGCGAGCTTTCCTCTCGAGTGCATTGTTACTTGTGCATTCAAGTGCCCCACTGAGTGTTACCTGCTTTATTTAATATTTCCCGTTACTTTAACTTCTACTTTTAGAACAACTTATAATAAATTAAATATTATATATTCTTCGGGACCAGGTTACAGTTTAATTAATTCTTTGCGTCTCATAATAAACACCACTGACTTAAATAATTTACATATTACCTAAAGTGGTATCCGCTATCCACAATAACCCAACCCACTAACTTGTTCTGCAAATTAATTAACATTGACATTGAATGTATTACGACAGTAAAAAGTGGTTATGTCATTACATAATGTACGCTAACACAGTGTCCTTCAGTGACACGGTCACGCAAATCAAGCTGCGGAAAATTTTATAAGCTTAGAGAAAATAACAAAACTAAACATACTCGTAGAGGTGCACGAGTTGTTTGTACACACACAATATTTATATAATACACACAATAATTATACGTTTAGTCAGTCGAGTTCACCTTCAACTAAAATCTCACATAACTTAGCCAACTTATTCTGTTTAAATCTGCCACATTCTCATAATTATAATGCACAAAAATCATAGTAATATTCAAATGCAGGAAGTAAACATTGAAGCATGTAGGTGGCTCGAGGCGTACATCTACAGCTATAGGTGGTGAGCGAGCGGGCAATTGTTCATAACAAGTGAGGAGGATTCAAACGAGAGATTTCCTTGCTTCAATGAAAGTGGTGTTTCCCCTCGTCACTTTGGGCGCTAGAGCAGACGCTGCAGGAGACTATTGTATTGTAATGCGCGAGGCGATGTTTGTGTAAAATGTCTGGGTACTTCATTAGGTCTGTAGGGGTCCTCGACGTTCTAATTGAGTAACAGCCATGTTTATTTCAGATTGTATTCAGATTACGTCATTTCCATATCATTTTATGATTTTAATTGCTCGTTTAACCTAATATCTTAAAGTGTAGAGTATGTTACTACTTTGTATGAAGCTTACTGCAATCTTTATAAAACGTAACGGACGTTGGCCATCTTTAAATGTATGAATAGCATCTTCATGTTCTTTAATTTTCTTATCACATTAGCAAGTAAAATGATATGGTTAGGGTCTTCGTATAGGAAGTGACTGCGGGAGATCCCGACTAAGGACTTCATTTATACATTACCCATTAAATTTTCATAACAAGTCCACCTACGCAACGCCATGACTTCATAACATTCAATGTCACCCAACAATTGTGTCAATACTGGTTTTACTATATTAGAGGCCATTTCGTGTATGTATGTGAACACATTCATAATGATTAAGGGAGATCGCACACGTCACACTTTTTGTGTGATCGAGTCTGCGGCTTCCATACAGTCTGGTGGCGCGCGCCATGCTGATTGTATGTAAGCCGCAGACTCGATCAAACAAAAAGTGTGACGTGTGCGATCTCCCTTATGATGAGTTATAAACCTGCTGTTTTATGGACTATTTATTGCTGTTTATTGTGTTTTGTATTATTATTGGAGGACTCGTGTTTATTACCAGAGTGATCACTTTGGTCGGGATTCGGGATCGTATAATGAGATCGGACCTAGAGGCGATATATCATTTCGTTATCGAATACAGAACGAATGGGGCATCCGGATTTATGTCAAGCCAACTGGGCCGTGTCAATCCACAGTTGAACTTATTAAATTGAATTAAATCCACTCGTGGCGGTACTAACAATGATTTATAGATTCAATTAGCTAACGTTAACTCTGTAAGGGGGCTAAAGATCATACTTATTATCATTATATTATTATTTGTCTCCGTATTAGCGTTTTTATTTGTTTGAAACATTGTGAAACACGGTATTTACGGTACGGTTATTCAGTCGGTATTACACTTGTTGGCACGTCATAAACTCCGACGTTTCCACAACATCAACACGCACTGACTGCAGGAGCCCGACTCCGTATTCAGTTATTAATCGCAATAGGTCTGGCTGGATGCATTCGCAATTATGATGCACTGATGCAATCCACTTCATGCAAATACTGTTACACTTACTGTCGATTTGCGTGTTTTAATGTTATTAATGGGACAAGTATTTCATCTATTTTCATAAAACGTTGCATGCTTGCCGTTCTGCTATGACGCAAAAAGCATTCTGCCTTCTAGTGATACAAAAATAATTATTTACAGATTTTTCAATTTCAACTAGCTCTGAAGCTTTTGTGTGTTAGGGATTTTAATATTATAGCTACCAATACCTATCAGTTAAATGATCGGATTATGAATCGAGTTTATTATTAATCCATTGTCAATAATTCTTGAGCTTAGAATTCATTACACTTTACAACCGGTTTAAAACAAACTCAAATATAAAACATACGAAACATTGGATAACCTTCGTTCGTATCTAAATTATATTTGCATACTATACGGGTACCGATTGCCGAAACAAACTGAAATTGGTTTTATTTAAATTTGGACGTATTAAATTTGATTACATAATTGTTATTGTGAAAAAAATCAAGTCTTCGGATAGAATATTTTACCGAAAAACACTGAAAATAAATATTTACTTTTCATTGCTATCGATTTAATCAGAATCTCGATCTGGATCTCACCCTCCTGATTTACGAGCGATAACCGGGGGGAGATAACGAAAACCTCTTTTCTTTACATAAAGTTAATAAAAACTTGCTCGAAATGCGACGCATGTTTTGTTTCAGGAAGCCAATCGCAATTCGAAACCTGTAATGGGAACGCGTTTCAGTAAATATTTAACAGTCGTTTATGCGGTGGGCTGTGCAGTGTGCACGGTGGACAGTTGCTGGCTCGTGCATTCGATCGATTTCCCAGGCGCCTCTGAGTCCACCCTCCCGTAACAAATATAAGCAATGTTAATAGATCTTGCGAGCGATGCGATCTATTTGTACAAAGATTTCTAATCAATGTTAGCATTCTATTAATCGGTAAACAAACACGAAAGAATCTGTGTTATTGATTATTATTATTGAACAATATCTAGCTTTAATAAATACATAGTCCTCGCGTTTACCTGATAATAATTAAGTCAATTAATAATGAATCAAGACATGAATCAACTTTAATAACAGTAAAGTCTCGACAGTTCAAAACAACAGCAAACAATAATGTAATTTATGTTTAAACTTGAATCACTCTCCTAGAGTAAACTCGATGTAAATTTTCATTTGCAGTTAAATTCGTAACAAAATTGTATCTGCGATATAGAAACTCTGCTCTCGTAACAAACTGACACCCTCCCCGATCCCCATCCCCCAGAAAATGGCTTCGGTAACTAAGTCAGGAAAATTGAGTTTCAAAGCGATGGCTGCACCGCAGCCTGTTTACTCAATCCCGTGCCATATTTTTTAAATTATATTTAGCTCTTTCTTACTTTACCTCATAGTTATTTATTATCAACTAGTCGAGCTGCTGTCGATCTAAAAACAGAAAGCGCACCTAAAGGTCAAATATATTGAACGATCTGTCAAATGCTAAGAAAACAAAATATATTAAATTATTTTTTTCCTATTGTTCGCAGGTCGCAACGATGACGTTAACGAGAAACTGTGCAAGTGGATTGTGGGTAGTACTGTTAACGGCGACCTTAGCGATATCAGTTTTTGGCGATGCCGGGGTGGGCCTGTTCAATGCCCGACTCAAACAAGTCGTAACTTCCAGCACGCTGAAGTGGGCTAACATGAAGAAAGAAGCTATGAGCAACTACGTCGTCGGTGCCGACTCTCAACAAGGTAATTTTTTGTTATTTAAATAATAGAACAATAATTGCATTAATAGAATTTGCAAAGAAGAAGCTCAAACTTTTTCTCTTGTTATAGGACCCATATACCTGTGTCGCGCCCGACACGAAGGTGACATGCTACTCGGACAGCTTCGACCGGATTATACCTCCTGTGCTGTATCTGGAACTAAGGCATACAATGTTTTCGAAGTCCTGGAAAACATAGAAAATGCTTCCCTTATAATATGGAAACCCTGGTACAAATTTAATGCAAAACCGAGTGCCGCGGTAGTCGTCGACCCCTCGGTGGACTCCGTTTTTGTAGGCAGAGTTAAAGCAGAGGAAGGATTCTCTCACAACATTGGGAGAATAATATACGAAAGTACGGTGGGACAGTTGATAACGTTCGATGAAAAAAATAATGAGCTCAGTGTAGAGCAAGGAGAGATCCTCGTTGAAATCGAACCGGTCAGCTATAAAATGCATAACGTCGAGTTGGATTCGTCAACCGAACACGTCAGACAAGCCGATCCGCAAATACTAGAAGAACGTGTCCTAAGAAACGACGAGGAAGTTGCCGCTACCGTGACTACCGAAATAGAATACAAATTCAATTATACTTTATCTTGGGGACACGGCCACGGGATAGCTACCGGGTTGAATACTAGCATAGAGATGGTCGACGGAACCGTTTACCAAATAGAGTGGGCTAATCCTATAATGGAGGTAAAGAAAGAATTGTTTAAGTTGGAGAAACACCTCGAACCGGGAACCGCTTGCAATGTCACATTCAGAGGGAACAACACCGACAGGGACGTACAATACACCGCCAAGGTGCAAACCTTCTACAAGGAGGATAACGTCAGGTCGAGGCAAATGCGAGGAGAACGGATCGAAAACACTCTGGAAGTGGAGGCTATTTATGGTGAAATTTACTACACCGTTAACAACACGCTCGTGCCGACTACTACGACGACCACTACGACCACCACCACCACGACCACCACCACCACACCGGAGCCTCCCCCGCCGTCGGTAGTGGAAACGAACGACGTCGGAATGATAATGGACAGCAATGATATTTTAGGGGACAGCAGTGAGGAGGACGTGGTCAAAGATTCCCCCCCGAAAGAAGACAACATCGACCGCGCCGTCGTCGGCGGACTCGGCAGCAAACCCAACGGTCCCAACAGCGCCAGTATTAAAATCGTGTCTTACACTATTTGCGTACCCCTGATTGCACTTTTACTTTAAAAACATTACCAGTTCACGCCTATTTTTGTTGTAAATAAAAATAAATGACATTAATGTTGCTAAATGTTACTATAATAATATTATGTGTTATGGCCGTATTGCTTCATTCTGTTGAGTATTCGATGAGAAAATTAAAAAGTTTCTCAACAAATAATGTAAATACTAACATTCCTGTTATATACTTTCATTCCAATTGTATAGATGTGGAGCCAAAACACAGAATGTATATAGATATTGTATATTGTAGATAAGAATCGGTCGCACAGCGACCACTCCTTTCCTTATCAAAATAGGAAAGTATTGTTATTTATAATAATAATTCGATATTAAAGTAATAAAGTATGGCGCTGTTACCGTATAATGTTGCCCAGTTTCAGTATTTTTCAAAATAACAATCTAAATCTAGAAAGAATTTAATATGCTAATAATTTTGTTTATATTCTGCGAAACGGGAATAGTATAATGAATTTGCCTAAAATAGTAGCACGGTTACAATAATGTTATTTGTTATAAGTTTTGAATCTCACAACATAGTGAAGACTGGTACATGTATCTGATATGTGATAACAATTGAAATCATCATTCATCATTTTAAACAAGAATCACCGGTTCTACTTTCTCATAATTGACATTCTTCCTTATGAACTCGAGTATAATCTGTAAAATAACTTTTCAGTACCTCGTAGTCATATTTTAGATTTTAATTCGTTTTTGTTGATTTAGTTATACTTTTGAAGAGTTTAAATCCAGAATTAATGATATTACTATTAGAATATTTTGTAATGACATTTGATCGTCTTTTATTTATTTTTAAGTTAGTTTGTGAGCCTGATCTAAAGCTAGTATTTAGGATTTTTATTTTTAGCAATTTCTTTTTTCGGACATTAAACAATTGCAACCCCGTTTTCCCTTTGATAGGCCATTATTAGTATATTAAAGTTCTATGACAAATATATGAGACTAATATATCTCATCTCATTCGAAATGTCATAGTATATTTTAATAAGTACCTATCTAAAACAGTATATTTCCAAGCTATCGTAGAAGTTAGACGTGTCCAATATCTCTCGCTGTAAGATATATCCATAGATAGCCAAATATAAAATTAGTATCAGAATAGATGTTAAATACAGATTTAGATGTTTGAAATGATTAGTGGTTTGTGAATGTAAAAGAAAGATATTTTTGTATGGGCAATCATGATCGCGTTATGGTTATGACGCCCTTAAGATCTATATTTTTTCTATACTAGCATAGGGAATGGAATGATACGACGGCTTCGCAACAATGAAACTCATCGACTCTCTCTCATTGTGGATCAGTTTGGCGGGATGATGTTGCGATCTTCCCGTATTATTCCTGCGTTATATTATATGTTACAGTATTTACTATGGATATTGCGTTTTAATCCTCTTATTTCATTTGTAAATCTATTATCCCACCTAGTTTAACGATGTAGAGTAAGATTAGATGTTTATTCCAGATTATTTTAAAAGATGTATAACTTATTAAGGAACAATCTCACTTTGCTAAGTATAGATTGCTAAAATTTTAATGTTCGATTGGATTTAACTTGTATAATAATAATCATTCGAGGCAATATAAAAAGCTTTTACTGCGCTTCAAATTTCAATCACTGTATTAAATAAATTCGGTTGTTTAAATGAAGTAGCTTGTTCGACCTTTAAAAATTTTTTTTTGCAAAGCATTATTGTGATGTTCAATGTAATAATTATTATATTTCAGTTTTATTAAAGTGTAACTTAAACTGTGTGTACTCATTTTCGAATCCACTCAACACAAGATTAAAGTATGACAGGAAGGTATGATATTTCTTCTCTACTCCCTCTTACAGGTTACCACCTAGTGAGTTTGGTTTTTAATTTTTATTGATAATGGAAAATGTAGATTGCAGATCATTCATAATATCAATTTGACAGATGCTAAGCACACATTTTTATTAATTGTCTCGAAAATTACAATTTAGTATTCAAATTAACAAAAAATATAAAATTGTTTTAAGGTTTTAAAATATAGCACGAGAATGGTCTGATATCATAAGTAAATTATTATTATCATAACGATTAACATATAAAACGCATTAAAATAATGTATGTAAGCAACAATATTCAACTATAATTAATACTAATCGTCACAAAAAAACACAACTGACAAACATAACAAACAAACAAACATAACTGAATATAACTTAGGAAATACTAAATTTTTGTAGTGTCTTGATAGAGCTGGTTGAGCTGAGGGGCATCTTCGAAGACCCCGACATGAATAGCCGAACATAAATTTCATGATAGGGGCGGAACGAACCATAATGCTTATTCAAAAAAGTACATAAAAGCTTTCCCTTCCAAGTTCTAATCTTCGACACAAAGTCGGAAAACTTACGCAACGTGACGTTGAATAATTTTTCGAGATAAGTATAGGCAAGTACTAAAAGAACATCCAATTTCGTAAATCTATATTATATTTACTGCATAGAGCATAGACTATAGAGTTACTTCAACTTTATCTGTGCATATTGAAACATACAATTCGTACAATTTGGTAATTTAGGTATATCAGATAGAAAATATGGTAGTCATAAAAATATAGTAGGATAGGGAGCGTAGAATTAGGCCGGTACAAATAGTCAGTTGGCTGTCAAAATTTGGACCAATCATAGAGCCGAATCGCGTCTTGAGACGGAGATCATGCATCTTGAGTACTGACTATTTATGCCGGCCTTAGACCAACAGAAACAGAACCAATTTCTTGGATACTTTTAGGGTTCCGTAGTCAACAAGGAACTCTTATAGTTTCGGTCTGTCCGTCCGTCTGTCTGTCTGTCTGTCTGTCCGCGGTTTTGCTCAGAGACTATAGGACCTACAAAGCTGTAATTTGGTATGAATGCACATATTAATAATGCCGACAAAATGCTTACATGAAATCTTAAAAAAATATTTTTTTTATGGTACCTTCCCTACACGTCAAGCGGGGATGAATTTTTTTTTTTGCGCGTTCACCCTATCGTGTGGGGCGCCGTTGGATAGGTTTTTTAAAAATATTATGAGTATTTATATAACATTTTCCGATTTAAGGGACACGTTTGTGAAATATTAAGTTTTAAAGTGGAAAAAATCGTTAGAGCTTCTACCGACTAAAAGGTTGCTTCTGGAAATGTGAAAAAGTTCACGGGAGTAGGAATTATGCTGAATTTAAAAGGAAAACTATCACAGCCACAGAATATATATTAGTTGTACCAATGTAGTCGTACCAAATATTAGTTGTCACAGCTAAGAAGACTTCATAAGATATTAATAGTCGATCAACTAAAAAAATGTATTCGGCGAAGTATAAGGAAACTTTTCGTTTAAATTCCTTTGAAAGTAACTGAGATGATGTTGTTAGTAGTGTAAAACACGTTATAAATGTACATTCATTGATCATACAAAAGATTTGAAAAACTAGCGGTACTACGGAACTCTATATTGCACGTGGCCCGACACGCACTTGGCCGGTTTTATCCCAACAAATGTACGATTCCCGCGCGATAGATAGAGAATTTTAGCGCAGCGGAGTGGCGGGCATCGACTTGTAATATATTATTATATAATATTCCGAAATACATCTCAACTTTCAAGATTATTTTTAAAGCTTATCTCTGGTTGACAATATTTCCTCTTAACATTTTTCATAGCCCAAGCCCCAACTGCCCCAAGGCTTGTGACAGGTAGCTACTAATACTACTATACAACATTATGTTATATTCCAGCATATTATAATTTATACCTCGTTTAGGGAATGTTATTCGAATATTCGAATACTCGTTTTATTCGAATATTCGACGATTTTATTATTCGAATATTCGCCAAATTATTTTTCGAATAATTCGAATAGTAAAAATATTTTTTATTTTGTTTAAAATGCTATCAATCATAGTAAAATTAACATGGAATAAGAACATAATTATGTTTATTTCAGAAAAATAATATTATTTATGAATATTCTACATTTTTAATCTATACTAACATTATAAAGCGGAAGAGTTTGTTAGTTTGTTTGTTTGAACGCGCTAATCTCAGGAACTACTGGTCTGATTTGAAAAAAATATTTCAGTGTTAGATAGCCCATTTATCGAGGAAGGCTATAGGCTGTATTATTTTATCACACTAAGACTAATAGGAGCGAAGAAATAGAGGAAAATGTGGGAAAAACGGGGGAAAATTATTTGAAAGGGCTTATTTGAACGCGCTAATCTCAGGAACTACTGATCCGATTTGAAAAATTCTTTCAGTGATAGATAGCCCATTTATCGAGGAAGGCTATAGGCTATATTTTATCACGCCACAAATAATAGGAGCGAAGAAATTGAAAAAATGTGGAAAAAACGGGGGAAATTATATGAAAGGAAATTCTCAAAAAATCTCAGGAACTACTGGCCCGATTTGAAAAATTCTTTCAGTTTAAGATAGTTCATTTATCGAAAAAGGCTATAGGCTTCTTCTTGCCTTCTTATTACGCTACAAATAACAGGAGCGAAGAAATAGAGGAAAATGTGAAAAAAACGGGGGAAATTATATGAAAGGGCTTATTTGAACGCGCTAATCTCAGGAACTACTGGTCCGATTTGAAAAATTATTTTAGTCGTAGATAGCCCATTTATCAAGGAAGGCTATAGGCTATATTTTATTACGCTAAGAATAAGAAGAGCGAAGAAATAGAGGAAAACGGGGAAAATTATATGAAATTGCTTATTATCTTAACTACTGGAGCTATTTTTATGTTATTTGGCAAACTTGAAGAATAGACCACGTGAAGGGACATAGGCTATTTTTGCGAAAAATGTACGGTTGCGTGAAATTCCTAAATTACGCGGGCGAAGCCGCGCGGAACAGCTAGTGATATATATAAATCTGTTTTTAGTCTAACTAATGAGTAATAGAGTAGTCTTACTATTAGAGTATAATGAGTAGACAATTCATCGTCGCCGTTGACCATGTTTTAGACGTTATTTGGCCTAAAGACATGCAAATGAAGATATAAACTCCTTTCAGTCATGGATTTCAGTATCGTCATTAATGGGCGCTCACGGTCGGTAATCTGTATCCATTGACTTCTTTCAAGCTTTCTCAAATTTTTTGTCTACCGTGATAACTAGATATATTATATCGCGGGCTTTAACCCATCAATCCCCAAGCGGCACCCGGCTGTCGCATAACATTTTTTATACGCCCTTCTGGCTTGAAGCTCGCGATATGTAATCTATGAATTGACAAGTTGATAAAAATTTGCTGTTCAATAGCTTTACCACGGCAGTCCTCAACTGATAATTGAAACAGTTAGTACATTATCGAAAAATGTCGATGGCTCCTTAGCATCAAGATGTTATTGGCGATATTATCCAACTTCGAGTTACTAAAGTCACCAGCTCTAAGATTGTTTCACACTCCCCCAGGGATTCGTTGCAATCTTTGTTGTGGTGTTTGTTTTCTAATGGCTCTTTTTTATAATTTCGAGCCACGTTGACACAGGTGAAGCCGACTAGGTGAACTAGGTGAACGTGGATCGAAAATATCACAAAGACGGATGAGCTGGCTTAGTATTAATGAACAGATATCATAACGTCGAATATCATATTATTATTTAATCTCAACTGAGAAAAGTAAAAGGTGCTACGATTGAAAATAGTTTACACTTTACACCCTTTCTTTTATTGCCCACCTGTAACCTTAAAATATACATTTTTAAATTGTTTTAAAGATTTTTAAAGATTTATGTTAATAAAAGTAAAAATAAGAATTGCTTACTTCATAGTATTAACAAAATAGGTTGTACATGGTTGTACGAAGCTTTTTGTTACTTTTATTCAGAGTTTTCAGCATTTTTCAAAAAAAAAAATATTATTCGAATAATATTCGAATTATTCGAAAACTTTTGTAAAATATTCGAATTATTCGAATAGTAAATTTGTCGAATAATAACATTCCCTAAACTCGTTATATTCTGCACCCAACTCAGTGAGACATAAAAAGAAATGATCCAGAAATACTAGAAATTGCGTAAATGGCAACCTTTAAGCGCGCCGCGCCTGTGAAAAGCACTAGCCGACGCAAAAGGCATGAAGCCGTATACTGCATAGATAATTTTACGGTGCGGCTCGGCGACGACATTTACAAATATATACTATACATTAGCTTATACTAGCAGCGTTGAAAGACCAATTTTTTTCCACTTTTGTATGGGCAAGCGCCCCAGCTGCAGCGTCACGAATTTCTTCATACAAAAGTGAAAAAAAAGGTGTTTCAGCGCTGCTACTTTCACGGTGAACTCTCTACGAGCAAGTAGCAACACATACATAGCACACACTCTAAAGCAGGGGTCACCAAATGGCGGTCCGCGGTCCGCATCCGGACCGTCGCACCGCCGCGCCGCGCCGACCCATAATAATTGTGTGCGGACCAAGCCATGTTCGAAGAAGAACTTCGTTAAAAATTAATTTCGGTCTCGACATGGTACTGATGAACATGTAGCAACAAAAATTGACACATTTCTCATTAATCTACATATACTAATATTATAAATGCGAAAGTATCTCTGTCTGTCTGTCTGTCTCGCTTTCACGCCAAAACTACCGAACCGATTGTAATGAAATTTTGTACACAGATAGTCTAAAGCCTGAAAAAGGACATAGGCTACTTTTTAACTAGAAAAAAGGGTTGTAAGTGGGTGAAAATGCGTAAATTTGTTCAAATTAAGTTAGTTCCAAAAAATCATAATAGATGGCGCCGTGCCGTCTCCTACATCGCACAAGTGCTTACTCAAACGTGTTACTATAAGAGGTGGTAAGGATGAAGATTCCTTTTGAGTTTTTTTTTAAGTATTAAGAAGAGTTGATGTTCGACTTCGACCCCACTCCCCAGTTTTTAACCCCCTACGCAAAAATAGGGGCGTTTTATGTGTGACGTGTCTGTGTGTCTGTAAAGTGTAAACATTGAAGTTTGAAGTAAGCGTACCGCGGAAGCACCTCTGTCGTGCAAATTTTGCAATTTGCAGTAATGTAGCCTACATGGTTCAACGGGAACTACCTACTATATAATATATTATTTTTAACAAAAAAATTAAAACCGACTTCCAAGGTAAAAACAATAGTAATATGAACTAAAAAGTATTAAATAACTCTTACTCTTTAATAACTTGCCTTTTTCAGAATTCATCTAAATCTCAACTATTTCTGTACATACTAGTCTTCATTATTTTGAAGTCGGTACCAGCTAATTTAATCGTAAGTTCAGCAATGTCAGAATATCCGAAACTTATGGGACTGGTACCGACTTCAAAGTAATGAAGAATATAGTATGTACAGAAATAGTTGAGATTTAGATGAATTCTGAAAAAGGCAAGTTATTAAAGTGTAAGATTTATTTAATACTTTTTAGTTCATATTACTATTGTTTTTACCTTGGAAGTCGGTTTTAATTTTTTTGTTAAAAATAATAATTTCACTCTTTTTAGTTATCTACAAAATAAGGCTTTATGCGTAAATAACCAATACGAATGTTAACTATTCACATTATGTTACTGTAAGCGAAATTGTGGTAAATGCTTGCAGTTATCTAAGCGATGCTGTAATTTCTAAACTTTTATCTTTAAAGGTTCAGGAGTTCTGTTCAGTGCATTTGGACCAAGAGACACCTTCATTCGTAACATATGCATATAACTTGCTAGAAACAACATTTTAACCACTATGAGTGCTTTGTTAAATTTCAAGGATTTCCCTCGCTTGCTCATAGATACCATCATCAGCTCACCACTTTCGTAATTGTTATACAAAATTAAGTTTATATCCTATACAACAACACAATAATTTTTGAAATCGGTCCACAAACATCGAAATAATCATCAAAAACATCTGCTTCGATGCAAAATATCACGAAAAGTACCAATAATTGGGTCATAGTGTGATGACCCATGGTATAATGATGGTTGTGATGATGATGATCAATCAAATTGATGTGTTGGCTTATGCTTTCAGTTGTTTAAACAACGCCGAAATCCCCGAACCTGTACCTATAAGCATTCAAAAGTTCTGTTCGGTACCTTCGGATCCAGGGTATAACCTGGTCCGAAGTCTTACTTTTTTGTAGCATTTACCTCGAATGCTTCAGAAAAAATCGAAATCACTATATGTTTCTTTACAAATTTTAGGGAGTCCCCTCGATTCCTCAAGGATCCCATCATCAGATCACCACTTTTGTGAACATGGTACCAAATTCGAGTTAAACCCTATACAACACAAAAAAAATTTTGAAAATCGGACCACGAACGACTGAGTAATCGTGGACCATACAAAAAAAAAAGATACATACAGCCGAACGTATTACCTCCTCCTTTTTGGAAGTCGGTCAAAAAGTTACTCTATAGTCTATGACGGGAACTACCGCGCGCTATAAGCTGAAGTCCACGCGGACGGAGTCGCGGGCAACCGCCAACAGCTAGTACAAAATATTATAAACACCTTTGTAAATTCCGTAATTACATTTATTTAATAATTTTTTTAATGTGTGGACCGCGAAGGTCATTTTATTTCTTAAAACGGACTCCGAGCGAAACTAATTGGTAACCCCTGGTCTAAAGTATTATCAATTAGTGTTGAACAACTGACAACACTTCCACCTCCTTTACTGGGACTCTAGTATGGAGATACTAGTAACTAGACCGATTAATGTGAAATTTATTATATAGTGTAGAGTGTAGAATGTAGAGAGTAGAGACAGTCTATTACAATTTCATATTATTCGGTACACCGGTCTAAGAGTAAAAAGGTAAAAAAAATAGACAGACAGAAACACTTTCGAACTTATATTAGTATTGGAACACGTACTATTGTCAATTATCACTTATAGTTTTATTATTATTACACAAGCATGACAAGGTGTAGTTAATGGAATCAGGCGTTACTTTGCGGAAATCCATAGCTTAAAATTTAGTTTGTTATTATTTTTAGCAATATTCCGCGAAATAAACTTCCACCTTTAAGTAAATGAGTGAGTGTACGCATAGGCATGCGTACAGCACCTCCCTCCTCCCACACTGCCTATGCGTACACTCGCATGCAAGAACCTGCAAACACCACCACCACACAAGCAATAATGTTGGCAAATCCGTGCAAGGCCCCTCACCACCATGCAGGTTGAAAACCTCGACGCGCGTTTCGCTCCAACACCGGAGCATCCATCCTGAGGATGCTCCGGTGTTGGAGCGAAACGCGCGTCGAGGTTTTCAACCTGCATGGTGGTGAGGGGCCTTGCACGGATTTGCCAACATTATTGCTTGTGTGGTGGTGGTGTTTGCAGGTTCTTGCATGCGAGTGTACGCATAGGCAGTGTGGGAGGAGGGAGGTGCTGTACGCATGCCTATGCGTACACTCACTCATTTACTTAAAGGTGGAAGTTTATTTCGCGGAATATTGCTAAAAATAATAACAAACTAAATTTTATGACAAGGTGTAACAAAACTATGTGATAAAACTTAAGAGGTGTATATGAGTCCCGGGTTTTAAGTTCACAATGAAAGAAGCAGCGCTGAAAGAGTAACTTTTTTTTAAATTTAGTTTGTTATTATTTTTAGCAATATTCCGCGAAATATTATTTCGCGGAATATTGCTAAAAATAATAACAAACTAAATTTTAAGCTATGGATTGCCGCAAAGTAACGCCTGATTCCATTAACTACAACTTTTTTTAAACTTTTGTATGGAAAAATTCCCGTCGCAGGAGCGTTTACGAATCACAAAAAAATTTGCTCGTTTAGAGCTGCTACTGTCACAGTGAGCTCTATTCATAAGAGACATATTATACACACCCTGAATTATTATCACTTAGTTTTATTACACCCTGTATAAGTATGGATTTACAGGACTACGTGATATAGTCTATACTCTATACATTCTCGATGTAACTAGTTAACCAGCTGTTAGGTACAAAAATGAAAACCGCTACTCCTGAAATATGACTTAGGTTAGGATAAGGATAGGTAGTTCGTGGATGTAGCTGTATCCCACCAAAAACATAAATGTAAAAAGGGAGAGAGAGCCAAGTTCCATACAAACATTACTCTTGTCTATGGACTTCGCCGTAAAAAGGATGGAGATCTAAATGAGTGCCAAGTTGAAATATGTATGTATGTAGGAACCAAATAACATTATGAACAAATAATAAAGTATATTATGTTATATATCTGTAACAATTGATGTTACTTAAATAACGTGAGATCTTAAACTAGATAAGATCTAACTCGGCCAGTTTTCATTACATCAGTCATTTCATAAGTTATTGAACATTTTATTTCTAAGGCGTACCTACTATTCGTAAGGCGGGGGGAGAACAGAAAAAGTATACTTGTACACTCCACATACTTTTTGTACACTTCTTTTTGACAACGAAATAGCAAGTGCAGGCAGTTCTGGCCAGTGGCCTTATGTCAAAAGTCAAAAGACATTATTGGTACTTAATCCCTATATGCTTGGCCTGGATTATGGATAGGTTCGTGCGTGTGCACTTTAGCAAATGACCGTTGTAATCGTATCACGATCCACGACCCTTTTGCTTCCCCGGAGATTTCCGTAACGGCTTACAGCAGGTGACAAAATATGACAATAACGGCAAGATACTCGTATGGAGCGATTAGATAGAAAAGTGAGCGAAATGCTCCAGATTTTTGATAAAAATATAGTACACTAATACACTCCCTTTTACATAATATGATTATTTTACACCCTATCACATGTGTTGAAGTTAATTTAATAATATGTAATTAGTACTTACGTAAAATATAAAGGATCACCTTATGTAACTAGTAAACAACATACGAAAGCTACAACGCAATGGATAATTAATTTAGTTGGGTTTGTAAACGATTGTATAACCACCACTGATTCTACAGACACAAGCTACTTATGAGAACATCTATGGCTTTTTACCGCCCACTCGAATTCTGAAATAAATTGGTTACGCAAAACTATATCAAAGGCCAGAGCGCAAGATATAAGTACTATACAAAGCCATAATGTTAAGCCAATAAATAAATTTAGGTAATGAGAAGTGCCTATTACATAGCGCTATGTCAACAAGTAAACGAGTCACCAATCACCAAAGGCAAGCCTTTGTATGTGAAAGAAAAAAAAATATAAAGAAATTGATCGTCTAAACTCTAGCTCTCAAACTCATCATTCGTGGTCGTGCCTTTTTGTTGCAGGTAAACAGCTGTGTGTGATGCGTCTAATACCTCATTGGATTCGGAATCTCGACTAGCAAATTGTGCTTAAAGGTTTAAAAACCTATTAGGACATCCAAAGTTGCAAAAGTAAAGACATAGGTTTTCAAACAGTATCATAAACGGGGGTTAAAGAGTCACAAAAATAACTTTGTCAGCTAGCTCGTAGACTACGAACAAAATTTCAAATTCCACGTAAAAAAAAGAAACGCCGCGTTCAAAATGTAAAGAAACGTGGAAACATGACTCAAGACGAAAGCACCATGATATAGGCTACTTAAACAGGACACAGTTTGTGAAACATTAAACATTTTTTGAGTCGTAATCCTGGCGAGGAAAGGACTGTGTAAACTGCGGGCAATCCTTTTTACCCGGGGCGCTTTCAGATCCCTTTGTAGACACATTTGAGCTAAGTCTAGCACAAAGGTAGGGCTGTGCGCTCTTTAATTATTTCTAGCGAGCCGGGGGAGACGATCGCAAAGGGTTCCCAGCTCTTTGGGTAACTCGCCCCCGACATTTTGTGTTGCAATATAATAAATCAGACACCCTTACGACTTTATTGGATTGCGCAGGTACACGAAACTATAAATTCCTACTCGGAACGAGGTACCACTGGAATCGGAATAATATTGGTTACGCTTGTAAAGGATACTGAAATCCGTGGTGCTCCCGCATTATAATTATTATTATAATTTATAAATATGCGATAGGTAGCTAAGAGAAATATTTTATATAACAATTTATTTTTGAATTATTTTTAGTGCTTTAATTAATGCTAGATTTAATTGATGACAGGAATAAACGCGTAGGTGATAATGCGTTTTGCTCTTGTACACTTCTAGATGCTTCTCGTCATAGTTTAATTAATAGTAATACCATAGAAAGGAATACGCTGCACTAAGCATAATAATAATACATAATAATAATTTATTTAAAATATACTTTATACAAAAATATTTAAAAACAATCATGTAGGTACTTAAATTATTTATCCTACCTGAATAAAAAAAGGGCTTATAATTAACTGATCACCAGAAATAGTAACATTTCACAGACAAAAATAGTAAACGATCACCAAAATACAGACTACCATTTTAATGTAAAAATGATAACCAAACATTTAACATCTTAAAACCAAAAATAGTAAATGATCACCAAAATAAGTAAATGATCACCAAAATTAGTAAATGATCACCAACATTATACTAGCATTTTAATGTAAAATGATCACCAAAGATTTATTATCTCGCTATCCTATTTATGCAAAATGACTCCAAATAAATCATTGTTAAACCAAAAGTAGTAAACGATCACGAAAATTAGGAAATGATCACCAACATTATGCGTTAGCATTTTAATGTAAAATTATAACCAAATATATTTTTATTTAGCAATAGCAAGTCTTAGTAAAAGAGTCCCGTTTGTACCCTTTGGGAACGGAACCCTAAGAACGGGACTCTATTACTGAGACTTCGATGTCTGTCCGTCTGTCCGTCCGCCTGTCTTTCTCTAGGCTGTATATCAAGAACCGCTCCAGCTAGACTTCTGAAAATTTTACAGATTGTGTATATCTGTTGCCGCTATAACAACAAGTACTGAAAACAAAATAAAATTATTATTTAAGGGGGGCTCCCATACAACAAACGTGATTTTTTTTGGCCTTTTTTGCTCGATATCAATAATGGCAACCATTAGGCACGTTGATATTTTCGCAAAGGCCTTGATTATATGTTTACTTTAACAATTAATAATAATATATGTATATAAAAAAAATAAAGGGGGCTCCCAAGTCCCAACCCATACAAAAACACAATTTTAGGTCTAATTTTGCTCTATAAACGGTACGGAACCCTTCATACGACTCACACTTGGCTGATTATTTTGTTAATAATATGCTTACATATTTTGTCAATCGTAGTGATTTATTTGGACAGAAATATTGCATTGATTTGCTCACAAGGATTTGGCGATAATTTACTATACTTATTTGGTGATCATTTACTATATTTGGTGGTCATTTACTATATTTGGTGATCATTTACTATATTTGGTGTTCGATTACAATTTGAAGTGTTGTCATGACTAAAATAGCTGGTAGTATTGCAATTTTAGACTTTATTTTTTTGGTGTTCAATATCTTTTTTTGGTAAACAAGTTTAGGGTATCAGTGCATTTTTTGGTGGTCATTATATTTGTTCCCTAAAAAAAGTAAAAAGAGGTTTGGGCTCGTCCGGGATTTGAACCCGGGACCTCTCGCACCCTAAGCGAAAATCATACCCCTAGACCAACGAGCCGTTGACAGATCCGGCAAAATAGTTGAAAGAATGATGGAGTTAATTCATCAGTCATCACCATCAATATTATGAAGAGGCTACACTTTAGAAACATATCTACACTTATCTTATATCTTTAAACGAGCAATTCTTGTATCATAATATATATATGATACAAGAATTGCTCGTTATGATACTTTACTGATGGCTATGGCTCCAACGATTTTCATGAAATTTAGTATATAGGGGTTTTCGGGGGCGATAAATCGATCTATATATTTATATATATATATATATATATATATATATATATATATATATATATATATATATATATATATATATATATATATATATATATATATATATATATATATATATATATATATATATATATATATATATATATATATATATATATATATATATATATATATATATATATATATAATGTACCATCGAGGAAATTGATTCCTAGGCAGTTGACGGACCTACGTCGCGTCGCGTCGTTTGGTCGGCTTATGTCAATTCAATGTTAGCTATGATCGGTCGGATGAGTTTGACTTAAGGCCCTATAGACCCGAAAATTAGCAGGTCGATGTCTGTCAGTACGAATATCGACGTAAAGGACATTAAAATAACATTCATATCAGCGCGCCTTGTACAGTGGCGGTTACGACGCTCGCCGCGTACCTACTTGATAGGGCTAAATAGGAGAAAAAAACTTTTTTTCTTTGATAATTAAACCAAAATGCAAAATGTAACCACAAATTATTATTCTTTAAGTTATGAGCTTTTCGTAGATATGATTTTTGAAAGTAAAACTATCATAAGCTTCATGAAAAATAAGAAAAATATCACAAAATATTCGAATTTAGCCTCCTCTTCGGAGTTATTTTTGATCGAGTGGAGTTTTCAATATTATGTTTCGAACCACAAATTGTCAAAGTACATTAAGTAAACAACAATGTGTATTTTTTTGGCTTTTAAAAGTCACTATTTGTTTGTTTATTATTGATTCAAAGTCATGTAAAATTGGGTCTATAGGGCCTTAACGCGACCAAAATATTACTTAGGTCCGCCATCTGCCTAGGATTCAACTTCTCTGATAGTACATTATAATGTAAAAACTTTCGCTTTTTAAACAGACATTTAAACACTGTATAATATTGAAATCACTCGTGTTGTAAAAGAAAATCGGCCAAGTGCAAGTCGGACTCGCGTACGAAGGGTTCCAAACCATAAAATAGAGCAAAAATAGACCAAAAATTGCTTTTTTGTATGGGAGCGCCCTTTTAATTTTTATCTTATTTTAATATTATTATTAATTATTGGAGTAAGCATATAATTAAGGCCTTTGTGGAAATATCAAGTGCCTACCTGTTGCCAATATTGATATTGAGCAAAAAAGGCAAAAAAATCACTTTTGTTGTATCGGAGGCCGGAGCCCCAAGAAATAAGTTTATTTTGATTTAAGTATTTGTTGTTATAACTTATAGCGGCAATAGATATACACAATCTGTGAAAATTTCAGAAGTCTAGCTACAGCTGTTCTTGAGATACAGCCTGGAGATACAGATGGACGGACATACATCGAAGTCTCAGTAATAGGGTCCCGTTTTTGTCCTTTGGGTACGGAACCCTAAAAACCAAGTTTAATAATATTATTATATAATTAATTAATGAAATCTTCTATTGTAACAATTCAAAAAGTGGGCTCGTCCGGGATTTGAACCCGGGACCTCTCGCACCCAAAGCGAGAATCATACCCCTAGACCAACGAGCCATGGCATATGAGCTCGAATACATTGATATTATTTCACATTTTTTTGTTAATTCAAATTCTAATCCCATAACTGAAGCAACAAACTCTCAGGTCTAGTCTTAATTCTAAACGTAAAATTATTTATAATTACCGAATAAGAACCAGTGTCAATTCCGTTGCCACGAGGGTCGCAAAAATAATCCACTCGTGCCATCTACAGTTATTACAGATAACCTTTATGTTACATGGTTTGTTACGCAGTACAACTACTCAATAATAGATGGCGCTGCAAAAATTTTTTCTAGCCCCTCATTATGAAATTTTAAACATTTTAAATTGTTCCTAACATCGTCACTTTTTATCAAAATATTATGCATATTATCAGTTATCTCCCATTACTTGAGAGATCAAAATAGTAAAACTTGTTTCAATCTACCTAATACAAGATGGCGCTATAATCTAGATTGTAATAGAACTCTTAAATTTACTTACCCATAACGCCTAATTGCTGGGGCGAGAGGGGAGCCGCATCGCCTTCGCCCCCCGATCCTATTGAGCCTGACGCCATAGACAATCTTTCACTCATTCCTAGAGGACTGCTTCTACCTCCACTGCTGGCAACGGACCCCACACCTAAAACATTTAAGCAGATATTATTTAAAATATTATTTTATAGGGATGTATTATATTAAATACTTGTCAAAAAAAGAAAATAAGCTACAACATTAATGTAAAATGATGAAATGAAACTCTGGGGGAGGCCATAAGAGGCACATTTAATATCATCTTTGTTTATAAGACTATAATTATTAAAATACTACTTGTTATGGATGTCAAAATATTTTAAGAACTTTAATGTTACACTTTTTGTGTATTTTTATACAAGTATCAGTGGTACATTATAATTGATGTTTTTAATTCATGAAGCCCCAAGCGGCCACATCCGGCCGCGATAACAATGAAAAAGCTATTGTGTCTCGTTTTGCCACGACTGATGGGTTAACTGAAACTATCATTAACATGCAATACTGAATTTTAAACATTTTGTTATAAAATTACAGACCACCGCTAGGACTTCTCATTCGTGATATTCTTTTATTGATGGCCCTTTGAATCCTTGGGTTAATGATGGGTTTGGCTCGTCTCCTGGCTAGATATCTTGATAATACACCTACTACTACTGCACTTGTCCCTACCACACCAAGACTCCACAGTACAACCTGAAAAAGAATATAACATTGTTTAAGACATTAACAAAGGGTAGATTTTAAATACAGAAATGTTTGGAGTGCATTGCTTGTTACTACTTTTCTTTTTTTGTTTTTTTTTTTGTATTGTTTCTTATGCAAAAAAATGCAATCCATTGGAAACATACATTTGAGCATTAAAAATACCCTATGTCCTTCACATGGTGTACTCAATGTCTGTGTACAAACATGATAATGTTATGTTTGGTCTTTAAAATATTGATAATTTACAGACAGAATATAGACTACTAGAGTCTAGACGTTTCGCGCAGCTTCACCCGCGTAAATTAGATATTTCACAGACAAATTATTCCACAAAAATAGCCTATGATCCTTCACGTGATCTACTTCTTATCTGTGCCAAATAACAGAAAAATTGCTCCAGTAGTTCGTGAGATAAGCCCTTTCAAATAATTTCCCCCGTTTTTTTCCACATTTTCCTCTATTTCTTCGCTTCTATTAGTCTTAGCGTAATAAAATATAGCTTATAGCCTTCCTCGATAAATGGGCTATCTAACACATAGAATTTTTCAAATCGGACCAGGAGATTAGCGCGTTCAAATAAGCCCTTTCAAATAATTTCCCCCGTTTTTTCAACATTTTCCTCGATTTCTTCGCTCCTATTAGTCTTAGCGTGATAAAATATAGCCTTCCTCGATAAATAGGCTATCTAACACTGAAAGAATTTTTCAAATCGGACCAGTAGTTCCTGAGATTAGCGCGTTCAAACAAACAAACTCTTCTGCTTTATAATATGAGTATAGATTTTTAACAAAATAAATCAAAACATAACTGGAATTCAGGTATTGGTCATTTGAATGTAACTTCATTCCACATTATCTCCCTCATCTTCCATGATTGTCTTTATCTTAGTTTACGATTATTATCAAATATAATGCAGCTATAGAACTAACATAATATATGAATAGGTGTCTATTGATTTGTGTAACACAACAATATTTTTTTAATTATTAATTAAACCACAAACCCAATTTTAAACTAACCTTTTGAGACGTTGTCAGTTGCATTCTAAATGATAAAATTTGCTGTATATTTCTCAATCTGTCCATCACAGGTGTAGCTTGCATAATATGCTGCATTTTTAAATATTATATATACAACGATTATCCAAATAAATTTAGTGTTTACAAATTAGTAGTCAAGTACAATAGGTTATCTGTCAAATTTAGAGATGGTTGCTCTCCATTTATATAATTTTTATGTTCTAAAGAATATATAAAGAATACTGAGTCTTGTGTACAATAATGCACTTTAAACTTAAAGTACCCAAGGTAAGTAAGTCCATTAAAATCATGAATATTATATGCTAAAACCGAAATTAAATATTCCCGGTCACTTCTTCCGACAAATTGACAATTGACATTTGACCAAATTTGACACTGACAGCTGACTGAATGTGACATTTTTTTTTTCTTATTATGGCACTTTGGCTATAAAACCATGGCCAGTATCGAGTAAATGGCGGGAAACAATGTTCTATGCCCGCTGTACACTCTCGCCGAGAGCTCTCGGGCGAGAGTCTCGTGCGAGAGTCCCTTGCCCGAGTGCGATCATGTACATTCTCGCTTAGTTCAATCGCAGTTAAGAACTCAGAGAAGATGGACGAAAACGACCATTCACCATTCACCATGCATCGAAAGATGTCATTGTAATCCAAAGATTTATAATCATATTTAATTTTATTTCTCACAGATAATTACTAATAATGACGTTTATTATTGTTATTTTTCTATTCTACACTGTCCAACGGCGGGACTAGTACTGAAAGACGCGAGAGTGTACAGTAGTGCGCTCGTTTTCCTCGCGAGACCCTTTGTCTCGGGCGCAAAATACCGACAACGGACCGAGAGGGTCCGAGACAGGAGAGATATTACACTCTCGCACTCGGGCCGCCTCGCTGTGTCTCGGCGAGAGTGTACAGCCGGCTCTAGTTATAATACATAGTAGATACAATAATTTTTAGCATCATTTTCATAATATTATATCGTCAGGTCTAGTCAAAGTTTAGTAAAAGTCAACACAGTCAAGGAGTCAAGTCGGTCCATTCAATAAAAGGGTCCATTCAATAAAAGGGTCCATTCACGGCAGTCCGCCGCGCCGTGCAGGACTGCAAAATATGGACATAGCATAGCTCACTGATTAGTTCACACTCGGTGTTTCCGGTCGTGTGAACCAATGAGTCAGCTGTGAGCTATGTCCATTTGCAGTCCTGCACGGCGCGAAGATGTTACCAATAGTAAAAAAATTCTCCCGACAGAATTTTCGGTTTCCCATGTTTCTTCAAATAGCAACACAATTGACGATTGTTACTTTTAACTAAAGTCAAAAATCAGTTGAAACAACGTATTTCTATTTTAACGACTGGTCAAGCTTTAACTACAGTCAACTACCTAATGGTTACGGATACTATTAGTTATTTTTTACTAGTGATCAAACAACCGGCCCTAAGATTATAAACCTTCGGCTTCGGCTTCGGCCGAAGGTTGTGGCGATTGCCAATTAATCGGCTTCGGCTTCGGCTTCGGCCATAAATAGACCTTCGGTCGGACACTACTAAAAACGCAGCTGTGTCATGTGTGCAAGGAATCGGGTTCGGGGTATTTCTTTAATCATTGGGTTCGGGACGCATTATCGCAAATAACGCGCCTGTGTGCGGGAGCCTTGCTCTTAACAGTCTTAGGGCCGGTTGTTTGATCACTAGTAAAAAATAACTAATAGTATCCGTAACCATTAGTTAATTGACTGTAGTTAAAGCTTGACCAGTCGTTAAAATAGAAATACATTGTTTCAACTGATTTTTGACTTTAGTTAAAAGTAACAATCGTCAATTGTGTTGCTATTTGAAGGAACATGGGAAACCCAAAATTCTGCCGGGAGAATTTTTTTACTACTGGTAACATCTGGTAATATTGAAACGTCGGCTGTAGTCTGTAGCTTCCTATATAAAAAGGTACTCTGTGTCTGTAGAGAACCCTTTGCGCTCACGCACGTCGCACAACCATTGTTCAAAGAACAATAGCTCTTAAAACATTCGACATACGGACGTAATTAAAATGTTGTATTGAAGCTTAACTCAAATTCTTTGGATATAATAATCAATAAAGATGGGTCATGGGGGCTCTTTTTGTGCAAAAATACAATAGTTTTAATTATTGCACGTGTTTTCTCTATTTTTTAGAAACTTTATTACTTATTCAAACTTTTTGCATAAAAATACCCTTTTTTGTGGTTTTTTCATTGTAGGCTATTTAATTAGCTTTCACTTAAGGTTATTTTACGACAATAGGACGAAACCTCGCAAAGAAAGAATGATGCAAGCCAAACAGATCTCCAGAACACTGCCGAATATTTCCTGTCGCATAAGACCTTAAAGTTAGCAGTCTACGAGTAGTCTACTGCGCTCACTGCATAATTTCTGAAATATAAATATAGGGCAAGTTTTATATTTATAGTAATGAATTGGCAGCTTTTTGATATGATTAATGGGTTTCAATATATTTTATGTAATACAGCACTGTTGTTGTTGGTACCTACTTATCCATTTAGTAAATAGTACCTACACAGTATTACAATATTCCTAGTAGTTGGTCTCTCCAATGTAGACTTAATTTCAGCAAATAACCAAAGTACTGTTTCTTTGGACATTCTAAAAATCTAAACCTTTCGAAAAATTCGACTTCATCCCAATAGTCTAGCTGCAAATGTTTTCGGGCAGCATGTTAAAATGTATTCTAGAATAATCTCTTCATCAGAAGAACTTTCCGAGTCATCGAAATGTATGTATGTATGTACATTTAAATCCATTATTTTTTATAAAAGCACTCTTTTTGGGCAGAAAATATCTCAACGCGACTAGATATTATCCGCTACAACAAACAAATCAAACTAATGGTCAATATTAACTACGTAGTCCGAGCGTAGTCATCTTATTTAACAATTTGTCAAAAACTTTAACTACAGTTAGCTTAACTATCGATTGAAAAACAACATTTTGTAATTTTTAACCAATAGTTAGTTTAACTAACAGTTTTTAACTATTAGTAACCTTAACTAGCGATCAAACAACCGGCCTTTAACCCTGAACCACCCTTAATATCAAGATCTATAGTCCGTCAAGAAAGTGAAGAAATTAAAAAGTAGCAACATCGTAGTGTCATCCCTTTTTTCGTTTTGATTTGAAAGGGATGACACTACGATGTTGCCACTTTTGAATTTCTTCACTTGCTTGATAGACTAATAATTATTATTTCTGTGCTAATACCTGGCAAACCACAAAAGACATAAAAAAGTAATGAGAAGAAGGTGTCACAGATTACTAGTTTAAATTTGTCACAGATTAATATTTGTAGAACAGAAGGTGTATCGCATTCGGTTCCACAGATTACAAGTATATATTTCATATTTGTAGAAATTCGGTTCCAGGTGGACAAAATTTCCGAACAAAAAAAAATTGGGTTCCAAATTTAAACGTAGCAACTAAATGAAATCACATAATCTGTGCAAGGTCGACTGTGATTGGCTGATAAAAAAGACCATAGAGGATATAAACTACATGAGAAAAAAGACGAAGAAGAAGTTTAAAACTCAAAGTTTGATTTTCATTTTGTGAAAATTATTTTTTAGCAATGCATACAAAAATTGTAAAATAAGTGGATTAATTATTGAAAAACGAAAGGTAAGCCATTGTAAAATGGAAATATAACCGTAAATTGATAAATTGAAGCAAAGCATAACTATGTCATACTATGTTCTAATACAAAGTATGTCGTAGTATTATTTGCATATTAATTGTACAATAATTTACAACTTATGCTATACTAATATTATGAAAAAGACAGAATAATATTTCATAAAAAATATTATAATGTATATCAGTATACAGTTAATTTGGAAAATGTTGAAATGTGTATATTGTTTTATTGTAATAATACTGGTTGTTAACTATACTTAATAATTTATGTAAACTGTATGGAAATGTAGTAAATGAAAAATGTTTCATTAATTTCAGATTTTTAGGTCCCTATACTAGTTTGCAACATTTTAGTCTGCAAGCAATAGCTCTTAAGGAGATTTTAGGAGGAGAAGGAAGGTATGGGATTATGAGTGGTATGGCCACCAAGGAAAAATCCTCTTGTCAAGACGTGAGGTGGTATGCAGCTGGCCTAAGCCCACGCGATAGATTTCAGCTGTCGTATACAGGGTGTAACAAAACAAAGTAATGATACTTAATTAGTGTGTATGTATAAAGGTGTGCGTCCACTGAATTGGAATCGGAGCGTAGGTACGCAGCGGACGAATTTGTTGCTTTATATGTATGGTATTGACTACTGTGAACTGCACTAGAAGTACTGGAACGTCATTCTGCGCCTGACAAATACTTATATGACGACACGACGCGCCGTCCGCACCGTACGTCCCGATTCCGACCTGGTGAACGCGCAGCTTTAATCCTCTCCCTATTATAGAGTTTACTGTATAAGCCAATCAAGTAGTTAGTAGAGTAGCATAGACAGCTATTCTATTATATTTATAAATAAAATACATAAAACTGTACTGTAATATTATAAAATTGAATAATAGAAATCAACAAAAGCTTGTGGATTTAATCTGTTTTATTGTTTAATTTACCTTATTAGCCTATTTATTTTGCTATGTACAATATTTTTTATTGAAATAAAACATTTATTTGAGCTCATTTCTTTTTATTATTTTTTTTTAATTTTTGGTCTGTTTAGAGTGAAAGGTTTTGCACTTAAAAATTTTAACTTTAGTTTCAAATTAAAAAAATAACGGATTGTTATTTTTTTTTCTTTTAAGTCCGACCTCTTGTTACGTAGTATACAGTTTATATCCTCTTTGTTCGGTTCCACTGTTCATGTAAAGTGGATGCAAATTTTGTATTTTTCGACGTTTTTGCCCTTTAAATGGTATTTCCAGTGAAAATATTCTAATATTTTCAGGATACCAGTGAGCCCATACTTTTAGTCGAACAGGACACGTAGTTCTGTTCATTCACAATGCCTCTTCTGGATGGAAAAGAAATTGACATATTCTTTGTAAGTATTTTCACAAAATTCTTATAAAAATCCATTTCATTGCATGGACGTTAGATAATTCAGACTACAGCCATTTTAGTGAAAAAGATAGTCAAGCAGAAATCTTTATATTAATTTTTACAGGTTTTTCGCACCCAGATTGTAGTCAGAATTTTAAATAGGGTGCAAATACCTATTACCTTCGCATTGTAAGTCTTATCTGCATAATATACTTACTACTTAGCTTAGTTTATGTGTGGGATACACAAATTATATTATGCCTTTCCTTGTCTGCAGCATATTTTGCTGTAATATAGGTACCAAAATAAACCTAAATTATAAAACACAATATGTTTTGTAATTTAGGTTTACTTTGGCCTTTGGGTGTTGATTTCTACAATGAAATCATTGGTAGATCTCGAATCAACAATTTTATAAGTTTAATTAATTAATGTTTCAACTTCCAAGCAGTCGAATTTGACCGCGTAAACAATAGATTTCCATGAATCCACAATCGAGGGATTAATATGATTTTTGTATATTTATTTCAGAGTGAAGAAGATTTGCCGTATGAAGAAGAAATATTAAGAAATCCATTTTCAGTTAAACATTGGCTTAGATATATTGAACACAAAAAGGGGGCTGCTAAAAATGAAATAAATATAATTTATGAAAGAGCTCTCAAAGAATTACCAGGGTCTTTTAAACTATGGTATAATTATTTAAAGCTGAGAAGGTCCCAAATAAGAGGCAAATGTATAACTGATCCTGTTTATGAAGATGTCAATAACTGCTTTGAAAGGTCTTTAGTGTTTATGCACAAAATGCCTAGAATTTGGATGGATTATTGTACTTTTTTAACAGACCAATACAAGGTCACAGTTACGAGAAAAGCATTTGATAGTGCATTAAGAGCACTACCTATAACTCAGCATCATAGAATTTGGCCTCTTTATCTAAAGTTTCTCAAAAAACATAATATACCAGAAACTGCTGTAAGAGTTTTTCGAAGGTACTTAAAGTTGTGTCCAGAAGATACAGAGGAGTATATTGATTATTTGATTTCAATTGAAAAGTTAGATGAAGCAGCTTTAAAGCTAGCCCAACTTGTGAATAATGAAAATTTTCAATCCAAGCATGGAAAATCTAACCATCAGCTGTGGAATGAGTTGTGCGAGCTGATATCAAAGAATCCAGATAAAATACATTCTTTGAATGTAGATGCAATTATAAGGGGTGGCTTACGGAGATATACTGATCAATTAGGCCATCTTTGGAATTCTCTTGCAGATTATTATGTAAGGAGTGGCCTATTTGAGAGAGCGAGAGATATTTATGAGGAAGCTATACAAACTGTAACAACAGTTAGAGATTTTACACAGGTATTTGATGCTTATGCACAATTTGAAGAGTTAAGCTTAAGCAAAAAGATGGAGGAAGTTGCCAAAAAGGTTAATCCTTCTGAAGATGATGATGTTGATTTAGAATTAAGATTAGCAAGATTCGAATATCTAATGGAGAGAAGACTCCTACTGCTTAACTCAGTTTTGTTGAGACAAAACCCTCATAATGTAGCAGAATGGCACAAAAGAGTAAAGCTATATGAAGGAAAACCTCATGAAATCATAGACACCTATACTGAAGCAGTACAAACTGTAGATCCTAAGCTAGCTGTGGGCAAACTGTATACATTATGGGTTGGGTTTGCTAAATTTTATGAAAACAATGACCAAATAGACGATGCTAGAGTTATATTTGAAAAGGCTACTCAAGTAAATTATGCTAAAGTAGATGACTTGGCATCTGTTTGGTGTGAATGGGCTGAAATGGAAATACGCCATGAAAACTATGAACAAGCTCTTAAATTAATGCAGAAAGCTACAGTTTTACCTAGTAGGAAGGTTGCGTACCATGATGATGAAGAAACTGTGCAAATGCGCTTGTATAAATCTTTAAAAGTATGGTCCATGTATGCTGACTTAGAAGAGAGTTTTGGGACCTATAAATCTTGCAAGGCTGTTTATGATCATATTATTGATTTAAAAATTGCCACTCCCCAAATTATAATAAATTATGGTTTATTTTTAGAGGAAAACAACTATTTTGAGGAAGCTTTTAGAGCTTACGAAAAAGGTATAGCTCTCTTCAAATGGCCAAATGTCTATGATATATGGAACACATATTTAACAAAGTTTTTGAAAAGATATGGTGGAACAAAATTGGAAAGAGCCAGAGATCTTTTTGAACAATGCTTGGAACACTGTCCACCTGAGTTCGCTAAAGCCATTTTTCTCCTTTATGCTAAATTAGAAGAAGAACATGGCTTAGCTAGACATGCAATGTCTGTATATGAGCGTGCTACCACAGCAGTGCTTCCTGAACAAATGTTTGAAATGTTTAATATTTATATTAAAAAAGCTGCAGAAATATATGGTGTACCTAAAACCAGGCAAATATATGAGAAAGCAATAGAAACTCTTACAGATGAGAAATCACGAGAAATGTGTATAAGATTTGCTGAAATGGAAACAAAACTAGGTGAAATTGATAGAGCTCGTGCAATTTATGCACATTGTAGTCAAATGTGTGACCCAAGAATTACTGGAGAATTCTGGAACACTTGGAAAGAGTTTGAAGTACGACATGGAAATGAGGATACAATGCGTGAAATGCTAAGAATAAAGAGGAGTGTGCAGGCCACATATAACACTCAAGTGAATATGATGTCTGCACAAATGCTTAGTTCTGCAGCACAAGCTGCAGGTACTATTTCTGATCTTGCACCAGGCATGAAAGATGGTATGAGAATGCTAGAAGCAAAGGCGGCAGAAATGGCTGTGCAAAGTAAAGGTAACATATTATTTGTCAGAGGGGAAACCCAAGGCCTCAAGGAGAGTGACAAAGTGGTTAATCCTGATGAAATTGACATTGATGAAGATGAAAACAGTGGAGATGATGAAGAAGATGAACCAGTTCAGAAAAAAGAAATCCCTGCCGCTGTTTTTGGAGGGCTGGTACCAGATAAAGAATAAATGAATCTTTTTATGCAACAATCCCAATAAATGGCTACAATAATAATCTTAGTTTTTATATTTTTATCGTTTTAATTATATTTAGACAAATACTTATTTACAACAAAAATCACAGATTCATGTATAGTTATATATGTAATATGTATATACTATATATATACTAAATTATAATATAACACAAACTAGCTAAATTATTTCTTAAAATAATCAAGTTCCAAACAAAAGTAAGATAGTTCTTCCACCATGAGAATAACCATTTTTGTAATTATTAGTTGTCCATTTAACCAAAATATTTTTATAGTAATTATTAATTATTATTATTATTTAATGCTTAAAACTTAAATTTCAAACAAACTTGTATACATTCATACAATGCAATTTACATAATATATTTTGATGAACACCTTTACATAATTTTATTTTTGATTTCAAAAGTTATCTTGTTATTGTGCTTGTAAAAACAATACTTTTTTAAATACTTTTTAATGACATTGAAATTTCAGGGTCAGAAGCTGTTTTACAATGCAGGGCCAGTATAATAATAATGAATTATTATTAGACACTTACTGTTATGATTAAATTATCAGAACACAAAATGCAATAACAATGTCTGAAATTAAAAACAGTACAAATTTAAGTATGAAATAAAAAATTGAGTAACAACATTAGCAAGTAACTGGACAAGCATGTTTTATATTATTATACTTAATGAAATATTGCTGGAGCACCAGAATTTAAAAGCATATAAAAAATGTTAATAACAAAACATTTTAGATAATGTCTCTTGGTGGTGTAATAAAATGAAGGGAATTGGAATATACATTTTGTGGTTCTGAATAATTTAAAATACTTATATCATTATGAACTCCACCAAACATGATCAGTTCTCCATTTCCTTTCACTAAAGAGTACATCACTAGTTCCTCTGGAGCGCCACTCATCTCACCCAATCTTGGACACAACCATGACACATAGTTCATAGAGTTCCCATCAACAACTGTTGAAATATCTAAAACATGCACTGCCAGTGTGTTCCTCTTAATCTTTTTAACAGCTGGGGGTCTTTGTTGTGGATTGTCTGCAGCTTCTGGTTGGTTTTCTAGATTTTCCAAGTGGGCAATTTGTCTTTGGTTGATTAGATCATTCTCTGGAGGTATGTTATTTCCAGGTGCTTCACAAGCAAATGCAGCCATTCTATACTTATTTGCTTCTTGTAATTGTCTTACTATCTTCATTCCTTTGTTCTGAAATTTAATGATTACAATTTACAATTGAAACAAGTAACACTTTTAATCCTTCGATCGGAGGTTCTAGGAATTCCCATTGTATTCTTTTGTTCTCGCGATCACCGGTGCTCGCGCGGGGCCTGAAAGATTAAACCACTTGAACAAATAAGTGAATTACACACAAAAGCAATAATAAATGTATGATTTACATTAGCTTGCATGTTAAGAAATGCAATAAATAATAACAACATAGACTAACCTTATTCTTTGTATGCCTAAGAGCATTTTCTTTTTTTAGGTCAAAGCTACTTCTTTTGCTATCAGAACTTGGTCCTGCTCCATTCAAGTGTGAATTATCACTAGCAAACCTCGGTTCTTGGTTCTCATTTAGCTCATTGCTTGGTCCTGGTACAGGCTCATTGCCAACTTGTCTCTGTCTGGGTAAGACACCACGCCTACCATTTATGTTATGGTCTCTATCTAGAGGCTTCTGAAGACTCTGCTCGACTCTCACAGATATAGGAGCACCTTCAGGCCTGGTAAAATTAGACAATCTCACAGCTGATGTTACCAATGGCTTAGCACTGTTCCAGGCATTTCTACTTCTACTTAAGCTTACAACTTTATCACCAACTCTGCAGGCTGGATTGCACCAAATGTTAGGAGAAGCCCATTCCTTGTTTTTAACAGCAATTTCTTTCCATGTCCATGTAGGACCTTTCATTGTTAATATCCAGCAGTCACTGTACACAAAACGATTGTGTAAAGTCTGTACTCCTCCTAAAAGCATTAATCTGTCATCGTCCAACCTTATAAGGGACTGAGCGTACCTCGGAGAAGGCCTTGGTTTAGTTGTTGGTTGTTTTCTCCAGTTATAGGTTATCAAATCCAGGACCCACACATCATTTGAACAATGCATTTGAAAATTTTGAGTTGGGGACATGGCAAGTCCACCGAACACCACCATTTCATCATCTTTTATACAAGCTGAATGTCCAGCCATGGGGGGAGGTGAATTTGTTGCATTAATTAAAATCCATTTATTTGTTTTTATGCAGTAGAAATGTATATCATTAAACAGGGAAACACTTTGGTAATACTGTGATAATGATGGATATGTCCAACCACCAAATACAATCAGGCAGTCTTTGTAATCTACCATAGTGGTATATGCCTTTGGCACAGGATATGTGCCAGTTGCTAGTGGTCTTACCCATTGCCTCCTAGATAAGTCAAATCTCCATAAGTCATTAAATGAAGTGGCATTTGTAGTACATCCTCCAAAAATGTACATATTGTTTCCTAGAATACATGCTGCATGAGAAAATCTTTTTGTAATTGTAGGTATCATATCTACAGATGAAACATTTTTCCAAAGAATATTAAATTCTGCAACTGCTTTCACTAGTTTCATTGAGGTTTTACGCAAAACATCTGAAAAGTAAAAATTTTCTCTTATAACATACTGGTAACGATAAAATGATAGTGTCATAACTTAAAATATCATCCAGCTTACTCTGAGAACAATTACACCATCGTTTACAAACGCTCATACAGTTCTGCAAGTCCTTATATGGGGGAAGAAAGCCTAAAATAAACTCTAATACTTCATCAGGAAGATTTTCAACGTTAACTTGATGCATTTCTGATTGACTATTTATGTCCATTGTTTTGAAATTTGCAGTACGTCCTAGGATCTCTAATTTTTACATTTTCATTTAGATAAAACTTATCATTACATAAACTTTTAAATAATAAGTGTTAACAGATATGGCTTAACTATAATTTAATAAGCTTTTTAGCTTTAATAAAGTAAATAATTACAAAAGTAATGTGAATTTGTAATATTTATTTTACCAAAACTATCGATTTATTTGACTTTGACTGTTTACCGATCTCATGGCGGTGACGCTGTCAACTATGACAATAGATACGACTCTTTCTTTTAAAGCAATTATGCTGTTTATTTTGCCAGAAGATATTATTTGAAGGTAAAATAATTATTTTATAATTTAATTATGTTTAATAACTATTTAAATGATTTTATCAGAAGTTAGTGTTTGTTTATTGTATTTGACAGTGACTCCCAGCGGTCTCTGCATACACGGTCCGTTGCTCTCTTATGGCTCCTCTTCACAATCGGCGATGATCGGCACTCGTTGATCGCCTGTGATCGGCAAGGTAATCGCCACGATCATCGTGCAAGCATCCACACGATCGTCCGCGTTCATTCATTGAGCGGCATGCCATCAAGATGGACGTGGAGGTCATAGCTGCAGCTACAATTAGTTTAATTTCAATTTACAATCATTTTAGCAATATAGTTAAACGAAAAGTTGTGAAAAGAAAATGGAAGAAGAGAAGATGGTGGTGTTTGAGCATTCATCGCAATAGAACAAAGTAATTATTATTATATAATAAATTGTAAATACCTATAGGGTAGACTGGGCACGATTGAAACAACTAATTACCACCAAACTGTTTTTACCTAGGAAATTAATTCTGATTTACATTTACGGCCAAAGTAAATACCTATAGGGTAGACTGAGCACGATTGAAACAACTAATTACCATCAAGCTGTTTTTGACGTGATAACGTCTTATAATTGGATGTGGGGTGCGCGCCCGAAAAACATGACAGTTCATGCGGCGTTGCCTCGCTGATAGCTGCTCTGAGGCGTTCCATTTATCCTCTCAGCAACCGTACTCAACCCACCTGGGCCGCGCTTTTTGTTTTGATTATATTACGTATTTCGATGACTTAGAGAATACTTTTGTATGAAGAAGTTTGGTTAGTTATGACCTTTGATACATTGACCACACTCTGAATGAAAAATAAATAAACAATCTGTGAGCTATTAGTATTATTTCGGCTATTGAAATTGTGCTCTATTTCTTACGTGTCAAGGTATGGCTTGTGCTTTGTTCGAAGATTTTACTAGATTTCGTCTTTGTTCGAATGTATGTAGCGTTTTGTATTGCGAATAGTTTATTTTACTCATTATAAATATTTTTAGACAATCATTTGAAAGAAATACATCGAAATAACTTTAGGTTACAGTCGAAAAAGTTTGTTTCTATTTATAGAGATTCGGAAGCGAGGGTTAAGGGGTTAAGGATAGTTGAACGTGACAACGTCATACGTTGTCACGTTCAACTATCGTCAGTAAACCGACTTTACAGACAACCGATTTTTTACCTAGGAAATTAATTCTGATTTACATTTACAGCCAAAGCTTTCATAAGAAACACTTCTACTGTACAGTAGTTCATAGTATACATACCCAGTCTCCCCTACCTAAACAATTTAATAGGTGATCCTATTGTCCCGTTATAGGTATCTAGGTATTTACTCACTTTAAATATTTTTTTCACTTGCACTAAATTTTATTTTATAAACAAAAGCCGACGCGACGGACGTACGCACGGCTCCGCTGTATAATGCACAGAATGTGCTGTGTATAATGCACAGACTAATAAGAGATACTATAATGAATGATCGGCGATCGTGTGGGCACGCGCTGCCGACTACACGCGATTCCCTTTGATGCGTGTCCAAAAAACCGACAAGTCACCGATCGCGGCGATCACGACGGCGACTATGGACGATCATGGCCGACTACAGGCGAGTAGCCCCTCTACACAATCGTGCTCGCGCGTGATCGCCTATGATCGCCGATTGTGAAGAGGCGCCATTACGACTCACTCAGTCTTTCGTAACAGTACAATTCGTTATTTTTCGACGGTTACTCGGACCTTCGGCAAAGCTTCGGCTTCGCCGCGTTTTAGGCCGGAGCCGAAGGTTTCGCCGAAGGTGGTTTTTTTGGCCGAAGGCGGCCGAAGCCGAAGCCGAAGCTTCGGTCGGACACTAGTTTTTAGGCAGACCGCATATTAGAAACACGACAGTTTTTAGACAATCTTGTTTCACATAGACTAGCCGTTTTAAAGCGTAATCTCTTATTAAAACTATGTTTTTATAATATTTTTCTTTACACACTACCTCCTTTATAAATCCCCATTTGCTGAAAATTCCAAGACATACCAAAAACATATTTCTCTCAATTGCCAAGTTTCGCTTAAGGTGGACATGCCGGGGTTTGATATTTTGCCTACACACTTGATCGGTGATCCTAGAATAATAGTAGTCGTGTTCGTTTGGTTTTTTCAAATTTCAATGCACATTGCGCATGCGCAAAGTTATAAATTGGTGTCAGTATGAGTGTCATGTTCTAAAATACCTGTCAGATTTTCTAATGGCTTCTACAGATTGCGCGAACCAGGTCTGCATACCGCGTCCGTGAGGGACGCCGTCCGTCCGTGAGAGACAAATTTGACAGTTTGACGGTTCTTCGTCCCGCTACACACAACACAAACCTCGTCCGTCAAACCGGAATGACATTTGTAAAATTGTTTTCGGATTTTACATTGCAATAGAGTTCCAAATACCCAAAAGCTTCATTTTCGTAAAGTGTTACCAATTCTGAAAGAAATATTTTCCCCACACTGTATTTGTATAACTCCGGCCGCTGGCGCGATACAAAAATCACAGATTAAGGACAAAAATGTTTTTGTAAGAAGTAGAAAGGATTTTGATGCTGTCCAATAATTATTTGAATTTTATTTTTGAGAATATATCGGTTGTAATTGTAACATGGTTGTAACTTGTATCTAGAAGTGGTTTTGATTATTATCGTGGAAAATATCCCTAGTTTGCAATTAAAATTTTGGTCGCATGAGAGCTGGATCGAAAATATTAATTAACTATTCAAGAAGAATTAACCCCAATTATTTTAAAATTAAAGACAGGAGCCGTAAGTAATGTTAAGTTTTGCGTTACATTTAATACAATAAATATTTTTCCTTATTTAAAGGCAGATATTTGTTAAATTGGCAGCACTAAGCCCACGTGTCAAATTTGAAGGTTCGCTGCGAACCGTCAAAACTGTCAAATTCATACGAAGTGAAGTATTTGCATACGAGTTTGACAGCTGTCAAACTCGCCTATGCCTATCTTCACTTCGTACCGGGTTCCGTCTGTAGTAGGGGTCGCAATACCGGATATATTTCCGGGATTTAAGCTAAAGTTGTAAAAAATCCTATAATAAAGTTAGTTTGCGGAGGAATAGTATAGTCCGTCAAAAAAGTCACGACATTAATAGAGTCGCCACTTGTTTCCGGTGTGGCCTCTTATGGCCACACTGTATCCAGTCACTATAAAAGATTTTGATACTTTATATTAAATACAGTTTAAAAAACACGTGGTAAATATAATGATTTATATATATTATTTTTATATGTTAAGAAAATTTGAAATAATATGTTATGATTTATATATGTTAAGAAAATTTGAAATAATTATGATGTAGTTATAGTGTGTCTTTAATTTACGATATTACAAGAAACAATCTAATGTATGTAAAGTATTATAATCTTTGTATAACTCACCTCATCACTAACTTACACGTACTGTAGCTGGTTTCGGTAGCTCTGGTAATGATCTTGTAATGCTATTAGGTGTATTTTGTATCATATTATAAAAGCATCACCTACTTTAATATATATATATATATATATATATATTGCCTGTTTACTTACAAATACATTATTAGTTCTGTTAAAAAGACTTAGAACATGTAACTTTATGTTAGTTATCACAAATATGTCATTAGCTGGTTAAAATTAATTGTATGTAGATACATACAATTAATTTTAACTAAATTGAGCAGTCTCTTCCATCATGCACATAGATATGTGCATGATGGAAGAGACTGCTCTCCACGACACAGGGAATCCTAGTGTGGGGAGCAGTGTTTTGTTTAAGATACTTAACATGTAAAATTCTTTTTTGAGGGAAATATAGATTTGTTTGTTTGTTTGTATATGTCATAGTCTGTCAAGAAAGTGAAGAAATTAAAAAGTGGCAAGATCGTAGTGTCATCCCTTTCAAATCAATCTAAGAAAAAAGGGATGACACTACGATGTTGCTACTTTTTAATTTTCTTGATGGACTATATAAAAATGCAATAACTCGATTAAACGGTTGAACCGATGTGGCTAATTTTAGTCTTAAAATATTCCTGGAAGTCCAGGGAAGGTTTCATAAGTGACACGAAGTTCACCGGCCACCGGGACATCAGCTAGTCACTAGTATTATATATTTTTATGAATTTATAACACCTGTTATTTAACTACCCACTCCCTGAGAGGTGCAGAGCTACTTTGATGACCAGTCAGAGCTGAGAGAAGCTCACTCCTGTTTTATTAAGGAACTACTTATTTAAAAAATACAAAAAAAAAACAGGGTTTTGTAATTTGTTATTTTAATAAAATATGATCATCCAATTAATAATATTATACAATGCAAGCCGGAAACAAAATCATCGCCACTTTCTAGGTCCATGTAGGTAGTTACAGCAGTGGTGTCACAGTGAAGAGGCACTTTCATCTTCAATAATCAGCTCTTCAATATGCTAATAAAGGGTTAATTCCCACTCCTTGTATTTATTTTCAGTGTTTTTTTTTCAAAATGATAGCATAAATTCTCCCAGTCATTTCGGTTATTTCATTAAACGCTTTTTCTGCTACCTGTAAACATAAAACGTAATACTTAATTATAATATTATAATCAAAGTGTTAAAGGAGTTAAGCACATACACTGTGACACGAGAATTTTATATACATCTAAGATACATTAATATTAATTACGCAAAGCACCTAAGTCAAAGTATCAATCATTGTTAGGCGCGTTATAACATAGATTTCTTTGACAGTTCATTGTTTACGTAAACATAAGGTTTATGTAAAATTGTTGTTTTAATATACCACATAATACCTACTCAGGCTACTTAAAATTGCATTAGACAATAAAATTAACAAACAGAATTTATAAAACAAACGCTTAATTAACTGCTACTATGGCGATCGAACGATCAGAATCGGAAATGTGGACGCGAGAATTTCAGTGATATTTTCGCGTTTTACTATTTTTCTTCAATGAAAATCTTCAAATTTTCAGCACTCTGACACGTCTTTCACTTTAATTGTTAATATTCATCACAGTAACATGTAGTTTTCACATTGTAAAACTAAATTTAAGCAAATTGAAAATGTTTGTTTTGTTAATTTTATGTCATAGAGTATTGATACAACAAAGGGTTAAATGTCAAAAGAGTGTTGCTATTGCTAAAAAAAAAGTTTCGCCTCCTAGACATTCTTGACGCACTATAACTAGGAGCCTAACTTTATAGTCGTGTGCGTACAAGACAAAAAACGAGGAATACGGCTTTTGATGAACCAAAGATTTCCTTTGGTAGGATTGATCTTTATATCCCTAAGATGGGTTTACAATGTGGAGCCACCTGAATATTTCATGCAGGTGGGGGAGGGGGAGTTTTTAGCTTTAACAAGGTATGAGGTCAATAACTGCGTGGGATTTAGGTATATAGGCGAGTTTGGTATCATTTTCGATTGAATCGAATGTTTAAATGCCAGTTTTTGAATAATATTTTGATAAAATATAGTAAAAATAAAATAAAATAAAAAATTTAGAATATATGATTTTCAACCAACGAAAACGCTGTTGACAGGGCTTAATTAATATAAGGAGGCTGATAGCCGCATTATTCTGCATGCCAAAGAAATGGTGATGAATGGAGCAATAAACATATTAATAAACATATTACTAGACGTACCGCGCGGCTTCGTCCGCGTAAATCTGAAATTTCACGGAAACCGTATATTTTTTACAAATTAATAACCCATATCTCACGTAGTCTCCTATATATTCGTGTTAAATAACATAAAAATTGCTCCAGTAGTCTGTGAGATATTAGCCCTTTCAAATAATTTTCCCCGTTTTTTTACATTTTCCTCTGTATCTTTGCTCATATTGGTCTTAGCGTGATAAAATATAGCTTATAGTCTTCCTCGATAAAGAGGCTATCAAACACTGAAAGATTTTTTCAAATCGGACCAGTAGTTCTTGAGATTAGCGCGTTCAAACAAACTAACAAACAAACTCTTCAGCTTTATTTTCACATATTCTTCTGTATCTTTGCTCCTATTGGTCTTAGCGTGATAAATATAGACTATAGCCTTCCTTGATAAATAGGCTATCAAACACTGAAAGATTCTTTTAAATTGGATGAGTAGCTCCTGAGATTAGCGCGTTCAAACAAACAAACTCTTCAGCTTTATAATATTACTAGACGTCCCGTGCTGCTTCGCCCGTTTAAATTAAATATTTCACAGACAAATTAGTCCACAATAAATAGCCTATGATTATTCACGTTCCTACTTTTTATCTGTGCCAAATAACAGAAAAATTGCTGAAAAAATCGTGAAATAAGCCCTTTCAAATAATTTCCTCCGTTTTTTTCACATTTTCCTCTATTTCTTCGCTTATATTAGTCTTAGCGTAATAAAATTTAGCCTATAGCCTTTCTCAATAAATGGGCTATCTAACACTGAAAGAATTTTTCAAATCGGACCAGTAATTACTGACTCATACTAAGATTAGCGCGTTTAAATAATATTCTTCTTCTTCTTCTTTTTACGTTGTTTAACATCTATAACGTGCAAATATGAGTCCTAAAATGAATTAAGCATTCTTAAGTCATCCGAATATGGTACCGAACTTGGAATAGTACCATAATTAATGCCTCTATACAGATTGAGACTCTATTTTCCTCCAGAGCAGAAGCTGCTAAAATTTAAAAAAACTAACATCAAAAATCGCGGTGGCTCCACATCTTAAATCCATCCTTGGACCATAAGGACCAATCCTACCAAAGGAAATCTTTGGTTCGCTAATAGCCGTATAATTCACCGTACACACGCAACTATTAATGAATTTATTTTCTAAATAAAATAAATTAATGTTCAATTATTATTAGATATAAGGTAAATGACTAGTAGATTGGACAGTACCAGTCATTGGAAAGAGCACAAAAACACAATATTTATTAATGTTGCTTTAAAAGTTTCCTGTTTTTGAAGTAAAAGAACGCCTGTTTTTTAAGAAAAACAGTCAGTTTTTAAAGCAACATTAATAAATATGGTGTTTTTGTGCTTTTTCCAATTACTAGTACTGTCCAATCTACTAGTCATTTACCCTACATTCAGCAAAAATCATTAATTTCATAAATTCTAGCCAAGTCGAATCTAACTTACTTTAAGATCTCACATATTTTAAACATTAACTGTTCCAATCGGTAAAGCAAAGAACTAGAGTTTAATACTTGTTCATAATGTTATTTTATTTCTACAAAATATACATAGTACTTATGTATTTTGATTTTGAATAGAAATTGGCACTCATTAAGATCTCGATTCTTTTTGCAGCGAAGCCCACAGCCAGGCTTAATTTTTATATTGAACTTGACTCTCCTTTTTAATATTTTTATATAAAATAAGGTGCCCCCCTTAACGGAGGTAGGGTAAAAATACTATAATAAAGTTAGTTTGCGGAGGAATAGTAACTAGGAGCCTAACTTTAATAATAATAATAATAATAAATTCTTTATTTGCACACACAAAAGAAAAGACATAAAAGAGACAAAAAAAAAACAA